>CM033271.1:2000973-2665973 GCA_019343175.1 Oedothorax gibbosus | reverse complement strand
TTCCAGAAGTAGAAAAATGTTTTTGATGCTTCCTGAACATAGTCGAGGATTTAAAGCTCGTTCCACACAAATAACAGAAATATGTTGGGCCATGCTGAAGAGTGTTATGCTTCTTTAATCCCTTTTCAGACTTACACCTTATAAGACAGAAATCACAGCTCCAGTACTCTGACACCCTGATTTGATTAGAGTTGGCTGTAGTACCACTTTCGCTTCTACACTTACGGCTGGTCTCAGAAATATCACTACTATTTTGCATAGCCACAGCACTCATTTTTTTCTTAACCTTAGGGGTAGTCTGAAAAATATTTCCATCATTTTGCATTGCCATTGTACTACTTTCACCATTACTACTTACTGATAAAATACTCTCTCTCCTTTCAACGTTTCCATCAGCTATTGATATGATACTCTCTCGACTTTCGCTATTGATTTTCGACACAATACTGTCTCGACTTTGACCATGATGCGTAGTATAGTGCTGCTTTAGTTTTTTCTGGGATGAAAACGTTTCTTGGCAGCTACCGCACGAAAAAAACACTGCTAACGTACCATCAGCGAAGGCATCTGTATTGATTTTCATGGCTCCAATCCATGGGTTATTTGTTTGAAGATTACGTACTGGAGTGGATGAGACTTCTCGAGTAACGTTACAAGCCAACGGTTCTGACGCTGTATCACAATTTTGACACTGATCCTTATGCTTCTTTAATTCTTTTTTGGTATTGAACTTTTCTTGACACCTATCGCAAACAAAAACTAAAGGTTCTTCTATCGAAATGACACTCTCAGTTCTGGCTCTCTTTGCACTCTTTACAGCTTCACTAATACACCCTGATTGCATAATATTGCAATGCCTATTGCTTCGATGCTTCCTCAAACCGCTAGCAGACTTGTATTGTTTAGGGCATTTACCGCAACTAAAAGACTTTTCTGTTGCTAAAGGACTTTTCTTATTAGACTCAATCTCTTTCGAACCTGCCCCGAATTCCGTAACATTCACGGACTCAAGGACAGAGGCCCCTGTCTTGCAACAAATCACTGGACTTGCTACACCGTATTCCGTCTCATGCTGCCTGGCATGAGCCACAGCTTTGGCTTTAGACTTGAAGCTTGTCATGCACACTTCGCAAGCAAACTTACCCTCCAGGCCCCCGAATCGTAGGAGTTTGTCCACGAGGAAAGTACCCCTGCAGCACAAGTCACATTCGTGACGGTCCAAGGTCACTTTCAGTTCTTGAATAAATTCCACCTCGTCGGAACTGCTGTCGTAGCCATTTGAAACGCCCATCGCACCGTTGTTCAGTTCAGATAGAGAAATGAGGTATTCCTCGGCTTCTGTAAAAATTCAGGTTTATATTTTACTACCAATTCAGAATACTTCAATGATAATATTTTATTGTTTTAAACCTTTAATCTATTCAGAATGTTTAGAAATAGGAATCAAAATTTATATAAATTAATGTCAATGGCCTGATTGCTAAAAGTAGGTGAATTTGAACTCTTCCACATGTATAGAAAGAGATAAAAATTTTATGTAACTTAATGTTAAAAAGTTTAAGTTTTCGCCAGTCATTCAGCTGATTTCGAAAACTTATCGGGAGAAGAACCAAGAGAAAAACTGGTTCTTAACAACATTTTAGGCGATGATTCGCTATTATAGCAAAGAGGACAGCAAATTAGCTACTATTTCTGGAAATCCCATCTGGCAACTCCAAGTGTTTTTGCAATCAATGTTCTCGATTCCCTTCTTTGTATTTGTGAGTCTGGTTGCCAGAAATAGTTTTTATTGCTCTTCAAAAGTTAACTTTTTTTTTCTGGCTGGGAAGTATAATTTTATCAAGGACCTTTTAAAAAAAAATCTTTTTGCTCAAACTAAAACCCTTCGCAAAATTTTTTTACAAAAAGTTTAAGTTAAATTTTACCACTTTTAAAGAGCTATTACAGAAGTAATTTAGACTATTTTGCAAGTAATTTTACTTCTAAAACTAATTATGGATTTGATTCTTGTTTTGAAAAAAAATAATAATTTTCGAAAATTTGGGTTAAAATAAAATTAAGAGCACGAATTCGGCAAAAAGACAAAATTGAGTTTAAGTTACAACATGTCAGATAACAAAATTATGCGATTGTAAATTTGAAAAGAAATCTTGAATAAGATTGAAAATGAAGAAAACTATATATGCACAAATAAAAGTTTATGTTACTAAATAGCCTACCTGATAAATTACCAGAAATCATGTTAGATTTACTTTTTTCTTTAGGATTAAAGAACTGTTTATAAAAAATTCTAAGATAAGATATAAATTTTGAAAACGGATTTTGTTATTGTTGTTCTGGTATTTATTGACGTTTTCAGTATCTTTTTTTAGAGTTTAACACAGCCATTATTACTTTCCGTTTTCTCGTCCTCACAGAATGCTAAAAACCATGTAAATGGAACTAAGATGCGTTAAGTATGATTAAATTCTAATTTAATCCATTTAAAATGATAATATTGCTTTTGATTCAGCTTATAACAGTTTTCTTTCACTGTTAATTCCTGAAAATGTGAGGTATTCAAAAATACGAAGTATTTATTGGTAATGTCAAATTATTTTGATCAGAAGTTTGAAATAAGCAACGTAAAGCATTTCTAAACAAAAACTTTCCAAAGAATCTTGCCCTTCAAAATAGTTTCGTCTTTCTAATTGGAAAATAAACTATTTTATTCAAAATAGTCCTCTTTTGTAGTATATTTGAAAGGAAAATAGCTCATGCATTTTAAAGATAGATAACTTAAGGTTTTTACATTTATAGTTGATTATTTAAGTTATGTAATCTGTAAAATTTTAACTTATTTTATTGCTTTTCCCACAGATGTCTATTCTCATGGCTAATTCTGTTGTTAGCAAAAATGCCAAACAAATAGGCATCTTCCTGAATCGGATAAGTCCTAGAGTTCTGATTCAACAACACGATAAATCAAAAGCCAGTTTTGCTACCTACAATGTACCCCAGTCATCGCAAGTTATTATTTGTGGAGCTGGAGCAGTTGGAAACTCAGTTGCATATCACATGAACCAAAATGGTTGGAAGGATATCATTGTTCTAGAACAAAGCAAGTAAGAAAGTCATATATAAGAAACTTAACTACTCTTTTTATTCAGTGTTTTAGTTTCAAGTTAGAGTAATACAAATTTTCAAATAATTTTAAATGTTAGACTTTACTATTTAGTAGGTTTTTCTACAACGTAACATAATTTTTGGATCAGCTATGATATAATATTTGATCTCGTTTAGAGTTCCGTTGCCCAGCAATGAAAATGCCAAATGTGGTAAACTAGCGCCACTTTATATTTCACTCAACTCCATAGGTATAACAACCATATGTTAAATTTTCAAGCTCACCGAAAGTTTTCAATGAACAGACTGGCCATTATATCATAGCTGTACCGATTTTTTGCCACAAGTTGACATAAAATGATTCAATGATAGTAAGGCAAAATGTTAAAACACCAGGTTTTGATATTGAGGACTCAAATAGTCAAATCTCCATTCTGGAATACTATTCATGATACCAGAGTATATATTTGTTGGTCTGCACACTATTTTTTTTATTGTTTATGATATAATATGGTACTACACCCTATACAGTGTGTTACATGCAAGCAGTCATAAAAAATGACTTAATCTGCTTAATCACTAAATATAATATCACTATTAATGTTAAATGGATAGCAAGGCCGGATTTCTAAATAGGCTAAGTAGGCTGTAGCCTAGAGCGGCAAAGTTTTGGGGGCGGCAAATTTGACAAAAATTAAAGAGGCATTCGGCATAAAAAAAATTATTATATAGATACTAATATTTTTAAGAAAGAAAACTAATAATTTAAATTAACGCGTAAATCGTAAACGTACATATAGTACTAATATTTAGTTGTAAACATGGTAGCTGTGAGGGCGATTGCACCCTCTCCCCCGGAATTGGAAGTTGTAAGAGAAATAGTAGAACGGTTTAAAAAAATATTTTGCTTTTTATTTCGCTTTCGATTTAGAGTGTAAAGGTACATAGATGATTCTAATATGTAAAAAGAAAAAAAAGTCAAGAAAACTATATCTGGCGAAAACTCGATCGTAGCCTACAAGCGGCAAATCTTTAAATCGGGCCCTGATGGATAGTTCTAGTATTGCATGTCTGATGTTCTCCCACAGTATTCTCCTATTATTTGAATTGAGTCAGTGGTTATTGAGATGGGCTTTTCTGAGGGACATAATCCTAACACCTAACAGCAAAAAATACAAAAGTATAAATGCTAAAATTAGTAATTAAATTGCCCTTAATTAAGCACACTGGCATTAATTTATTGATTTGTTGGAAATTTGACCTCGTTGGAAATTCGTCCCTGTCAGCATTATTTCACTGTTGGGATTCCGGCTGTCGGAAATATGTCCAGAACTGTTTTCTGAGTGTACACTATTTCATAGAAGTTTGTAGATCTTAGAAACTTAGGCTGCTTTATAGAATGTTGAATGTTTTTTTTTTATTCTACCTGAAGTCACCTTTTATAAAAGTACTAGATATTATACTGCCTGAATTGAACCTTGAAATGTGTTATTTCCCATATTAGCTACCATACCAAAAGCAAACACTTGTGCCATAGTTTAGCAATCACATTTGGTAATTGATGGCCAATTGCTATTTTACCTATGACCTTATATTTGATGGCATTACAAATCATATTTTTCTATAAAAAAAAATCTTAATTGATTTTTTTAAGGATCATTGAGGAAGGGCTATTCTTAAGACTCCCATTCCCTTTAGACAGAGTATATTAAAAAATTAAATTGTTATTTTTTTTTTTTAGAATCGGCAGTGGCGACTCCTGGAGAAGTTGTGGCATTGTTGGCCACTTCCATTCGACCTCCGAGGGCAGATTGACGACCTACACATCAGACTTGTACAAGCAGCTGCAAAATGAGGGCCACGATATAGGTAAGACATTTATTTTTAAATTGTTCAACTAATTATGGGATTTTAAAAATTCTTGATGTTAGTATATGTGATTTTCATGATTCAGTATGTGTATTATAAAGCGGCAGAGAGTTGCATTTCTTTCATAAATAAACGAGTCATTTTTAGTTTACATTTCAGAATTTATTCATGTATTTATAATTATATAAAGATGAAGTCATCAAAATACAAATTATAGATTGTTTGAAAATTGTAAATTCTTGTTTAAAAAAATATAAAGAATGACGTAACAATATATTTGACTTCTATATTTAAAGCAGCAAGCAGTTTTACTAGATTTTTTCTCTTCAAACTACAAATTAATTTAGCAAAGGGCAAAAAATATTAATTTAATATACAAAAGAAAATTAGTGCAATTTTTGGTGACTGAAAGTTTAAATTAGAACTAAAATGCTGTGTTTGGTGATTTTTTTCCCTAAGGTTTATAAATCATGTGAGGAGGGGGCTGGGGAGCCCAGTCAGTTAAGGCGTTCGTCTTGCATGTGGAAGGTCTCAAGTTTGGGACCTTCCGCATGCAAGGCCTATAAATGGCCCGTGCAGCCAAAAATGTCAGACGAATAATACCCTTTGTAGAGGGAGTGCACATTAAATATGCTCCAAAGTCCCGGAGCACATCCCCACGCTGCGTACGATGTCGCCCTTAACAGTAGCGTTGGGTGCATACTCAGGTGTTGGCTCGTCACTTGATTGTGGTTTTAAATTATGACACCTGTCGGCAATAGCCATCGTGTAGCTCTAGTGCGACGATAATTCAAGCTAACCTAAATCATGTGTGGAAGCTGTTCTAGGTAACAGTTACTGATACAAACCTACTTGTTTAATTTAATGTATTAGTGAGTCTTAAGACCAATTTCTACAGAAATAATAATTTATTAACTGAACTATGCAGAATAATAGTAAGCCAGAATAATAATTTTTATAAATGTACAGTATTTCCTGTTTGTTTATCCCTCGGATAGTTAAATATACTTAAATATCTATAAAGCATTTATACTGTATAACTTCAAGCATTAAATTGCATATTTCTAATGGTACTATTTTAATTAGGTTATAAAACTACTGGTTCAGTTAATATCGCCAGAACTCAAGAAAGAATGATTGAATTGCGAAGACTAGAAGCTGAAGCAAGGTATGTACAAGTATCTACAAAATGTACTTTTTCTTTATTTTTTGGGGTTTTTCTATTATATTTGTAATAGTAATATGTGGTATTAATAAGAAATATTAAATGTTATCTTTTCTTAGATTACTGTAAATAGGCTATGTTAAATAAATTTAATGCTGTATGTTAATTATTTTATTGAGTAAAACAGTTCCAACTAAATTTTTAACTTTTAAACTATTTTTATGGAAGTTAGGGTTTATTCTGCTTCTTTTTAAACCAAATATCTATGAATTCCTGAAAGCCATAGTATTATTATCCATGTCACTTGTTGAAAACTCTTAAAGTAAAAATCTCTGCACTGTTAAAATGTTCTATATATAATGAGAGAGAGCTAAGGTTTTTTTTTTCTTTTTTTGATGAATAGGCAATTAACTATGCAACTGATGGTAAAAAGAATTTGCACAAAGATCAATTTATGTTTTGCAGTCACCATCAAACAGTTTTTTAGAATTTTTCTTTTGCTAAAAAAATATTGTTTTTAAAGTATTTATTTAAAATCTTAGCAGTGGCGCACTCAGAAAATAATTATGGGGGGGGGCTGACCGTTGGTCCTTGGGCCAACCAAAGGAAAACTTTTTAAAATAACCGATATTTTAAGTCATTACTTTAAGTTTACTTTAGGGGGCTGGGGAGCCCAGTCGGTTAGGCATTCGCCTAGCATGCGGAAGGTCCCAGGTTCGGGTCTGGGCATTGCAAAAATAACTGCCGACCTGAAAACGGCCCGTGCAGCCAAAAATGTCTGACAAATAATACCCGTGTGGCGGGAGTGCATGTTAAATATACTTCAAAGTCCTAACGCTGCGTACGATGTCGCCCTAAACGGTTGCGTTGGGTGCCCACTCAGGTGTCGGCTTGTCACTTGATTGTGGTTCTAAAATACGACGCCCGTCGCCAATAGCCCTCGTGTAGCTGTGGTGCGACGATAATTCAAACTAACCTAACTAACCTTGGGTTTATTTTAGCTCTTTGAATGCAAGTTTTGAGTAGGGACTATAGGAATGAATGATAAAACCCAGCAGATAAAATAAAACTTTAGGTTTTATTTTGACAAAATCTTTTTATATCAGATGTGTTAACAAAACAAAATTCAGTCTTTGGGTCTTCGTCAGTATGGATAATACACTGTCTGTGTCAACTGGAATTTCTCTGTAGATATTAAGATTGGCTAAGCCATTTAGCCTACTCTCAGACATCGTGTTTTTTAGGTATGTCTTGAAGTTAAAAAGGCGAGCGCTCTGCTGTGCTGGTCGATACAGGTATAGTGAAGAAAATCTTAAGTAGGAGGATTTAGTAGGATGTTTGGAAAGATTGTTTTATCATAAATACATAATTCTCCCACCGCCATCACAAACAAAGCAAGCAAGCGCGAGAAATGTTCCTTTGCGGAATTTGGAATATATGAAATACGTTATATATATTTTTTAGTGCATTTCTTAGGAATAGGAATGCAGCTATTTATTTCGTAGCTGTTGTGAAACTTTATAGTTGACTCCAGCAAACCAGTATTCAGTATGCGATGTGTCCACTATTGGCGGATTTAAAAACAGATTGTAATTTTCTTGAGGGTTTCTTTTCTTTAGGGAGGGGGCTACAGCCCTTTAGTCCCCCCCCCCCATGGGTGCGCGCCTGAATCTTAGTATAACTTTTTATGTTTGATCTGATTTACTCTATTCAATTCTAATTACATTTCCCAAGTATATTTAATCTTGAAGTTTAAAATTGGAAAGATGGGGGAATATTTGTGTATATATGAGAAGTTTGAAGATGGTGCATTATGAAGAGTACACCTGTGCAACGCCGGGTATCTAAAACTAGTACACTAATATTGAAAAATGTTTAACACAGTAGTACTTCTTTATTATGTGGTTTTTTTACACGTGTCTAGAGAAACCATCCTTTTCACTCAATCAAACATCGTCAATTTTTTTCCTAATAAGGCTCTTTCATATATAAAAATATAAATGCTACACAGGATTCACAGGGGAAAAAAATAATTAAAAGTTTCTAAGCGATAATTTAGGCATTGACTTATAGGTAATTACTCTAATAAGGCTAATTTTTCTAATAAGGCTCTTTCATATATAAATATAAATGCTACACAGGATTCACGGGAAAAATTTAAAGTTTCTAAGCGATAATTTAGGCATTGACTATAGGTAATTACTCTAATAGCTAATTTTTCTAATAAGGCTCTTTCATATATAAATATAAATGCTACACGATTCACAGGGAAAAAATATTAAAGTTTCTAAGCGATAATTTAGGCATTGACTTATAGGTAATTACTCTAATAAGGCTAATTTTTCTAATAAGGCTCTTTCATATATAAAAATATAAATGCTACACAGGATCACAGGGGAAAAATAATTAAAAGTTTCTAAGCGATAATTTAGGCATTACTTATAGGTAATTACTCTATCATTTTCAAGGATAAGGCTCTTCAAAATGTGAGAATTAGATTCGAAAACCATTTAAGTAAGTTTGCCAAACGATATTTAGAAGACTCAAGTAGATTAAATAGCTAGATTTTCTATAAGGCTTTTCATAATAAAAAAAATTAATGTTAATAAAGTTTCATGCATTATATTTAGCATTTACTTTTTGTAATTCATAGGCTATCTAAAGGTCCATATATAAATTTAAATGCACCTTTCAAGGGTTTAAATATTTAGCTAAAATTTCAAAAGATAAAGGCTAGTATTTTTATTTTTATACAGAGGATAATTTATTTTAAAAATTAAAAAATGAATAAAAAATATCATACATTATAATTTTGTCAGACAGTACTTTGGTTCTTACTTAAATAAAAATAATATAAAACAGTAACAAACAAATTTTAAATGAACCATTACAAGAGGCTATTTTAAATATTTATGCAAATCAGTTTTGTGAATAGTCCATTTTGGTTATTGTTATTTATTTAGTGAAGGTATATCTTTTAATTTGTGTAAACATCTTCTAATGTTAAGGTTTCATATGATAACACTTGTTAACAATTGTCACACTTACATTAAATCACACATCACTTGACTGTGGTTCTGAAATATGACGCCCGTCGCCAATAGCCCTCGTGTAGCTCTAGTGCGACGATAATTCAAACTAAACTAAACTACATTAAATCACAGAAACATTATCCACATGGGCGTTAAGTGATTTTTCTTAAGCAATGAGTTTCACTTCTCACTAATGGATTTAGACCTATTACAATACACTTAAGAAACCAAATCGTAAACTGTTTTTAACTAAGATTGTTTAAATAAGTGTATTATGAGTTTTTGAAGTAAACTTCCATCTAGGTGTGAAGTACTTCGAAGGTTGCAAAGTGCTTGAAATCTTAACAAATGGACTGAAAGTAACCGGAGTCAAAACTAGCTTGGGAGTCATCAATTGTGAATATTTGGTGCTATGCGCTGGAATGGTAAGCTGAAGGACTTTTAAAATTGAAAAATTATCTTTCTTTCTTTTGTTAGTAGTTTGTGATGGATGTAAGAAAGTTGCCATGAAGAGAACTCACCAAATGATATTGTCACAGGGACCATCCACAAATGACGCCACGCTTGACAAGGAAGGGAGGAGGGTTCATACAGCTGTAATTGTTTGTGGGTATGGACACTGCCTTCTTCACTAGCTGCCTGTCACGTCGGAGGGCGGTACTTTGATATCCGGTTTCAAGAAAATTTCCCCTTTTACCCAGTAGAGGCGCTACATACAGATACTGGGATTCGCTTTTATTTCAATGAGGATGTGGTGTTCTTCGCGTTGTTTTAAGCTTATCATTCGGTGAGTTCTCTTCGTGGCAATCTTCCGTGTGGCAACTTTCCGTATCCCGTTTGTGATGTAGCTGGAATAACTTGTAATATAAACCATATCCTGTGCAATAGTACTTTCTAAAAATAATGCAGTGGAAGTTAACCTGAGCTCAAGGGAGAGGTTACATAGACTAATTTCCAGGCACAGATTTCTATAAGGCCCGTTGGGCAGAGCCTAAATCCTCCAAATCCTTTTGAGCCCATTGGCAAATCTAGGGGAGGGGCACGTGCCCCCCGCCCAGAAAATGTAAAGTTACACTGAATATTATTGAATTTTCTATCAAATAGTTGATAAAATCGATTTTTTCATTATTTTTAGTGGGAAAACGTAGCATTCACATTCTGAATGATTTATTAATTCTAATTAAAATAATTTCATCTAATATTTATTAGTTCTAATTAAATAATTTAATAAAAATATTTTTAATTAGAAACATTTCTAATTAAAAAAATTAATTAAAAATATAAAAAAATTGACCCGCCCCCCTCAGAAATTATCTCTAGTCGCGCACGCCCCAGAACGATTGTTGTGTGCCCCCCCTCAGGGCGAATTTCTGGGTCCGCCACTGTGTGAGCTCCTAAATGTCAGTGTTTTTTACTAAATATTGTGGGCCCCTGAAACTTCAGTACCTTTATACTTTTGGACCCTACCTTTTTTGAATCTAAGAAATAAAAAGTGAAATACATCTATCTAACAAATTAAGGCTTTTTAATGATTATTTTCAGGGTTTTTTAGAGCTTGAGCTTTGTTATGATTTAGACAGTGACCATCATACGCACAATCATAAACAAAAGTTTAGCAAGGTTGCATCCAAACTTTTCTGTGTTTTTTTTAGTTTGTTTTCTACTAAATCAGGGCTGCTAATACCTCAATTTCAGGGAAATACCTTCTATTTTAGTGGATTCCTAAATAATTTATAAAATAATACTAATTATGTTTAATGCGAGCCTAAGCCACAATTTATTTTTTTTTACTATAATATAGACTAACTCAAATAGACCTAGCTTGGGAGGTATACAAATTGTGTGGTTTAATTAAAAAAAAAAGGAAAGGGGATCCTTAAGTGGAACCTGTAATAATTATCCACTAAATGTCCTTGTGAGTTCACATAATTTTATAAAACCTGGGTAAGTTTTATAAAAACTTAATTGGATTTTGAAACAAAATTTGATAAAAACAATTGAAAACCCAAATAATATTTTGTGTTAGACTACACCATTTTGTTGTGAACTCATTATAAACTGTTAAAAAAATGGTTCTAACAGCTTATTTTTAACCTATTTTTCTTTACTAAATAGTGGACTCGACATTTGGGCGTGAATTGCCTCCCCCCTTTCCGAGTGCCAGTACACCCTGCGGAGAATGGATATGTCATCACCAGACCTGTGCCTGGATTAAGTACAACTACTCCAAGTAATTATGAGTTCGATATTTCTAGAAATTATTTTTAAGTTGATGTTTGTTGTAAGCTTATATATGACTAGCTTAGTAAAAAAACGTCATTGCATGGGTGTATTCTTTATGATGGGGACTTGTATATAATGTAAACTTTTACTTTATATTGCAATCCATCCCCTTCCTCACTGGTCAGTACCCCATCAGAATATTATAAGCACTTTTCACATAGTGTTATTATTTGAAATCTGAGTAATTACTCTTTTTTTTAAATATTTTATGTAAAATAATTTTCAATCAAAATAATAGTTTCCAATTAGGTAGTTATTTTCTTCAAAAAGGTGCATTTCAGTATGCGCCATACAATAAAAATTTGATATTTGGTTGTGAAGAGTATAACTGCGCTTTTTTAGAAATTCTTTTTGATTCCAATGTTCCATTACATTAAACTAAAGTTTCATCTGTAGTATCTAACAGTAATAAGGGTGTTTTGTAGCATTGACAAAATACAAAGATTTTTGTGATAAAAAATAGAAAGCTTATTAGTATGCACCCTGAGATTTAAAAAAAAAATTGGAGAGATTCAAACACGTAAGCAAAATGAAACATATTTGAAGAGGACAGGAGAAGAACCGCTTGATTTATTAGGAGTCGTTCCGTAATTGTATCTGCTTGGTGGACATTGATGGCAGGAAACCGGTATCTCTCCCGGTAGGCGATTACTCGCTATCATCGCCAAAGATGCCTGATGATGAAAGTTTTCTACAAAATTAAGTGGTTTTCCCCTGTACTCTTCATTTATGATATTGTCAGTTTTCCAAATTTTCAGATTAATTATTAAAATGTTCATTTTTCTGGAAACTCATAGAATAAGTAATGTATAAAATCTAGCCATTTCTGCATTCAGTGATTATTTGAAGTATTCTATGTACTTCTATTACTATAATGTTATCTGTATTTAATTTGTAGAATTTACCGTATATCTTTCATTTAGTTTTGAGAGACTATGATGCTCAGCTTTATGTGCGTGAATACGAATCTGGTTTTCTTGTCGGAGGTTTTCCTCAAAAAGCAAACCCTTTGTTTACGGACAAAATGCCTGACTATTGGGAATTTCAAGAACTACCTCCAAACTGGGATTATTTTAGTAAGGACTTACCCTTTTACATTTAGAAAAATATTTTAATATTTATTTTATTTAATAACTGTAATATTTTTTTTATTAGAACCTATTTATGAAGAAGCTTCTAAGAGGGTTCCAATTCTCAAACAAGTTGATATACAACGGTATTCTACTGGAACAGATACATTTTCGCCAGACGGACAGTGGATTTTAGGGCAGACATCTGAGGTATGAATTACTTTGAATTAATATTTGATAAATTTGTATTTTCAAAGCATTTTCCTTAAATATCTGTTCATCTATGTACTGGTTAGTTGTGGTTAAATTAAAATTTAAAATAAGACTTTGAATGAAAACTACTGGTTTGAATAATGTGAATTTTAAGTAATTTTGAGTCTCCAGTGGCTGAGATTCTAATTAAAATTTTTATAATTATTTTTAGTTTTACGCTATTTGGATATTTTTAATTTAATAAATTTGGAATAATTTTATTATTATTTTATTGTAAAAATGTTATAGTACTTTAACTGGAAGGGGAAAAAATAAAGTGTTATAACTATTCTAAACTTATCGAATTTGTTATTCAATCTTAGAGAAGAATGGGAGCGGTCTTCAAACCAAAGTCTCTTTGTGTTAATCCAAAGAGGAAAATATATTTTTATAATATCGTGCAAAAAAACTAACTTTTTCAAATCAATAATCGTGGCAAAAGTGATGCTTTTAACGAAATCGTGTTTCAAAGCTACTTTTACGCACTAGTGCGACAAAGAAAATAAAAGCATCTGATTGGTGTAAAATTCTTTATTTGAGCATGATATTTTATTCGGCGACTTTGTGATTGGTGTAAAATTCTTTATTTGAGCGTGATTCTTTATTTGGCGTCTTATCTCCAATGCCAATCTAAGAAATACTTTTTGCACTGGATTTTAAAATAATCATTAATATAAATAATCATCTTCAAATCATTTGAACGTGATAATAAAATAATTAATAAGCCAATCAATAAATGCCAATTTAAGAAATACTTTTTTTGCACTTTATTATAAAAAATAGTGTATGACAACACGTTGAAAATATCCTTTTTTAAACTCGTGAAATAATTTATTCAACTCGTTTAAAAAAAGCCTTACTTTTCACACTAGTTGCATAAATAACTATTTGAATATTACTCTGACTGCATTGCATATTTTTGCAAATTGTGTTTTTTATATGATAAATGTAGCTTGCTTACTTGGCTCTATAATTCCACTTTTTAAAATTAGTTTGAATATTTCGTTGTTAAATTATTTATTGAAAATTAAATATTTATTAGAACAAATTTCAAAAGTGGAATTATATAGCCCTGTAAGCCCTTACATTTATCATATAAAAAGCATCGTTTGTAAAAATATTCAGTAAAACCGGAGAAATGTTGCTTAGAAATTCATGTTTTTCCCCATTGGATAAACACGGTGTCACTTTAGTTTGAAGACACGTGGGGATTTCCCCCTCAATAGAAACAACGTTATTTCAAGATTTTTACTTCATTTGTCAGCATTGTGCTTTCCCAATCTTCATTCATATTGATGTACTATGTAATATTATTGTTCATAATTTTTTAAAAACTTTTTTCAGATTGATAACCTGTATGTCGCGTGTGGCATGAATGTGAATGCTGTCCAAGGGGCTGGTGGTTTGGGGAAGGAACTAGCTGATTGGATAACCACAGGGGAACCAAAATCGTACCTGTTGCCATTCGACATAAGAAGATTCATTGACTTCCACAATAATTCCAAGTTCTTGAGAGAACGGGTCCAAGAAGCTGTTGGTTAGTTTTATATCAGTAACTTAAATGCAGTCATTGATTTCCATTGAAACTGGACATAGTATATATAACAAACAGCTCAAGATCATTTCGTTTTGAAGAATCTTACAGAGTTGGATTTTAATGGGTTTTCTAAGGGAAATTGTTTCTAACAAAATTAAATTTCCTGATGGTTTAGTTTGTTTAGGTGCACTATGGTTTTCTTTTTGCTACACGAGGGCTAATTAGAACAGGACCTACAGCGTAAAGACACTTTTATAAAGCTAGAAACATCCATACCAGACTTGAGTATCTAAATTCCTTAGTATGCATGATTTTTTTAGTTTTAGTTTCAAATAAAATATTGTTTTAATGCTTGTGTTGTGAAATTGAAATATATAATATAAATAAACCGCCCAGTATTTACACTTCATACCAAGAACTGCTGTTAACAAAAATTCTAGATGCATATTTACATCTTTTTGGGGCCGTCAATATTCAGTGGTTAAGGCCTCGTTCTCGGAAGCGGAAGGTCCCGTGATTGAGTCCCGATACCACTGAAGACCCACCGAGTACATGCGGAGTACGTGCTCGTTAAATCTGTGGGTCCGAAAGTCCTGTGGGCGGTCATGGCGAAGTTTACCACGGGTACAGGTCCCTGGAGACTATTTCCCTCCCCTTCAGGGACATGTCTAAATTGCGGAGGTGGCGATAGATGGCAGCATCTGTCAGCATGATACCAAGTCGGATTCCTGCCGTGAAGTCACTAGACAGGCATCTCTCCTTAGGAACCGCTCCCATTTGTCTTAATCCTTTCCCGCTCCGCGGGAAAGAGCTTGGGTTTCCCAAGTGGCATTAGTAACAAAAGCAACATCTTTTTACTACCCCAATCGCATTAACTAGGTATATTCTGGAAGAAAGTAATTAATTTAGTAGTTTACCGTCTTATTTCACTTTACAGGTTACAACTACTCCATCAGGCACCCATTACTGCACGAGTTCAAAACAGCTCGAAAGTCTCGCTGCTCCCCTCTCTACACAATGCAGGAACAAGCAGGAGCTGTATTTGGTGAAAGAATGGGATTTGAGAGGGTTCTTTACTTTGATCCCGAATCTTCCAGTAAGTGTTCTTGTATGGATAGTTTATGTCTACATTTTAACCAAATCATAACTCGTTTAATATAACATTTAACTTAAAATGTACTAAAAGCATTTTACCAGAGTGTAAGATTTCAACAAATGTATAAACTAATTCCAAAATATAAATCACTGTAAATGAAATCCGACTTTGCATGAACCAAAAATTCTTCAGTTTTACTTTTTTATGTATATTTTTACTTACTTTTTTTATTTTTGTATACATACTGTTTGGTTTTGCGAAATTCTTTTTTCCACTTTATTCATAATTTGAATTTCTATCCATTGCTTATCTTATTTTTCTTTCACATAAACATAATTTGTGTCTTATAGGAGAACATTTAAAAAAAAAATTCTTAATTATGAAGTGCATAAGTTGTGTGTAAACCATTGCTCATAAAAAACTATTAGTTTAAATTTTGATTGACATTTATTAATGTTTGTTGAGTTTATTGTTTTTAAGAAATTGTAAGATGATTGATATGGTCAAGCACTGTGATCTTCGGTCTGTTAAATTATTGTTTGCTCTATTGTCCACAAAATTATTGTTGATACTCTCATGTCATGTATCCCAAATTGTACCAAAGTTTTTTTTAAAAAAGACTATAATTATTTAAGTATTTTTCCATTTCGTGGGCACAAACCTCGCCAAACAGAATCTTTAGTGACAAACAGAATTTTCTGGTGGCAAAACACAGTCTGTTCAGTAAAATAACTGGTAAAGTATACATAGTATACTGGTTTAGTATACATAGTGCACTGGTATAGTATACATATAGTATACTATAGGCTTGTAAGGCTACTCGGTATAGTAACATAGTATACTATACTGGTATATATAGTTAGTACCAATGGAAATATTCCATTTGACAGTGGTTGTACAATTTTGACAATTTTCCTCTTGTTCCTGCGAAATGGGAAAACACCAATATTTTCACTTGAAACATAAACTAGTTTTAATCTTAAGAGAAGTTTAAATTGACATGTATTTCTGAAATATTTCTTTTGTGGTTAGAAGAGGAACGTTTGAATCCCCCCAAGATAGCATTCCATAAACCATCATGGTTTGAGAACGTCAAAGAAGAATACAGTGCATGCAGAGAGCGAGTTGGTGTCATAGACATGTCTTCGTTCGCCAAATTCCATCTTAAGGTAAATCAGCCTTTCCTATTTTTTTAATACAGTAATTTTAATTTCATTCAACATAATGATGTGATTTCAGTTGATGTTTTTTATTTAGAAATAATCAACATATTATTTATATTAAAATATTTTTTTAAATATTCACTTACCAGTAATTAAATCTGTGTGGTGGTTGACATTTTATGTATGTCATAAGTTTGATGGCCTAAGCTGTTTTAATTAAGAAAAATTTAGTGGTATGCATTGTAATTTGGATTTTTTTATTCTATATATCTTATTTCTTTTTCTCTCTATTTTATGTGCAATGTAAATATAAACTTTAACAAATTTATTGAGTTATTTAAATAACTTTACAGATTTTATAATCATAATATATCAGAATCTTATGTCAGAGTGTTACGTTATTGTTCATTTAAATCACAATTATGTATGAATTTTAGTCTGGTGGAACCGAAGTAGTTGATTTATTACAACTGCTTTGCTCCAATGACATTGATGTTCCTGTTGGGAATATGGTATCAACTGGAATGCAAAACAACCAAGGCTGCTATGAAAATGATTGCTTGTTACTAAGAAGAGCTCATAATTGGTAAGACAGTTTCGGTAGTATAACCTAATATTGTATCTAGACAAAATATTACTGTACTTTTTTCAGTAACTTGCAAAAAGTTATATTCTTTTATATTATTTCTAAACCTATGATATTGACTTGTATGAAATGTGAAGTGGAATGTTTTTACCATGTTTGGACATTTTTGTTGCAATGTAATCCAAAAAATTGAGACTGGCCATTATCTCATAGCTGTTCCATACGTACAGGCTTGGACAATCACTTGTGTTCAGCAGTTGTTTGGCTATGATTGTCTAGCTATGCCTGCTGTTTAAACCAAGTTTTCTCTTTAGAATATTTTTTTAAGAGTTTCAGGGAATCTGTGTTAAGCCTAAACAATAGCCAATGATACCAAGCCAAAAACAATATTAAATAACAAAAACTAACTTGGGGGGGAAACAAAATGGTCAAACTAAAATTATGTTCATTCTTTTCTATATTCATTTCTATTCCACTCGGTAAGGTGCTTGAGGTCCCAGGTTCTGGCTCAGCATTGCTTAAATAACTGAAGAACCCGTGCAGCCAAAAAGTCTGGCAAACAGTAGGAATAATACCCAGTGTTGAAATGAACATTAAATATGCTGAAAAGTCACAGTGCTGCAAACGATGTCGTCCTTAAAAGCTATGTTGAGTGCCTGCTTTTGTCACTTGACTGTGGCTCTAAATTATGACGCCCCTCCCCAATTTCCTTTGTGCAGCTCTAAACTAAACTAAACTCCTCGGCGCAACAGCCCATTAGTGGGCCTCCCGTGTTCAGTTCAGCTTTCGTGACCTAGGGCTCTGGGGTGCTAGGCATATGTCCCGGTAAGATAGTCAGCCTCACGCGGAACCCCCAGTGTTACTGTGTTTCCAAGCATTCTTGGTCCCCATTTTATTGACCCACTTAATACAAATACAAAAATTGTCAACCAACAACAGGCCAGAGGCCCAGCAAGGTTGGTCCAAAATAAATCTAATACATTACCAGTTTCCAATGTCCGTCAAGTTTCTTCTTAAAATCTTCTACTCTCTTCGAATGCACAACATAATCTGGTAAAGCATTCCACTCATTGACAACTCTATTGTAAAAATAATGTTAAGGGATGAAAGGATGGGTCAACCTTGCCCAATCCGGGATTCGATCCCCGGACCTGTGGCGTGGCAATGCGAAGCACTACCACTAAGCCACTGGGCCTCTAGTAAGTGCAGTTTGTGCAGCTCTAGTGAGATATTAATTTGAATCCTTCCTACATCCCAGTTACTTCATGATATCCCCGACTGCCCAGCAAATCCGCATCAGCGAGTGGATAAAGCGTCACATGCCGAAAGACGGTTCTGTCTCCATGAGTGATGTGACGTCCATGTACACAGTCCTGAATGTGGTGGGGCCCAAATCCAGAGAACTCATGTCTGAACTCACCAGAACTGAAATGGACATAGCTGGTTTTACTTGTAAGGTTAGTATTTTCTTTTTACTTTCAAAATTACCTTATAGACTTTCGCATTTTTTTTCCCAGTGCATTTAGTTTGGATACCATCTCATGTCGGTTTGGCTGAGAATGAACTGGCTGACGGACTTGCAAGGGCAGGCTGTGACCAGATCTTAGAGGGGGACAACCTGTTGACTTATTCAGAAATTGAGCTCCATTTACAAAAGCTCCATTCAGCTCCATTTACAAAAAGACAGCAATAGACTGGAGTCCTCCTCAGCACTCTTGGTATGGCGCTAAGAAACCAGGCGAGATTTCTAAATTGCAATTATGCAGGTAAGACCAAACTGCTGTCTCCAGATTCAGGACGGGACACACAAAGAGTTTAAGTTTGAGGCCGGAACCAAGCTGTTCCCAGACTGCCCCAACTGTGGTGGAGGTGCTCAAGCCAGTCCTGAATACATACTCCATTACCTCTGTTTGACGTGGAAAGACATCAACGACGGCCCACTTTTATTTTTGGACTTTCTCGGAGTCACACACATCATGGAACTGGTCTAATTTTGACCCAGGGATATGTAAAAACTTTCAATTACCTAATGTGCAATATATGGTAATGAAAGTATCGCTTTTCTACACGTTTCGGAGGGTGCTGATTCTAAAAAAGTGGTTTTTGAACATGAGTGAATCTGTCTGAAAACATTCTACAGTTTAAACTAAAAGAGCTACAGACTTCAAATGTACCGTCAACGCTGGTATCTTTGGCCATGGAGGGTAACTTTGGCCAACGCGTCGGAAAAAGATTTGTTCTAAAATTTCTCTGCTCAAAATCATCAGACTTTAAATTGGTTAGCATTTTTAGAAATGTGGCAACATTGACTTTAATTTAATATAAGATTTTTTTTCTATTTTAGTTTTGACAACACCAAAAAATGTGTTTTATTTCTGCAAGCGTTGAAGAACAAAAAACTACTTCAGTAAACTTTCATTTAGAATTGTTCGAAAATTATTGAAAATTGAGCAAGTAAATACTCTATGCGATTCTTTAATCTATTGGGAATAATATCCCACCATTTATTTTATTCTATGTTGAATATTTCAAAAGCTGTATTTAATTGTTGGTCACCGGGAAACTTTTGACCACGAATGCGGCTAACTTTGGCCATAGCTACAATGATTTCCTTATGCTATATTACACTTTAAAAAATGAACGAAAAGCGAGATTCTTTTAAACTTAATTTTAAATAATACATTTTAATATTATTCTTATGGATGTTCTATATTATTTTGTCTTTTTAAAAATGTTTTTAAGCATTATATAGAACGACCTTTAAAATTGCTAATGCTAGAAATGTAAACTTTTTAGAATTCCAAATTACTAATATGTTATTTTCATTATAATATCGTTTGCGTTTTGATTATGAAAATAATTATCATTAAATCTGGTTTTCAAAAATACATTAGTTGATTTTCTTATTAGAACTGTAAATTAATTTTTTTAAATGTCAGCTGAAAGCGTTCTAAAGTATTGCGGCTAAATCATTGGGCGACACAGCATAAACTGAAACAAATAAGATTTTTTCTTGTATTTATCCTGAAATCACCTAATAAACTTTAAAAACTAATAATTCTAATGTTTAGTAGTTTTATTATTGCAATTTAAATCCACTACACAGCCCAAAAAGCAGTAAATGGTACGTTTGGTGAGTATTTCGTGCTTGTGGCCAAAGTTACCCTCCTGGACTCGAATCGTATCCTAATTTTTTAAACTAGTACCATTTTTTTTTAAACTTATAAAATGTAACAAAAATGCCTGCAAATTATTCCTAAAAGTACAATACTTAAAATGCATTGTGATTTTAAAGTGTTTAAATCGGTTTTGTAGTTTAATTTTTCTTCTTTTGTAAAAAACACAATGATTTTGGCCAAAGTTACCCGCACTGACGGTAGTGCACGAGTTCCTGCCAAACGTCATAATAAGGTTTGCGAGAAGCTGGCACAAAGGGTAAGTTCTATAGAACTTTTTAAGTTTTAAAGTTATTGAAATTCAAATTTCCTTAAAAGAGTATATAATTACCCTTAAATGTATTTATTGAGTGGTAATTGAAAGTCGTGTAGTGTTACTCACCCCTAGTTTTAGAGTTCTTGTGCTTCCTAAAAATCCTGTAAATTTATTAATAATTTTTTATGGCCTCCTCAAAAAAGTCCTGTAAATCCATTGTACTTCCTAAAAAATATTAAAAATGGACACTCCTATAGAGTTACTTATTTTTCACCCTAGAACAGCATGACTAAAACTAAATTTTGGCAAAATCTTTTCATCCTGATTTAAGTTCTAAAATTTCTAGGATATTTTACTGTGATCTTTTGCGTGAAGTGTGTAAAAATATTTTTGAAATCAATAATCAATGTGCTGTGCAATGTATTATTACTTATTATCTATATATTTTTTTAAAAAACCATGAAAAAAACTCGTTTTTTGAATAATTCATTATCATTATGCAAAAATCCTTTTTTATATGAAATTTATTATCTTACCCTTTCATTACACTGATTTTAAAGGGTTTAGTTTCATTAGTCAAACTTTTTTCAAAATATGGTTGTGCTATTTCTTTCATTTTAGAAAATAAATGTTGGATATGCGGGAGAAGTTTTAGTGATGGGTTTCAACAACACCGGAGAACCGGGATATACCCTTTACATACCCTCGGAGGTAAATATTACAGACAAATTAGGCATTGACAATTTCTTAAGTTACTATGTTTTGTCCAAGCTCAATAAATAAGTTTTAACAACTATAGTTAACCTCCAAGCAAACCTGGTTATCAAATATCAACTACTATTTAAAGAAAGATTTTTTTTATTCTTTATTTAATGTAAATTAGAAGAATAGTTACTAGTATATTGTATAGTATTTTTTATAAGGGTGATTCACTTAAGCAAAAAAGTCACTACCTAGGCTGAATAAAACCTTAATTTTTGGCTTTGTTAAAAAAAAAATCATATTTGCTTTTAATGTAAATTTTTCAGCTGTCTCTCAAATCATCATTTTCATTGTGGGAGCTTTTTATTTAATAAATTTTTTTGTTTACAGTATGCCTTACATGTGTACACCAATCTGCTGACTGCTGGAATAGACTATGGGGCACGTAGTGTCGGATATTATGCTCTTCGGTTTCTGCGCATTGAGAAATTTATTCCCTTCTGGGCAGAAGAGTTGGACAGCAACACAACACCTTTTGAAGTAGGCAGAGGCTTTAAAGTCAAAATGCAAGTAAGTATTCTCGGCGATTATGTGTTGCATCTTTCAACTGTTGTTGCTGTTTAGTTGCATTTAAAACCTTTTGCTGAAAAATATACTAAAAAATTACATTTGGATTGTACGTGTTTTAATGAGCTCTTTCAGAATCGTTATATAATATAGACCATGCATATCTTGGCAGACAGCATGTGCTACAATGAAATAAATAATTGAAAACCTTCCTCAACCACTATTTCATTGATCAGAATTTTACTACAATTAAATATAAACTAATTAGTACAATTACATTATATAGAGGATTTGCAATATCGTAGAAAATTGAATAAAAGTATGGGGAAAACATAAATAAGAAGCAAGTGGTAGGCAAATAAAACACTTTTACCTTATTTGTGTTTCTTCCTTAACGATTGTTATTAAAAAATTTAACCTCTTTAATATATTATGTACTTCTATTTGTATAATTTAGCAAATATTTCCTAACTGTACCTGATCAATAAAACACTGTAATATGTATGAAAGACACTTAAGTATTTTCTCTTTTGTATTAGAAAGACAATTTCCTGGGCAAACTAGCACTACAACAACAGCTAGAACAAGGCCTCAAGCGTCGACTTGTACACTTCCAAATCGAAAACCACAACCCGGACACCGACGTATGGGCCTGGGGTCGCGAACCCATCTACCGAAACGGAAGATTTGTCGGTAAAACAACATCCTCCGGCTACGGATTTACCTTGGAACGAGTCATATGCCTGGGTTTTATCCATGACTATGACGAAAAGACAGGGGAACCCAAAATCGTCTCGACCGAGTTCTTATCTGGTGATGCCAACTTTGAGATAGAAATTGCGGGGAAGAGGTACCCTGCAAAGGCCAGCCTCCACCCCCCGCAGATTCCGATTGTTACGATGAATGGGACAAGTACGCGATACATGCCCAAACCAAGGATCAATGCGTCTGCTGGAGCTACCGATCCGTAGAACTGACAAGAAATGTTTTTAATACACTTTTATTGTGTGTATCTCACATTTTTTTTTATCTCTAGTCAATAGTTGAAGACATATAAATGTATATATGTCAATACAGATTTTCTAAAAACTTTTTTTAACTGCCTTTTTTGTTCATTTGACAAAAAGAAATGATATTTGAGAGTGAAGTTCAAATCCCATATTTCCAGACATAAAAATGCTGATAAAATTATATATTATGTGTAACAAAGGCGTTAAAACTTCCACACTGGAGCAAATAATTAAAAATGTTTTAATTAATCAGTGTTTAATACAGATTGTCTATCTTTTTGAGAAATACTTTTATAAAGGTATTTTGTTTTTTTACATTCAAAATTTTAAACCAATTGTTAAGACCTAAAATGCGACAAACCCTGAAATTCCACTGGGTCTTTCCCCAAACTATGAAATTTTTTTATTTATAGAATTAATGTATTATGAGCATATAGTGAGAAATGTTTATTATATGGTTTTATTTTAAAGTTTATCTAGTCAAGTACTATTACTACTATTGTTTGTTTAAAAAAGCATTGGCAAAGCTCTAAGCTGTATATTTTTAACAAGAGAGTCCATTTACAACTATAAAACTACCATAACACTTGTTTTACCTGTGCGTACTTTTAAAAAAAAATTAACCTAGTATGGTTAATATGATCAAACACAATGGATTAAAATTTTTATCGAAGATATTATAAAAATGGAATGTAAATGTTTCTGCAATTGCTTTTTTTAAAGGTGAAAATTACTGATCTTTCTTATTGTAAATTGTACATTTGTAAACATTATTAGTTTTGATGTAGAATAAAATCTTTATAAATTTTTAAGAGATATATAAAATTTTATGTGCTTGTAACCATTTTAAATCAGAATAATACAAGCTTAAAAATCTTGTAGCTATTACTTTATTCACCTTAAAACTACTGAAGCTAAAATAAAATCTATATATATATTAATTTTAATTTTTTATAATCAATAAGAATTTTTTTTTAAAAAATTCACCTTTAACCACCAAGTCGCAATATTAACCAAGTTGAAGCTTAGTATTATAAGATTGTTTTCACAACATAACTAGCCGAACCACATAAATGGCATGACACAAACTAAAGCATTGAATTAAAAGAAATACAGCGACAAAACATTACAAACATGCAAAATTTTATTTAAATATTTACAAACAAAATAAATAATCTCTCCTGATACTGCATATATCTTTCAGTTATCTGCAAACGAAAATATTGTAAGTTAATTTTTAAAAATAAATTAATATATTGCCTATCTGTATAATATAGACAAAAAAAATAAGATAAATTGATATAAATAAAAACAATCCAACAATTCCTAAATTGCACCATAAATTCACAAACCTAACAAATAACTAACTTTAAAATAATTTTTAAAAAAAACGTTTTATTGAAATATTAATGAAAAATCAAGAGCTATAAATTCTGGTCATTTGTAAGCAATAAGTTGATTTTACACTAAGAATATTTCAGCCCAAACTATTTTTAATATTATGGTTCATTATAATAAATGTATTGTAAACAAGAAGTTCATAAAGAACTAAAATAGCCTACTTTCCTGTTACTTAAATACTAACTGAAGTTCTAATCGGGAAAAAAAACTAGTTCCTAAAGTAAATATCATCAACAGCCGTTTCTACACTAGATTTATACACATTAGAAAAAAATCGAAACACAGCACCCAGCTATAATTTAAACTCTAAAAGCCAAAATCAACTATTTTCCTAATATTCTTTTGCAAATTAATTAATATATTTATCATCTGCTCGTGATTTTTGTAGTTCGAAGAATAATTAAATATTTTTAATAACAAAAGTATGAAACTACTCCGAACTACATTAAAAATAAGAAATGTAAATAAAACTAAGCATAATTGCATGCAAAAGTATGCCTTGCGCTTTCTTGGGAGATAAATAATCAAAGAATCAAAATTGTGCTACATTTTATGACGTCATTCCAAACTGATTCATGAAAATATTATTTTGCTTCAAATATGTTTAAATAAATAAAGCTTCTCATGCCATTGTTGATTTAGCAACAGTGATTTAAATGACTCAAAATTGAATTTCAATGCTAATTCAATAGGAAATTCGCCGAAAGATAGATTTATGTCCGTCCGGACGTACAGACAGACAGACAAAAAGTATGAAAGTTGGGTATCTGAGGTCATAGCTTTCTAACAAAAAAAGAATTTTTAAGACCCGAGGGATAGAACCGATTTTGGAGGAGGGATACGGACAGACAGACGGAGAGACAGACAGACATACGAACAGATAGACAGATGGACATCAACCGCATTTCAATACCTACAGCGATTTAAATGACTCAAAATTGAATTTCAATGCTAATTCAATGGGAAATTCGCCGACAGATAGTAGATTTATGTCCGTCCGGATGTACAGACAGACGGACAAAAAGTATGAAAGTTGTGTATCTGAGGTCATAGCTTTCTAACCAAAAAAAGAATTTTTAAGATCCGATGGATAGAACCGATTTTGGAAGGGGGTACGGACAGACAGACGGACATCGACCGCATGTCAATACCTACTTTTTCATTTTTTTAATTCTTTCGAATTAAAAAAAGAAAAGTAGGCTAAAAAAATATCAACTTCTCTTGTTACACCTAAAAACATAATTACTTTTAAGCAAACACTATCGTACTATCAGTTAAATTTAAAACAATGTTAATACTTTACAGGTTTATTTGTATAATTCTAAAACAATCATACTAAAGCAAAATATACCTAATTACTAAATCTTTTCTTTTTATGAAACTGGTTTGACTTTCGTTGTTTCGGGACAGGGGAGGACTGTGAAGAGCTTTCACTACAAAATAAAACACAAATTAAGAGGGTGTTTTTAAGTAATCAAAATGCTTACAGATTTTTTAACACCATTTAAAAGTAGACGTAACAAATATATCAAATACTTTCAATGGCATTAAGAACTCAGTGTCGCGACAGCTCATAGTGAGCCTACTTTGCCCATTTTCTTTCCTAACCAAGGGGTTTTGAGGAGCGAAGTATGGGTGTAATCCTCAGTGTTTAGTTCTCAAGCATGCTTGGTTCCCATTTTGTCAACCCACTTAAGGGATAAAAGGCTAGTTGAGCATAAAGAGAACACATTAATTTGAAATGATAAGATATTTGTTTACATGTTATCTCATTGCTTTTTGGCATATGTGGTTATTGGTACATAAATTTTCGAGTTATCTAATGTTTTAGAACAGAAGTTAAGCTGTTTCGGAGCACCACATGTTTATTTTCAGCTTCCATATAACAATATCACATAAAAAGTGGAAGATATTGCAATCACTTATGTCTGTCTATTCATCGCCTATTTTCACCAAAATTACAAATTGTAGCTAAGCCCCAGACTAAGGTAAATTTTGAATTTAATTTGAAAATAAAAACTAGTTTATTGAAAATATAAATCAAATATAAATCAAATTTAATCAACGTTAAAGCAATTTGTATATGTAAATTTTTCAGCGTGCCTTGTTATGAAATGAAAGCAATTTATATTAAATCAACGAGAGTAACAGTAAGTTTATCTTAATTTTACATTTAAAAAAATTATTAGTACAATATCTGTTCATTTTAAGAATAGCCTAGCCATTTACTATAATACAAAATATAAACTACCCGTTATACAAAAAATTTTACTTCACTTATTTGTAACACACATAAATTCATTCAATATCTATTATTGCTCTTAAGTAGATTAATGGTTCTTTTTAGGGTATCATGAACTTGAATGTGAAGGGTTAAAGAATTTTTTGATAAAAAACAGAATACTAAAAAATTTACCTAGGAGGATTGTTTAAAAGGATATTTAATTTCCTTATTATTTTCGGAGCATTGTGTTGCATCTGCTGACGATTGTGCAATACTTCTTCATCCACTTTCAGAACAAGGCTTAGAAAACTATTGTAAGGGCTAAAAATACAAAATAAAAATTATCAAAATAATGTTGCATAATGTAATTAAAGATATTCGATATAAAATCATGCAAACATAATTCATTGAAAAAAGATGTGTGAGATAAAAATTCACAAGTTCTACAAAGAAACAAAAGAAATAATCGTTCACAAAGAAAACCTACTTACGTTCCAGACAAAGAGCTTTCGCTTACAGATTTAGAAAGTGCATAATAAGCATTTTGAAACGATATTTTTAAGAGGTGCATTAAATAGGTCCCTTTTGCTACATCATGACCTAAAAAAATTGAAAACCGTAGAAAATTATTTGACTAGTCACATTATTAAAATGCATTATAATTTTTTTCATTATTAATTTAAAGAATATATAATAGTATGCAAACACAAAATCTAAAATAATAAATTAAAGCATTTAAACTTTTTTAGAACTAGAATAAATATTTTTGTTTAAAATTTTTTTAAAAAAGCAAGATAACTTTTATCACAAGGTTGTAAAATCCGTTACTAGCAGATTGTTTGCTAACAACTGTCTAAGAAGCCTTTTCAAATTGAAAAAGATTAAATTTGGATTTTAAATATTGGTTGTTAACTAAAATTCTTTCTTACAGAATTTTTACTATAGATCTTAAGTTAGCATATACAGAGTTTTAACATTAAAAAAAAAACCTACATGCATACCTTCTACTAAAACTCTTATTAAGAAAATTTCTACAACTTTGTGCATTATACATGAAGAAAACAATGTTTATATTGATGCAAATAATTATAGTGTAAAAATTTACAAATTTTCACAGACACACAGATGTGTGTACTATTCTGATGAAGAAAACAACTCCCTCCTGAGAAACTATTTGCACTAAGAATCAACATTGTGTTCTTCATGTATCTTCATAAAACTTTTATCAATTATATTTAAAATCTGTAAACTTTGAATATTATTGTAATTATATCAAGAAACTTTACCTTGAACTAAAGGATCCTCCACACACAGTAAGGTCCCTCCTTGACTTCCCCTTGGCCTATAATTCCCCCCATTTTGGAAATGAATGGAAACTTTCTCGTAATTAAAATTCACACCATAATGTTCAAAGAATTCTATTAGCATTGTTCCTAAATTCAAAGATGGCGAACACCTGGGTTTGTGGCAGCCCTTAAAATCACAAAAATTCTAATTATAAGGTAAAGACAACATATTTAAACACATTGTATGGCACCAATAAATCAGAGAATAAATAATGTGAATTTCAATGAAAAGAAATTCAGAGTAAATTGAATATCATTTCATATCCATTGTCTGAAAAAAATAATTTTACGTCACATTTCCTACCAGAAAAATTTAATTCCAATTATCTTGATTATGGTGTGGAAATAACTGATATTACTAAATTTTGAGGCATACATATTTAAAAAAAAAATAATTGTTGATTTAAGGTACACACATTAAAATTAAATTATTGGCAAGCTAATTGCATGCTAAAGAATTTATATTAAAGTTGAAAACTCTGTCTGCTATTTGAAATTATTTACTAAAAAAATAAATCATGCTTCATTAAAATTATTCTTTTTCAAATGAAAAGTAATACAAAATAAAAAAAATTAAAAAGGCATTTTTAAAATTCAAAGCTTACATTTTTTTTATAAAAAAACACATATGTTTTTCATCAGTGTGAAGTACATTATACATTTTGACAAAATAGTAAAAAAATAGCATTCTTATGGTATCTATAATAATAAAAATGAAGTTTTGTGTGTTTGTGGGTATGTCTCTTATAGACTCATAAACTAGACATTTGTTTGACTCGTAACTCGGCACAAATGTGTAGTTCATACTTAGATTATGATTTTTGAACTTTCAGAGCTCAAAATGTTCTATTTTTAGAGAAAATTCGAATATTCTGAAAAAAATACACCACTTTCGCTCAAATCCAATCATTTTTTACTTTCCTGATGCCATCTGCTGAAAAAATTAAATAAAACTTTTAACGAAAGTATTTAAAATTAAAAATGTTTATTTTATTCTGTTGCCATTACCTTCAGAAACTAAATTCATTATTTGAAAAATAATTGACATGTTTCAAGTGACGTAATTCCGTTTTGTTTTCACTTTTTCGCCAAATATTTTGCCAAATTCGCACCTAAACGCGCCAAATAATATACTTTTTTTTTTTAATTTATAAGCTGGTTTGTTGTTCGAAGGCCATGGTGCTAGAGCTGTATAATAAGAGTGCTTGTAGCTATATCTCTTTTCTCGCCAAATTCTTTCCAAAAACGCGTTCAAGGCCATCGTACTAGAGCTACATATTAGGATTTTGTTTTCACTTTTTCGCCAAACTCGCCAAATTCTTACCTAAATGCGCCAAATAATATATATATATATTTTTTAATTTATAAGCTGGTTTGTTTTTCGAAGGCCATTGTGGTAGAGCTGTAAAATAAGAGTGTCTGTAGCTATATCTATTTTCTCGCCAAATTCTTTCCAAAAACGCGCCAAATGAGCTAAAAGGTTTTATATGTTTATGATGAAAATTACGATGACTTTTATGAGAGCATTTATAGCGTATTTTTATATTTTGGATTTTTAAGGTAATATAAGTAACATTATTTTATACTTTATAACAAAGCGGGAATAATAACGTAAGTTTATTATCCTATAATGGATTAAATTGTACATATACTTGGATCAATTAAAACTTTTTTTTAGTCCGTGCGAAGTACGGGTATTAATTTGCTAGTTTATAATATTAATATAAGGGAGTTAATATAGAAATTATAAATTAAACTAAAACGTTACTAACCTGTAAGTAACTAAGAATCAATAAGGTAAGACAATATGAACTCATTCCTCCATTATAAACTTCATTCAGACCTCTATGAACTAAAAACTGTTTGAGCACCATTACTAGTTTAGGTAGGGCTGGATGTTCTTTTATCAATTTCTAGACAGAGAAGAAAAAACAGTGTAAATTGTTTAAAATGGTATTTGGTTATAAAATTAATCTTGGTTGGTACAAGATAGTTAAGGTTTTGAAATACGTAATTCTTTTGAATAAGATTAAGCATTAAAATAACTCTGGTACAAATTTTTCACCTACAAAAAATTATAAGTTTTGCAAGCTTTAATAAAGATTTATGGATATTTATTATGTTTTAATGTTATTTCTAGAATGAAATGCAGATATTTTCCCTATATTTGGTAGCGTTCCACCTGAGACAATTATAAGCCAAAGAGTTTTGTTGAGTCTTTAAAAATATCTTTGAATATATATTTTGTTACTGCCGTGAAAGGTTTTAATCTGACAGATGGGGTTTGCTCCAGACATTAATTAATTACATTTACTGGGAGGTGAATTAAAGGTCTTTTTGAATAAATTTAAATATTCTAGTGTATTTTAATTAATCTCAACAATATATTATTTCTCACTAACTTTTATCATCTTGGCACTTTTAACTCCATTTGTCATATTGAAACTGATGTCCACTCTAACTTTCGAGTGAGAATGAAGCAACCTAATAATAGGAACCTAGAGAAAGATAACACACAAAAAAATTAAAACTTAAAAGATATTCCAACTGAATTTAGTAAACTATTTATTATAATTGAACTTAAATATACATCCGCCTGGAAACTCAATGCTCCAATTAATTAAAACTTACCATAATTGTAAAAATAAATTTTACTGCAAACTGAATGTGTAGGAAAACTTTAAATTGAGATTACAACACATATTACATGAATCATATGCTTGATATACTACAGGGGTCCACTAAATGATGAACTCTAAGGGTTAGTACACAGAAACTGGTTTAGTTGAACTAATTTCGCACTAGGGCAACAAAAGAGCCACAAAATGGTGGTCTCTAAACATTTTTATTTATCGAGGAAATGTATTAGATTATTTTCCTTTACATGAGCACAAATAAAAAATCAAACTACAAATAAGTTTATTCTAAATATATAACCACATTCTATATTAAAATTTAAACAAACAAAAATACTCTTAACATTAAAGTATTACTTACTGTAGCACTGGCAATTATGTTGATGTCACAATTTTGAACGCCGTTCCTTTCCAATGCTTGACTCAAGGTGCTCAAAGGCACACTCCTCCATTCTCCAATGATAACCATATCTATGTCACTAGAATAAATACCCAAATTACTTTACAGCAAAAATTTCAATGGTCAGTTGAGATGAGGTTTTTGAGAACCAGCTGTGATCGCAGTTCGTCCCCACCGTTTATTTTTGCATTTTAGCAAAGGTGGGTGTCAAGATTTTCACGGAATGCGGTTTTCTTTCCTTATTGTGCAAAAATCTTGACAGCCAGCATTGCAAAATATTAACGGTGGAGAGGAACGAATCCAATCATTAATTACAGTATCTGTTCACTTCAGACAACAAATCACTATTGACAACGTTTTGAACTTGTATATGCATTTTTTTTTAAATCATCTGACAAAAGCTAAATTAAATTTTTTGTTTTAGCTATAAAAAAAAATGTAAAATTCAGCTCACAAATTACTGTGGACCCATTTTTTATCATAACTATATAATAGCAATTAAATATTCATGTAAAGATCTAGGAATGAAATTACAAAAATACAAGTTAAAATCCTCTTTTGTAAGCCAACCTTTTTTTAGAGTACTCTGGGGGCTGTTTTAAAATTGAGATAAAATTTAAGGTCTTTTTATGGCGGTTCACTTTAAGTTTCTTCAAAAGATTATAAAGCACAAAGGAAATTAACATTTACAAATATGATCTTTAATTACCTAGATGGTAAGTAAAGACCAGTGCGAAAGCTTCCAAATACTTCAACCTAGAACAATAAAAAAAATACTATTAATAAATGTAACATATAGCAAAAGCAAAATAAATAGGGTAGAGATTTACTGTACAATCCCCCTTGGCGAACTTTCCAAAATCGCGCCAAAAGTCCGTATTTTGGCGGCTTTTTTTTAAAAAAAAACACGATTCAAAGAAAAGATCATATGTCTCAACCAACGGTCCGATAGGGTTGCCGGAAAACGTCATCGGTGCGAAGTAATAGAATTCGAGTCGAAGTCGAAATTATTTATCGCCAAATCCGAAAAAATCGCGCCAAGGGGGACCGTACAGTAAATCTGATCCATAAATAGTTTTACAAAGGGAACAATGATTTCAATATGCCCTCACACAGAGAACTAAATTGTACATATAACTGAAAGAACAACTTACTTTTGCTTGTGGCCAAAGGGAATGAACGATCCTTGTAACATGTTCAACAACCTTTAATCTGACTTCAGCCTCTTCTTCTGTAGGTTTCATTACCTCATAAAAATCAGTAATTTCTTCATGTAAGCTAAAAAAAAGTTTAATGCTATAAATATCTAAAACTATGGTTAAATTAAAAATTATTTATCGTTTTGAGCCAAAATGTTGACAATATCTGGTCACCCTATTAAGAGACCATATCTTTACACAAGAATAAATGTTGTCTGTTCTGTATCAACTATGTTAATAATGTGTACTCTTACCCGATTACTCCACAGGAGTAAGCTTCAGATATTTTCCAAGGAACTCTAACAGGATCTTTACATGCTATATGTCGAGTATGGGGATGTCTCCTTTCAAAATTTCGTGGGATACTCTGGGACAGAATAGTCCTTCCCATAAAAGGTATAAAGGAATCTGGTGTATAATTCGGAGTATCCATCTAAATTATATTTCAATTTTAACTTATGATTTCAATAAAAGGCTCTAAATAGCAGAAAAACAAGTTTTTCTATAGAAAACTAGGAAATGTTGTGCAATGTGTCTAAAAATACCACAACACATTTCAGTTCAAAACAAAGACAGTGTGATTCATGTTGAGTTGATTATATGTAGCTTCCAAAATATATTATAAAAATAAAATCACTTTAAAAATACAAAAAAGCTAAAAACATCTAAAAGAGTAAATTATATATTTTTAAACATCAATTTTTTATAAATTTTCAGCTTTTTATTAATATTTTCTCCTAAATTTAAATTATACCGGTTAAATATTTGTAACCGTCATTTAAATGCGGGTTTTCGTCAAAAATTAAAAGTTTACGTTTGCGAGCCAAATTGCTTGTCTGCTATTCAGCTTTTGTTTCTGGACGTCTTTTCAAAGTTGACTTTCATTTTAACAATAAATTACTTTCTTTTGGTTATTTTAAATTAAACTCTTAAATTCATTATGGGTGACTCTACAGATGTAAAGGCAGAAAATTCTGTACCAACTGAAGAAACTGCATCAGGTTCCAAAGATTTAAGCAAGTTAGTTGTCTGCATTTTTGTTTCACATTAGTTGTTTCTTTCTTCTTAATTTAACATATTCTTTGAGTTAAATGATACTTGATACTCTTTGTCAATTCAAACGAATATGTCTCTACTTCCCGCGTTCCCGCCAAGTTATTTTCAATGTATGTGCTTTATACTGTTTTCAAACTTGGAGGGGAAAAATTAGTTTCTACACTTTAGGAAAAATAAACAACTATCTAATATAACTAATTTAATGTTAGCTCATTTGTTTTATTTTCTTGTAATAAGATTGGTACTGTTGCGATGTAGCAGCAGTTCCATTTATTGACTACTATTCTGATTGTAACGTAGGGTTGCTATATCTGGCAAGTATTTTTTTTTTTTTTATAAATTGAAACCAAACTGTAAATGAAGTGGAAGAGTTCTGTTAGTTTAGTAATATGAAGGAAATCACCAGAAAGAGACTGTCCCATATATTACAGCTTTTACCCAAAGATATTCAAAGTAATTTTCTATTTGTATTATTAACTAATAAAACCAACAGGACTGATCCTATTTCCTAGCCCTTAAAATTTTCGATCTTCATGACATCTCCAAATTCATGTTTTCCAAATGCTCGCTTAGCTTTTAAGTGATTTTTTTTATCGGTAACCTTTAAACCAATCTCGGTTGGCTTCTGGATGCATGCTGCAGTAGTTAAACATCGTTTTCTTTGGTTTTGTTTACATATACAGTCGAACCCTGTTAACACGAACTCGAAGGAAGCACCGAAACATTTCATGTTAACAGTCAGGAAATTTTTTTTACATTGAACTCGAGAATAGTTAAAAATAAATAACATATATATATAAATATTAGTCTAATTGTGTAATGTAATGCGTTAATAATACATGTATACAATTAGTAATTCAATTAATATAGTTCATTTGGAGACAGAAAATTCGGAAAGTGTTTAAGAAACACCAATTAAGAACAGCAATTGAATTTAAACTGATGAATCATGGGAGATCTTGTGATAGATTTTCTCCGAAGTAAATGACCACTTTTTTTTTGTAATGTTTGTTTGTCACTCTTTTTTAATGTTTTAATAAATTTATTCTTTGAATTACTAAGAGAAGAGTCAAATTCTGGATTATTTGTTCAGGTCAACCAGGATTTTGCGTCAAGAGTTTTTTTAGCATTAGCTGTATACTACTTTATAGGCCGGGGATTTGCATTTTGTTCATCTTATTCGAAATTTTGAGTTAACGAGGTTCGACTGTTTCCCGATTATTATTATTTTCATATCTCAAGTCTAGGACTAGAACGTCACCAACTAATCTTATTTTGCTCTAGGACACTTCCCGAGGAGGCCTTCAACAACTTCTTGCAGGGCAAGCGCCATATTGTCGTCCAGGACTACAAGTTTGCCGTGCAGAGTTTGTCCACGGCATGTGAAATGTACACACAGCACTTTGGGGAGATGGCACTGGAGTGTGGTGAGGTGCACTTCCTCTATGGCAAGGCACTCTTCAGGCTGTCACAGCAGAATGCTGGGGTTTTTGGTGGTGCCTTGAATGAAGGTTTGTGTCTTTGTTGCTTCTATACCATAGATATCATAGTAAAAGTATTAGTTCGACGGATCACGTGATCTCCAATGCTAACGACGAAACGCGCATGGAGACCAGAATTTAAGGACAAAAATGTCAGTGTTGCCACCACTTTAAGGAGAAAAATATTATGGCGTCATCGAAAAAATATCTTTTAATTCTAAAATTACAAGAAAATATCGTTAAAAAAGTGACTTTATGAAAAAAAATTATGTGAAACGCTTTTCTAGTATTTTTAAAAAAAATAATTTTAGTATGAAGTGTTTTTTATTTTCGATGACGCCTTAGAATTTTTCTCCTTAAAGTGGTGGCAACACTGGCCTGTTAGCCCTTAAATTCTTGGCTCTGTGCGCATTCCGTCGTTAGCATTGGAGGTCACGTGATCCGCCGATCTAATATTTTTACTATGATATCTATGTTCTATACCCTCATTTGTGTTGGGATAGGCTAATTTAATGTGTGTTGGAAGTTGTGGTGTAAAAGGCGTAGGCATTTATAATAGTGATGCAACGGATACCATTTTGGCCGGATACCGAATATCCGGCCCAACTTTGGGCCGGATATGCCCTTTTATTCTTCAAAAGTATAAAATGTCACATTGTGTAAACACTTTTGCAGTCGTAGCAGTTTTACATTGGATGACGTAGTATAACCACTAGCCTCTTCTACTTCTACTGACTGAAACCAAAACCAATGCTACGAAGCAGATTAGTTCAACAAAATCTTTGATTTCAGAAGTTGTACCTATGGTAGTTACACTAAAAAAGTATCTAACAAATGTTAAAGTTTTCGGCTTAGGAACTATATTTATAAAAGAACATTGACCAACACTTTTCTTCTTTACATCTCAATGATCATTTTTTGGTAGCAACTATGTTGGAAGATACTTTTTACACCCAAGGAAAATATCGAAGTGATAAAATCTACCGTCTTAAAACTGATGATAGAAGAGAGCAGTCTACAGGATTCCTCAGACAACAAGAATCAAATCCAGAATCTGAAGTTCTAAATGGTGACACTGATACTGATGGCTAGAAGAATCCAAAATCTTTTTGGGACTGTTTCAAAGAAATAAGTACCACTTCGCAAGATGACCCAGAGAAGAATTGTGAAGGTGAAGAAACCATCCTTCAAGAGTTAAATGAATATCTTTCTAAACCTGCCGTTCACAGAAAAGTCGGTCCTTTCTCATGGTGGAAAATCAATGCCACTAACTTCCCAATGTTAGCAAAACTAGTGAACAAGTACCTTTCTTCACCAGCTAGCAGCATATACAGTGAGAGACTGTTTTCAGAAGCTGGACTCATTTACGAAAAAACAAACCCGTATTCTACCAAAGAACCCAGAATTATTACTTTTTTACACCATAATTTACGTATCTTGAAAGAAATCTAATATGCTTGATTTGTTATTAACATAATGTGAAATATCAATCCAATAAAATGTATTAAAAATAACCTGTTGACTAAGGAAAAATAGTCAGTTTAACTATTACAACAATAAAAAAAAATTTTTAGAAAAATTCAGTTTTAACAGGCCGGACAGTACTGCCGGATAGTTGTATTAGCCAGCTACTGCCAACTATCCGGCCATTAGGCCGGATGCAGTATGTTGGCCGGATATCCGTTGCATCCCTAATTTATAATGTGGGACAGATTTCCAGTTAAAATGCCCTGGTTTTTATTAATTCCTACGAAAAGTTCGCTTATTTCTAGAAATTTTTTTAATTTTGGCGAACAAAAACTTTTTGTATTGATAATACAAATCAAATAATATAAAAGGGTTATTTCTAGTTGGTAAAACCTGTATATAATCATTATGTGCATCATTTGTTCCAGGCAAATGGAATAAGTTCTTTTACAACATATATATTTTGAAGCGCTTTCTTTTTAAAGTAAAAAGTATTCCAAATAGGCCTTTTCTACCATTTTAGAAGAATGCAAATAAAATATACACATACAAATACTCAGAAAAAATATTACTCGAGTCAAAATCTAAAACAAAACTAGTCATAAAAACAAAAAGTCCCAATATTAGGTAGAAACTAATGCAGCAAACATTTACATAATAACTTAAATTTTAGTAATTAACTTCTATTTTAGCTTTGTTTATTTGTTAATAGATTTCATTTTCAATGTCCATATTTATTAAAATTGGAGTCTAAGTGAAATTAAAGTCGTATCCATACATTATGCCCTTATTTTTTACATTAAAAAAGGATTTAGGCAAAGGCCCTGCTATTGCCCATTTTATAAATATGGCAAGCCTACTGGGCATTAGCCCGGCTTGCATCTAAAGTCGTTATAAACTTCATGTGTGTTCGATTTTCTGTTGATGTTTGTTTTATCATCTTTGTTCTCTTATTGTTCTTTTTTCGTTGAGTAATTTACTGTACTGTAATATACAGAATAATTTTATCTAAAAACTAAACATAGAATATCTATAAAATATTCTAAATTAGAAGTATCAGTCTGTGGTTTTTACCACAGATTAAGAGTAGAGAATATGGCATAATTAAGGAAATTTGTGTAATGTGAAACAACCCAGTAAATATCAAGATCAAAAGTTCCAGAATATTCAATACTGTAGGCTACAGAGAAATCGATGAGCAAAGGTGGTCATTAAGTGAATGGGACTTTCTCAGTAGTTATCTGGCCTATTTGTTTTATAATCAAATAAATATCTGGTAATTTCGGCTGTAAAAGATTTTCAGTGACTCGCTTTTAAATATGACTTTTGTAATGAGTCTTTGCATTTTGTTAACAGTAACTTTCATTCTAGATGTCACTGAAACAGAGGATGACGAATCTGGAAAAGCTTCTGGTATGTCTTTAAAAATTATATTTCAAAAGAAACGATTCAATGATTTTTGTTTCAAAAAAAGTTTGTTTTTATAGAATTTGTCATATTTAAAAAAAAATGTTTCAATATTGTATTATAAAAATATATATATATATTGTGTTGAAAGGGTAGTATGTAAGCAGGGCCTGTTCTAGGAAGTCTCGGACTATAGGCACAACCTATTTTGGGGGCCCCTTTACGGAAAATTTTGAGTATTATTTCCAGTAACGATGCTGATATATGTTGGGCCGGAGAAAGATTAGATATGTTAGGGGATTATATGTATATAGTTATTCCAGGGGTCGAAATTAACTTTTTATACCAGGTGCACGAGTGCACCCAAGTCTTGTGGCTTAGGTGCACTAAATAATAGGTGCACAAATCTAAATATTATGTGCACACATATAATATAAATAACAAGTTAAAAAACAAACTATTCTTCATAAAAATTGACTAAATGCAGGGTTTCCGGGCATATGAAAAGTCAGGAATTTGGACATAGGGTAAATTTTGTCAGGAAAAGTCATAAATTTGAGCAAAAAACGATCAAAAGTCATGGAAATCCATGTATTCGAATCGCTGGAGTTTCACAACTTTCGGATTGCTAGAGTTTTGGGATTTTTCGTAACGGCAGAGTTCGCGACATTGGGATCCCCAGAGTTTAGACTTTTGGATCCAGATGTTGCGACTTTCGCATCCCGAGTTTCACGACTTCAGATTGCCGAAGTTTTGCAATTTTCGGTTCGCCGGAGTTTGCGACTTCCGAAACCGGGTGCACGACGTGCACCCAGTTTGAAACTTAGTGCACATTATTTTTTAGGTGCACATGCACCCGGCACCATAATTTCAAACCTGGTATATAGTATTCTGATAATTGTTATATGCTATAATACAAATTCATGACATAATTTATGCGTCTGATGAAAGTACTGCAACAATGAAGTTTGGTCCCTAACACACCTGGATTGAGATCCAATTAAAGGACCCAGGAATGCAGGGAGCGGCCATTGCAGAAAAGAATATTGGCTATGAAATCAACCCAACACTATATGACATGTATCAAATTTTTGCTTCAATTTTATAGGCATCCTTATAAACATCAATCAAAACAATCACGTTAGGTCGCTTTCTTAGTCAAAATCGAGCGAAAAACAAAGTGGAGTATCGAATTTTTTTTTTTTTAGTTTACTGATATTTTGGGGATTTACAGCATTTAACACAATACAAACTGAAATTTAGGGGCCCCTAAAATTTGGAGGCCCCGGGCCTTATGGAAGAACAGGCCCTGTATGTAAGGCAAATGCAGTTTTGTTTATCGGTAATAAACATTATTTTTTTTCACTATCTTTTTAGATGAAGATAGCAAAGAAAATGAAAGTGATAAAAATGATGCAGGTAATTGTATTCTGTATTTAGCTAATTGCATGCTTTATTATTAAAATATTTAATGTTTTGACTCTCTTGAAGTAGAAATCTCCATTTAAATAAATACTTGACTGTGGTTTTAATGTAGAAGGTCCGTAATCAGTAGCTCTAGTGCAATGTTAATTCAACCTAAACCCCTTTTAAGAATATAATTTCAATCTAACTTCCCATGTCTCAAAAAGTTTATTGCACTCAATTTTTGTCAAGTGTACTTAATTGTTTTTTTATTTTTTATGCCTTCATACTATTCTTTTCTCTTTTCAAAGCATTGAAATTTCCCTGAAAATAGCTTTTCTTCAGTCTGCCAAACTGGTTGACTACTTTTCTTGAAAATGCTTGGAGGACATTGACATTTTCTTTTCTACATTTCTTTTGTCTTTCTTTGGTTTTAAATACTGTTTCATTTAAATAGTTTCTAATTTAAACTTTTAGGTAAAACTGTAAAAAAAATACATAATTTAAATTTATAATATTTTTTAATTTCTTCATTGCAATTTTAAAGCTGACTCGCACAATCATATGTTTTATCTGCACAAATACTAGTTTAAATGCTTTAATTACACTTTACAGGGAAATTCAAACTTTTAAACGCCAAAATTAGCTATTTTCATTAATCTTCTTTCGCAAATTAATGTTTACTCATTATCACTCTCATCTCACTCTATTGTGATATTACAACAATCCAAACTGAGTCATATCACATAAATAAATATTTTAATGAAATTTGGGATGTAACCTAGCCTGATTTTTGCTTTAAAACAATGTATCCCACTCGTTTGTGCGACTTGCGGTTCGTTCTGTTAAAGTGGGTGACAGACAGGCGAATTGAACGATTATAATACCTTCCACTTTTTACGTTATAAACATAGTGTGGAAGCTAAAAAAACATTTCGCTTAATATGTTAGCCAGGCTATACGCTTCATAAAACAATGTTTAACAAGCGTTTCTTTCTAAATTTGCAAAGTAAAGGATAAATAAAAAAAATTCAGGATAAATAAAAAAATAAAATAAACTCTTTTACCGCGGTTTTGCTGCGAAAATAATAAAAACTTAAAAAAACAAGAGATTAAATAAAAAAAAGAAAGCCATCTGTCAGCTGAAGAAAAAAAAATAAAGAACAACGCGATCTTTTCGGCCAGCTGCACGAAAAAGATAAAATTACGTGATAGTTGTAACCTGTTCCGAAAATAAAAAAAACTTTTTGTTTTTATAAAAAAAATTTAAACATTTTATTCCAGTTTGGCAGAATTAACCTAATAAAATTTTTCAGAGTAATTGTTACGTTAAATGTTTATTTAAAATAGTTTTGTCATATTTTTTTACTATCTTTTTTACATAATTTTAATCTATAAACCTTCTATCTTGCTATAATATATTTTAAGGCCAAATCATTTTTTAAAAAAATCTGTAAACCTTTTATATATATAAACACAAAACCAAAGTAAAAAGAACAAGTTAAAGAACTGTTCTTTTAAAAAGAACAGAAAAGAGAGCAACTGTTCATTAAAAAGAACGTAACAAAATCACACATTTCTTCTGTGGCCGTTTTGCAGAAAAGGAATAAGTTTTTTTTTTTTTGTGGCTGACTTATAGTAATTTTTAATTAAAAAACTTATTGGAAATTTGAAAAACAAATAAGTGGGCATCGAGGCATAAGGGAGACACACCTTCCCAAAAAAAATTGGATTTCTAACATCAATATTTCATCATGTTATGGCTGCTGACACTTTAAAAGAGCTTACTTTTTTTTAATATAGAGATATTTAGAATTTCGTCAGAATTTAAAAGTTATTTGTTATATATAGGTTTTTAAGGTTCACGATTCGTTTGCTGATTTTCGAAGATTCTCGATTTTTCGTGGTTTTGCAGTTAGCCTAGATTTATTATTTGGGCGGAATTTAAAGTAGTGATATGCTAATTTTCCCCGGTTCGTTTATTTTCCACAGACTTCAATTTTCCTATATTTGAAGATGCATGATTTAAAAATTTTCAGTTTCGCGATTTAAATATTTCGTATTTGCGATTTCGTTGATTTTACTGATGTTTGATGGGTTTTTTTTTATTATTATTTGATTTGCCGATATTGAAGTTTGTACGACTAAGCGGTCTTCGAGTTTTGTTGTAATTTGTCTAGTTGTAAGGATCAGTGATTTGTCGACGTCAAAGTTTTGAATTGCAGTACAAAATAACAAATCTAAATAATAAATTTTAATAATAAATATAAACAAATTCAATTATAATTTGAATATGAATTTTGATTTGATAACACTAAGATGTTTCGAATATCAGTTACCCGCCAGTATAATCCAATAATGCTCCCTGATTTACTTATTTTGCTGCCTAGTAATTTTCACGAAATCCTCTTTTGCCTCTGCAGGATCGGAAGAGCGCCTCGTTACTTTTGTAGCTCCGGTTCAGGCCAATGGGACCAACCAGAATATTTTCCTTTGAAGTGTTCGTGATTATCGTGCATGACCTTGTTATCACAGTACAAAATAAAACTGCTGAAATTTCCTCTTCATCTGATTGCTCCGCTCGTTTTATAACTCCGCCCATGGTCGTGGCTTCTGTGCAAGGAAACTATGAGTTTAACTATAGCTTGATTTTTTGTTTACGTTTGAAATTTTTTTTCAGCATTTTTTCTACTTCGGTTTAAACTGGGGTTTTTGATTTTAGACAGGTTTAAGTTTTAAAAAAAAAATCAGACCATCGCCGAGATATATAAGTGTCCGGATTATGGGTGTCTTGATTGGTTCTGTAAAGTGCCAAATTTGCTGTTTTACTGATTTTTAGTTTTACATTTTATAATTTTGGAATTTATGGATTGGATTTTCAAGGAGCCGTTAATTGCAATTTGTGATGATAGATCTTCAGGGTTTTGGAGATTTTTTCGTGCTGAAATGGTTCGCGAAACACCGATTTTCGAAGTTCATGATTGGACGACTTTTAGCGATTTACCGATTTCAGAAGGATCGCAATTCAACTGTTTCTGAGAATTTGCAATTTTCTAGAATTCCTGAAATTTGGGATTTACCAATCTTTGTGAATCAATAATTTTCAAAAAATTTCGATTTACCGATTTTGAAAGCTTCTTGATTCACCGATTTTTGAATTTTTTTCATTAATCGAAATGTTCAAGTCTTTTCATGTTAAAATTTAAGGAACATTAAGGTAACAGAAGTAAAGTACTAAAGTAGTAAATTAAAGTTAGTATTATTAAAATTTATAATCAATGAAATATTTTTTAAATAAACTTCTTTTTAAACATTCTAAAAAGTATCTCATATAAAAGAGAATCCTATGTTATGTGGTGTTGTTTTGCATTAAAATTGAAGATTGTGATTTAAAATATTAACTACAACCCTACGAACAACCCACCCTGCTTTGATGTTTTTTTTAAATGCCATTAATTTTAATGGCCAGCCTATTTAATTAAATTATTTTTTGGTTATTTGCCAATAGATTTTCAAGTACAAATTTGAAAATGTAGTGGTATAATTGGTTATGCGAGCATCCATAAAAATTTGGAAATAAGCCTTGAAGTGTCTTGAATTTTTACCATCAATTTTGCTGGACACCCTGTTTAATGTGTTTTTTTATTTTACTATATTGCTGGTTGTTGTTAGCTAGTAATGTTACTTTAGTTAGTAATTACCTTAGTGTTTTACTACTATATTTTATGATAAACATTAAAAAGTTCTTGATAGAAAATTTATATTTTTCTTAAGTTATATATAAATTTATTAGAGGAACAAGAAAACAAGCAAACTACTTGGATATCTTTCCAAACATCAAATTTTAAATTTCTTGGAAATTAAAAAAAAAAGTTTTCAAGGTAACACTAGTTCATTTAAGAAACGAATGATAGTCCTTGTTACTTTGGCACATGTTATACAAGGTTTCTTTAGGTATAAAAGTTTAATATTGTATTTTTCATTCGCATCGATAAAACCTGGAATTTTCCTAAACTTTTCTGGAAAACCTGGAAAAGTCAGGGAATTTGGTTTTCCAACTTCTGTGGCAACCCTGTAAAAAGGCCCTTGTAACTCCTGAAATTTATATTAGAAAAATCCTTATTTAATGCATATTTTCCTGAAAAATTATCTATTTATAATAGAAAATAGTTTTCAGTGGATTTGTAGGATCCAAATTTTAAGAAACTTGAGGTTTTGCATTCATTTTGGTTTAGCAAATTGTCAGTTAATTTGTTGAGATTTTGCCTGTCTTTTGCTGTTGAGACTTGCCTGTCTTATGGCTCATTTTTTTTAAAATTGTTGCTCTTGACAAATTATTTAATATTAATGTTTCTGGATTTTTTTCAAGGTATCACAATTTGTGGATCTTGGATTTTTGTGGTTTTAGTTTTAGTTTCATCATACACATATTGTCACAATAAGTACATTTGTGTTTCATATCTCCTGAATTTCACTATTAAAAATAAAGTATAAACCCTGATGACCTTTATAGTGAAATACTCCATTTCAATTGCATATGTATCTTTGGCTTGGTATAAAATGCAATTTTTTTTTATATTTTAGACACGGAAAATGGAGAAGAGAACGGTGAAGATGGTGACGAAGCTGAAGAAAAAGAGCCCTCTGAATCTACCGACTCTCCGCAAGCTGTTGTGGCAGAGGAAACCAGCAAAGAACCAACAGAAGCTGAACAAGCAGACAGTAAGGAAGAAACTGAACAGGCGGACAATAAAGAGGCTGATACTTCAACAGCTCTGGACGAGTCGAAAGTTGAGAGTGAACAGCAGCCAGAACAAGAGGTGATTTAAGAATTATTTTTTATAATTTGAATATTTCATGGGACTTAAAATGTTATCCGAAATTTAGTTATTACAATAAATATCTTTAAAAGCATCCTTCTTACATTTTATGATTATCAAAATTGTAAGCGTGAGATCTGCTGTGGGCAGGAAACTACTGTGACTAACAAATTGACTTGGACTATTGTTGCAAGCACTCGATGACTTACCTATAATAAAGTATACTGATTGACTTATTTTCGAGCAATTATGGTCCAAATGATTGTTGTGGTTACTGCAGTTTACCCGTCCATGAATGAAATATACATTTATAGAATTTGATACAGGGAAAAATTAGTGTACTTAATTCTGTTGCCAGGATACAACAGGAAAATGACATCATTTCCGTTCCTTTGATTATGTTGCCACTTAATACAGTAAACATGCCTTTTCTATGTTTATGTAAAATTGTAAATGCTTAGTAAGGATAATTTTGCTGATTGATTTTGCCATTAATTTAATTTGGTTTCGCACAGGAAAACTATGCAATTGTTTGCACTGTTTTGTCTCAAGATTCTCTTTATTTTAATAATTTTTTGGGTAAATTTTATTTTAGGAGGAAGAGCTCGATGATTTAGAACTGGCATGGAACAGTCTTGAAACTGCAAAATCTATATTTTTAAGGTAAATAGTCTTAAATTTTAACTAAATGTAGAATTTTCTTGATTAAAATTGCAGTTGTAAATGGTTTTTTTTTCTAGGTTCACTTTTGTTTAGCAATTTTTTTTGTTTTAGAATATTGCATATTTAATCTAGTTTTTGTACAAAATAAAGTGTTGGTGCATTAATATTTATCAAAAATTTGTGTTTGAATTTATTTTAGGCAAGGTGAGAATGATGTTGAAGCTCAACTGAAAGTAGCTGAAATTCTTCAGCTGTTAGCTGAAATCAGCATGGAATCGGACAACAATGTAGCTGCAATCAATGACCTTAAAGAATGCCTTGTTATAAAGAGGCGCCACTTGAAGCCTGACGACAGGCTCTTGGCAGAAACGTATCCTTTCATTTTATAATTCTTATTATTTAACTTAGCCGTGACATTGAAATAGTGTTTTTTAAAGTTTTGAAGTAAACCTAAATTTACCTCACGGAAACTTTGTTCAACAAAAGTAAGAATTGCGATGTCGGGTATATCGTTTCTGAACTAAAAGTTGCATTTCCAGTTTAGATTTTTTGTTAGTTGTAATGCACCAAGTAAAATACAAGGCTAGAATTGTATTTCAACTTGTTTTACTCGCACCATAAGAAGTGAGGGGTGTCAATAATTCTCATACGGGGCAGATCAATGGGTTGCAATTAAATGTTAGATAGCGATAGATTAAAGGTCAATTACAAGATTGAATTAGAACTACAGTAGGTAGTTACAACAATTTAAATAAATAGAAATGTTAATGATTTTGAGTTATGAAATGTTTTCGTAAATGGGGATTTCTAAATCAAGTGATCTTCAAATAAAAAATTAAAACAATAATTTTCAAAGTAATCTTTAGAGAAGCTGACTGCAATATATTTGTGTTGGCTAAGTTATTGTAGGGGCCGTATTTGATCAAAAACAAACTTTTCTTTAAACCTTGATTGCCTCTGCTGATTGTAATTGGTTTAATAGGAAAGATATATAAATCGGATTTAACCTAGAAGATTGGTGATACTGATGAAATATCAAGATTAACATTGTTAAAAGTATCACACTTTTTAACTAGGTTTTTGGTTACCATGTGCTCTTTCACATGGCAAGACGCAGCAAAAGAATAGGCAGCACTTGCAATAGACTTATTTAATTCTCCCAATCCCTTGTGATACCTATTTCTTCCCGAGCATTATAGAACCTGAAATGTTTGGCCATTCTATATAAGTCATATTTACTAAATCATCCTATTCAAAACTAATCTTTTATTCCCTACACAATATTCTTCCTTAATCCATTCCAAAAGCTTCTACCAGATGGGTCTGGCACAGCTGTTGGAAAAGATGTACAACGATGCCCTGGAAAACTTCTCCACTACTATGAGCATCCTGCAGCTGCGCATTGACAACCTCAAAGCGACTCCCGTTGCAGACACGGTTGGTAACTTCGAGTCTGCGGATCGAGACAAAGAGGTTGAGGATCTGGAAGGGGTTCTGGCGGACATTCGAGAGAAGGTGCTACAATGCTTTTTTTTCAAATTTGCCTGCATCTTTATCGCAATAAAGCACTTTGTGAAATTAACGGAAAATTTTGATGAAATTTTTCAAATGAAATTTTTCTAATTCCAATGTTTTCCAAAACTATATTTACTAAACATTTTTTCTACCTTGCCCCTAAATTATATGATAAACTACCTATTGACATAACAAATACATATAATTATTATGCCTTTTAAAAAAACAACTTTTTGAATTTTTTATAAATATTGATCTTTATTTTTCACTCTAAGCATGTTAATTATATCTGTATGCCAGCTGATTGCCACACTATGTTCGATCTTATTGGTTTTCGTTTTTATTTTTTAACCAAATGTTTTCTTGTTTGACTATACGGGATTTTTTTCCCCCCTTGGCGTACCATATTTTTATATTTTGTTTCTTTGTCATTTTTTGTTTTGTAATAATAAAGATTATTATTACACAGGTTGAGGATACACGGGAGCTCATCAAGGATGCGGAGAGGGTGTTGAAGGAGGAGATTGAGAAGAGGTATCCTCTGCCTGCAGAAGAAGTGAGTGGAAGAGAGGAGTTCTAGCTTTTAATTAAATGTAACCAATAGGCCCTGGTGTAGCTCTAGTGCGACGATAATTCAAACTAAACTTAATTAAATATAAAAAATATTTTCTTGATCTGCACAGTTGTAACAGTACAAATATAACGCAGGGTTGGGGTTTTCCAGTCCAAAACTAATATTTCCTATCCCAGCGGGCAAAACTGTTATACACCGGCGAAATTTATAAGTTTTTACCAGGGGTAGTAAAAACCATGCAACCCCTGATGTAATATCATCCCTTCTATTAGTAAATTTAGTTTGATTTGTAATATAATGTATTTTATATAATTTTATTTGGTTATAAAATAAAGTGTTGGCCCATTATCATAGCTTCTCAAAGCATATTCAAGGTGTCTAGCTAGAGTGACTTGGAAGCAGAAATATTAATTAGGCTATATTTCTAAGATGTACTTTCAACTATAAAATGATTCAGACATTGTTCCTTTTGCCTGAAAAACCTTATTTGATGCAATTATGTACTTAAGTTTTCACTGTTTTTTTAATAATAATTTTAACTGTGTATTTAAATTTAAAGTCAACATGTACCTTTACTATTTATATCTATCTGTTTTATTGTCTCATCTCTCTTTAGTGTATTTGGTTAAACTGCTTTATTTATGTTTTTTAATAAATGCAGTCAAGTACCAGTTCTCTCGTAGCAAACTTAATTGGCTTTTCTCACTCAGTTACGATTTTTTTCCTTTCAGTGTTTTAGGTAAATCGACACTCGCTTGGCAAAATAAACTAATTTTCTTCGAACAATCGAGTTATGAACATAGTCATTTGTGATCTTTTTTTCTTTTGTACAAACCCAGACTAATTTATGTAATGGATTTGGATACCTGTGAATTGAATTAATTTCAATACTTTTTAGTCCAACTAAGCTGCTTTTTTTTGACAGTGGCAACCTTTTGATTGATTTAAATAATGCTAACTCTGTAGTTGTTACCAATTAAAAATTAAGTGCTTACACACAACTCTCTTTAAAATTGTACTAAATGTGTTTTAATTACTTTTGGCTGTGGGATAGCCTAGTGGTTAAGGCCTCGTTTATCGGTATCGGAAGGTCCCACGATTGAGTCCCGATACCACTGAAGACCCACCGAGTATATGCAGAGTACGTGCTCGTTAAATCTGTGGGTCGTAAGTCCTGTGGGTGGTCATGGCACAGTTTCCCACGGGTACAGGTCCCTGGAGACTATTTCCCTATATGTCTAAATTGCGGAGGTGGCGATAGATGGCAGCATCTGTCAGCACGTGCCAAGAAAGATTCCTGCCGTGTAGTCTCTACACGGGCATCTCTCCTCAGGAACCGCACCCATTTGCCTTATCCTTGCCCGCTTTGTGGAAGAGCTTGGGTTTCCCAAGTGGCATTAGTAACAACACAAATTACTTTTTCAACTTTCTTTTATTTCAACTTACTTTCTCTTCTAGACTGGATTTCCAGGAGCAGAACAAAAGGCAGAAACCAATAACAAACCTGTTACTAATATTACACATCTACTAAAACGAAAGGTAATGTTTACGATCATGCACTTTTTTTTGTACATTGTTTCTTTTGATTTCTCTGAATCAAATTTTTCAGTAATAAATGCTAATGCTCGATTAAGTATTTTTTAATTGTTTGGGCTTTGTACATTATGGTATTTAAGAGGAAATGAGACTGTATGTCAACTTTCCTATATTTTTCTAACAAGATTTTTCTCTGTTAATCCAATGGGGGAAAATAACTGAAGCTTAATTACTCTATCTCTACATGGGCAGGTCAACTGCAGTAGCTACTTCAATGAAGAGTGCTTTAAACAATTGTCTAAGTTCACATTAGTCCAGTTACTGCAGTTTACCTTCCCATGGCAGATCTGTATGAAATATATTTTTTAATATTTTGTTTCATGATAAATATGTAGCTAATAGTATTCAATATATTTTGAAATTGGTTCGAATATATTTTTGGTTTTCATTATATAATTTTACACTGAAATCTATATACAGTTATAAGCTGACTTCCAGTTTCACTCTCCTTTGAAAATAACGAATGTAAAATATCTTTAGATATTAACCAAAGTCCATCTTCAGATCGTATGGCCTTTGATGCAGGGTTGGGTTTTTCCAGTCCAAAACTAATATTTCCCATCCCAGCGGGAAAAACTGGAAAATACGGCAAAAACTGAAAAATACCTCTTTCTGTATGAAAAAAATAAACTCCCCGGCGCAACAACCCATTAGTCGGCCAAGGCCTGCCGTGCCCTTTTCAGCTTTCGTTACCTATGGCTCTGGGGTGCTAGGCATATGTTCCGGTAAGGTGGTTAGCCTCACACGGTACCCCAGTGTTTAGTTTCCAAGCATGCTTGGTACCCATTTTATTGACCCACTTAAGGGATGAAAGATGGGTAACCTCGCCCAATCGGGATTCGATCCCCGGACCTGTGGCGTGGCAATGCGAAGCACTGCCACTGTTATGAGAAAACTGGGAAATATATTTATTTCTGGGTATACCTTATCTAGGACATTCTTTTTAATTAATTCAAAAGTTTTAAAAGTAAACATCAGTTTTTTTTTTTTTTTTGGGGGGGGGGGGAGATCCTTGTTAAGCTCACGCTTTTTAATCCCCTTTATCACAACTATAATAGCTGTAATAGTTTGTAAAGCCTAGTAAAGTTGCTTGATTTTATTTTTAGATTTAGTAGACAAATTTCTTTAAATAATATTTAGTAATTGTTTCAATAATTAGGTTTTCCCAGGATGGTAAATACTAGCTTTTACATAGTTTGTAAAGGTAGTAAAACATGCCTGCTTTGATCCTTGTGATTAGACTAGAACCACATACTTCTTTCAAAGAACATATATTTGTTACTAAGCTATTAGTAATACACTTCTGTTTACGACGCAAGCTTCGAAAGCGCGTTCCTCCCCTACCCCCTTGTGTGATTTATGAGGAAACGGTGTGAGCGTCACAGTTCTAAACCTACCTTGTTTAAGGCTCTTTTATAAGGTTAATCTCAATCGCTTTTCAAACCCAACTAGGGTGGGAAACGAAAATAGCGACGGTCACACTGTTTCTCAAAAACCACAAGAGGGGTTAGGGAACGAAAATGCTTTCAAGGCTTGTGTTGCAATTAGAATGACTACATCTGTATATAACAGAATTGTTAAGAATTTAGAAAAAATTGATTCAGGGACTTTTTTGTCAAAGATAGTATCATTATAATTAGATTTTTTTTTTACTTTTAATTTATCCGCACTCGTTTTCTCTTTCTGTAGAAACCAGAACAAGATGAAGAGAAGGATAGAGAATTAAAGCGCCCAAAGTTGACGTCTGCTGTTGCTAATGGAAACTCAAAAGTAGGTAACGAACACCCTTTTCCATGATTTAGTAACCAGGCTTCCGATTTAGGTATACCAAAGTCTAAACGAGCTGCGGAAATTTGTGTTTTATTGGTTACGTTAATATTTCTCTTTATTTTTAATAACTCCTCCAATGAATAGGGCTAGGTAACCAGTCGGTAAGGAGCTTGCCTTTCATGTGAAAGATCTGTGGTTCGTACTCGGGCATTGCCTAAATAACTGCCGGCATATAAATGGTGTGTTTAGCCTGTAAATATCCTGAGTATGGGTAGTGCATGTTAAATTTGCTTCAAAGTTCTGATGCTGTGTATAATGTCAGTTCTAAAAAGCATTGCATTCATAATTATAAATACAACTAAAAGTACTTTAACAAAAATTACTTGATTATTGTTTTGACATAAGATTAGGAACCCTGATAAATGTTTTTGAAAAATATCTGAACCAAGAAAACGCATGGTTTACAGTTCCTTCTGTATTTGAGACATTAGGATTTGGGACCCTCTTCTGTATATCTCTTCCGTAGATTTTCTGTTTGTTTATAGCATTTCTTTGTAATGCCTAAAACTTTTTTTTGTTTCATTTTTTATTTCCTTTTTTTTTTTACTTTGTAAATGAGTTACGAAGAAGTTAAGCATCTCTGCTAATTCTCACCCTGCTAATTTTTAGTCTGTGATAATTCTTAATCACCCTGCCTTTTATTATATTATTCTTTTTTGTAATAGCATGTATTTTCCTTTTTTCATAAGGGAGTTTTAGTCCAGAAAGTTTTCTTTGTATCGTAAGTTCACTTTTCAATTAAGAAAACTAAAAGTTTAACTTAAACCATTTCAGTCCGAAGAGCAATTTGTCATCATCATTTTTTTAAAAAAATTCTGATCGTCTATAGCCATTTATAATATCAAAAAGCACATCATTCGATTCTTCAAACTTTTTTCTATTCGAAATTATTTTTTATTAATCCCAATAGATGTCAGCCATATTATTTTTTTTAATTATAAGAAAAATGATGGTGCCAAATGGCATCCCTGGGACTGAAAGGGTTAAAAAGCCTGGCAGAACAAAATTTAAAAAAAACTAACCAGTTCGGACCAATTTCAAAATGTGGGATTATAGAGCCCTGTAAGCCAGCTACACATCATAAAAAAAATGTTTGTAAAAATATTTAATGCAGCCGGAGTAATGTGGCTTAGAATTTTTTTTCCATTGGATTTATACAGACACTTTGGTTTGGTGACCCATTCCCCCCTTAAGAGGGACTGTCAGCCTCATAGAGCTAATGCATCAGTTTTGAAATCACAACTTTTGCAAAAAAATTGGTTTGTCATGTTATCCCATTTTCACCAGGTATGACAATCATCATAACATCCATTTAAAACAAAATTGAATAGAAAATAACATCCGGTTATTTAATTCTTAATGACAAAGTTTTAAAATAGTGTCGCCATCTGCTGTATTTTTTGGCATTTTAAAACTTCATAAATATATAATTAAACAACTAGATAACATTTTTGTTTCAAAATTTGTTTCATTTCAATGTTATGTTGATTCTCATGCCTGGGGAAAAAAGGGCTAACATGGCAAAGCAATACTTCTGCGGAAGTTGTGATTAGAAAGCTAATGCATTAGCTCTATGGGACTGACAATCCCTCTTAAGAGGGACTGTCAGCCTCATAGAGCTAATGCATCAGTTTTGAAATCACAACTTTTGCACAAAAGAATTGCTTTGCCATGTTATCCCATTTTCACCAGGTATGGAAATCATTATAACATCAATTTAAAACAAAATTAAAAAGAAGATAACATCCGGTTATTGAATATTAACTGATAAAGTTTTAAAATAGTCGCGCCATCTGCTGCATATTTTTGGCATTTTAAAACTTTAAAAATATATAATTAAATAACTAGATAACATTTTCGTTTCCAATTTATTTCATTTCGATGTTATGTTGAATCCCCTGTGAAAAAAGGGCTAACATGGCAAAGCAATACTTTTGCGGAAGTTGTGATTCCAAAACTAATGCATTAGCTGTATGGGACTGACAATCCTTCTTAACTGAACATGTTAAGTAAAAGAAAGGCAGGATATTTAACTTCCTGTTAATTAGCCAAAGGCACTTTCTTCTTCCCGATATGAAATTATGTTGTTTTACTGCTATTGTTTAAAAAGAAATGTACGTAGGTATATGAAATTTTTTTACTATTTAACCTAATCTGTGGTATCTGCTATTTTTCTAACCAACAAATATTTCAAATTTTCTTTTCCAGATTAGCGAATAAAAACTCTGAGGGCTTTTCCACATCTTTCCCAAAGAAGATTGTAAATACTTTGTGTTTGGCATTTTTCACTTTTAGAAGTTCTGCATTTGTACATTTTTACATTAAATGTAACCTTTTTTGTATTTCGCTAAAATGTGTGTCATTCTTAGTGTTTACATCTTCACTTTTCAACAACTATACACACACCTTTTTATCTGCTTACTTGTTAGTAATCTCATGAATACAAAAATGTAATTTGAAGATGAAACGGTTTTAATTTATGCAGGTATTATGGATGTAAAAATTATTAAGTGATAATCTAAACCAACTTGAGGGAAATGTTGAGTTATGTAAAATAGGGCTGATTTTGACGTAAGAAGTGGCATCTGTAAAAATCATTTTAACATAGGCATTTATTTTGTATTATTCATTTTTTGTCTAAGTTAGCAGTAGCTTACAGTGTATGAAGTGGAGATCTGTCATAGGCAGGCAAACTGCAGTAACTACCACAATGGTTTAAACCATTTTTGATTTGAAATATCTACTATCTAGTCATTCCAAATGTTTTACTATAGGCTAGAGTAATTTTACAACACTGTTCTAAGTCAGTAGGCTAGTTGTACTGCAGTTTACCTGTACACGACAGAGAAATAACCAACCTAAGGACCAACTTATTCTTATTGAAATTCAATTGCTTTCAAGAGTTATAATAAAGTTAAGATATTAATTATCGTATTTCAGCTATATAAACATGGAAATTTACATTTTTTGTCTTCTACCTCAACCACATGTGGTTTTTTTTTTCAATCCAAATCCTTTCTTTGGATCCAATTAGCCATGCGAAATTCCCCTTTAAAAAGCACCCAAGAATGTTTTTTTGAGTTAAAAATAATTAGTTTATGCAGTAAAACTGGTTTAATTATAAATTCCAACAAGTAGGTTCATGTCTAAGTATTTTAAGTTTTAAAAAAAAGTAAGGAAACTAATTATCCAAGAATTGGAAAGTTACTTTTAAAAAGTAACTTTTAATATGGCACCTCTGCTTTTGGGTAGCATTTTGTACCAGACCCAAAAAGTTCCTTAGCTCCATTCGTTAGGGTCTCCTACTTTAGTGATAAAGTCAACCAGGTCCCTGATAGAGCTAAGGTGTAACTCTTTATCATTAATGATACCTAAGGTTATCCATCGAGTATGGGCAAAGGCATCACATTCAAATAGGATGTGCCCTCTTTGTTATGACATCTCCTACCTGTAGGTTCTTGTTGAAGTCCCATCGTATGAAGATGTCTTCTGAAATGATAGTGCCCTGTGATAAAGCCCACAATTATTTGTATCTTCAATTTTGGGTATCTAAGAATTTCAGAAGCAATTTTTGCTGATGATCCTTTGATCATGCTTTTAGAGTGTTTTTGTCCTGGGGAGTTGATCCACTCTTTGTTCATTTCTTGTTTTTCCCACTTAAGGAGAACACCTCCCGCGGTCTTCAAATTGATGCCACAGAAGGGTTCTGCCCCTATTGGGTTGAAGGAAAAAGTAACTTAGTTAATTAAAAAAAGTAATTAGTTTTTAAAATTTTAAGTTATAAGAAAACTTGAAATAGTTACCAGAGAAAAATAGTTACCAGAGAAAAAAAAAGTTGAAGACGGAAATTCAATGTTAAAAGCATTCCTTGGGCACCAATAAAATAAAGCAAAAAATTAATATTTAACTGTAGCTTGCAATTGTGCTAATTTTATTTTAATAATTGGAGGCAATTTATTTTTTTAATTGTACTGATATTTTTTCATTTTAAGTGTCTTGTATAATAGGTTTCTTTATAATTTCGATGGGGACACTTATTTCTGAAAAATATGTATACAATAGATCCGGAAATGTTCTCAAACGTGCAGAAATTCTTTGGTCACTTGACTATGGTTCTGAATTATGACGCCAATAGCAGAGATAATTCAAGTGAACTCAAAAATAGACTAGCATTATTTGGATAACTTATTAATAAGTAAAACAATGAAATTAGTAATAAATTTCATGTTCACCTACCAAATAAATTTTTTGTAGGTGACTATGACAATTTTTGATTATGTGACGCATATATAATTTAATCAGGAAGAAGTTTCTTCATTGGTATTGTATAGGGATCTGATCTGTTTCCATCCCCAAGACCCTTACAACCTTTTCACTACTGAAAAAAAATCCTATGCATTTATTCTTTGTACAAACAGTTTTCAAACGACTATATATTTAACAGTGTTTCGCAAGTAATTTTGAAAAAATTTGTTTGCAGAGGTGCATCAATTTTGTGGAATTTGAATTTTTAAACAGTAAAAATAAAAACATTTGTGTGCCTGCCCTGTCACTTTTTTGTAATTAAGTATATTCTAACATTTATATAATTTCACAATTCATATATTTTTAATAAATATACCACTAACAAAACTGCTTCTTTCAAGACCTCCGAAATATGCTTTTGACCATTGCTAAGTCTTTTTTAAACAGTTATATATATAATGCTTCAATACTTTTAGAAAGCTAGTAATTTATAAAACAGTATAATCAACTACCAGTCTGCAATTTAAAGGACACCAAAATGAATTTTTTTTATATATTAGAAACCTAGAAAAATAACTGCAGACAACCATCTTTATATTGAAACACGATTAAAAAAAAAATTTTGATAATAAGCAATATTAATAGCATATTTAATATATTAGGGAACTAACTTTTATAATTATTGGTTAATTTATTTTTGGAAAGTTTGTTTTATCAAAGCTTTTTCTGTAGTGAATTAATCAAATCACTAAAAAGTGTACTATACCAACTATAAAAAATTAAACAACTTTTTTCTGTGAGTAAAATGGTATTTTTTAATTTGAAAAATAGTTTACAACGGTCCTAAAATGCCCAAATGGAAACATATAATGCTATTAAATTTTTTAGTAACTTTTAAAAGATGTCAACTATTCTATATGATATTTTATATACAATGCTTTTGTTTTTGTACTTGCTTTTAAAAGGCATTACACATATATTAGTATGTGAAAATAATTAAACATGAAAACTTTAACTAGAAAAAGGAAACAATATGTCCAAGCATTTGGATTATAAAATACAATTATGGTTTAATCAGTCTTTTCTCAACTTGCAGTCACTTCTTCATCCGTAAAAGTCTTGAGGGCTTCAACTACAATATCATCCACAGAAGCTGTCTCACTACCGATCAATTCCATTACCTGATCTTTCAGACAAAAATCCAAAAATATCCTGATGTTCTTGCGGAAACATTCAATTTCCGATTCCTCATCTTCTTTCTCAACAGTAGATTGACCCATCTGTTGCAAAACACTAATCAAAACATCATCGATTTGCAACACCCCGAATCCTAAACTTTTCATCAATTCTGCATCGTTTATTAGAATGCGAAACAGTTGCGAAAAATTATCTCTGAGGACTGAAAATGAATCGTCGGACACATCTTCTACCTCTTCGTTGTGACTAATGATCTTCGATTGCTGATTCAAAGCTGAGGTCCCTTCTAAGGAGTCTAGCGGCAAAGGCGTTGCTGGTAATTCGTCCTCAGATAACAGAATATCGTCAATGCTGTTTGGCCCGTTCACAGATGTCTTGTCTTCTTTCTGCTTCGAGTCCTTGTTGGACTTGTGCTCCAAGACATGCTTCTTCAGAGTACGAATGTCATTGAACACCACACTGCATCCAATACAAATGGCGATGACTCCTCTAAGTTCAGGAAAAGGCTTCAAAATTTCCTTGCTACTCTCTGTGTCAAAGTCGTGGTAAGAAGCATTTTTGCAGAAGTTTTCGTGGTTCTCCTTGACAAGCGATGACAGAAACAGGCAATTGCAAATGGTGCAGAGAATAGTGCTCTTGAATTCCTCTGATGACGAAGAATCATCCTCTTCTTCTGAAAGTGGCTTGGGATGACTGGAAACCTTTTTCTTACTACTACTTGCAGAGTTGGCAACATTTTGAGTTTTGGTTTTATCCACTGAAGGCTTCTTCTTACAAAGTTTACGCACATGTAAGCTGTAATGAGACTTGGTAGTGAAACTAATGCTACAATTTTCACATGTAAAAAGCGATTTTTTAACACCACCAATAACGATTTCCTGTTGGGACTCAGATTTGCCAAAGGATTTCTTCGCCACAAGTTGCCCACTCAATCTATCTGGAACGATTGGATCTGTTTTTCCTTTGCCAGAGGTCTTTTCAGTGGTGGTGGAGTTGACTTGTAAATGCCAAAACAAATGCATCTGGACTTTGGAGTGACTGTTGGAAACCTCTCCACATATCTCGCAAGTGTACAGATTTAAGTCACTAATCTTTAAATACTTTCCTTTCCCGAAATGACCGAGTCTATGAGGCACAAAATCCTTTACAGAAGCAAAATCTTGACTGCATTCACTGCATGTCAGGATATCTGGTGTTGCTTTCTTTACCTTGGATGCTCGTTTGGGAGATGGGAGCTCTGCATAAGACTTCTCCATTTTTTCTAGATTCTGTACAACTGTGTCCTTGTGTTGCTTTGACTGACGATGGCTCTGCAATCCAGCTTTTTTCAGGAAATGGATGTCGCAGATATCGCAGTAAAATACATTGCTCCCCTCTTCGCCTACTTGTACAGGATATTCAAATCCTGGGGCTCGTACCAGAGTTTTGTCTTCACGGCTGCGTATGATCTTGTTGGGATCTTGGTTAGAGTGAACTTTGGTGCAATGTAGAACGACATGAGAGGCAGTGGCTAAGTTAATTTTGCAAAAAAGGCATTCAAACTGGAAATCATCATAATGAGCATCATGCATATGGTTGTCCAAACTTTCGACCGTATTAAACTTCTCTTTGCAGAACTTGCATTCCAATTCTGCATCTAAATGGTTTTCTTGAAAGTGCTTGTTTCTGAAATAAGTAGCAGGAAATTCTTTGGAACAGATTGGACAAGTATTAGGATGCAATCTAAGTTTTTGCTTTACCGCTAATGGAAGCGAATTGTAACTAGAAGAATCTGAAACTTTAGGAGAACCATCTACTGACGATTTGGAATGAAAATATCTCATATGCTGGTATTTTGCTGTTTCAGAGCCAAATATTTGTGCACAAATGGCACAGGTGGTCTTTTTCAAAAAGAACTCTATTTCTGGCTTGGATTTATTGGCATGATTACGAACATGGGCATGCAACAAACGGACTTGATAAAACTGCTTACCACAGAAAGGACATTTACATTTGTTATTCATTGCTTTGGTTGCTCGGCCCCAATGATTAAGCTTCTTCTGATGCTGGAAAAACTTATATGGATCAGGAATTTTCTGATAGCAAACAGGACACTGATTCAGAGACTTTAATGGACTCGGGTCTACAGCATATCTATTTCGAGAGGGACCTGGCAGTGACTTTCTAGCCGACCTTGTGTCCACTTGAGGTGCTACGCGTTTGAAGGACTTTCTAGCACATTTCTGCATTGTTTTCCTAGCTGTATGTTCTACAGGCTTCTTTTCTTTATAAATTTGTTTGTGAAGGGCCGAGGCACATAGAGAACTACGCTCAAGATGCTTGGCAAGAATTTTCTGGTTGGGATACATGTTCTTGCACCATTTACACGAAACTCCGATCCCACTGTCTAAAATTTCAATACCATCTTTCTTGGCTTGACTACTGCTAGCAGATGGTTCTTTGTGGCTAACTTTTGGCACAGGTTGTTTAGGAGTGGAACTTGAAAAAGACTTTCGGGCACTAGTCTCAGAACACGAATCTTTTCTAGAATGGGCATTATATTCTGATTTTGATGAAAATAACTTCATACACTTCGGACAAGCAATTGTAGAGGGCTTTGATGGCTTTTTGCTTTGAGTTTTCTTGTCTTTTGTTTTGCTTATAACACCAAATGCCTTTAATTTGTTTTTAATGAAAATCTTTTTCAGTACCTTTTTTTTCTGTATGCCCTTCTGGCAGGTCTTTTTGTGTTGACGAAACAATAACAGTCGAGTAAATTTCCGCTTACAGTAGCAACAAGTCATTATATCTAAACCTCTGCATTTGTGCTGGTGGGAATATAAGACATGGAGACTAAATGTGGCGAATCCACATTTATTGCACTTTTTTTCACAACTTGAAATGTTTTTATAGGCCTTGAACCCATTAGTCATCTTCAGTTTCGCTTCCATGATGATATCCTGAAAGGAAAAAGAAAATATTTACAACAAAAAAAAGTTTACATGAATGAACATTTGTAGCAGTTACTTATAACCTCACTCGCACAATATTTCCAAATTATCTATAATCTTAATAATAATAAAAGAAAGAGTCTGTCTGTATGTCTGTGGATCGTGAAAGACCTACTAACTTATACTGCCCAGAAAAATTTGAAAATTTTAATATAGATTCGCTTCAATACCTACTACGTATGCACCTAGTATCAAAACTTTCTGAATGTGGCTGCAGCATGACATTTTAAGGAAAAAATTTGGCTGCAGGGAATAAGGACCTGCAGGGCTGCGGCGAAACGGAACAGGGGGGGGTTGAAGGAAGAACTACCTGGTGGTCAGCCGTCTAACGGAGTTTGCAGCCATTTAGAGACGAGACTTCTTGGCGGGGGGAGTGCCAGTAATTTGGCCGCAGAGACCCTCAAATCGGGTCGCAGCATTGCTGCCGTGCTGCACGGTTTCTGCTACCGGGCGTATGCAGCTGAGGCTTATTTTTTAAATATTTGATAATTATTTTTTTAATTAATATTAATATTTTCAAAACATACGTCATCCATCTAAGACTGAAGGACCATAACAGGGGCTTGACATCATCTGTCAATAAACGTGAAAATCCAGTAAGGTAAGTAGGTAGGTTGGTGCATATATTTTCCGATTTGTGTGCTTTATCAGAGAACAGCTATAATTCAGTAAACCGCCGTTAAATAATTACTAAATAAATTTATTGTATTTTTTCTAAATATTTTTTTTCTTATCTATATTTTATTCGTTAAATTCTTTAAACATTACTTTAAAAGTTTTCATTTGTTATTGTTTACTCTATGATTTCTCCAGCAACATGAATTTGATTTTGTTTTGATTTTGAGTATTTTAAAATTGCCTTACATTTTCGATTTCAATATTCGCAGTTACAATTCATGCTTTCAAACGACTTCGTAGTACGGAAGCCTAGGTACATATGGGAACAGATATGATATAATGGCGGTTTTTCGATTTGGCATTACGTTGCCAAATAACGAAAATGCATAATTTGTTGTAAACATTCCAACTCGATAGGTATAGCAATCCCACTTTAAATTTTCAAGCTTGCTAAATATCGCCAATGAACAGACCGGCCATCATATCATACCTGTACTGTTTTTCCCATGGTCAGCTGTATGTTGGATGTTCTAGAGTAGGTAAATCTGAAATTCTTCATATCTTGGCTGAAGGAGTGCAAACATTGTGTCGTATGACTTCGTAGTACGGAAGCCTAGTTACATATGGGAACAGATATGATATAATGGGGGTTTTCGATTTGGCATTACGTTGCCAAATAACGAAAATGCATAATTTGTTGTAAACATTCCAACTCGATAGGTATAGCAAACCCACTTTAAATTTTCAAGCTTGCTAAATATCGCCAATGAACAGACCGGCCATCATATCATACCTGTACTGTTTTTCCCATGGTCAGCACTCAGCTGTATGTTGGATGTTCTAGAGTAGGTAAATCTGAAATTCTTCATAACTTGGCTGAAGGAGTGCAAACATTGTGTATCCGGAAGTTCTTCTACATTAATATTCGAATCTTTTTAAAGGATGACAACCACTGTTTTAGGTAAATCTTTAATCAATCTTATTGAAACAGAGAACCCCATTCCAATATTCGACAAATTTTACCCATTCCAATTACGAAAATTTTTCTTATTAAGTTAACGGTTTCCCAGCAAGGCGGGACCATACTGCTAGTCTCCAATAAAAGAACATCATCTAAGTGTCATTTAATTATAATTTGAAACCTTTTCCTTGTCCTGCGATTTTATAGGTTGCTTCATTTTCACTCTCATTGTATGTTTTTTTTTTTTAAATTTGCTTGTTCTTGTTCCATATTAGAGCAGAGTTCTTTCTGTGCAACTTTTTTTATTCTTGCTATTCCTCAAACTTTATCGGAATTCACTTTGAGTTTCAAATATGCAAAGCATTACAAAACACTGATTTGAATTGGGAAGACAGCAATTTAACGTGATTCGCAAACAAAGAAAAGCTATACCTAGTTCTATTTAAATTAAAATTAGTGCATAACATTTCGTTTCAGTAAGGTAAGAAAATATTTTTTATTATCAGAATTAAAAAAATTAATAAGTAAAATATTGTTAAAAAAACTCACTTTCGCGAATACCGAACAAAAAGTAATTCCAGAAAAATGAAAACTAGATAGTTGGAGCTGTTGCCATTGACGACATGAAACAACCCCATTGTAATATGATTTAGAAAAATAATTCTTAAATTTTAAAAAAATTCCAGCCTAAAAAAATATGTAATTATTCTGAAATGAAACAAATAAATACTTATATGACTTTCATTTAATATCAAGATAAATTAAGTTCCTAATAGAATTTTTTTTAATTTATAAAAATGGTTTACTAGCAATGCTAGAAAAATTTTTACTTGTCCTGTCAAGAAAGTTTTAAAAAATACTTGCCCGGATTCCAAAAATTTCTCTAGCCCCAAATTATTTTATAAGGATATCGCTTAAATATTTACCAAACATCATTAATATCTAAACTATAGATTATAAATTTGCCATACTTTAATTCTAAACAGTGTTTAAAACTCGATGAAGAAATTTAAAAGCAACCTATGCAACTAACTAAAAAAAATTAGGAGCAAATGCAAAATATCTACGAGCATTTCTAAGAAAAATATTTTTGTAACGAAAAACTGCTCTTATTTATCCACAAACTATGGACGTCTACTGTAGTTTAATTGCCGGAATGGGTGGAGTTACAAAATTTTAGAAATCCTAATTTACTATAACCAGACATTCTGGTCATTACGTTTGGTTTTTATTGTTTGATTAAAATTCGATTCGCCAGTTTCTAAATTTTAAGATTCTCGCAAATTTGGTATTTTAATATTGCCCGAGTTGTGTGTTTTTAGGATCAATGTCGAAATTTAAGGAATACAACCTAAGTGGTCGTCTATGAATTAAGTGATGCAATTTTGACAATTCCCCCCCCCCCCCCCCCCACGGTGATATTTTGTAATATTTGGGTCAGCATAAAGTAAATTATCACGAATCATGATTTGCCCCTATGTCTCGCTGTTTCCAAAGAATTATTACCCTTTTATTGAGTTTAACAAAAGGAAAATTTAAACACAATCCATAGTCAAATCCTAGTCTCTGGCCCCACGACTTTTTGAGCTTGGCGACATCTTGAAAATCATGTTTTCCGAACGTTATCGTAGCTTGCAATTTGTTTTTGGAAACCTAAAATTAATTTTGAACCACTTCTGCATGCCTGCAACGTTAGTTTAAAGTCCTCTTCTTTTGATACTAGATACCTTGGCTGCCAAAAAAATTATTTATCACTCTTTAAAAACTTGCCAAATTTTGTCATTTATCACCGGGCCAGCAACTAGGATTTTCCTAATACATAATTACTAATATATAGAGAAAATAATGTGTCTAATAGTAATAGTTTCAAAACTTTAACCTCAGACAGGATATACTTATGTCTTTACTGATCAGTTAATTGTTTGCATTTGCAGTTATAAAATCTAGTTCAAATCAACAGATTTTACTATTTTCAAACTGATATTGGCTGATGCTTTGGTATATTTTATAATTATATAAAATGGATATATAGTATAATCATAGGAAAAAAAAGATTTTATTAACAGAAAGAGGCAAAATGCGACAAAGAACTGTTAGTTAGCTATCACAAGTTCTTGATTAACATAACTTTAAAGTTCTCTCACTATATTTGCAACTATGAAATTTTAAAAAATTTGATTCTTCTGTAAACATTCAAGCAAACTTACCGGTGAGTGTTAAACTTCAAATCTAAAGCTCAGTGAAGAAAGAAAGAATAATCCTAATCATAGGTCCATGATAACAAATAAGGTAAAATCAAACCGGACACTTTTTCAGAATTTTTCGAAAACGAGCAAACCCACATCAAACGTTTTTCAGCATCCAAATTCCGATTTCAAAAAATATAATTAATATTATACAGTGGGCTAGTTTGATGGACCTCCTTGGATGAACACCTCTACTCTAGAATGGATTATTGAATGATTTTTTTTGAAAAAAATAATTAATAATAAAATTCGGGAATGGAATTCCTTCTACATTTTCTTGTTATAAGTTTTCTCAAGAAATCATTCAATAATATCGTTAATCAGATAAATTTTTATAAAATTTCTATGAATCGACAAGGACACAACAAGCGCAACACAATCTGTAAATGGCGATAAAAAAAAACTTGGGGCGCGATATATTCGTCTATAAAAGTCTATAACGATAAACAGTTTTATTTAAACCTTAATCAAAATCATGTATTTTCCATATTTATAGAAGACATTTAATGAATATTTTATAACGCATTTATTTAATGAGACGGAGAAAAGTTAACTATTATTGTAATAAAGTTCTTGAAAAAACGAAACATTGCTAACATTTAAAAAATTCTCACATCTGAGTTTTTATTTTTTGTAAAATAAGAATAGGTCGGTATTATTAAAATTATTCGAATATCGTGACAAAATATGAACAGTTCATAAAATTTAGGAATGAATAATGAGTAGTATATTAGGACCCAATTTGAACACTGGAATATTATAGCGACATCTAGTGCACCGTTTGAAACTAATCAGTTGCAGTCTAACGCATCGAATATTTCACAAGTGAAAGTCTTGTTGATGATGAAATTCCGAAACTGCTGGCACACGGTGTAACTGTAATCGTATATTGTGACGTAATCGTAGTAAATTTTCGTGTTCAAATGCGGCAGACATTTCGCGAGTTTACATAGGAATGTTTTGGATTTTGTGTCCACTTTTTGATGTGGAAACTTTTTTCCGCAAGCCACGATGAGAAATAAAACAAACTGCTGAAAATGTTTCGTTGTATTCCGCTTTTCCGGGGCTGCAATCGGCAAGTCGAGTGTATCGACAAGAGGCACTGTAGTTTAGCTACTGTGCCCGACGATGTTTTGCGTTATCCTCGAACTTTAGAAGAACTTTTGCTGGACTCTAACCACATCAGAGATTTGCCAAAGGTTCTTATTTTCAGTATTTGCATTATTGATAATCAGTATTGTGTAAATGTCCCAGATTTGACCCGATTGCACGGCCGACGCCCACTGTGTTTACAATTTTTCGTGACTAAGCCTAAGGGTTGGAGGACTTTTGACAAGACGTGACTTAAAACATTTGAATCGTGATCGCACCTAATTTCGAAATTACTCTGAAACGGATCTGCACCCGGATGAACACGAAGGAAGATAATTTATTAATTCTGCTTATTTAATTAGTTTTGAAACGCTAAAATGAAAACATTAAACCAAACAATAACGGGACGCTGGTTTGTTTTGATTTCACGATTTGACGTTTCACACCCCAAGGTCGGCATGTGGTGTTATCTATGGAATTTTCGTTATCGTCTGATAATTTTTTTCAAAAAATTAAGGTGTTCCATTAATTTTTCAATAATTTGCCTTTTTCATCAAGGATTAGTGGGTTTTGTTTAATCTGAAGAATGATTATTTGTTAGTTCGTTTTACTTGTTCCAGTATTTAAATAAATATGATAAAGTATTAAGTACAATTGGACCTAGAAAGCAATCATGCTGATAATAATTAACTAATCTACTTATTACTTTTTATATGATGTAGAACATCTAGCTGCTCCTCCATGTGTAGCTCAAAATGATTTTTTTTTCCTCACTTATGTTCATATTCTTTATGAAATTAACATTATAAACAATCCACAGAATTCGTTTCAGTATAAACTAAAATAATTAGTAATTAAAGGTAGCAATAGTGTATATAATACATTTTTGGTGTCGGTAGATAAATTCAGTGCTTTTAAAATTGGGACTGTCGAAATAAATATCTTCATTACATAAAGTACATTGATCACAATGTATGTCTATTAATCTAACCATGTTATAAAAGTTTTCATTCTTGCTTAGTTATTGCTAAGCTTAAATTGGTTCAAAATTCGTTTAAACCCACAATTTTGTTTAAATCTAGGGCAATAAGCAAATAATTAAATGTTATAATATAATTTGATGTTAATATTAATATAATTTATGTTTAGAACTTAACCACTATTTAGTAGAGATTTACTGTACGGTCCCCCTTGGCGAACTTTCCAAAATCGCGCCAAAAGTTCGTGTTTCGGCGACTTTATTTTAAAAACCACGATTCAAAAAAAAGATCGTATGGAAATATTTCTTATGAAAACTCAACCAACGGTCCGATAGGGTTGCCGGAAAACATCATCGGTGCGAAGTCATAGAATTCGAATCTTCAAAGTCAGACAGGTTGCTAGAAAAAAATATTTATCGCCAAATCAGAAAAATCACGCCAAGGGGGACCGTACAGTAAATCTGATCCCCACTATTCTATTCCAATTCTTGTTTAGTTAACTTCTCCCATTAAATACGTCACAACAGTTGAATTTGTGCTATAAAAATTAAATGACTTGTCAATCTTTGATATCAGTATTATAAAAAACCAGTATAAAATGCCTTGTATTGCTTCTTTAATGTGATAATTATCTGCATATTATTTCCTGTTTCTGTCTTTGTGATACTTTTAACCTTGAGCATAATGTCTTGCATTCCTCTTAAAGTTATTTAATAAAAGGAAATGTTTAATGATATGACATTTTATTAAGTCTTTTATTAGTAAGTTACTCAAATGAAGGTTTAAAATTTTAAATAATATTTTTAAATGCAACTGATAATACATAAAAAATATATATTTTTAATATCTATATTAGGAAGTGGTCGTAATAGAAAAATATTTTAATATATTTACATAGATTGATTTAAATAACATTTTGTGTTTTCGTTTTCATTAATTAAATTGTTTTTTTTTTCAGGGTCTATTTCGTCTGATAAAATTGAGACGTTTAAGTCTGAGTGATAATGAAATTGGTTTGCTGCCTTCGGATATTGCTAGTTTAATAAATTTGGTTGAACTAGACATAAGTAAAAATGGTAAGTTAATATCTTATCTATTTTAATTTCCACACTATGTTTATAACATAAAAAGTGGAAGGTGTTGTAATCAATCAGTCCGTCCATAACCCTCTTTTCACAGAACGAGCCCACCTTCTATTTTTATAGCAAGTAACATTACTGAATATTTATTTGTCAAACTGCCAATTTATTTGGCTAACAATAAAGAATATTACTTAAATTTGCAAAAGAAATTATTGAAAATCGGTAGATTTTGCCACTAGATGTTTAAATTGGAATTAATGCTGTGTTTGACGATTTTTTTCTAAGGTTTTTAAATTGTGTGTGAAAGCTGTTGTAGATGACAGTTACTGTTACAAACCTACTTTTTTTTTTTTAAATTTTGGTGGTGAAATAATCTTTTAATATTTATCAACTACGAACTTTTAAATAATTTTGTTTTGTCTATTGTTTAAATAATTACTTTAATGGGCAATTTGTTTTCAGATATTTCCGACATACCTGAAAATATAAAGTTTTTAAAGTCTTTACAGAATGCTGATGTTAGTAGCAACCCCTTAGCAAAGTAAGTTTTTATTTTATATTTGAAAAAATTTATAAGAAAATAAACAATAACTTGTATGCAGGGATTGGAAAGTTACTTTTGAAAAGTAACTCTGTTACAGTTACAACTACTTTATCAAAAAAGTAACTGTTTTTGAAAGTAACCTTAATATAGAAAAGTAACGACAATGTGGGGTTTTACAAGTAAAATATTCGGAAACAAGTACACGACTTACCAAAGCGTATCTTTTTGATAATTTCAAGCTACAAGAAAAATTTAAATTTAGCCATCTTACGATTTTTCAAAGAAAACCATGATTAACGATACAAATACACAAACAAAATGCTGAAATTATAATTAATAGAAATTTGTTTAAATGTAACTAAGTTATAGTTACTTTCTGAAAAATGTAACGGCGTTACCTTAAAAAAGTAACTGTTACAAGTAACGCGTTACTCCAATCCCTGCTTGTATGCTATTATTACTGATGTAAAACATAACTTCTTTCTTGGTTAGAATATTTCCATTTATTTTATGTAATGTATCTTAAGTTAAAAACAATATTTTGAAAATATTGTTAGCAAAATCATATAAAAATTTACTTTGCCTTTGTAATTTGTATTATTAAATCAATTTTTTTTTTTGGATAGGGTCCATTTAATGGAAAATGTAACAAGTTTTTAAAATTTATTATTTTCTTCAAAAAATTGATAAACCATGACATTTTTTAAAACTATGACCTTAAAACGATCTTTGTTTTATGCCAGATTTTGATGATTTAATTTCTGATCGTCTCCTGTATTAATTGTAAAGTAAGCTGTGAAATACCTTTTTAAAAAATTTGTTTCCAATTTTAGGTTGCCAGCTGGTTTTGTGCAACTGAAAAATCTTACAGTTTTAGGTTTAAATGATATATCTCTGTCCCGTTTGCCCAATGATTTCGGGAAGTAAGTAAATGTAATAGCTATAAATTATTAGTTTTAATATTATTTCAAACAAAATATCCAAAAGATTGAATATATTTATATGGTACTTGCATCTCCTTAGATGCCCATTAATGTTTTTAACAAAAAGTCATTTCATTTTCATCTATCATAATACATATTGCATCTTACTAATATTTCCCATTTCTCTCTTTTACTTTACAAGACTACAACACTTAGGCTTTCACCATACACTTTCTTAGCATTAATTAATTTTCATATAAAATTATATTATTTTGTTTGTCTGCTGTACTTTTATTGTGGTTCTTTAAGTATTAATTAACTATTTTTATTAATGGATGAGTCTATAAGTAATAAAGTTAAGAAATTGGGCATATAATGGTTGTTACACATTTGTTTTTTCATTATAAGGACTTGCTAAAGATTTTTTAACAAAAGTTTTGCATACATTTAATGAGCTGTGCAGACATATCAAACACTTCTAGTGAAGTCAATTGTGTATTGGTAATTGGCTTCGCATAAATGTTGAAAAATTTACCAAAACTAGCACAAAATATATTGTTTAAAAATTAAATTAGGCCCAGGCACATTATCTAATGGCCCACCAAATTCTTTTCTTGGCTCACTATTACAAGTCCACATGTACAATGTACAGTTAGCACGTTTATGGAAGCTTTTAATTCATATATTAAATTTCTTTTATTTCCAGTCTTTCAAATCTACAGTCCCTTGAGCTTCGAGAAAACAGCATACGAACGTTGCCACCTTCCTTTTCCAATTTAAAGAAATTAGAAAGGCTTGATCTGGGAAGTAATGAAATCACAGAGTTGGTAGGTGTCGCTAAATTTTATTATTGCAATTTCTTTTGTTTCATTTCCAAGTTATGAAGTGGATGTGGAACAAAAAAAAATATTGTTATTACAGTGACTGAACAAGATTTTTAAGAAGATTAATTCAGAAGTTAATATATTGATAGATCTGTATCTCAATACTACCATATTTTGTGTAATATAATGTATTTTTAATTAATTTATATATTTCCTTTTGTTTCATTAGCCTGCTCTGATTGGTCAGCTTTCAAGTCTACAAGAGCTTTGGCTTGATTGTAATGAGTTGATTACATTGCCACCAGTAAGTAGTTTATTATTGAAGGAATATGAAAGTAATATGAAATGTGTTCAGCACATAATTTGTTTTGTTAAAAATAATAGGTATAAAGAGCATTGGATGATAGCAATCCACAAATATTACGTTATAATTTTAGATAAAGTTATGTTTTGGATTCTAATGTGTTAGATTATTGATTAAATGCTAGCAATCTGCATCGTCAATTAACTAGCGCATACTAGCACTGTTGCTACCCATTGATTGTTACATTGACTATACGAAAAGTGTAGTTGCAAAACTCGCATTCTCCAAAGTGTAACTAAGATACACAAGCCATTGTATTTTAAACTTCTTCTTAAAATAGTTCCTAGTAGTTTGTTTATCTCCACAATGAATTAAAATACGGGTTTGAATCAGAGGTTCACTCAATCTTTCATCCCTTAAGTGGGTCGCTAAAATGAGGACCAAGCATGCTTGGGAACGAAACACTGGGGGTTCTGCGTGAGTTTGACCACCTAACCGGGACATATGTCTAGCACCCCAGAGCCCTTGGTCACGGAATCTGAATTGGGCACGGCAGGCCTTGGCCCACTAATGGGCTGTTGCGCCAAGGAGTTTAGTTTGAATTAAAATATCTACTACAATGAATTCAATAATAGTTTTTAAATGTACAATTGAATTGTGTTTCAGGAAATTGAGAGCCTGAAAAACCTGACGTGTCTGGATGTCAGCGAAAACAGATTGGAGTACCTTCCCGAAGATATTGGAGGCTTAGAAAGTCTCACAGATCTGCATTTATCTCAAAACTCCCTTGAATCTCTGCCAGAAGGAATTGGAAAACTGTCCAAACTCACAATATTTAAAGTGAGCTTTTTTACGACATGCATTGTAGTTTTTGTGAGGATGTATGGTTATAGTTTTTTATATTTTTGAATAGTTACTTCAAAAGTTGCTATACAACCTTGATTTATAACAAAATTTGTTTGTTATTGTTTAATCATTTTTTTACTTTCATTATTTTTAAAATCTTGGTGGGAAAAATATGACAGATAAAATTGTTTTAATATTTTCAACTTTTTAATAATTTCCATGCTTTTCTGTGCCATAAAATGGAGTAATTGACTCAAATTTAACTGTCTTAATATATTTAATCAGAGATAAGAATTCTGCTCTGAGGAGCGCCAAAAATGAATCTTATGCTAATTATAATTTAATATTTAAGTTTTGCTGCTACTACTCCCTAGCTTCTGTTCAAACAGTTGCTGCTAGAAAAATGCTCCGAACTGGAGCAAAATTCTCATCGCTCATTTCTATTAAAGAATATTAATGAAAACTTTAAGTTGACTTAAAATTAACGTTCAGTTCCAGATTTTTTTTTAGTTTCCAGTTCTCAAATAATTTTTAATTTTAGACCTAATATTTTACCCCTATTTGGGCCCCTATTTTTATTTAAATGCTATCTTCATTTAATTGGTTAAAAAAAATAATATTTAAGAAGTAGTTAAAGTAGCATTTGAAAAAAAAATCCAAACACCACTTAAAAAACTGTTAGGATTATCACACAATTTGTGCCAGGATGGTTATTCTGTGACGTCACGATTGCAGGTACAGTAATTTACGTTGTGACGTCACGAGCTGTCACAGAGAAGGCGCCGACCACGTGACTTGTTTATAACTTGGTGGCGTGGTGGGCATCTTCTACTCTTGCTCTTGCTCCTTTTGCCCGCGGTTTTTAAAGTTCAAATGGAACTTTATTAGTTTTTTTAAATTTAATATGAAGTAATTAAGTTTTCCTTGCTCAATGGCTAACGTTTTTGTTTCTTTCTCCAAATTATAAAGTAAGACTGTTATTGTTTATTTTGTTTGCAATCTATATTATTTAAGAAAATTTTATTAAAGTTTCTCCGTTTTAAGTCAATGTTTTGTTATTTGTGAATTATTGCTACTGTGCTATTTATTATTGCTACTTATTACTTGTAAGTACTTGTACTACTTATTAAGGAGCCGTTGAATAGAGGCTATTAAAACCCCACAATGTTTTGAATTCCAGGTTGACCAGAACCGGCTTCTCTCCCTCACCCCCGAAATCGGCAACTGCGAATCTCTCCAGGAACTGATCCTCACCGAAAACCTGATATCCGAGCTTCCGGTTTCCATCGGTCGGCTCGTGAATCTCACGAACCTGAACCTAGACAGGAACCGGCTTTCTCAGGTCCCGGCCCAGATCGGGAACCTGGCCAGGCTGAGCGTGCTGTCACTGCGAGAGAACCGGCTGAATTTCCTGCCTGACGAGACCGGCATGCTGAAGGAGCTGCATGTTCTGGATGTGTCGGGGAATAGGTAAGGTTACTTTTGGGATGGTTTCTTGATAATAAATAACTGATGGCTTTACTATAGTCCTTCCGAGAGGGTTCATACTCAATGATAATATCAATGATGAACTCAATGATAATATCAATGATGAACTCAATGATAATATCAATCAATGATAGTGAAAGTCAGGAGTGCAACAATATAAATTCAGGAGGTAACAAGAAATAAAATTGAATATGTTTGTTTATTGTCGTATTACTCTAGTGACTTCACTACACTTCAAATGATGAAACAGAAGAAAAAAATCTTCTAAAGAGTTGTGCGGTGCATTCTGGGACATTAACTTCTATTATCACGCTGTCCGAACTCTATTTTTCTACTGTGCATGCACAGTTGACTTATTCCGAATAAAGTACGGGAGAAAGACGGCAGAGAAAGGAGAAAAACTATATGTGACATCAATTTTTTCAGGAGAGGGGGAAAATATCAGGAGATGAGACACAAATTTCAGGAGTTATAAGGGCCCTTAGAAGATAAAAACTGAATTTCAGGAAACGTACGAACCCTGTTCTGATTACAACGCAAGCTTCAAAAGCACTGGTATAGTTTTCTAGGAAAGGGCATGAGCATTGCTGTTCTAAACCTACCTTGTGTGAGGCTATGCTGTGAGGTTAAATGTAATTGCATATTAACCCAATGTAGTGGGGGGGGAAGAGACTCTCATACCGTTTCCTGGAAAACTTCACAGAGTAGAGGAAGAAAGTCCTTTCGAAGCTTGTGTTATGATCAGAAGGACTGTAAAGTAGTGACAACCTTAGCGAAATAGCAACCTGCTTACATAAGGTCATCAGCTGAGAGAATGCTTAGTAGAACGCTATTGATATAGAAGGCAGTAAATTGCATCGGGTTGTGAAAATAAGTGTGTGTCAACTTCTGTATGTATTAGTACAGTTTCCTACTGAGGAATTCTTAGTTTTTATACTTAGTGTTTTGTATGTTTTTCAGGTTGCAGTATCTCCCTCTAACTATCACTGCTTTGAACTTGAAAGCTTTATGGCTAGCTGAGAATCAGGTAAGACTTGTTTATATTTCTATAAGTTTTGTTTTAAAACAAGTCTTAATTGTTTCTTGTCTTTGAAATATCTAATATATAATTATATTGTTCCAATTTAACTAATAGTGGTTACCATCCTAATAGCGTTTTACTGCGTAATTACCAATCAAAACTTAGTTTAAATTGACTTAGGATTGGACAATGTTTATTCCGGCCTCCATCCCTTAGCCTGGTTGATAATTTTTTTTCTCTAATGAGGCTGCAATATTGGTGGTCAAGCCTTAGCACACTCGGCATATTCCCTAGAACTGAGAGCCATTTTTTTGTGGCACCATATAGGCGACTCTCGCTACCAATTTTGAAGCTCAGATTACAAGAAATCTGAGCTCTCTGTGGATGTTAAAGTATGCAGAGATTTAACTTTGCCGAGAGAACCCGAGCCAAATGAATACTCCAGGGATCTTTTTCATGCCACATAATCATTTGGCATGCGTACCCAAGATTTTCCCATCCACAAAATCCGCCGACTCACTAGGGGCTTGAACCCGCAATCTTGGGCTTATGAGGCGGACACGTTAAACCACTGAGCCGTTCGGGGTTGATAAATTGAAAACCTGGCAAGCTTTGAAACAAGACAATTGGACTTTTTATATTTCCTTAGTTTGATTTTAGTTAAAAAGATCTTAGTTTAATTAAAAGATCTCAATTTAGTTAAAAAATCTTAATTATCTCTTTCCTTTCTGTTGGCTCATCCCCCAATAAAAAAGTGTCAGACCAACTTCGAAAAGTGTCTGGTGGACTAATTGACAGAACATTGACTACAAAGACCCAGGTCCAATTAGCTGGATTATTTGCAGAAGGCCTTGGTCCCCAAAAACTCTTAGTCACCAAGTTTATTTTATTGTAAGTTTCTATCCTCTTTTTTTTTTCTCCAGTCCCAACCTATGTTGAAGTTTCAAACGGACGTCAACGAACACAATGGTGCTAAAGTATTAACCTGCTTCCTACTGCCCCAACAGGAGTATCATCCCGAAAGTATGGGTGAGTTGTAACGTAGATTAGGCGTTTATTTTTATTTTGCCATCACCAAGCTTTTTATATTTATTGCTGCTTCATTGCTTAATTTTATTTTTTCAATTCATCATTTTTTTTAAAAAAAGTATAAAATGTTGTGTAAATAAGAAATTTGTACAGCGTTTTGCAAGAATGTTCCTTTTTAAAAGAATAATTCTCTCAATTTTCTTAGGAAGTTGATAATTTTTATTTATAAAATTGATATGGAGAGTAATTTAAGAGTTGACTTAACTTTTTTTTTGTTTGTTTAGATTTAGCTTTGAAGAAAATCACATTATGGTTTAGCAATGAATAAACTGTAAAAAAAAATCCGTAAAAGAAAAAACCAGAAACTACTGGCTTTTTTTTAAATCTATTGTTAGAAATTTTTAACCCATTAATATTACCTCTTCTCGCATTACCTTTTTTCACCATCAATCCTTGTAAAGAGAACTCATGATCAGGCTCCATTCTGTCCAACTTATTTCAACATTATTTGGTGATAAAACTCCCCAATTTCCCTGTTCCTCAGAAAATCTGCTTCGGGACAGTTGTGAGCAGGACAGTCGTTTGAGTTGGGACCAAAAGAACGACAGGACTTCTTTCGTTAAGTTTGTCGAAGAAGAGAAAGAAGTGGATGAAGAAGATAAAGAGGTAAGAGATTTATTTCATCAATTCTTGTTACTAATTTTGTTTAATCTCATAACATTTGTATTAATGTGTGTGCATGATTAATTGTGTGACAGGATATTTGCTTTGTGTTTATTGTGTATTTACATTTACTACGCAAGTTATTTTTGAAAGTTTATAGCTATATTGCATACTTTCATTCTTTAAAATAATATACTAATTTGATACGTCATAAATATCAAATGCTAGGGGATTTTAAGTAATGCTCCACAATATGAACCGCAGAGCTAGTTAAAATTTTCAAAGCATATACAAAAATAAAAAACACATTTGTCCAAACTTTTAGTATATTGTGCTTTTGAGTTACATGTCTTATGCCGTTTTTATGAGTGATCATTTTTAGAACTAGTCTGTGGAACAATTATCTTAAAATAGAAAACCGATTTCAAATTAATATTGTTATGTTTCATCAGTAGAATAGACCATTTATTCTAAATTGTATAAAAACTATAAATTATATTTTTGCAGTTAAATAAGAACCTTGAAGTTGATTCTGATAAGGTTTGTTGTAAATTTAACCTCTTCAGTAGTTGGATTGTAGCCAATGTTTAGTTTAAAAGTAACTTACTGCTGTTAGTTTGCATGTATTAGATCGGACTCTTTTTTTTTTGTAGAAAGCTTTAGTTTTAAAAATCTACAGCTATAGCTTTTTTATGCTTCTAGTATTAGTATTTTATAATAATAACAACAAAATATTTTACATCAAATTATATTATTTTTTTACTGCATTTTTGTGATTTGATTTTAACCATAATTTATAATTTTATTTTTCAATTGTATGTGTAGGTATTTATTCAGATATGCGAATAAAAAAACTATTCTATTTGGAAACATTATTGTTTTGAGTCTGAAAGTGGGGAAAATATCATTAAAGTCGGGTGAAAACAAAGATGCACTTTTACCATGATCTGAGTTAAGCAATATTTGTTTGTTCAGCGAAGGACCTGTGGCCACTTATTTCTACTTTTCATTGTCTCTGTTAAGAAAAAGTTCGGTTGTGTTAAACTAAGTTCCGCTTAATGTAAATGTACTTTTTATAGCTTTTGCATAAATTTCGGAAAAAAATTAGTAAACAAATATATATTAAAAATTTAAGTGCCTTGAATCAAATGAACAGTTTGCAGGCCAAAGTTTTGTCGTATTATTACAGATTTTTAATTCTTTAGTGTTAAGCTTTTCTTGAGAGATAAAAAATAGCTTCATAATGTTTACCTACTGTGCTTTTACATTTTAGTTTACAAGTTTTAAGATAAAAAATATTTCATTTTAGTTTCTTCTTTTATAATTTTTGATGCCTTTTATGTCTACTCTATCAATATAAAATGTATTTTTATGTATAGTTATTAATGAATTCTGCATGCAAATATTAATCTGTTATTTTATCAGTTAAAATTCTATCCGGATGAACATTGGTGATTTTGAATGATAAAAAGTTATAAAACTTAATATTAATTATTTCCTTTACCAAATTCAATGTAATAGTTAATTAATTTTAATAGTTAATGAAATCCCTGCATTTAAAGTGTAGTTTTGCCTGAAATTTTGTGAATATATGACCTTTAAAATTAATAGTTACATTAAAAAAATGGTCTTAAAGAGTATTGATATTTTTATTTATAAATCTATACTGCATTATGTGTATGAGGCATGAAAATGTCATCCCTTAATAGATGCTCAATTGCTTACTACTACTCTGCATGCTTTTTTTCCTCTTTTTTTTGTATTTTCAGTACTATTTTTGTTTTCCCTTTTATTTTTAGACTCAGTTTGTGCGGCATGACACGCCTCATCCTCGAGAATTAAAAGCTAGGCACAATAAGTTGCTTGTTAGCAAGTCTAAAAACATTGACGGTCATGTCGTGGCACACGAAGAGGTATGCACTGCATTGCTGTTTTTTGAAGCCTCTTTTAACACATCTAAACAACACCTGTTTTTGTTTTAAAAGAGATTTTTTGACATTGAAGTTTTTGATGCTTTTTGTTTTGATTAGAGTGTGCAATTTTTTTGGACGAAATGTATTTTGTATTGGATTTGTTTTTTTGAAGAAATGTGAACCATTCAAAAACAGTGGGGATTAAAGATTGAGTTAAAATACTTTTTTGGTTGTTGCTTTTCTGCAACTTGGTCGTACAAAGTCAGACCAAATCCAGGAAACAGTTGCCAATTAAAAAGTCAAATGACAGAAGGGGGAAGGAGAATAAATGTCCTCTTTAGATAGGTACCCAGATAATACAGGAGAAAAAAATACTTGTATAATGTATATATATATATTTTAATATCTGCTAGTGTTTTTCTTTGACAAATTGTGCTACTAAATAGCTAGTTGACAATAAGATTTAACTTTTACTTTGAATCCTGAATCCCAATTTTCATATGTCTTGGTATGGTAAATAAATATTCTATACATTATTAATACATATACTATACTACATTATTAATACATATACTATACTACATTATTAATACATATACTATACTACATATATATACATAACTATACTATACATTATTCTTAATTGCTGTTCCTTACAAATTTCCCTAATGTTTCTATAGTATGTATAATTTCAAATGAACTTTATTAATTGAATTACTAATTGTATACATGTATTAATAGTGTATTACATTATGTAATTCGACTAATTTTTGTTAGTTTTTTTAAACTATTCACGGGTTCAATGTAAAAAAAAAAGTTCTTTATGGTTAACATGAAATTTGGTTAACACGAAATTTTTCGGTGCTCCTTCGAGTTTGCGTTAACGGGGTTCGACAGTAGTATAAATTTATTTAATATCTTAAACATGCATGTTGTAGCGAATTGTAGTAAAACGTAAAATTCATTGCTGTTTTTGAATGGTTACCAACGAAGTAATTAGCCCATATATTTGTGCACACAAGTAATATATTTTTGTAACTATCCAGAGTTCTCTTGGGAAGCTAATTTTTTGCAATTTTTGAACAAGTTTTTGTAAAAGAAAAAGCCTGCAACCAAGACATCTACTTTTTTTTTTATTAATGTGCCCTACTCCCACTAATGTCTGGTTCATGCACTAGCTTTCGTATTTTGCTACATACAGGTATTCCACAAAGAAATGCATGTCAAATTTTTGATGATTTTTAAAAGCTTGTCAATGCAAGGAATTTGCTAGGTATAATTAGTGGGTCTAAGGGTAAACATTTGAAATTTAATTTCAAATGCATGGTTTTTGGGGTTTGCAGACACTTCTTTTATTTCTATAACTGATTTTTTTTAAGATATTTTAAATGTTCATTTTCCATTTAGTACCTTAAGGCGTTTTGCAGCTGAGGATACATTCCGGGTTTTGTCCTTGCCCTAACCATCCTATAAACATATAACATTGGTAAAAAAAAATTAATACTGCCATGTATATGAGAATGGTTCACGTTAAATATGCTGTGGTCCAAATCATGATGCCACGTGCAATGTTACTATAAGGTTGCGTTGAGTGCTGTTTCGGGTGTCGGTCTTTTTGCTTGATCAGGGTTTTAAAATAGGAGGCATGTCATCAATAGTCAGGTATGCATTGTTCGACATTAATTCAACAGCCAAAATAAAACCATTTAGCTCCTGAAATGTAGTTTTTTTAGATAGTATATCAAGCTTATTATTGGATACCCATTAAAACAAAATTTGTCATATCATGTACTACGCAAGTGCAGAATAACATGTAAGACACCATTTTTTTTTAAAGAAAAATAATTTAATTCTTAAAATTTTTAGGTTTTCTTTGTTGTTGAGAATTTGGTCCTTGCAACTCTTTTAATTTTTACGAAAAGAACTCTGCCAAAACTCTGAGCAAGTACTTTGTACCTGTCACTTATAAACGCTCCTACATTATATTAATAACCCCAAAGGGAAAATTTACCAAAATATGTGTCATTCTATTACTCATATTTCATTCACTAAGTGCTTTGCTAGTAATGTTATGCTGTTTCAGAAAATGTTAAAAATACAATACCTATATGTGTTTTGAGTTTCTTTTCAACTGTTTTCTTCCGACCCCAGGGTTCGTACGCCTCCCGAAATTCCTGAAAAACTCCTGAATTTCGTTTCTTTTTTCTAAGGGCCTTTATAACTGAAATTCTCCTGGAATTCGTGTCTCATCTCCTGATATTTTTTTTCCTCTCCTGAAAAACTTGATGACAAGAGTCGTTTTTCTCCTTTCTCCACCGTTTTTTCCCGTACTTTATTAGTAGTCTAATTTTCATGCTCTGTAAAAAGAGTTCCAGACATTTTGATAGTTAATGTCCCAGAATGCACTGCGCAACTCTGTAAGCAAAGTTTTTTTTTTCATTATTTGAGGTGCAGTGAAGTTACTAGCCTAATACAATAATCAGCAAACATATTCAATTTTATTCCTCGTTACCTCCTAAATTTACATTGCTGCATTCCTGAATAAATCCTTAGAAACTCCTGAATTTCACAATCATAGATAGAGTATAGACCCTGTGACCCAGATAAGACCATATAGCTTGATTGAGAACCCTCGCTTTGTGTTTAGTGTTATGCTTGCTCGTACTAGCTCTTCTATAATCTTCAAAAATAAGATGATGCATACCTTGTGGAAAATCTTGAATATAATGTTTTATAAACATTTAAAGCACTAACTAGACTGGTTTCTTTTTAGTGTAGTTTGAAATCATTTGCATAGGCTGTCATTATAGCCTGCTTGTAGTACAACATGGCTTACTATCTTTATTTACTCTTATTTTTGTAATTTAAACTAATTTTTAAGACTTGTTTTACTGTTCTGATAATAATAAAATTGTAGAAAAATATTTAAAAGAAACTTAATTAGAATGTTTTAGGGGCAACAGAAGCCTTTTCATGCTTAATACTGGAAAATTGCCTTTTTAAAAATTAATAAATTTGTTTAAAATTGAAAGTGATGCTTTGTGGACTACACATGATTAAAAAAAATACTCTTGAACATTATTTTACATTTTTTTAACGGAGCCCTAACTAATTTAAAGTTAGTCTGCCTACTGTCCCATGAGGCATTGCCATTTGGGCATTAGGTGCTATACTAGTAATTGACCAAATGTGTGCAAATTGGCCAAATTGCAATTGCATTCTGAGCAATTGACCAAATGTATTTAGGAAATGCGCCTTAATAGGAATTAGTTAACTTTAGTAACTTTTAGATATCCATTAGGTGCTGATTCAATGTATATTCTATTGGAACTTAATTTTAAAGATAAAAGCAGTATGTTTTAGTTTAAGAAATACAAAAACTGCTTGTACAATTAATATTGTGCATGAAATGAAATGTTTTATTGTTATCTCACCATTTCTTATAGCTCTTAAATCCTTTTTCAATTCTCATCTATTTCAATGATTTTTTACTTCAACTTAAATGTTTTGTAATCTGCTTTCCCCCATGTTACTAGAGACTCTTAAAAAATGCATTTTAGCAAGATTCCTTTCTCATGGTCGTAATCCCACAAGTTTAAAATTTACTAGTAAACTAGATTTACAAGTTTTAAGACTTCTCTATTAAGAATAATTGAAATTATTTTTTTGGTGTGTCATGTTTTTTTTAAACTTTGTTCTCCTAATTATGCCACATGTAGTTTTTAAGGAATACTAGGATTTTATTAATTGTATTAGTATTTTACCCTTGGGAAAAATATAAATCCAAATTTAAGTTGTGGTTCTAATTCATAAAGAAACAAATGATTAGAAGTTGTTAATTTTGGTTAGAATATAGAAAGATCCTTTAATAATTATTCTGTTGAATTCATTTATAGGGGATATTTATAAAGAGTAACTGTGGAATTTTATTTTTAAAAAAAATTCTTATTTTTGTTTTCCCTTGGATCTAAGGGTTTATTTTATTGATGTAAGTTGGGTGTTAATTTTATTTTTAGAAGAGCAGCGAAGTTGTTGATAGCTTTAGGCCACAAAGGTCTAGCATAACATCTGTCACATCATCTAGTTCTGAAACATCAGCTACCCAATTTAAAGGTAAGATAGAAATAATTGGAACTTGAGATGGCTTTTTTTAAATTCAAAATCTGCCTCGTGTAGCAAACCTCAGTGCTTGACTAGTCAGACCTGCCAACTCTCTGGATTTTTAAACATTTTCTGCATTTCTGGGGAAAACGCAACAATTGGCAGAGTTTGGAAGGAGGTTAGAAGTTCGAAAATGATTTTCTTTTCATAATTGGATGTTTCGCTTGCTAGAATGATAGATTGATAAGCACAGTTTTTTTTTTAAAAATATGTAAATATTCAAATATCTAATCTATTAGATGCAGAGAGATAGAATTTTTGTATTCTGCAATCTTTTCTCCTTAAAAAAAGTCACTATGTGATACACAAAGATATGATTTGGCAATAGGTGTTAGTCCGGAAAGGGAACAGAAATATGTGAATTTTTAGATAATGAAACTCGCGAATTAACGTTACCTTAAAGTATCTTCGTGCATCAAAGCACATAGTTGTATATAAAGCATGTTGTAGCTGCCAAAATTTCACATTCTCTAAAGTGTTACTAAGATATTTAATCTGACTCATTCCTCTACTTGAATTTATGATTATCAAAAGTCGCCAATGATTAGACTGTACCCTGTATCTTTGTTATACTTTGGAGAATGTGGGTTTTGCAACCACAGTGGAACCTCGATTATCCGTCCCTCTTTTATCCGGAAGTCTCTGTTAACCAACCGTCCCTCAGCCCTGAAACATCAAAAAATTTCTACAATAAGGTTGTTCTCCATTGTTCCCAAAAAAAAAAAACTGGCTTAAAAATCTATGACTCTTTCCGGCATTTATGAAATCGGGAAACTGCGGGGTTTTTTTTTAAGATAGTAAAAATTCAGCAACTCAAAAGAGTAACAGTGGATGTATGGCAATCCTAAATTTTCGAAAAAAATCCCGGAATCGTCTAACATCGTGAGACAACAAGTGACATCTACGATAAAACAAAAGGTGTGAGATCCGCGGACTTTCAGCGGTCTTCTCTACTATAAGTTTTACTATTTAATGAAAATTCTCTATCCAGAATTTTAGATTTTCTAACCTACCTCCGGTCCTCATTATATTGGATAATCACGGTTCTACTGTACATGCTTCATATATTCTCTGGGGACATTTTCCGATAATCAAATCCCTTCCCCAGATGCTGTCCAGAGCTTAGCAGACATCCCAGATTCTGATGACCTCCCCGAAGTCGACCAATTGCCCGACGAAAACACAAAAGAACTTGACCCCAACCGACCTTTGTACAGAGCACACACCAGGGAAGACTTACTAGACCAGGATTCTGAAGGGGAGAGCTCTGACGTAAGATATTTGCGCTTTTAAATATTTTATGAAATGCTTACTAATTTTCCCACTTAATATCTCCTTGGTTAATGCAGCTGAACCTTATTAACATGAAGTTAAAGTGAAATTGCATTTAAATTAGCTGGAAGCATTTTTCTAGCTTGTTAAGCTTTGAACTAAATCTTAATAATTTGCTATTTCCGTGCAATAACATGAAATCCCACATAATATGAATTTTTTTTTTTTTTTAATAATTTGAATTTGGAAATTATTTAGAATCTGTAGGCAAAAGGAAAATGTTGAAGTATTACACTTATGGAGCTTTTTTTCTGAAATGTTAGGAGCATAGAAATATCCTTAGAAATCGGAAATGAGAAGAAAAGTCTCATTCAATTGTTTACTAAATAAAAATTGTCAAACTATATTTTATAGTATAAAATGATTAGCAATATTTATTTTGGTGTTTTAATATTACACTATAGAATTCAATAAAAAAAATCTTACTGTTGAACTTCTTTAGCACAACCTTTAAGTTCATGTCAACAGGGTTCAACTGCCTCGAGCTTAATTTCCTTTGTGCTAAGATGTTAGGTACTAATTGCAGGAAAGCGGAAAGCATGTTATTTTTGACACTGACCTTGAGGACCCAACCGAACGACCTAACAAACTCCACAGGCGAGACACCCCTCACCATCTCAAGAATAAACGCATCAACCTCGTTGATTCTCAAAAAGATAATGAGAAGGTAACCCTAGAAGCAAAGGTATAGCTATAGAACCTATTTTTTAAAAAAATATGATGCAGTAGAATATTGAAAATCGGCCCTGTTAGAAGGTTCCGAAAAAGAGCTTATTGTTTGAAACAATTTCTAGTGTTGAGTGTGATAGCCCTCGTGCAACATTAATTCAGCCAAACCAAATAATTTTTTCATTTATTTTGTTTGCACTTGCTGCCTATGCACGTTAGCCTGACATTGTTTCTAAATTATAAATCACAGATCCCCTGGTCTTTCACTTATAATCTAAAAGAATCACCTAAAACCAAAAACATACATTCGCTTAAAACAAAAAACACACATGCATTTACCTAAAATAAAAAAACTCATTCACCTTGATATCTTCTCTCCTTTTTTTATTAAATTATTGAAAAAATATGACAGGATGAATATGCTTTGTGTGATCTTTAAATGGATTACTGCATAGGGATGTAATTTTTTTTTCCAAGACCAAACTGAACTTCTTAACTAAAATTCTCTGCTTTTTACCAATAGTCTAAGCGTAGCACTAGTACATTGCTATTACAACCATGCATTGCTTTAACCAGCTTCAATTTTATTAATAAATTTGGAATGCAATTTGTTAATAAATCCTTGAATAATACTTGTTTAATTTTTTTGCTTTAATTGAGTTTTTAAAATTTAAATTAAGGTGTAAAAATTTTATTTAAAGACATTGTCAAATTTTGGATTGTGTTTCATTCAATTATAAAGAATTTTTAATGGTGCCTCCTAATGATGACAGATTTTCAATATTCTATTGTATTTTCAAAACATTTCTATTGTTCGGGAAAAAATGTATCAGCAATCGTTTTAAAATTTGTTACACCCATTTTCATTTTTTTCATAAATTTCGTTGTTTTTTCCCCACTCAAACTTAAGTTGAATAATATTTTATAAATTACTGAAATTTTTTTTCTTTCTAATTTGCATTAAAAATCAATTTATTGAATCTCAAAGTTTAAGGCCAATTGAGTAAGATATTAAATAACATCCATTTTCACGACTGGGAGTAGGTAAAGTACTTGCCTTGCATGTCAAATGTCCCAGGTTTGAGACTGTGCATTTCCCAGATACCATATTGAGCTTAAAAGTTACATTGGGTGCCTACTCAGGTTGCCAATAGCCCTTGTGTAGCTCTAGTGCAACAATATTGAACTAAACCAAACTGCACCTATATTTTCCACCGAAGTCAAATTAGTTTAGTTCAAAATTATGTTCAATGTACTTTCTTTATCATATAGCCAATCATAGATCTAGTATTTTCTCTGTTTAAAGTTAGTCATTCAATTAATTCACCTTCTGGAATGCATGTTTTTTTTTATTTTTAAAAAATATAATTTCCCATATGGATCTGTAAGTCTGTGCATTAATTAAGGTACAGAATTCAATGTAAAATAAATTGTTAAATGTTACATAGTGTAATTCAATTCTTAAGAGTTTTAAATGGACACATGTGCCTCCTTGCCCCTACAGATTTAGAACTTTGTTATCATTAAGATTAGATGTTTATGATGTCTCTATTAAAATATTCTACTTTTCAGGTTTTGGCAATATTGGCCCAAGCAGAAAAGAAAAATGTTGCCGAAGAAGCTCCTTGTAATAATTTATCCCAAGATACTGTTAAGGAAAGAGTGTACCATAATTCCAATGGTAAATTAATCTTATTTAAAAATTGGTGTTAACTATACATTGAAACTCGTTACTTTTACTTTGACGCTTAATACTCTACATAACAGATTAAAAAGTAACAGTTGTTTACTTTTAACTGTCAGTTACTTGGAAATGTTACAGATTAATAGATGTTGACTTTAACATGTTTCATTCAATACAATCTAATAACGATCATGACTATTTTTTTTTTATGTTATTTGCTTTTATAATAATTACTACAGAACATTCTGCCATGTATCCCATTTTCTACACATCAGTCTTTCTTTGTAACATGATTTCCAGTTGCTCGTAAATTAAATTTTGATCGAAAATAACAAATTTTTATGGGTAACCAATCCTGTACCTTTTAGATAAACAACTCTACATGTATATTGAATTTTAAATTTAACTATCATTTTTTTTTGCATCTTCTTACTAAGCTTTATGCAAGTTTATACTTAATTCTTAACCAACTGTATAAAGGTGGGTTTTAAAAAAACTTGATATAGTTTTTTAAAAAGGATTTTAATGTTCCTTAATTTACAGGAGTATCAGAAGATTCTTCAACTGCTGAACCAGCAGAGATGGAAATCATCATACAAAAAACTGCGGCTGGTTTGGGCTTAAGTATAGCAGGTGGTGTAGGATCAACGCCCTATGTAGGAGAGGATAAGGTAAGTTTCAAAACTGCTGAATACATAGTTTTTAACTTGATAAACTTCATTTGTTTCTATAATTTACAATTAAAAAGAAAATGGGGTGATTTTAGACATTGTGTTTTTGTTTGCAAGGGGAACAATGCTTCAGAGTCATTGCAACTTAATAAAGAATATTTACAAATTAACATCTTTTCAATATATTGATATATTCTTTTCAATATATCAACAAAAAAAATGGTTGAACATGCATTTTAAGCTTAAAACTGATAATAAATATGATTTTTTGATGCTACTTTATCAGAAAGTTTATTATGTGCTGCTAAATAAAGTTTAAAATATATTCAATTGTAATTGTTGACCTCAATGATTTGTTTCTGTACAAATTCATCAATATTAGTAAAGTAGTTTCTAAAAATTGCACTGCTTATCCATTTGTTGCTTACACCTCTTTATTCTTTCAATTATTGAAGACTTCTTAATTGCTATTTTGTACTCATAGCAATAATTTAAGTAACTTATAAAAGCTATTCAATTTGTTTTTTAATTATTACTTGCTTCCATTAATAAATGATCTTAATTTGAATTTTTTTATTTGACATTACAAGGTTAAATTTTTTTAAAACTTTTTCTAGGGTATATTTGTATCCAAAGTTATTCAAGGCGGACCTGCTGAGGCAGCAGGTTTGAACGTTGGTGACAAAATACTTGCTGTAAGTGGAATTTATGTAATTTTCTTCGGAATCTATTGACTCAGTAGAAAAAGTAGATAAAATGCGCTTAATTGACTTAGAATTTCCTTAGAAGATTTGGACTTTCAATGTTTTTTTGTAGGGATTGGAGTAACGCATTCCTTATAACAGTTGCTTTTTTAGGTGAAACCGTCACATTTTTCAGAAAGTAACTTTCAAATCTCTGGTTTTTTGTTTAATTTTTTTTAACCATAATAAATTTACAAAAGCCTAGAATTTTATTGTACCGGACTTGGAATTCAGTCAAGTAAAAACAAACTAAATAGCCATTTTGACAGCATTCAATATCAAATAGTTATTGAAAAAAGATGTAATAATATGTATTTAAAAATTAAAAGTCTATTGCATATTTAAAAACACATTCATTTCTGTTTAAAAAAATCAAAATACCTTGACTATTATTTTAGGTGGGTGTATGAAGAATGGTATTAAATGTAGCATGACTATTAAATATTTTGCTTCAATGGCACCCATTTTATGTATCTTTTTAAGGTTAATGGGAAAGATCTGGAAAATGTGACTCACTTTGATGCTGTGGATGCCCTAAAAGCTGCTGGCAGCACTATGTTTATGGTGATCAGGAGGGATCCGAGTGTACTCATTGAGCATGTAAGTTATCTCAATTTAACCACCGTAAGTGCAGTGGGCAGGTACACTGCAGTAACCATAACAATGAATTGGACCACTTTTGCTCTGGAATAATCAGTCCTTTAGTATACTTTCTTATAGGTTAGAGTTATTGAGTGCTTGCAACAATGGTCCAAGTCATTTGGCTACTGTTGAAATGTGTAACCAATACAAATGTTTATAGTATATTTACTTAGTGTTTGCATTAATATTGTATAGATGGTAGCACCACTTTAACTATCCGTAACTTAATCACGTAATTATATTTCTTGTAACTTCGTTGGCATCACTTCGAATAAAACTACCTATGTGTGAAGATGTGTTGTCCTGGAGTTCTTACCGTACAATTTATTTAAGATATGATTTGACTTATTACTAAATAGACTTTTTACTTTATTTTCCAACAGCTACTTGCTGCAGTTTACCTGCCCACGGCAGTTAGGCGTATAAAGCTATATAGGGACAATCAGTTTTCGTAGCAACATGTATGCTTTCAACAAAAATGATAAGTTTTATTGTTTTATTAAACAAATATTTAAGGTATTAAAGAGTCTTTTAAAGCCGTTTACTTCAGAAATATTGTTCCTATTTTGAACAGGTTATTTGCAGTAATTATTAGAGATGTATTACTAATAATTCCCAATTTGTTACTTTTAGTATAACATTGATATTTACCTTAATGTCTTAATGAAGACAATACAAACATTAAGGAATTTGGGCCATTTTTTTACATATTGCCGTCCTAGTTTGAGTTTCGATTGGATTCTGAATTTTTCAAATAAAAACTGTATTATCTTGCTTTATCAGAAGTATTTATTTTGACAGCAGTTTTTTTTTGCATTAGTTAGTAATTTCCTGTGTTGTACTTTAAAATAAAGTAAAAAGATCTTAAAAAGTTTACCAAGACCTAGATAAGCCTTTCTATTGATTTTTATAAAGAAAAAAACCCCTTTCAGATGGAAACTCCCATAGAATCTCCTCCCATCAACACAGTGGAAAACGGCAGCGACCCTCAACCCCATCAAACACTCGAAAACAAGACACCGCACTTGGAACCCGTCAATCAAAACCACAAACCTCCTTCAGAAAGTATCCAGTACGCCAATCCCATCCAAGAAAAGCCCGCTGCACCGGCCAAAAAGCCTGAAGAGCCCCAAACTGTTGTTGAAAATATTCAAGCAGACACTCCTTCCAAAAATAAACTGAACTTGACCATCGATATTCCCAACGAGGGAGAACCGGCTGCAAAAGTGAATTCGTCAGCTTCACCGTCATTTAGGAAGCAGGCCTCGGACGAGTTTGATGTTAAGTTTGAGGTGAGTAGATGTGGTTGCTAGTTATTTTCCAGAGTTTAATTGCTTTGTTTCAGGTGATGTAAGTTTTTAGTTTTCATTCTTGACTCATGACTTTCTTGGTGGAGGGCAAGTTTGCCAAGCACTGCGACCTCAGGTCTATTGTACTCAACCCCAGAAATGACACAGGAACAAGAGACACACAAAGAAAGAGACGACACAAACACATAGACAAATAACAACATTTATTGACAAACACAAACATCCATGCCTTACCGGGATTCGAACCCGAACCCAGAAGCTCCAAAGGTCTAGCTCCCTAACCGTTGCGCCGCCGGGTCGGCAGTTTTCATTCTTGCATTTTGGCAATTTCATTGGTTGTTTCGGTTTTACTCTCAATGTGCTGTGAATATTTAGAATTTAGGTTATTTGTATTTTGTGGATATTTTATATTTAATATTTAGATTAAAAAAATTCTACAGATTGCCGTACAATAAATCACATTATGTAATTTGAACAATTAAAAGAACAAAGACCACAAAACTAATAATTAAAAGAAAATAAATAGCTTTGAGAGCATACACTGTCCAATATTACTTAGCAATTCCAAATTTTTTTTATTAAATTGAAATAATTTGATCAGGTTAGCAAATGTGATTCACGATGGATCAGTAATTATAACATAACAATACCACTGGAACTGCTGCCACTCATGATGTGAAACATGCCCATTGTTTGACTGATTTGAAAGGTACATAAAATTAAATTATTGAAGAAAAAGCCAGCTGTGCTAGCTAATACCAGCTAATGAAAGGATGTTCATCAGATGTAGGGTCGATTGGTCATATTGGTGCCAAAGCCCCCAATGTTTAGTTCCCAAGCTAGGTCCTCATTTTGCTGATGCACTTAACAGATGAAAGGATGGTTGAACTTTACAAAATCCAGGGTTTGAACATTGGGCATGGTAGTGTGAAGTGGTACAACTGAACCACTGGGAGTTGTTTGTCGTAACTATAAATTATCCTGCTTATTTTTATTTACTAACTATTTGCTCTACTTTTAAATGTTACTTCTTTAAATCATTTTTTCTTTGTTTTGCAGATCTTACACACTACTCTTATTAGGGAACAAAATGGTTTAGGATTAAGCATTTCCGACAGACCTGTTGATATGGAAGCTGGGGATGTAAGTGGTTTTGTATTAAATTTATGTGTTTTCTTTCATTACAATTCTATGCAAATCGCAAAGAAATACTTAATGCAATGTCAAAAATATTTTTGGACTCATTTGCATAGATAGTTTTTCACATTTAAATGTTTTTAGTGCACCCTTATTTTTTATTTACTGGTCTTAATTCTCTCGGCCTGAACTCCCAAATTTTATCAACTAATCTGGTATTTTTAGGCACAATTTTTACTTTTTAAATATTGTTAAATAAGGTGCCAATTTAAAACTACCTGATTATAGACTTGTTACTATATGTCATCTTTAGCTTTGAAACATACCAACCTCTTCTCTACAAACTTAATTTTCATTCATTCACAATGTGATATTCATACATGTTCTAGGGAATCTACATAGCGAAAATTGCCGAAAGTGGAGCTGCTGCCAAAGACGGTAAGCTGAAAGTTGGGGACAAGGTCCTAACCATTAATGGTGTCGACATGGATGGAGCTAGGCAAGACCAAGCTGTCTCCTTACTGAGTGGCCTTGATCGTTTTGTTCGGCTAGTGGTGCAAAGACAAAAGGTAAGGAAAAGTTTACTTATGTCATAAAATTGTTTCAATTTTATTTTGCCATGTTTTTCATATTTTCATTTCATTAAAACAAACATTATCAAAAGACATGATTGTTCCATCTAACGAAGTGCAAGCTTAACTTTGTGAGAAAAAAATCCAAAGCTGATGATTCCAAATGGAAACATTGGGAGTGAAAGGGTTTAAACCATGCGCTTCCCTTATTGTTTTGATTTTTTATTCATATTATAAATAAAATTTATAATTCCTGATTTCAACTCTTCAAATGAAGAATTCATTCGCCAAAGAATCTCCCCTATACCTATTTTAAAACAAAAATTATATATTTCCATTAAAAAAAACAATCAGATTTCAAAACCTTCCATCAATGCCCTTTTATTTCACTTAAAAAATTTTCTGCTATTAAATTACAAACCTTACAAAATTCAACCTTACATTCCATTCCAGCTCGTACCCCGCGACCCAAACACCCCACACCTCCCCGAAAAAACCTTCTCCGTATCCTCTTCCTCCCTGCTGGCCCAGAAATCCCCCAAGCTGATGGGGGTGCCCAAGCCCTACACCCCAAAGGTCTACTCTTCGGGATCCTACATGGCCAACAGACCCTCCTACATGGGATCTTACAAGAGGCCTGGGATGTCTTCCACCGACAAGCCAACCTTCTCTGTCTACACCAAGCTTCCTGGGCTGAGGAACGATCCTATGGGCATGGAGCCCATTACCGCTTATAATCCACCTAGTGGTACAAACGACCCACCGGATAGTAACTGTGGTACGAAGGCAGGGGATCCAGCTGCTTGCAATAATGTCGATTTTGTGGCTGGGAAAGAAGATGGTGGTGCCCTTGCTAAAACGAACTGCGTGAATCATGTGAATTCTAGCGGCGAAACAGAGGTGAGTGCTTCACAAACTTATGAATGTGATGTATATTTTTAGCCTACTTTTCTTTTTTTAATTTGAAGGAATTTTTAAAAAATGAAGAAGTAGGTATTGACATGCTGACAATGTCCATCTGTCTGTACCCCCCCCCCCTTCCAAAAATCGGCTCTATGCGTCAGTTAAAATTCTCCTTTGGTTAGAAAAGTATGATCTCCTAAACCCATCTTTAATACATTTTGTCTGTGTCCGTCCGGACCGCCATCTGTCTACTGTCTGTCAGCAAATTACCCGTTGTGCGTGGAACCCAATACCGCTTATAATCCACCAAGTAGTACAAACGAACCACAAGATAGTAACTGTGGTACGAAGGCAGGGGATCCAGCTGCTTGCAATAATGTCGATTTTGTGGCTGGGAAAGAAGATGGTGGTGCCCATGCTAAAACAAACTGCATGAACCAAGTGAATTCTAGCGGCGAAGCGGAGGTGAGTGCTTCGGAAAATTACGAGTGTGATACATATTTGTACTATTTGGGATTCAATGGTAAATTGTTGGTCCTTGTAGGTATTTAGTGGATGTTATAGTTAAACTAAATGCAATAACTAATATAAACATAACAATACATTCAATACAATAACTAAATTAACCATGCTGACACATTTATAAATTGTGTTCATGTAATAGTTAGCCTATTTTTTTTAATTCAATTTTTTTAAAAAAAAACTGCAATGTAGGTATTAACATGCTGGTGATGTTCGTTTGTCCGTACCCTCCTCCAAATTCTGTTCTATCAGTTCTGGAAAATTCTTTTTTTTGTTAGAATCAGAAAAGTATGACATTAGTATATATTTTAATTTTTTTGCCTGTCTGTGTACTAGCCTGTGAACTGTCTACCCATTTGAATATCATTCTTCTCATAGCATAGCTTGAATTTGCCAAATAAATGAAAAGGACCAATTTTGGCTTTAAAGTTTAAGTTACAACTTTTAGTTGCCGATTTTTATGTGTTGCCGATGTGTATAATTTTGTGTAGAAGCAGTTTCAGGTGACAGTTACTGTTAGACACCTAGAGCTGTTTTTCGATAAAAAAATTTAGTTGGTATTAGAGTAACTGAAAGGTTGTCTATTTTAGTTGTAATTCTTCTTATTGGTTATTGTCTTTGTCCTTGTCCTCTGACTGTTATTCGAAATTTGCCAGCAACTTTCTTGGCCCAATGGCTTATACATAAAACAATCGTGCATTCAATCAAAATACTCAATTAACCATAGCTGGTAATCTGTTCTATTTATCTGCTTAGCTCAAATACACTTTATACTGGAACTAGCAGAGTCCATATTAAACTTTTTTTACACACACACAGGCATATGGTCTTTCTCCGGAGTGAATCCTGAGATGATGTTTCAGATTAGAGTGAATACTAAATGTTTTTTTACACACATCACAGACAATTTCATCCTGCGGGTATACTCAACCAACCATATTTTTTGTCTTGAAGTTTAATACACAGATATGCAAGTAATTTGTATGCATTGTGCGTATAATTTGTTTTGTTTTCCAGGTTGTAAGCCTTGTGAAAGCTGGTGGTTCCTTAGGTCTTAGCATAATAGGAGGCGTGGACCATTCCTGTCATCCCTTTGGTGCAGAAGAACCTGGTATTTTTATATCGAAGGTTAATTTTAATGTTTTATTCTTCAGTGTGTGTTGATTGTATGCCATAGATATCACATAGTTAAAGTATTTGATTGGCAGATCACGTGACCTCCAATGCTAACAGTGGGACGCGCATGGAGGACCAGAATAAGAGGGAAATGGGGGTCAGTGTTGCCTCCACTTTAAGAACAAAAATGCTACAGCATCATAGGAAAAATACCATTTAATTCTAAAATTACAAAAAAAATATCTTAAAAATACTGGCTGCATTTTGGAATCTTTTTAGTGACTTGAAATGCTTTTCTAGTATTTTTTGTAATTTTAGAATTAAATGGTATTTTTTCGATGATGCCATAGCATTTTTCTCCTTAAAGTGGTGGCAACACTGGCCCCATCGCCCTCTTATTCTTCTCCTTCATGCGTGTTCCGTTGTTAGCATTGGAGGTCACGTGATCTGCCACTTTAACTATGATATCTATGTTGTACGCATAGTGCAGATTATTAAAACAAAATTCAACAGATAACTTACATTTTTTTTACTAAAGAAGTTTTTTTTTAAAAATTATGCTTGTTTAAATGTCGTATCTTTTTTTGCACTTTAATTGTAAAAACTTGGAATTCTTTTTTATTTAAAGGAGAAATTTGCTTTGCTATTTCTTCTAACAAGGAAATTTCATTTATAACACATTGAAAATCCTCAAGATTGTTCTTTTTGACCAATTAAGGTTCTATAACTACTCATACATTATAATTGGAATTATCACTTATAGTATGATTTTCAACAGATTGTCCCTGAAGGTGCTGCTGCCAAAACATTCAAGTTAAAAGTCGGTGATCGACTATTAAAAGTGAGTTGAATTCTTTGAACCCTTTTATTGTGTGTTTCATTTAATGATTAAATAGACAGGTATCAGTAGAACTAATTTGGGGACTTTAGTTTAACGGGAAGAAAGAAAGTCACTTCAATTTAGCTGACATAATGTATTTATAAAGTAAGGTGTAAGAAAAAGGTAAAGTAAGGCAAAGTGTATTGTGTACATTACTTGTGAACCAAATGCCCTGCATTGTTTTTTTTATTGTATTGTAAGGAAATATTGGAAAGCTAGAAGCCTAATATTCTATCAGTGAACAGGATGGCATTTGATAAATAAGTAATAACTGCAACTTAATTTATTTCATTGTTGAAAAATGGAAAGATTTGGTGATTAGCGAAATGTAATTTTAACCCTGTTTTTAGCGTACATAAAAATATAATGTACATATGAACAGGGTTCGAAATTCAGTCATTAGTCTTAAAATGCTACCCAATCCTTAAATTTCGAGACCAGAAAATAAATTTAGTCACAATCATTGCGACTAGATTTACAAAACAGTTAATTCCAACTTTTTTATCGGGGTTTATCAACAATATTGCTGTAAATAATCTTAAAACTGCTACCAATTCGGCAATTCTTTGGTGAATTATTAGTATTTTATAATCACAAAACTAAGTTTTATTACGATTCACCTAACTGTACTAACCTATCCACAGGTGAATGGTGCAGATGTTCTCCAGGCCTCCCACAAAGATGCCGTCATGGCCCTGTTAGCCCCGACCTACGAAATGACCTTGACCGTCCGTCACGACCCTTTACCCCCCGGATGGCAGGTAGGGGCAACCCCAACAATCGGGGAGAGCGACTTGTAACGTAAAGATTCCTAAGCCCTGTAAACCATGAAAACACTTTTGTTGAACAAATGAGGGATTTTAAGGGGGAATGGGCGCGCTGCACTGTGGGTCTCCAAACTCAAGTGCCTCAGTGTTAATCCAATGGAGAGAAAAAACTATTTTCTCTGCCCCATTTCTTTGGCTGTATTGAATATTATTACAAACGAATTTTTTAATATAATAAATGTAGATAACTTGCATGTCTCTATCTTCCCACTTTTTAAAATTGCGTCGAATACTTTTTGTAAAATTATTTATTGAAAATTTAATAAAATATTCAAACCAATTTCAAAAAGAGGGATTGTGGGGACCTGTAAGTCAGCTACATTTATCACATAAAAAAATCTTTGTAAAAATATTATATACAGCCGGAGAAATGTGGCAGAGAAAATATTTTTTTCTCCATTGGATTAACACTAATGCACTATGCTTTGGAGACCCACGGTCCAGCACGCCCATTCCCCCTTAAGTGTGATTTTAAATTATGTAAGGTTTTTATTGATTTAAATTTTTAGAAGGTTGTAGTTGAGTGTGATTTTATTCTACTTAACGTAATTAAAAAATTCAGTGGTTGTTTTTAAGGAAGCGTTTGGCTTTATTTAGTTTAAAAAACTAGTTTTAGAATTTTAAGAAAGATAAGCTTTTGTTATTATGCTGCAGTTTATTATAGTGCTGTGGTTTTTTTAAAAAATATTTTTAAAACTAAGTTAGTTTTTATGTTTTTGTTCCTATATCTTTATAGAAATTCAAAAAATAGATGCATTTTTACAATGTTTAGGAAAGTTTTGTTTTTTGTGGTGATCTCTATAATCGGAGAAAAGCAAACCAAACTAAGAGATAATAAGACTTTAGTTTAATAATTTTTATTAAATTTATTTTTAAAACTTAGATATAATTAATTTTGCATTTCCTATTTTAATCATTTTATTTTTAAATGGTAATAAATTATCAGTTATTGAAATAAATTAGATTTAATTTGTCAAAGTACAAAATAACTTATTGTAGATATATTTTGTAAAAACATCATAATGGGTTGTATATTTATAATTTAAATGCGATTTTTTTTTTCAAATGTAAAGTGGGGATTTACTTATCTGTACAAAAATTATTGTAGGAAGTTGTGTGCATAACTGCCCATATTCTCTTAAAATAATATTCTATTAGTTTTAAAACCAGTATTAAAACAAGTACCGCTTTCAATGCCACAATTTTAGCTTTTGCTTTGGCTGGTGTGCATAATGGGGAACTTGCATGGGTCGGGAAATCGAGAAATAACCTTTGTAAATGAATCTCCATGCTATTCTAAGAACATCGACATGAATTTTACCTCAATCCGACCATTGGTTTATTTTTAATTAATTTTCAAAGTTTGCGCTTAACCCCTTGAAGATGTTGCCTCCCCTGCCCACGTGACGTCAGTCGACGCAATTAATCTAGCCAGAGGTCGGCGGCCGCTGTGTTTTGCCAATGTCATTCCTCCAAATGCTTTTCTTATCGTCTCTATTCCATTAAAGTTATGCAAGTTCTGGAAAATATTAGTGCATATGAATGTTGCATAGTACCCTGTTGTAATAGTACCACGAAAAATCTGTTAGCAAGCTGTTTTTTAATGTTCCTTGAGTTGTAAAAAAAATGCGTGTGTGGATACATAGTTAGGTTGAAAAACGTTTGAATTTGAAGCAAAAAGTTTTTTTTATTCTAAATAGTAACAGGCTTATGTTATAAAATAAATTCCTATGAAATTATACTATGTTATTTTATGGATTTGTACTTATAATTAAACTATGTAATTTAAATGTAGATTAAAATTAAATTTAACTGATGGAAATATCTGTATTTAAGATTGGGAAATATTTTTCATTATTACAGGGATTCGACAAAATAATGTATAAGATATAAGTAAAATGCATTTAACGACTTGTAACACGTGTTACTGCAAACATGTTCGAGCAAAAATATTGTCTGTTATGTTATGTAATTATATAGTACGCAGAATTCAAGTTTTATACATTATTCTCGTAACAAGTTCATCCAATCACCGTAACTATGAAAAATATCATTCTTAAATGCAGTTATTTCCATTAAATAAATTTAGTTTTAATTTGTATTTGAATTTCATAGAAGCAATTTAGTTTATAACATAAGCATGGTATATGTTACAATTAAGAAAAAAAATATATGCTTCCTTTTCAAACATTGTTGAACCTATAACTATCAACACATGTTTTTTTTTACATCTCTTGGAAAACTACAACAAGTAGGTTTGTAACAGTAACTATCACCTAGAACCACTTCCACACACAAGTTATAAAAAATTAGAAACAAATTCGCTAAACACAGTATATAGTTCTAATTTATACTTTAGTTACCAAAATTGCCTATCTTTTGCAAATTTGATTAAATTAAAAATGGCCAGATGTTTTATCCATCTCCCACTCTCTAAAACTTTTTTTTAATACAGCATAAAAAATAATTTCTAGCCTCCGTATATCTTTAACAGTGCCATTTACATCTGGAATTTTTTTTTTATGTGAATTAATTTTTTGGTTTTTCAAATTTTAAATATAATTTTAACTCGAACTTTTTAATGAAATTTGGTTTAATTTCATTATTGAATTCGTTTAATTTCTGCACAGCAAGTAATTTAAATTACCTAATAAGTTAAATGTTCAATAACAACATTCTATAATTCATTGATTTTTTTCCTATTTACAGGGGTCGCAGACGTCCTATATGTCCTATAAATCCTATATATTTTTAAAATCGGAAAAAAACGTCCTATATTTTACAGTTGTCCTATATATCCTATATTTCTGTATTGATTTAATCTATATTTTCGTTTAATTTACTGTAACGGCGTCGTTCGTAGACATTTTTTATATTTCTGATTGCTTTTCGATTGTTTTGATATCGCGTGAGTTTCGGGATAGTTGGATCGCGGGAGTTTCGGGATAGTTGGATCGCGGGAGTTTCGGGATAGTTGGATCGCGGGAGTTTCGGGATAATTGGATCGCGGGAGTTTCGGGATAGTTGGATCGCGGGAGTTTCGGGATAGTTGGATCGCGGGAGTTTCGGGATAGTTGGATCGCGGAAGTTTCGGGATAATTGGATCGCGGGAGTTTCGGGATAGTTGGATCGCGGGAGTTTGAGACAGTTGAATCGCAGGAGTTTTGGGACAGTAAGATCGCTGGAGTTTTGGGACAGTAAGATCGCTGGAGTTTTGGGACAGTAAGATCGCTGGAGTTTTGGGACAGTAAGATCGCTGGAGTTTTGGGACAGTAAGATCGCTGGAGTTTCGGGACAGTAGGATCGCTGGAGTTTCGGGACAGTAGGATCGCTGGAGTTTCGGGACAGTATAGAAGCATCACCGGAGTTTAGGGATACTAGGATCGCCGGAATTTCGGGATAGTTGAATCGCGGGAGTTTCGGGACAGTTGGATCGTGGGAGTTTCGGGACAGTTGGATCGCTGGAGTTTCGGGATAGTTAGATCGCTGGAGTTTCGGGATAGTTAGATCGCTGGAGTTTCGGGATAGTTAGATCGCTGGAGTTTCGGGATAGTTGGATCGCGGGAGTTTCGGGATAGTTGGATCGCGGGAGTTTCGGGATAGTTGGATCGCGGGAGTTTCGGGATAGTTGGATCGCGGGAGTTTCGGGATAGTTGGATCGCGGGAGTTTCGGGATAGTTGGATCGCGGGAGTTTCGGGACAGTAGGATCGCTGGAGTTTCGGGACAGTAGGATCGCTGGAGTTCGGGACAGTAGGATCGCTGGAGTTTCGGGACAGTAGGATCGCTGGAGTTTCGGGACAGTAGGATCGCTGGAGTTTCGGGACAGTAGGATCGCTGGAGTTTCGGGACAGTAGGATCGCTGGAGTTTCGGGACAGTAGGATCGCTGGAGTCGCGGGACAGTAGGATCATAGTGGAGTTTCGGGACAGTAGGATCGCTGGAGTTTCGGGACAGTAGGATCGCTGGAGTTTCGGGACAGTATAGTAGCATCACCGGAATTTCGGGATAGTTGGATCGCGGGAGTTTCGGGACAGTTGGATTGCGGGAGTTTTGGGACAGAAGGATCACCTCTGGTTTGGGATAGTAGAATCGTTAGAGACTTGCGCGATTACGTGCGGATAAATATGTTTATTACTCTATATATGTATGTTTTACTCTAATTTTTGTCCTATAATTTTTTAAAAAAATCCTATATATCCTATATGTTTATTTATAAAAAATCTATATTCAATTTTTCACTTTGACCCTATTTATTACACTTAATTTTTATTTAAAAAATAAAATATTAATGTCCATAATTAGTAAAAATAAATTAGCAGCAAAAAACATTTCGCACCCTACGCGGAAAAGAGACCTATCGGCCAAAATTGACTTTTTGAGATAACACTACCATAGGATGCAAAATTTTGATATATTTCTATTGGTGCAAACGGCATAGCGATCCAAGCCTTAGTTCGGCTGCAATTAATAGATAGGTCTTTCTTTCGTGAACGTTTTTGGATGAAAATGAACAGGAAAGACCTATCGCACCTGGCGTTTTTTCGTTATGCGTTTTGCAGCTGCGGTGGCAATAAAGTTGAAGTGCCGAATGAAAAAGGTTGAAGTCGGTAAGTGAATTATTTATTTACTTATTTATTTAAAATAATCATTTAAGAAAACTCATTTCATAAGCTCTGATTTGTGGTATTTCATACAAAAATTATATAAAAATACATAAAATAAGTGTAGATTAAAAGCATGCCAATTATTTATATTTCAAGTTAATGTTTTAGCAAACGATAAATATTTTTAAATCGTCTGCATTATTTTGACTACAGTATAACAAGTAGTTTGATCGAATCATTTCCATTCTTTTAACTGGCCATAGAATCTAAAAGATTATTAGACACATAAGTGTGTACAAATGAATTTATAGAAGTATGTTTAGATGTAGGTAAGATAAATTTTTATGTTTATTGATTATTTATTCATTTCTTCAATTAAGAAACTAAACAAACTAGATATTTAAAATGCTTATCTAACTGAAACTTAAATTTTTTATTTTCTTGAAATATAGTTACATTGTCCAACTTGCTTTTATGGGGACAGTGAACAATTTCTGACCCTTTTAAATTATAATTAACATTAGGACTCCATTATAATCTTTAATTAGCAGATTTTTAAATTGTACTTATTGAAAATTAAATTAATTTTAAATTAAAATAATTTTATTAAGAATATTAATTAAAAACTTATAATTAAAATTAACCGACCGCCATCTCCCCGAATTTCTTTTCTAATGCGCCCAGTACGAAAGTCATGTACATTTTAAAAGCTTCCATTTTTAACGTTATAAAAACTTGAGCTGAAATAATATTATACCTGTGAATTTTTCGTGGTACTATTACAACAAGGTATAATGCAAATTGTTCAAAGTGAATTAACGGGGGGGGGGGGGGGGGGGGGGGGGGGGGGGGGGGGGGGGGGATTTATAAATTCTGTTTTTCAGTACTTAGCGGGGCAATAACATCAAATCGGGACGTTTAGGCGGAACATTTTGTCTTCGGGACAGTGAGACAGAAAGCGGGATTGTCCCGCCAAAATCGGGACATCTGGTCACATTAACAATTATCCAGTTAAAATAGTTTCAAATAAACGATTATGACAACAATAAACAATCATTAGTTACCTTTAAACAGAAGAATTGGTCAGCATAAAATTATAGAAAGAACGAAGAAAAAATAACAACTTGAACACAACAAGAGGAAACTTTTTAAGTGTTTACTGAAAGAGCTGAGATTGCACAAAGACGTATCAGTCACTGTCGAAAAGGTCCAGGGATGACCATTTCCAAGTAAAAACACAAACATTACCAGGGTCGCTATACAATTTACAACCCCGAGTACAGTAACGAGCCTTTTTTATTGCTTCCTTTTGTCCGAATTTCTTAGCCGTGTCCCTGTGTTCAGATAGTGAAAAGCGATACTAAAAATTTCCCCGAAACATGGGACATTAGCCCATTACTGCAGACCCCAAGGGGAATGGTAAACGTGTTATCTTTCTCGGTGTGGTGTGGTTGTAGGGTTGCAAGCTAGATTGTTTTTGTTGTATTTTTTACACGGTCACTTTTGGGTTTGATTCTGTGGAATGAAAAGAAAAAACATAACATATAATCTGTGCAAAAGTTGGTATTGCAGCTGCCATACCAATCCGGCCCCACTGCAAAAGCTGGTATGGCAACTGCCATACTGGATCCGGAGCCACTGAGTGCAACTGATAATTAAACTACCCATTTTTACAGCCTGAATCGAAGCTTGCAAGCCTGTCAAAGAGCAAAGAGGGCAAAACTGTTAGGTAATTTCATACTTAGGGAAATACCAACATATATATATATTTTTAATTCAATATTGTGTTTCGAAGATAGTTTTTTAACTAGTATAAGTGTTTGGATCTCCATCTCATGGGAGGGGGGGGGGGGGGGGGGAAAGAATAATTGGAGTGAAAGATTTCCGTTATTTTTGAAAATACCAGTGTGTTCTTCATACCAGTTTAAGATTCTGTTATTTATTATGAAATCTTAGAGAGGGCGCCATTCACATGGTGCCATTTTGGGCTAAAATAGCGCTTTAAAAATTATTGAGGGGAAATTAGAAAATTATATAATTATACAATTACGTATTATTGAAAAATAATTGTTTAAAAAGTGAACTGTTAAAAAAGTTAAAGATGGCGCCTTTTTGGGCGCCTAACGGCGCCCAAAATGGCGCCCTTTGTAAAATTATTGGGGGGGGAGGCTCCCCCCCCTCCCCCCTATAACTTACGGCCCTGGTTACATTGTCCAGTTCTTCATTATGGAACAGTGAAATGTATTTTCTTGACTTTTTTAATTATAAACTTAAACATTAGTAATCCCATTGAAAATTAATCGTTGTAATTAGCAGGGTGTTTAAAATAGACTTTCTAAAGTGTGCTCCTTAGTTTTATTAAAATTCAGATAAGATAATTTGATTTTAATTATATGTATATATCGTACCGTACGCGGAAAAGAGACCTATCACGAAAAAGACCATTCTTCAGGAGAGCCGTTCAAAGTTTTAGTAAAAATTCAAATGATCACAAAATCGTTCCAAATGAACCTAGATCAAAAATATTTGGCATGGATATCCGTTTTATGAGTATAAAAAGGTATACATAGTCATTTTTTACTTTAAATTTGCCTTTGCTGAGATATTTTCAGATAGGTCTTTCTTTTGTGAACAAAATCGTTCAAATTTGTTCGCGAAAGAAAAACCTATCTGAAAATATCTCAGCAAATGTAAATTTAAATTAAAAAAATGACTACATATACTTTTTGGTACTCATAAAACGGATATCCCTGCCAAATATTTTTGATCTAGGTTCATTTGGAACGATTTTGTGATCATTTGAATTTTTACTAAAACTTTGAACGACTCTCCTGAAGAATGGTCTTTATCGCGATGGGTCTCTTTTCCGCGTACGGTGCGATTTGTATTTACATTGAAAAATTAAATTAATTTTTATAATTAAAAATAATTTTAATTAAAGAAATATTAATTAAAAATATATAAATAAAATTAACCCCGACCGCCCCACCCCCGGAATTTCTTTTCTAGATGCGCCCCAGGTGACGGAAAGTCATGTAGCATTTTTAAAAGCTTCCACTTTTTAACGTTATAAACGTACTGTGGGAGCTGAAATAGATTTTCTGGTGTAATTTTTTCGTGGTACTATTACAACAAGTTACCATGCAAAATTCGTATGCACGAATATTTTCCAGAACCTACATAACTTTAATGGATTAGAGGCGATAAGAAAAGCATTTGGAAGAGTGACATTCGCAAAACACAACGGCCGCCGATATCTGGCTGGTTCAGTTAGGTCGACTGACGTCACGCGGGGAAGGGAGGCCGGAGGCAGCGTTTTCAAGGGGCGGGGCTGAGTGCAAACTTTGAAAATTAATTAAAAATAAACTAATGGTCGGATTGAGGTAAAATTCATGTCGATGTTTTTAGAATAGCATGGAGATTATTTTAAAAGAATAAAAAAAAATACATGCAAGTTCCCCACTGTAGTTACTTTAAATTTTGAAATATTTCAAAATAATATAAATTATTCATTGCGTTATTAGTGCATCATTGAAAAAAAATGTGCCTTACTATGTGTGGTGCTTATAATATATCTTTGTATGATACGGATGATTTTTCCCCTCTATCTTTTCGGAACTTATGTCCTCAGCATGTTACAGCTGTAAAGAAAAATGTTTTTTCATGGTTTACAGTTTACATAAAAATCCCCTTATCAAAATTGTAGATTACTAATGGTTAACTTGCACACTTTGAAACAATTCACAGGTTAATTGGCTTTTTTTGTTGTTGCCCTGTTCTCTTTGGAATAAGTATTTTTCTAAAAATTATATCAAATTCAATATTTTAATGTCTGTCAAATACATTATTTAATGATCAACATAAAAGTGATCTATGATTGGCTGTGCTTTTGTTGTTTATAAAACAATGGTATTTATTATTTCAATAATAATTTTCTGAAACCATCTTTTTTTCTGAGTAGAAATCAAGAAGTTGCTTTGTTTGTTAAAATTAGCCATTCCTAACTCTGTACCTTTTGTAGAAAAAAGAATATGTTGTCCTATGTTTTAGAATTTGCGAGATCCCAGTTAGTATGGCATTTGCCTTGCAGACCTTCGGGTCCTCAGATTGAATACAATCTTTATGGGGAATGACCTCGGGTCTCCGAATCAAGGTGCCTCTGTGCTAATCTGATGGGGTGGAAAATGATATTCTAATCCACATTTCTCAGACTATATTGAATATTTTCACAAACGGTTTACGATAATTGTAGCTGACTTACGGGGCTCTATAATCCCACTCTTTGAAATGGGTTCGAATATTTTGTTGTGTAATTATTTATTGAAAATTTTAAAAAATATTCGAATCAATTTCTTAAAAAGTTGGGTTATAAAGTCCTGTAAGTCAGCTACATTTATCATATAAAAAAACGTTTTTAATATTCAATACAGCCAGAGAAATGTAGATTATAAAATCATGTTTTTTCCCATTGGATTAGCACAAAGGCACTTTGGTTTGGAGACTGGCGATCATCTATCCTAAAAATCAAATGAAAAAAAAACTGTGCAGATGGGGTTGGTTTTTTTTTTGCATCTGTCTGTAGTCCAATATGTGGGCCATATGCAGTGTTAATGTATACTCAGTCACTGGTTTTGTCAGATCTTGATTCAAAATTGGTTGCCAATAGCCTATCTGTAGCTTAAGTGTGTTGTTAATCCAACCCCACCAATATTATAAAATTAGGCATACACACTTTCTACGTAGGTACAGAACTAGTTTTGAATATCTTCATTTCCTTTGAGATTATACAGACTGTAGTCTGTATGGTTGTATTAACTATCTTGAAAATTGTTTTCTTTTTGAAAAAGTTTTTTTATGTGTATATATTATTTATTCATAAGTATTCTATTATTTATTCATGTAATTATTTTATTTATTATGCTATGTATTTTAAGATTTCACTAAATCAGAATCAGTTAAACGTGTTTTCGTGGTACGATTCTTTAGTGGTCTGATCAATGTCTTGCTACCTAGTTGTGATTTCTCACTGGTACTTAGAATTAAATATATATTTAAAATAAAAATTAGCTACCAGCCTGTGTAATTGCTTCGACAGTTAAAAAATGAGTTTACTATGTGCATATCTGTGATAACAGGAATTTTTAATTGGGTACATTATGTGATTTTCTATTGTAAAAAAAATGAAATTTCACACTATTATAGTTTTAAATGAAGTAGTAATTTATACGGAGATAATCTTGTTAGTATGTACAGTCACTTCAAATTTAAATCTTTTTCTAAGTGCAAAACTAGTTATTTATATTTTTAAATTTTCTAAATTATTCACTTTTGAAAATCGTCAAGTTTGATTATTATCAATGGAACTTGAATTTTTAAAATTTGGTCATCTTAGCTTTAATCTTGTTTTACATTTAAAAAAAATTAATTGCTAATAATAAACATTGTTATAAAACATGTCATCTAATAATTACTAGGATCATTTGACTGTTCTCAGAATACTTTTATCACATGTTTTGATGCGTTTTTATGTGGATTTTTTTATAGCAATAAGAAATCTTGTCTTAACATAAAGTGAAAAAAATTACATTAAACCGTTCATGGTTATAATCAGTTTTTTTTTCAATCCAAGTTTATTACTAAATTTTAGCAATGCATAATTTTTTATCCAATTTTGTTTTTCTAATTGCAAATAAATTGAAATCCAATTATTATTTTTCTGAAAAATAAGTCAAACTATCTTTCTAAACTTAAATAACTATTGTAAAAATAAAAAGCTTAATTTTTGAAATCCGGAAAAAAGATTCAGTACTGCCCTGTTTCCTGGCTGCTGGTTAACCAAGACAAGATTTGTTTAACTGAAAGTTAACATTCAGTAGCCCATTCTCAAAAAGTTGTTTTGAATGAGGCTTATGGAATATTCTCACTTTTTTTCTTAAATTACAAAACATTTGTAAAATGTTTTCTAATTTCTTAAACTACTGATGACTACTTCACTATGCGTTTGGTGAACATCTCATGTACAGTTGTATTTACAATTGCAGATAATATAATTATCGTCACAAAATAATTTGAGAAATTATTCTCAAATTCTTTCATTTTATACCAACAAATTTCAATTAAATGTAAGTCATATATTTTTAACTATATCTTCTTTACTATGCAACTTTGATGGTGCCTCCTTGTCCAATGGCAAGCTTAGAGTATATTTCCGCTTGTAAGGCGAATATTGTCTAAAATCAATTATGTGGTACTTGTAAGGTTCTATGGGGGGAAAACCAAATATTCTTGTTTTCAGCAGAGTATGCTGCAATTGTGAATATGATTATTTATAATTCCTTCACTTGTCACTGCCATTTTGCTTTTACAACGAACCGTTTAAACTAGCAATAGGTCTACTGTAGCAATGATGTCAATGAAGCTGTTCTGCATTGTCGAATGTCTAGAGTGCTCGGCTCTTACAGTTGTGTGCCTTAAGCTTAGTAGTTGTTGATTGAATGCTTCTGGCCTCTTCGCACGGATTTGAAAAGTTTAAGTATTTCTTTAGTTAATAATTTTTTTAGTAGGAAATTATATGAATTCTTTTGAAATGAATGATAATATCCTTTCAAATACAACTTAAAGGGTATCAACAGTTTACACTCGTAATATTGTGTAAATACTGTTAGAGTCGAATCAATTTTTCAAAAATAGATGAGTTGGTTGCAAGTATATTTTTTTAAAATTTCTTTTGTTAATTTTATTATTTCTTTAATTTTATATAAAAAAAATAAACAACAAAACGATGATAATTGATAAGTTGGTTGTAATTTTATAGTTCTTTATTGTGGATGAATGCCCAGAAGCATTTAAATAATTTCATTATGCAAAAAATGTTTATTTTACTATATAAAAAAAAAATCTCTATTTAACAGTGTTTTTATTAAGTTCTAGTATGGGTGTGCTCTAATGTTACTGACTTGCCTGTTAAACAGAACTTTGTTATGGTCAGAATTTTGTAATGGCTACATCTAAACTATCAGTGGCAATAAACAGGGTTCATACTCCTCTTCAATTTCATATATTTTTTTAAGAACCCTTATACTTCCTAAAATTTACATTAGAAATCCACATTTAAATTTTTGTCTCCTGAAAAATTATCAACTTATAATCGAAAAGAATGTTGTGGTTTTGTAGGATCCGCTTTTTAAAAAAAAAAACTTGAAATTTTGCATTCATTTTTGTTCAGTAAATTATCAGATCTTAATTTTTTTTTAGATTTGGCCATATGCAAAACTTTCATAATTTTTTTTAATTGTTGCTATTGGCAAATTATTTGATATTAAGGTTTTCTGGTTTACAGTATCGCAAACCGCAATCTTTAAATTTCATACTATACATATTGTCGCAATTTTGCTAAAGTTTATTTTGATTTATTTATTGATCCACAATTTTTATTCAATTGCAGGTAAACCATTTAGATTTTTAAAGGATTTAAGTTTTCAGATTGTCAACAGTTGATTGGCTATTTTCCAAAAATACTAATTTCTTAAATTATCAATCATTAAAATGAACAATTTTGATATCATAATGCAATGGTGGTTTAAATACAAGTAGTTAAAGACATTTATTTTAGCTTAAATATTTATTCCTAGGGTCTACAAGTACATTTTAGTTTGTTATCTACTGAATTTGTGGTACTGCTCCTAAAATGGTTAAAGTAACTGCAGAATTTCACTATTAAAAACATAAGTATGAAATCTGAATAAGGGATAGTTTTTGCATTTCGTACATTGTTATCACATTAAATCTTATCTTGCTTCAATACTTAGAAATGTATTTTTGTATTTCATCATTTAAAGTAGCCACTGTTTCATAGGCCTGGCCAAAATCTAAGATAAATCTTTTACCTGTATGTCCTATGGACCATTGGTAGCAATTAAATTATGCAGAATTGTATCTATGCAAGGATTTAGTAAAAATATTTTTTTAAACAATATTTTACATGGTATGTTTTATCTCTTAAGAATTTCCATATCTGTTTATTTGCTTTATTTATCAAGTGCAATCTTCAGTCTGTACTAAAACAAATTTCCTTAACTGAATTACTTGTGATCCTATTTTGGCTGATTATAGTCTGTGCACAAGATATATACAGCTAAAAGTCATATTATCCCCAAAGAACGTGATCTTGTATCTTTTTTATTAGAAATTATTTATTATAACATGCTTGCATACTTTTAAAATAAAAAGTCCCATAGTGTTTTGTACAAATCCCAAGTGTTATTGAATGCTTTGGATTCAATTAAAAAACTTCAAGCTGCAACAGGTATAAACTTTTCTTGTTTGCCACTTATTTTAACTTTAAAAAAAAAACTTTTTCCCCTCTTTAAAACAAATTTATGTAATTTATCGAGTCAAACCGCTGGGTCCAAGTATTTGTACAGTGCATTTGTTAATGAAATTCTAGAAAATATACCCTGAAGACCGTGCACGGTAAACATGTTAAAGCGTGTAGTTGCCATATCCCTGGAACAAAATTCCAACTTGTATATGATATGAGACACGCCATTCATACTTGGTACTATATATATACTTCATTTGTAAATAAGTCATGAACTTTACTGTATTTGACATGAATGTTTATAGATCTTTGTGACTTTTATGATGAATAAAGTTTGTCCTTGTCCTGTTGGTTTGGTTCTTTATCCTTATAAGACATAAAGAAGTGGAAAATGTTATGATGGCTTAACTTTTTATTTGCTACAAATGAATTATTTTATACTTAGATTTATTATTATAAGAAATATTTTAAAGTATTAATCAAAATTTGGATAGGCATTCAAGTAAAATAGCCGATTTGGTGTGTAAAATTATTCAAATTAAATGCTGTTTTGTTTCCCAAGAAGGAAAAAATAACCTTTGATATTTTGTAAGATTGTATGAAAGTGGGTTCTGAAACGTCTAACAAGTACTGCAATAGGAAAGTTTTATAATTATGCGACCGTTTTTTAAAAAAAGTGTTTTTTCATTTTTTGACTTGCTAAAGGGAATTTAAAGTAAATTTTAAAAGGAACTCTTAAATAGTGTCGCATGAAAATTTCTGTTAATGTTCCATTCACTAAAATGGGAAAAGGCTAAAGCGTGGTAGAAATTTTGTATTTAACTGGTCTGGTATTATTTTTAAAGTTAAAATTTGAGGATGAACATATTTATACCTTTTTTTTTAATGTATTTTTATACTTATATTGTAAAATTTGCATGTAAAATTGTGCTCATGTTTGTAGTATAGAACACACCTGCATGAATGTTTGCTTTGTGTCAATGATTTGTAATGCACTGCATATTATGTTTTATAGCTTTGAAATATCAACTTTTTATCTTATTTTTGGTATTATATGCAATTGCTTTTTAGCTGCTACAAGAGTATAACTTAAATTAAAAGTTTTAAATATTTCAAATAATTTTTTTGTCAAATACCTCTTTTTTAATTAAATAAAATATTGTTTAGTTAAATGCATCAAAGTTGTTTGCAATGTATAAAAATGGAAAATCTAACTGCATTTTTGGGTTTTGTTAAGGAAGAATTTTCATAAGAAGTATTAACTATCTCCACTCGAAAATCTAATTTTCAATGCTATAACGTTTTTCTTAAAGAAAATATTTTTTTTATTTGTTCACATGTATTATATATATATAACAATATAATCCTTAAGACACATTGGTCATTGCTGACTTTTATTTGATCAAATTTTTTTTTAATCAATTGTATTTTTTGTTATCAATTGTAGTAGCTTATAAGCAAGATGATGCTTATTCATATAAATAATGCAAGCAAGAGTAGAATAATAGAATGTGCATGTTCCACCTGTAAATATTTACACTTGTATTGTGTTTTTCCATATATTGTATTAGATGCGATATTTTTTACATTTAGTTTCCATTTTGTGTGATTTGTTCTGGTAAACTTTTGTTAGCATGTTTATTTTGTTTAACTTATTTTTAAAATTGCATTATTTAAATATGTTATTGCGATTTGGTCATCGTTTGATTTTTAAAAGCTTGTTTGTTATTGCACAAATATACCACAGGTTTGTTTTAAACCCCCTTCATATTGTGTGTCTGATCTCCTAATTAACCTTCCTAACCTTATCATAAGGATTTGGTAATCATTTAAAAATCTAATTTGCAACTGCATTTCTAGTAATATGTATTCTTTATCTTTTAACTGCTTTGACTAATCCTTTAACCCCACCCTCTGCCATTTTGTAGCTCTAGTGCTACATTAATCCAACGATACCTTAATCCCATCCTGACCTAGTTATCTTTCTCTCCATCCCAATGTTTTTTACGAATATTAACTCTTAAATTTATTTACGAATTCAACACATTTAAATCTAAACACATTGTAGAATGTATAAACATTTGCAATTTATGGCATTTTTTGGTATTAAAATAGTAAAATTAACATGTGAAGTCATAAATAAAGTTAAAGCGTTTTAATTTGACACTTTGTTTTGTTATATCTTTTCTAAATATAAGGAATACATGAACAAAATAATTTTGATTAAAGTATTAAAATTAAATAACATTATTTACAGTTCTTACTTAATGATTTTGCATGACAAGCAAGTTATATCAACGAAACATAAGTTATTTCTACACTATTCTTCATATAAACAACATATGAAGGGTGTATTTGCATAACTCGCGTTCTCCAAAGCATGACTAAGATATAGCAGGGTGGTAACAGAACCTGGAAATCAGGGAACTTTTTATTTTTGGAAATATCAGGAAATTTTTCAAATTTCACTAAATATCAGGGAATTTTTCCATTTTGGATTATTTAAACAGTAGGTTTAGGTTGTTCTTGCGATCACTATACTAGCGGACACTTCTTGATCAAAATAAAATATTCTGGTTGGTCCAATTGGCCTGAACCAGAGCTACGAAAGTAAACTCGACGCACTTCCTATCATGCAGAGGCAAAAAACTCAATTTTTATCAGACACCAAATATGCTCCATGTCGCCCTTAACGGTTGTGTTGGGTGCTACTCGGGTGTCGACTCGTCACTTGACTGTGGTTCTAAATTACGACGCCAATAGCCCTCATGTAGCTCTAGTATGACAATAATTTAAACTAAACTAAACAAAAAAATAATTGTAGTATCAGGGAATTTTTTATGAAAGTATCAGGGAAATCATGGAAATATCAGGGAACTTTTTTTAATCATCTTGTTGCCACCCTGTATAGGATTCGGTCCGTTTATTTGTGAGGTCGTCCAATTGAGTAAACAATCGCTAATGGATAAGCTCCCCTTATACCTTAGTTATAGGTTCCTTGAATTTTAAGAAAAATAAACCAAAACTAATTTTAAATTAGAAATGTATTTAAATGCCTCGTAAAATGTTTAATCTTTCTGCTCACAACATGTTACTTTAAATTGTGCGACGGGCTTCGCTCAATGTTTCCTTTGCCTCTACATATCCCTGGTGTTGGTGCATGCTCTCTTGATTCTTGAGTCGTCAACTTGGCTACTCTACCCTCATCATTGTAAGTACAAACTTCTATTACTAATTATTTGTCCTGATCAGAAGTCCTAATAGAGTATTTATGCTTTTATTACACATTTTTGTGAAAATCATTGTGATTCTCATTACTTCAGAGCAATTACTGAAGTTGGTTAAACACTAAATATTTTGTGGTAGTAAAATATTTCTGATAAAAAAATGTGCTTATATTTGATCAGTGTGCTGGTCAATGTAGTTTACCTGGTTTTCAAAATTACGTTATTCATTAAACCAGATTTTTTTTTTTTAAGTCTTGTGCTTCCATTTTTTTTAAAGTGAAAATCATCCTTGCTTTAGATTCGATTATGTTTTATCTTAATATAAGTCGGACTGTAGTGAAAATTTAACACAGAAATATCCTTTTAAAAAAAGGATCCTGGAGTATTCCTATCATCAGTGCTTGACCATTTTTGGGCTATTTATTTTCATTTTTACTTGTTACTTAATTTTTTTTATAGAAGTGATTTATAATTTTACTATATAAATTGTAGCTTTTTTTTTATATAAAAATTGCTTACAGTATTTTCCCGTTTTCCCATACAGGAAATAATTATCAACAAGCATTCTAGTGAAAAATTAGGAATGGGCATCAAAGGAGGAGTTGGTGGGCAATCTGGCAACCCCGATGACAAAGGAGATGAGGGAATATTTATTTCGTGGGTAAGAGACAAATATTTACTATAAATTGGACGTTGTTGTTAAAACCCTCTAAATGTTACAAGCCCTCTAAGAATCAAGGTTTAAGAACAAAATTCTTTTCAGAAAAAGCAATTTGTATGTTTTTATCTGCAGTCTTCTTAGCAATATGCATGATTTTTTAAATTGTTTAAAAACAGTTAATTTTACTAAAGTATAAATGTGTCATTTCTTACAAGCATTTTACAACTTCAAAAAAATTTATTCAACCAAACGGAATTTCAAGGTCTATTATAATAAGGCCTAGTGTATAAATTTTAATTCCAAAATTTTTTACTAACATCACAGTCAAACCTTTTTAACTTAGCTAAGTTGTGGTTCAATGACAATTTAATTTCCGAGTTCTGGTTATCTATTTCTTACGTTGTCGCGTTGTAGCAGTGTGTTTTTCATCCACTCGTTGTGTTTGTTAATCAATATATTTTCATCCACAGGTGAATAGTGATGGTGCAGCAGGATCTGATGGGCGCTTAGAACCCGGCATGAGAATCGTTGAGGTAGGTTTAGGTTATTTGTTAAAATTAAAAGTGTTTATATATTTTAATATGTTAAATGCATAATAATTGTTAAGTGCAAAAAGTGACGATGTAAATTGAAAAGAGGAAAGAAAGAAGCAGTCATTCAATTAAAGTATAATTATATTGTACTCTAAAGTTATAAATATTATAAATTAACAGTAAGATATCTTTTGAATATGCAGTTGTGTAAAACTTATTTTTCTTCGCATATTAAGTGCCTGTAATATTGTCTCTTACTAATATAGTTTATTTTCTTAACAAAAGTTATTTGCAAACGATGCTCAGTTACAAAAATGCAAGAAATAAAAAGAATTGAAAAATCTGCCTTAAGTTTAAAGTGGCATTTTAATTTTGAAAAAGTGAAATGAAATGAAAATTTAAATTCTTGACTTAAACTAAGTCAAATTTTCTTCAAACAGTTTCCGCCTTAAATCAAGTCTTTGAACCTTGTTAAACTACATTTGTTCTTGATTCATCTTGTTCTACATTCATCTTGTTTACTACAAAACACATTTACTTATAAGAACCTATCTATAGTATTTATTATGCATGTATTTTAGTTCTTTGTATTTAATATATTTAAGACCCTAAAGCTTCCAACAACTAACCTATTTATTAAGGGGAGTCGGATGGTGCTATCTCGCCCATGTTAATTTTCCTAACTTTAGGAACATTTTTCTCCGGAACTGAGATATTATTATGAACTTTTTTATATTTTGTTCCTTACATACAGCTCTTTGATTTAAATTGAGAATATTTCAAAGTATAAAAAAATACTTTCACAGTTATTTTTTGAAAAATACGTATTAAAAAACACAAAAAAAATCAGATTTAAAGTTGTATAATTTTTTTTTTGAGCAGAGATATTTGAAATTCCTTAGTTTAGATCAAAGAGCTATTAATGGGGAAGAAATAATAAAACAAAATATGTTGATATCTTATATTTCCTGGGAAAAATGTTCCTAACTGTTGAAAAACCTTATATTTCAGGAAACACAAAAGAAATGTAAAAGTTTAGGTAAGAACTGATGTTCAGAGTTTCTGAAAAATGCTTATAAAGAGATAACCAGTAAACAAAAATCGATAATCTCGGTCTTAAATTAAAGCTATTGATATGCAGATTAAAAATAAAAGAAAAACAGAAAATCAACATTTTTGACCCAAACACCCATCCGACTCCCCTTAATGGTTTAGGAATATTTCAGTTCCATAATAACCTCTCTCACGCAACAGGTGAACGAAACTTCTCTGCTGGGTGCCACGTACCAAGAGGCCATCACAGCATTGCGCACTGCATGCGATGCAGTGCGACTAATCGTGTGTGATGGCTACAACAAGGCCAGGGTGGATTACACAGAGCCCAACATGGCCATGAAACCTTCCCATTCCTCCTCCTCCATTGATAAGGATGACGAAATGATGAATGTGATCAGGCAGGTGCGTTGAAGTTTTAGTTTGGGTATTTTTTACATAGGGTGGTGCAAATAAAAGTGGCCCCAACGTGGAGATAAGAATACGATCGGAAATGTTGCCAAGTCAAAAACCAATAAAAAAACAGGTTTGCTAACTGAAGCTATTAATTGATTGCTTCAATATTAAGCCCAAACAAACGCTTGGCAATTTATTTGCCGGTAACTACGCTATTGTTTGAGAAGCTAGTTGAAATGAAATATAAACAAGGTTTGTAGAGCTGATAAAAGAAATTCTCGCTAGTGATTATTTCGGTCGTTATTTATCCTAGAGAATCGGACCTTTTTGTTAATACAAAACATTCTCAATTGATTGCAACACCCAAAATCTGATGTTCAGACCTGTTTTTGGACTTGCTCAAAACAGATCCTGTCTGACACCATTTCGTAACTATTCGTTGCTTAGCACTCTCTTTTCGGCACTTTTTCACCTTTAACTTCTTTAACAAACAACTGGCCACATTTTTTCAACGAATTCGTTTTAATAAAATTTTCTACAATGAACACTCTGCTGTACTGTGAGTTTCATCTTCACCTGTGAATTGATGAACTTACACTCACACAGTCGCCACTCACACTGACGCAGTACGATCTGAACTGGCTAATAGTACATGAGTAGCTAGCTCTAAAGTGATGCTAATCCAATCCAATCAATGCAAAAACAGGTTTGTCAAGTGAAACCATTGCACGCTTGAATAATCTCCACTTGAAAGCTTTCAGGCGGCTACAAGAGTTTTTCTCAACAAGCAATTCAACGTATTCCTATCTCTAGACCGGGCCACTTTTATTTGCCCCACCCTGTATTTATACTTTCTTCATAGATGTCATTACTTATACTTGACGACAGTTAAAAGATAATTTAACGCTTTAAGACTTAAGCTATGGGCAAAAGAGTAAATAAGACTTGTTTTCAGTGTATGAGATTTAATTCTGACTTTTTAACTAATCAATTTAAAAGAATAAAGATTAAACAGGTAGGTTTGTAACAGAATTTGTCACTTAACCCGCTTCCACACAACATTTGTGTTTAACGGGTAAAAAGGCGGCAAACACAGCATTGATATTCTATATTAAACATTTACATGCTAAATTTGGCTAGTTTCATTTATTTTATTTCGAAAATTCAATAATTATTACTTATCGTTTGCAAAAATTAATTTATATTTCAAAGAATAAATATGTAATATTCCTCGCTTTTAAATAGAATTAAAACATTTCATATCAACGTACAAAGAATCTCGTAGTGAAATATATTTGACGTCATTTCAAACGGATCGATGTTGCAAAAATAAATTTATTTTAATTTATTGTCTAAAAGAATTAAAGTTTCTCGAGCGATTGTTGTGAATGGCAATGGTGATTTAATTCTAATAAAAATGGCTTCCTGTGCTTTTTAAATGAGCATTCAATTTTGATGTTTTTTAAATAATTGAAGTACTTCGAATTCTTTTCCGAAATTTTCAATGTATTCTAATTTTGATGCGCTGATTTTTTTGACGTATCACACTTGTCTGTAGCATTTGTAGTTTGGGCTATGAAAGTGCGTGACAGACAGACGGACTGAACGATTATAATACCTTCCACTTTTTACGTTATAAACGTAGTGTGGAAGCTAAAATTATACTTCTATTATAAATGATTTGTAAAACGTAACCATGCTTTGGTTTTTGAAACTTAATTTTTAAAAAAAAAACGTTAGAAAATTATGTCTGTTTTTAGAGAACCTGACATTTCATAGCCCCTTCTCACCTCTTATTTGATTAAGTTTCTATGTTTGTAAAAGAACTTTGAATATTCATAATATCCAAGTGTAATTTAGTAGGCATCTATACTTTTATTTGTTTGACATTCCTTATTCTTATTACATTCCTTATGCTTATACAGTGAAACCTCCAAGAGCGACCATCCTCCCGTTCCCTATTAAATCGGTCGTAAATGGAGGTTGGTCGCTCCTAGAGTACAAAAGTGAATTAGCTAGAAAGTTGAACTATCATTTTACAACGTATTATTAACCATTACAAAATTTTAAAAATCTATTTATCATTACATTTATTAATTCGCAAATAATATACACAGAATTATACTAACTTACTTTTTGAAATAGCTGTAGTACATATGTAAAAAAATACTACACTAACTTATTTTTACAAACTAGTATGTACTAATTAAACCTTTTTAAAGTAAGAAGAAATTTCTGACTGTTTCATTTTTTTCGATTTTTCGCAAACCACCTTTTTTTCTAATTAATTTTTTTAATCAGAACAATGTCCATTTATACTGTCATCTTTAGTGCTATTGTAATTTGGCATAATAAAGTTGAATTGTTCAGGCATGAAAGTTTTCCGCCTTTCGGCGGAAATCCGCCTTATTTAATCTCATTTTGGCTGATCCTGAGATCGATGCAAAACCGTTGAGAAATTGTGACCCATATATAGGGAGGGGGGCGGGGTCTAAGATCAAACAAGGCGAGACAAAACACTACGAGACGTCAATGTTTGGTTGACCGATCCGTCTTGAACTATATAAATAACGGAATCTATATCTATTGCCATTTCGCCGCAAATAATCGAGCAAAAATTACGAGGCATCGAGGTCTGGTTTGGTTCACTGATCCTTGAACTATAAAAATAAGACTCCGATTTTACCTCAAAATAAGCACAAATTACGAGGTGTTGAAGTTTGATTGGTAGGTCTGTTTGAACTAAAACTATAAAAATAAAGAGTCACTACTAGTGCGATTTCGCTGCGAACTAGTAAATATTACGATTCGTATAAGTTTTTTTGGTTCAATGATCCGTCTTGAACCAAAACTATTGTAAAAATAACTAGACGTAACTGCATTATGCTAAGAATTGGAAAATATTTCAAATGCGATCATCGTAACACGTCTCTGAATAAACTAAGTTACGATCTCATTTAATTTGAGTTCAAAATATTATTATTTTTTCTTATAAAAAACATCGGCTTCCATCGGTATACCGATATTTTTAAAAGCCGATAAACCGATTTCTCACTAAGTTAACTTCGGAGTCCGATGGCTAATTTTTTGAACAAGTTGTGCCCTTTTGAAACCAGGGTCCGATTAAAGCGGTATTGCATCGCAATTTGCGATGCAAATTCACTGAAACAGCGATACAAATAGTCCCGATCTGCTAGAATTGCAATGCATTTTTTTAAAATTGCGTTTACTTTTTCTTTGCACCGTAATTAGTGAAACTAAACTTAAATTTTAATAAACAATAAGTTCAAATAACAGATTCTTATAATGAAGATACAAATTTTAATTAAACTGTGAAGATGAATTAAGATCAGATTACACTAAGTTTTCTTTAAATCTCGGCCAGCCATTGCAATCTCCCATTAGAAGAGGAGTCAGATAAAGCTTCCGGGTTTACTTATTTTGCTGCCTAGTAATTTTCACGTACCGATGGCGTCACATTGCATCAGAATGATTGGCAGTTCTCTGGCTCTGTTTGGTCGGAAGAGTGTCTCGTTACTTTTGTAGCTCCAGTTTAGGCCAAGTCGAGCAACCAGAATATTTTCTTCTGATCAGTGTCCGTGAGTCGTGATCACTGGAACGGCTCTAATTAAAAAATACTTTTTGTTTACGTTTGAACTTTTTTCTACTTCGGCCAAAACTGTGGTTTCTGATTTTAGACAATTTTTATTTTTAAAAGAAATGGAGTGTCCACTTATAGAAGCTTTATATATTCAGGTTGTTAGTGAATTTCGAGTCCTTGAATTTTTTTGGAAAAGTGTTTGAATTTTTTTTTTCTAACTTTGTATGAACCATGTTAATAAGGATATGCATTGAAAGACCAAAAGTTGGGGATTTCAATCCCAAAGAGGTAGTCAAGAATTTTTTTGAAAGTTTTGAATTTTTTTTTTTATAAATGGAACCCTGCTTGCAACGTAATGGGATGATCTAAACTCTTAAATGGTAATTGTTTTATCATTTGACATTTATCTAGTAAGAGTAATTCATTAGTTATCAGATTTTTTTATTAAATATGATTTAATATGGCATCGATTATACAGTTTTAAAGTAAAAACTAAATTATATTATTTAAGCATTATTTTCTATGTGTGTATTTTCTATGTGCACTTAAGTGTATTTTATGGGAACTAATATAACTAAATTTCTAATTGGTTTTACGTCGTTATGCTGATAGTGCAAAAAAATTGAATTCAGTGTTCAACCTTTTTGATTAGTTTGCACTTTCATGCCTGATTGTTTTAATGCTTGCTGTGCGGTCCATAAAGGTTCACCCTCTGGGTTATGTCATCCGGCAAACTCTCCTTTTCCGACTGATCGACTGCCTCAGCGACTGAAAAGCCTTACATATTTTAAGTCGACTATTTGTTTCCAAGTTTTTAGCCACTGCAATTAAAAATATGCATAAAAAGCCCGAAGGACGAAAGGGGAAAAAATGAAACGTGTTGGAAAAATATTATTTTTCATGAAATGGGATTTGAAACCGGTCGTTTGGGGAATGAGATCTGGTCTCTCCCAGAGTGGCTTTTAACATTGAACGCATAGGGGGAGAAATCGGTGCCTTGAGAAATTGGTCGCAAGTCGAGGTGGTCGTTTAATGGAGGTGGTCGGTCGTAGAGTTTTCACTGTAGTATGTTGCCTAATCTTTTATCTACTGACAATCAGAACTTAGTATTTGGTGAAGTTTCTAGTTGCAGTTTAAAACCTTTATTGAGTTTTTTATTACAGCAAAGATAGATTTCTTAAATTTAAATTGTATTTATGAGACTAATATCGATGTAGTACTTAAGAACTTCTATCTTAAGTAAGGTGAGAATTCTTCATCCACCTTTATGACAATTTTAATGTACATAATAATTTTTTTTTATATAGGAACAGGAAGTTTTGAAAGAAACTGCGGAATGGGAAAAAGAAGACCTAGAAAAAATGGTAAGGAAAATGTTTTTATCTATCAAAATTTTAGATTAAAAAGTTTTTGTATTATAATGTAGTATATAAATTAATGAGAGGCCCAGTGGCTCAGTAGTAGTGCTTCGCATTACCACGCCACCTGTCCGGGGGATCGAGTCCCTGATTGGGCGAGGTTGACTCATCCTTTAAGTGGGTCTGTAAATTGAGTAACAAGCATGCTTGGGAACTAAAGCCTAGGGGTTCCGCATTAGGCTGACCACCTAACCGGGACATATGCCTAGCACCCCAGAGCCCTTGGTCAGGTAAGCTGAAATGGGCACAGCAGGCCTTGGCCCACTAACGGGCTGTTGCGCCGAGGAGTTTTATAGAAATTAATGTAAAACAATACTTTTTATTGATATTTTAAGTCTAAAAGCATTACAATACAAATATATTTTTTTTATCCTATTTTGTTTTTGAATCCTTTATTTTCCCCTTTGAAACCTAGGTTATACACCTATTAACTTGGAAATTTCTACAAGACTTAACCAGATATTATAAATCAGCAACTAACACAATTTTTTTATGTAAAATTTATTTAGAGAAAAGAATTGTAAAAGTCATATTAATAAAATCTAATTAGACTAAAAAGTAGATTTTTATTAATCTATAATAATAAAAATGAAGTTTTGTGTGTGTGTGTGTGCGTGTGTTTGTTTGTGGCTATGTCTCTTATAGACTCATAAACTAGACATTTCTTTGACTCGTAACCTTGGCACAAATGTGTAGTTCATACTGAAGTTACAGATTTTGAACTTTCAGAGCTCAAAATGTTCTATATTTATAGAAAATTCGAATATTCTGAAAAAAATACACCACTTTCGCTCAAATCCGATCATTTTTTTTGCTTTCCTGATGCCATCTGCTGAAAAAAATTAAATAAAACTTTTAACGAAAATATTTAAAATTGAAAATGTTTATTTTATTCTGTTTGCCATTACCTTCAGAAACTAAATTCATTATTTGAAAAATAATTGACGTGTTTCAAGTGACGTAATTCCGTTCAGTCTCCGTTCTAGGATTTTATTGTGGGTTTAGGTGATGGATTTCTTCATTAATGGTTCTGTTGATTGCAAAAATGTGCATATTTAAGTTACTTCCGTGAATTATAACTATGATGGTTGTTCAAGGCCATCGTACTAGAGCTACATTTTAGGATTTTGTTTACACTTTTTCGCCAAATATTTTGCCAAACTCGCCAAATTCTTACCTAAATGCGCCAAATAATATTTTTTAAAAAAAATCATAAGCTGGTTTGTTTTTCGAAGGCCATTGTGGTAGAGCTGTATAATAAGAGTGTTTGTAGCTATATCTTTTCTCGCCAAATTCTTTCCAAAAATGTGCCTAATGAGCTAAAAGGTTTTATATGTTTATAAGGAAAATTACGATGACTTTAATGAGTGCATTTATAGCGTATTTTTTTATTTTGGATTTTTAAGATAATATAAGTAACAGTATTTTATACTTTATAACGAGCGGGAATAATAATATAAGTTTATTATTCTATAATGGATTAAATTGTACATATGCTTGGATCAATTAAAACTTTTTTTTAGTCCGTGCGAAGTACGGGTATTTATTTGCTAGTCATTAATAAGAATCTAGTCATGATTGTTAGGGTGCACCTAACGCCCCATTATTTTAAAAAGTTTGTTGGAAGTGTTTGTCCCCATGTTTATTTTGTTACATATACTATAAGAGAATTGCTGTAAAAAAATTTTAATTTTTGAACATCATCTATGTGGTCCACCACCCACTTGAAATTTAATAAGTAAAAAGACATAAGGCCGTTTATGTTTACACTGTTTAATAAAACAATAAGGTTACTATCAACACTGTTACACTATAATATATTCAGTTATTCAGAGTCCTTTTTGCGTTTACGTAAATTTGGCTGCTGTTGGCGATCTTTTTCCACTACTTGAAGCACATTCTGGTAATGGTCTTCGCCTTTGGATGCTGCTAGGAAATCGGAGCTGAGTTTTACACCACGCTCAGCACAATCATTCACAACATTTAATGATTGTAATTTAATGGCTGCTTCTTGGTAGGAAGCACATTCTGGCCACATCTCAATATCTTCTGTCAAAAACTTGGAATCTAACTTCAGAAGATGAAATATAAACCAAGAGTCTCTCCCTACTAAAGAAGAAAGGGTTGTCGACAAAGTGATTGTCGTTGGAAACTTCGGCTTTCCAAATTCTGTTCCAAATCTATTTGTTGGTATGGTAACATCAGTGTCTGGCTTGACAGTAAGCATGCGGACAGCTATAGCTTGCCGTGTTTCTGCCGGCACCCTTTTGCTCAAAGTGTAAGTGGCACCATCTCTTCAGTTAAATACCAAAGGTGGTTTTTAAATGCATGAACTGCACTCTTGGAGATCAGAGCGTTTACGTCTTCATATTTCAACAGAGAGTGGAACAACTTCAAGTCATTCCAGGGCACATCAACGGCAGAATTGCAGGTTAACCACCAGGTACTATAAATGAGGGTGACAAAATTCACAAATTCCCTCACCTTTGGAACTTGCTGCTTAGTTGTTATTGTCCCAATAGGTAGTTCTTGAATCTGCTGCTCGAACAGACATATCTTAATGCTGTATATCAGCTTGGCCATCCATCGGGCTTTGTGCAGAGCTCCTGGTCGTCTGAAGGATGGCTTGGTTTGCAAATCTGAATCAGTCTTAAGGTAGAGATTGCACAGTTTCACAAACTCTAAATAATCCTCTCTAGTCTTCCCTTCACTGATCACAGATTCAGTTTTCTGTAAAACACTGGATCTGTGCTCTCCTAAGAAGCTTTGCACCTTCTCACTGTATGAGTTGGGGTTAAACATGCAGTGACAAAGGCACACGAGTATCACCACAAGCAGCTGTCTGCAACATGGAGAAGTTCTTGCGGAACCTGGTGAAGAGGGTAACATCTGGTGACCGCGATACTTCAATCTTAAGGTCTTCAAAAACATGTGATAAGATAACTTCCCCAACATGGTGGCGACAGGCTGACCAAAGAAGAGCACGACCTAACTTCTTTTGAATTGTTACACATGCTGCAGTCACATGCCCTGTGTTGGATGCTGTTGTATCAAAGGCCATGTTGATGATGGAATTTGTACAATGCCAAGAAGCTAGCAAGGGAACGATATGATTGGCAATGATATCTCCAGATGCTTGAACTGTTCCTGGCTGATACGCTGGAACACCGAGAAGCTTCAGTTCACTCTGATTCCCTACTATCACTGTGAGTCTTTCTTCCATTACATGTTGGTTAGTCAATGAGGGCATAAGTTTTGAGTCCCAGTGAAGAGTTGCATATGTTGGAGGAATCCACTCTTCTATACTATTGTTCGATATAGTCTTTGCAACTCTGTGTCGATATTTGTCGGTTGTTGTGTATGAAGTTGCAATCTTAGAGGTGTCTCCACCTGCCTCTGTTATCAACGCTTTAGTGTAAGCGGCCTGCTGGGTGGGCGGTTTTTGAAAAAAAAAAAACGGTTTTTCTAGATAAAAAAAGGTTTAACTGAAGTAAAAAAAATCGTTTTTTTTTTGTAAAACTGGCGGCACTTTCCTTTGAACTTTTCTACACAAAACCAGTTTTTGGAAAAACCGATTTTCCTAATTCAAAAAGCAGTAAAAAAAACCGGTTTTATAAAAACCGGTTTTAACCGGTTAAATTTTGAAAGTTAATTAATGAGGTGGACCACCTAAATCACTTAGGAAAAAAAAATAAAAAATCAGGAAATGTTTGTAGCCCTAATGGAATGTTTTAAGACTGGGGACAAGACATTCCTTGTCAAGTGGGGCGTTAGGTGCACCCTAATGATTGTTGTAATGCCTGTTCAGGTCAGTTTTACCTGCTTAGATTTTAACCGCACTATAAGACAACAATTAAAATACACAATATGTCTATTGGCTTCATTAAACCTCTATTTTCAGAGCTTAAAAATAAATGTATCTTTTAGGAGCAACTTCGTGGTAAATGTGAAGTCTTGCATTTGGATAATGCAACCACTATTACTCATACTGCGGAAGTGAATCCGGACTTCAATGCAATATCTATGGTAAGTTTTTGTATTTCTCTGCAAATGTAATGCAAATTCTAAAACTTAATTAAAGCCGCAGTGTTTAGCATGCCTGTTTCCCGTGCTTTCAATTTCGGTTCGTATGTGAATAGCGTAGCTTGTTATGGGCCAACTCATGCCTTGGGTGTTAATAAATGACTACCAAGCATGCTTGGGAAAGTAACTGGGGTTTCAAGATCGAACTAACCAATGGGCCAGGACAATTCTGGAAATTAGCATTTCAGGCCAAATGCTACAAAATCACAGATAGGCACCACCTAATGGGTCAAAACTTCAGAGTTTAATAATATTATTTTATGTTTTCATTTTTTTTTAAATTTCAACTTTGTTTTGTAGGAGAAAATACTGCTGCCAGAGGCAATATATGAGAATATTGATCAGGTTATGTACAGTACTCCAGTAAAGAAGAACATGAATCTCAACAAGACAGAAGTAAGTTTTTTTAGCATTTTGGGATTGTAAGAAGTGAGAAAAGTTAGTTTCATTTTTTCTTGTCAAGTTTGATTTATTGCTACCTTAATTAAGCATAAACTATTTCATTGACTAATTTAAGAAAATATAAACTGTATGTAGAAGACCAAAGGTAGAAAACAGTCTATTCAAATATTAATAATGAAACACTCCAATTATACTATTTTTCTAAGCAAAACGTTTTCCAAACTTTATCTCGATAATAGAGGAAAATGTTTAGGGTAAAAATTGTTTTAGTCATGTATTTGAAGTCTCCATCCACTTATCTTTTGTTGTCTGTTTAGGTGAGCGAGATGCCATCGCCCATCCACTTCAGCCCTGATAATTCTGAGCTCACTTTGAGTACAGACGAATCTATGGTGGACCCTATTCGAAGATCTAAATTACCTGGTGCTAAGCCTGTTCTTCCCAAGATGTCTAAAGTGAGTGAAATTTATAATCTTAACGAATTCAACTATAAGTATTCCTACTCTCCTATAAATCTTAGAAAGTTATTTCGACAACTGAATATAAAATAATAGCAATTTATACTCATGGATTTAAAATGTATACCTATGATGTAGTTGGGGTTATGCAGTGACTTTTTGTAGAAATCATGTTCAAAATTAAATTTTCTTCAATCAAGGACTTCTGGTACAGAAATTTTAAATTGCCACGCTCATTTTAACAAATAAGAGGCAGCTTTTTATTTTCGTATATTATTTGGCATCTGTAAGAAGAGAAATCTTACAGAATGAAAGTTGAAAAGGAGTTACCAATAAAAAAAGAAAGTATAGAAGCTAGATTTCTGATATCATATTTTTCAAACAAAAAAAAGGAAAAAATAAAGGATCTGATGATTAGAACAGCTGTCAAAAGAGAGTTACAGATCAATTGGCAGAAATTTCCATTGTGTCAACCCCAGGATTGGAAATTCCCGGTCGCTAGTCGCAAAATGCAACCAAATTTTTTGTTTTGCAACCATAAAATTAATTTAGTAGCAGTTGTCGTGACTAGTTTTAAGAATCGTCAATAGACACGTTTTCCATTTTTTAAATTAAATTTGAATTTAAAAAATCCTACCGGGAATGTGTTATTTTGAAATTTTTTTCTTAAAGTTTTGCCATTCAGCACAGCAATTTGTGAAAGAGGTTTTAGTGTTCATAATGTAATTAAAACCGACAGTCGAAATAGACTAAATGTCAGTAGCATTAATGATTTGATGATGATTAAAATTAATGGTACACCTACTGATGATTATAAATTAATAAATGCAATCTAGCTTTGGTTTAAAGATGTCACAGTTGATAGACGTCCAGAGCCTACGGATAACTAATGCACAAATAGTATATTTTAAATAAAAAAATGGCTTTCATGTGTAATAAACATAGCTTTCATGTGTAATAAAAATAGCATTTATGTTATAAATTTTTTTCTAACAATTGCGCCTAGATATTCTGCATTTGCGCCTAGTTATTTGGGTTAGTCGCACAGATTGCGCCTAGATATTCTGCATTTGCGCCTAGTTATTTGGGTTAGTCGCACAGATTGCGCCTAAATATTTTTGATGAATTTCTAACACTGGTCAACCCTTCCTTCCATTTTTGAATTCTTTCAAATAGCAAAAGAGGAAATTAGTGTAACAAACTGTAAGAAGGTTAATTTGACTTTCTCCCTCAGGGTATCATTCCAGATGTCGAAGATCCTGAACAGTTGACGTTCAGCGAGAAGAAACGCAGGTTCGAGCTCGTGACCAAAGCTCCCGATGGGGCAGTCATCACGGACACAAAAGAGTTCAGCTTCGTCTCTGCTGGGGAATTGGAAAGGATGCATGAGGAGGAAGGTGGGTATAGGATTTTTAGAGACTTTAAGATCTCTTTATGTTTTTTTTTAAGAAAAAAATTAGCTTAAAGATCAGTTTTTTTACAATTTGGAACCTTAAATGTCCTTTTTATCTTCTGTTAGTAAAGTCACAACTCAATAACATGAACTTGTTAGATAGTGAAATATCTTTTAAGGGAATATGAATTTCCAAAAAAAAAAACTTAACCAACTATGTTAACCGATAACGAAATTGGATAGATTTTTTTACAACTTCGTAACATTTACAATTTTTACCTGCTGTTTTCGACCTTGCTGATACGCCAAACGTTTGTTATGTTACTTGTCTCTTAGTTAATTTAATGGGGTTTTTTTTAAGCTGACAAGCAAAACAATGCTTTAAAACGAAATAAAATAATTTTCAAAAACAATATCTAGCCTTAATTAGGTATCTTAAAAAAAATTGTTGCCTTGTACTTATTTGATTATTTTATATAGAGAGAAAACTTGCATCGATGACAGAAGAAGAGTTGAAAGGCCTTCATACTTTGGAAGATGAAATTGATGAAATAATAAGCAACGCTAATTTATTTGAAGTCAGGAATTCAGCTAATAATGAAAACACAAGCACTCATACCAGGTTAATATCAAGCATTCTCCTTTTAAATTCTACTAGAATTATGACTGAATAAAATGTGTATTATAAAATGAATATATTAATTTATAAACAAAAAAATGGTAATTTGGTATATAACTACTTGAGGGACCATTGCATCCATGTCTATAACGTCTGAACTCCACATGATATTCTTTATTGTTGAATCTTTGCCTTGGTGTTATGTCTGTTTTTCAACATCGTCTGAAATTTAAGAGGCATCCATGACTGTGTATGGAGCAAGAACCTTTTAAGTAGCAATCAACTCTGGTCTTGGACATAATCCCGACAGCAAAAAATGCAAAAATTAGTAATTCAATTGCCCTTAATTAAGCATAACAGCATTGATTTGTTGGGCTTTCAACCCTGTTGGGATTATGTTCGGAACTGTTGTAAAGGCTATTAAACTACTTCAATAGCCTTATGTAAGTGGAGGGTATAAGTATTTCTCTAATTAGCAATAATAAGTGCATCAAAAGCCTGCACTCTGTATAGGGCTGGGGAGCCTTTGCATTGTAAAGCAGGCGCGGATCCAGAGTTCCTCCATAGGGGGGTAATCCGGATTTTTTTTCTTGGGGGGGGGGGGGGATTTTTTTTAAATATAATTTCTAATAATTCTCAATATTTAATAAATCATTTTTAATCATTCATAATTTTAATTAAATAATTAATCGTAGCAACTCTTTTCAAATACTTGTTTGAAAATCTTATTTTTCAAAGACGTCTTTCTTTTATAGATGATTTGATATTAAAACAAATGAAAAAAAAGTGTACAAAAAGTTTTAATAATTTATATAAACTATTAAAGCCCCTTAAGAGAGTAATCTCATATGCTTAAAAGTGCAATGTGCAAAAATTTATTAATTTTCATAAGAAGATCTGAAATTTAACAATATGAATTTAACGTAAGTTTAAACTCAGATATTGCGTTTATTCATAAAAGTATGTTTAAGTTTATTAAGATTTTTTAGTTTATTAATCGTATAAAAACCTAAAACGCAATTTTAGATTAAAAAAAAGCTCATATTTATAATAGCATAAAAATGGCACAAAAGCTCATTTTCATACAAAACACGTTTAATTTTTCGAAATCTAAACAAAGCATTTCAATGTTGAAGTAGAAAATGTACATTTATTTTGCCGAAGTGTAACATAATATTTTAAATATTGTATAAGTATACATATACAAATTTTATGCAGCAATTAAAGTAAAAAATCTAATTTTCTTTGTTTAAATTTGCTGAATCTATCAATAATTTTCTGGACATCCAAAGGGAGATATCTCTGTGTATATTTAAAAGTGCCAATTCTGTTAGACAATCTTGGGTCGTATTGCTTCTTAGCCAAGTCTTCAGCCTTCTTAAAGTTGGTGAAAGAGAGGGAAAATATCTTCATCTCATTGGGAAAGGGCTTCCAATGCGGGTTTTTAATTATTATTTTTTTATTGGTTTAATATGTTTTATAAATACATACAAATCAAAATTTGTCATTTCCAATCACTGTAGAAGAAGCTAAAAATCCCGCCGATTGGTGCTTTTGCCGCGAGGGTCTCAGAAGATTAGTTACTACGACTGCCATTTTAAAAATTAATACAAAAAAATCTGATTCTTGTATTTTAATACGTAATGAATAAGCATACAAAATTTCTAAACGATTTATTTATTCCGTCCCTTTTGAATAATCCTCTGAAACACGGTCAACATTCAGGTGGTTACATGTATCGCCACCCTTAAAAACATTAAGAAAATCTTGTCTTTGGCAGCGATTCTAAATAACAATGTAAATTTGCTAAATTATTAAAAACTTGTCTATCGATCTATTTCATGATGATCTATCAATCTATTTCATGATGATCTATCAATCTATTTCATGATGATCTATCAATCTATTTCATGATGATCTATCAATCTATTTCATGATCACTAAATATCAACTGAACTTTCAATATTTCATTTAAAATTCTAGATATTTATCTTGGATTTTATACATATGCTTATTTTCTTTTCTTTCTCTTTTAAAAATAGCATTAGTCATTACCCCTATTTCCCTTAACCTAATTGTTTTGAGACTCCGATGGCCCGACTTTGCGTTAGTTCATGAGAAAATAGAATTTAATAGAAAACTACTAATTTTATACAAATTCTATATGTATCCTATATTAATAGTTATTATTTTTAGCAACTTGGTAAACAACTCAGTGTTTTATTGTTTAATGAAAAATAACTTTTCTATAATATACGAGTTTATGAACACTAAAAAAGACTGCACAAATTTCGATCACTGAAAACGACAAATTTTGATAATGTACCTTAAAAAATAGGTTTGTACAAAAATAACACTGAGTCACTGACACTTAAAACAGCTTCCACACAAGATGTAAACTTTTAAACACCCTAATGCAAAATAACCAAACCATTAATTAATTTTTTGTTTAATTGATGCTATAAGAAGATGAAAATTTGTAAAATAAAATCTTTCAATTTATCTATTCATTTAACGGAAAATGTACCGAGATGGAAAAATCTAATAAAACAGGAACATTTTTAAACTAAAGTTGTAATATGAAAGAAGTCAATTTTTTAATTGACCTTTTCTTAAGTTGATTACTGATTTTAGAGAAAACCCCATAAAAAAAAGAAACTGATTTAAGTTTTATGTATCAAATCTGCAAATATACACACAGTTTTACAAACTTCACAAAATTTGTAAACTTTTTGTATTTAAGAAATTCAATTTGTTAAGGCATTTTTAGACACAATAAAATATTCTAATTACAATGTTTTCTTTTAATATTCTCTTTAGAAAGTAAATATTAAACTTAAAGACTAGAGCAGAAATTAAACTTTTGGTTAACAAAATAGTGTGGAATTTCGAAGTTTATAAAAATTGTCATACCTTCATAATGAAAGATTGCTACACGCTCTATATATAGTATTTTTGTAAGGGATGACTAGGCCGACGACCATTGGACTAATCATCTAAATTTTAGTTTGTTAACGCTTACTACAAAGCGATCGATGGCTTTACTTGGCAAACCGGTTTTTGTCTAGCAGCACCTCTATCTTCAATACTCTATGAGAAACATACTTGTGACTTTTAAATAATTACATAGTGAAATCCTCAAAAGTGGCGACTGGCGAAGCTTATCTTTTTTCTGAGCGGCATAATGGCAGTGGCACAAATTATAGGGGAAAATGACAGTGACACTTGTTTACATTTGCACACTATATTCTCCTTTGCTCCTCCACGCTCTATATATAGTATTTTTGTAAGGGATGACTAGGCCGACGACCATTGGACTAATCATCTAAATTTTAGTTTGTTAACGCCTACTACAAAGCGATCGATGGCTTTACTTGGCAAACCGGTTTTTGTCCAGCAGCACCTCTATCTTCAATACTCTATGAGAAACATACTTGTGACTTTTAAATAATTACATAGTGAAATCCTCAAAACGCTGGCGAAGCTTATCTTTTTTCTGAGCGGCATAATGGCAGTGGCACAAATTAGGGGAAAATGACAGTGACACTTGTTTACATTTGCACACTATATTCTCCTTTGCAATCCTATCTTTTCTCTCTCAAACGACAGACGACCCCATACACGCATCACTGACTTTTTGTACTGAGGGGCCATGTGTTGATATAAAGAGAAGATTCGTGTCACAAGTTTGATACCTTTGTAAGAAGAAGGAGTGCACTCTGTTTTTAAATGACGCCACTTAATCCTGACGCTGGTGAAAGTATCTTGTTCAGTTGTAAAAATTAAAAGCATTCTGTGGTTCTAAATTATTGGGGGGTAATTACCCATTTACCCCCCTGGATCGCCACTGTTGTAAAGGTTCCACGTTCGGGTGTGGGTATTGCAATAAAAACTTCAGACCTATAAACAGTTTGTGCGGCTAAAAAGTCTGACAATTAATACCTTTGTGTAGAAGGAGTGCGCCTTAAGTCCCGACGCTGTGAATGATGTTGCTCGTAAAAATTGCATTCTGGTTCTAAATTATGACCCCCGTCACCAATAGCCTCATGCAGTTTATCCTCTCGAGTTAGTGCCAATTGATTCAGCTTACGTGACCAAGGGCTCTGGGGTGCTAGGCATATGTCCCGGTTAGGTGATCAGCCTCATACAGGACCCCTGTGTTTAGTTCCCAAGCATGATTGGTCATCATTTTATCGACCCACTTAAGGGATGAGTCAACCTCACCCAGTCCGGGACTCGACCCCCCGGACCTGTGGCGTGGCAATGCAAAGCACTACCACTAAGCCACTAGGCCTCATGTAGTTCTAGTGCAAGGATAATTCAACTTTACTCTAACCCAATGCACTCTTTTAAAATAAATGTTTTTTTTTCCTTTGACATTTACAGCCCTTCCTCTGGGCAGGCAAGTAGGATCCCGGTTCGTACCTTGAAGGCCGAAAACCGCCTGAAGGACAGATTGAATCAGAATGACCTGGAAGATGATGATTCAACTTCTGATCACCAGAGGTCACTGCTTGCTGCAACAAGGGCCGCCTGGCGACAGGCCAGGTAAACGTTTTCGATTTAAGTTGAATCTGTCGAAAAATTTCAGTTGGGCCTTAATTTTAAAAAAAAAAAAATAGCTTTTAAATAACTTCAATGATTCAACTTTAATATGATGAAATCTTGATTAGGAAAGGTCTGGAATTAGTTTTAAAACTCATTTTTAATGTATTGCTTAGATTGTTTTTAAATGTCTCTAGAAAGTTGTTAAAAAGTGAGTTCATGTGCTCTATTAACTAACTACACAGGACAGAACTTGTATTAAATTTTAAAAATAATTCTTTAGAAAGTGTGAATCCAAAATCTAAAAATTATTTTTTCCCATGTATGCAGGTTGAAATCCTTAGAGGAAGATGCAGTGACAACCCAACTTGTGATTGAAAAAGCCAAGGAGTTGACTAATGCTAGGCATTCAGAAGTCGATGGTCACTTAGAAGGTAACATCCAATATTCCTATGTGCTTTAAAAAAAAAAAACCTTAAGAGTCCTTAAATTTGAAAATTGCTTTGGAGTTCCTGACAAAGCCCCTCAATTTAAATCACCTTTAACTCCTTAATTTTTACACCAAAAAAAAACCCTTAAGTTAGCAAAGTCAACTTTTTTTAATATTTGTTAAAGAATAAAAGGTGAAGAACAACTCTAGATGCGCCCTAAACCATTTTTATGGAGTAGCCGAAATTTTAGTCTTGATAGATGATTATAAGTTGAGATATTTTCTGGTTTAGTATTTTGAAATGATACCCTTATATAGCCCTAAATAAATGTATGTGTCTCGCCCTTGAAAGTTTTTTTATTAAAAGTTAGGAATGGCCCTGTAATAAATACAAATGTCATTTGCATATGACCACCATTAAAAAGTAGACATGCATGTACAACTTCTTGATTCAGGTGAAACAGTGTTTATTGGTTAAACAACTTTGTTGGTTTGGCTTAAAACTGGCACCTAATAATGTCAAATGCCCTAATTTTTCATTTAAATTTTTTAATTTTAATATTCTGTATTTAATGGCCAATAATTTTGTCTTTTAGTAGATAAAGAGATTGGTTTATAAACTGATAACAAAAGGTATAGGTCCTTTCTCTATAACCGTCAGAATTAGTCCCTATAATACAGTAAAAATCTGGTGACATGAAATTTCTCTTAAGATGAATTGAAAAAATATGCCTGGCTGTAAAAGCTTTGCACTAATTTAAAATATCTTAACCTTATTCGGTGCACATATATAATCAGTTACACATGAACAAAGAATATGACATTTTTTTATTATGTTGTGCAATTTTTTATATAAATCGGTGATAAATATGAAAAATTTACTCTAAATCCATTTTGGTTTGTTATTTTATTTGTTGTTTTAAGAACACATTAGAAAATTGTTTTATCTTAAACTTGATACAGTAAAAGAAATATTTATATAATTCTCAAAATGGGGGTTCTCGCGTGAGATTGACCACCTTACCGGAACATATGCCTAGCACCCTAGAGCCCTTGGTCAAGTAAGCTAAAATGGGCACGGCAAGGCTTGGCCCACTAAGGAGCTGTTGTGCCGAGAAGTATTAAGCTCCAAATATTAAGTATTTACTAATTAAATTGTCAAAATTTTTTCCACCAAATGAACAGGAAATTCGATTAACAAATACTACTTTAACTGCTTTTGAGTTCATGTTAACACGGTTTGAGTGTACTAGTTTTTTTTTATTCATGTTATTTATATAGCTAATACAGTCTTATTTCATTTTTAGAAGAGCTTAATAACTCCAGTAAGCTCACTTGATGTTAAAGAGCTTCGTGAATTTTCGTAAGTTTTGATTTCCAAAATCTTAATTTTTATATGAAGTTAATCTTAATTGAATCATTTATTAAATGTATGTTTTGAGGTTCAAGCCATTAAACTTTCTCCTTCTGGACTGAGAATTTTCTTTATTATTTTTTATTGAAGAAAAATTGCACCTTTTCATCTGTCAGTTAGGTTTATTTTTAATATATGTCCCATTCACACTTTTTCACCAGCACCCTCTAGCGGCGACCTACTGTAACTCTTTCCCAGCCGCCTTTTCATCACTTGGAGTGATGTGAGGGCTTTTGTTAGGATATAGTAATTCTTTGTCTCGATTGTAACTTTGTGTTTTAAGAAATTAAATGGCTCTTCTACGATTTGAGTTGCTGCTTTTTATCAACTGCCCTCCTCCCTCCAAAACATATACAGTAAACTCCTGATTATCCGCGGAATTGGGTGGCGCGGCATCCGCGGATAAGCGAATTCCCGGATAATCAGCAAAAGTAAAGAAAATAAACACAAAATTGCTTCTGGTTTTATAAAAGTAAAGTACAGTTATCGTAGTATTATAAGATTTAAAAAAACATAACAGGTATGAAATATGAAGATTAACAATTTTACCAAAAGTCAGTCAATTGTTTTTGTTTTTTAGCCTTGCAACTTCTCATTCTTACTTGTGAATGAAGTTTTTTTAGAATCATTTTGTCGCAAAGGGAGGCATCATCCTGCTCCTCTAGATACATGATCAATTCGCTTATGTTAGAAAAGCTTCAATGTATTGTCTTCTGGCTCCTCATCATCACTATCTGAATCAGTTCCTATTACTCCTTTTATAATTTGTTCGTCTGTAAGTCTTTCATCAGTAAGGATCATCGGCATCACAATCAATCCACTTAATGATGTTTTTTTCATCAACATTACTTCCTCCGGAAACCGAAACGGCTAAGTTAGCCAACTCAGATGTAGAAATTTCCTCTTCTTCAGTCTCTTTTAACGTTTCTTCCACGTCTGGTATAAGTTTTCTCCAGGACTTTACTAAGGTAGATTTCTTAACGGTGTTCTAGGCAGAGTCATTAATGCTGTCAAGCACTGTGTAATCTTACCAGAAGCTCTTGAGGTCACTACCCTCTTCAATCCTTTTTTTTTAGCAAAAAGGTTTGGTATTTCTTTTTTATAGAAGCAATAATACCCTGGTCCATAGGTTGAAGAAGTGCTGTTGTGTGCCTTGTCAGCCAGCCTGATATGAGGCATCAAAAGTTCCTTGCAATCCAAGCATTTCAAAAAACTGTTCTGCTTTTGCAGCAACTATGGGTGCTGAAACCGGGGTTCCTTCACTTCTCACTTGGATCACCCATTAATAAAGCTGCATCAAATTCTTCATAAGTGCTTGGCTTTCATAGTTTTTCTTTTCTTCAAAGAGGTCGAATTGTCCGATGTGGATGCAAATTGCATGAGTTTATCCTTTTGCTTCAAAATGTCTCTCATTGTAGTTTCTCTTATTCCATACTGCAAGCACATTTGTTTTTTTAAGAAGATCCATTTTCTACATTTTCTATCTTTTTAATGAGTTGTAGTTTGTCTTGAATTGCCAAGACAACTTTTTTTCGCTTCTCACTCATTCCACTATCAAAATCACACAAAGCAGTTCAATAAAATCGCGAGCAGTTTTTTTTTACAAGCGACGCTTTTTGACAAAAATCTGCACGTGATGTGCACCTGGCCGAACACATTTTGGCACACACCAGGTTTCCTACAGTCGTCCTTATTTTAATGCCTTTGTTGTTCTTATAATGTATTCTTCGTTTTAATATATTTGTCTTTTATTTTAATGTGTTCGTCGTTCTTAAAAGGAATTCTCTGTTCTTGGAATGCATTTTTCCCAACACATATTTAAAAAAAAAACTAAATTTCATTTCTCTCTGCTTTCTTAAATAATTCTTTTTACAGGGAAAGGGGGGGGGGGGATTGTGGCCGCCCGCGGGAGTTTACTGTATAAAGAAATCTTGCAGGTGTTTAATTTAGAATGTAGTTTTATAGCTCAAGAAAATTAGTTTACTTCTCTATAGACGTTCACTTTCAAGGTGGTTCCTTTCATTGAGAACATTCAAAATGAAACTTACGCAAAGACTTCAAAGTGTTTAATGTTTTCTTGAATAAAGAAGATTATAATTTTTTTCTCTGTCCTTAGCTCTGCAAGATTTTTAAAAAAATATTAAAGGGGTTCGTCCTTTCCCAGTTTTGAGTTCTTTCTTAATAACTCTCAGTTAATGTCTTATCAAACAGTTCCCATGTTCTAAGGAGCGTCAATACCAGGGTTTCCAGTAGCGACTAAAAGAAGACTATTTGCTACTATTTTCGACCCCCGGCGACTATGGCGATGTTTTTTGACAAAATCAAGCCAAAAGCGACTATTTTCAGCATTTTGTCAACCATTTTCAAGGATGGGCGACTATTTCAAAAATTTTCCGCGCGATCTTTGATATCCTTTATTTTGGTATTACCCCCCTTGAAATAGTCAAAATCCTTAGGTCGTAAAATCGCCGGAGTTTCGCGATATCGATCGGCGGAATCAAGAATAGCCTAACCAATTTTCGGGATTGTAGGATCGCGGGAGTTTCGGGATAGTTGGATCGCGGGAGTTTCGGGACAGTAGGATCGCCGGAGTTTCGGAAGAGTAGGATCGCCGGAGTTTCGGGACAGTAGGATCGCCGGAGTTTCGGGACAGTAGGATCGCCGGAGTTTCGGTACAGTAGGATCGCCGGAGTTTCGGGACAGTAGAATCGCCGGAGTATCGGGACAGTTGGATCGCGGGAGTATCGGGACAGTAGGATCGCCGGAGTTTCGGGACAGTTGGATCGCGGGAGTTTCGGGACAGTTGGATCGCGGGAGTTTCGGGACAGTTGGATCGCCGGAGTTTCGGGACAGTTGGATCGCGGGAGTTTCGGGACAGTACGATCGCCGGAGTTTCGGAACAGTAGGATCGCGGGAGTTTCGATATATTTGGATCGCGGGAGTTTCGGGACAGTAGGATCGCCGGAGTATCGGTACAGTAGGATCGCCGGAGTATCGGGACAGTAGGATCGCCGGAGTTTCGGGACAGTAGGATCGCCGGAGTATCGGGACAGTAGGATCGCCGGAGTTTCGGGACAGTAGGATCGCCGGAGTATCGGGACAGTAGGATCGCCGGAGTTTCGGGACAGTAGGATCGCCGGAGTTTCGGGACAGTAGGATCGCGGGAGTTTCGGGACAGTAGGATCGCGGGAGTTTCGGGACAGTAGGATCGCGGGAGTTTCGGGACAGTAGGATCGCCGGAGTTTCGGGACAGTAGGATCGCCGGAGTTTCGGGACAGTTGGATCGCGAGAGTTTTGGGATAGTTGGATCGTGGGAGTTTTGGGACAGAAGGATCACCTCTGGTTTGGGATAGTGGAATCGTCATAGACGCGCGATTACGTGCGGATAAAGTAGTTTTTTTGGTAACAAGAAGCTATATTTTTAATCTGTTGGTTGAACCTTGGCACATCTCAGAAGTTTTGTGTAAACCATTATAACTTTTAATTATTCAAAAAATTATTAAATGTGAATTTAAAAGTTATGTAAAAGATATTTACAAGCAAACTTCACTAACTTTTATGTACATATAGACAAGATACATGCAAAACTTAAAACTATGTTCTATTAACTAATTAAAATAATTTGATTAAACATTAATGTAGCATAATTAGCTTGCTGAATAAACTGTGTAATACTTCATTGTACAATAAGCTTTTCATTCACAAGTTCAAGAGGCTTAAAAAAATATTCTAGGGAGTAAAAAGACTTAAAAGGTCATAAAATTAACTTGCAAATAAGCTATTTCATTACTCTTTAAGTCTTTAACTCACATTGTAGTGATAGTTCAAAATTTTATGATAGTTCTTGTTCCGTTTGAATAAAAAAATAAATTAACAAAAACACTTAAAATTCAAATGTTTTTTAACGTTTGATTAATTTGACCTGTAACTACACTACTTTATTGAGTAAACTATTGTAAATCAAACTACAATAGCGAAATTTTTTTTTATCAGAGTTGTGTTTAAATAATACTCTTTTTTTTTTTAATAATACATTACTTTATTGACTTTTGGAAATTGCTAAAATGCTACTTTGATGTTTATATTCTGTGCATAGTAGTGAAAAGAAATATCTACCTGATATAATATTTTCATATTTATAAAAGAGTGAAAATGTCTTATTTTTGTTAACTTGTGTGTTTTGTGTTTGATGGATAAAGTAAAAAAAAATCAAACTAAAAATGCAAAAATGCTTTTTTAATTATTCAATTATTTAAGGTAATTCCAAGATGAATTAAGACATAATATTTTAACAAACAGTTCTTTTTTTTAAGGGAAACAACATTCTGAGTTGGTCAAGGAAATCAAATTCACATTAGGTGTTTATACTGTTTAGCAGGGTTCGAAATTTACAGTCGCCTAGTCGCAAAATGCGATCTATTCCTTCAATTTTGAGACAACAAAATAAATGTAGTCAAAGTTACGGAGATTAGGTTATCAGAACAGTTAATACCAACTTTTTTCATCGTGATTTTCAACAATCTAATAATCAGCTTGAACTGGAAAAAAATTAAGTCTTAAAATCAACTGCAGGCGATTTTAAAATTAAGAAATTGTAAAATTTGTAAATGGTGATTCCTAAAAATTTTTTAGACTTAGTTATCGAAACTTTGATGCTTCTATAATCGCAAAACTCTAGTAATTCTATAATCTCGAAACTTAGGTGATCGTAAAAATAAAATCTTCCAGTGAGATACAGTAGACATCCAGATATTGCAGATTAATTTTAAAAGAAAAAATTTTTTAGTAAAAAATATTTTTTCCTCAATAATGGTCCTAGATAATATACATTTGCTCCTAAGTCACACATATTGTTCCTAAATTTTCTTATCAAATTCCTAGCACTGCTGTTTACTCATTTAAGTTGATATAAATTTTAACATCAACCTTGCTTAAAATCTATCAACTATCATAATCAAAAACTTGAACTTTAGAAAAAGAGAACCATTTGAACATTTTCCAATTCAATTCCTTGAATATTTGTTGAATTTCATGCCGAAAAAGTTTAGCCATCAAAGTTAAATAATAAACTTAGCAAAGAGAATTTTAAAAAAGTAATAAAAATAAGTCTTAAGTTTCGATATTGCATATAGTATTTAAATTAGATGCAACTATTTTTGCTACTATTTTGATAATAAGGAGACTATTTTTGCAACTATTTTGAAAATTCCAGGCAACTAAAGCGACTATTTTCCCCCTACATTTGACTGGCAACCCTGCAATACATTCTTTCCCAGAGAAATTGCAAAAAACGCATCAGAATTTGTTTTGGCTCCACTCTTCTTCTCATAACACAACCATTAAAAATAGATTCACTTATTAATTAGACCACAAGATGTGAGGTTGTGTGTGCTTTGGTGGCCCTCTCTTAAAAGCGGCTTGTTTGAAGATTTTAGATATTTTATATGAAACAATAAAAACATTTGGACGTCCAATCTCTCTCCTTTTAGAGAGAGAACTTAAAGAATAATTATAATCGTCTGTATAAGGAAAAAATCCCTTACATGTATAATTTTTAATTTATATATTTTTTTAATATTTTTTCAGGCATATCATTCAATGGTCGTCCACAAGTGTGCCTTAATCTTCACAGGAAATGTGTGTAATACCAGTACTTTCCCAGAACAATACATAGGACAAGTCGGTGAACAAGTCCATTGTACAAAAGACAATGCTATTGAATCTTCAAAGTTATGCTCTCCGCTATGCTGAAGCTTAGCCAAACTGACTGGGTGCATTCACAATTCATTTTTGTAGCCAGGAAAATAATTATTTATGCTGTGATGTAAATAGCACCAGTTTCTTTTGGCAACTAACAAGGGCAGCAAAAAAAGCAAGGTGAAATAGTAGCTGTAGAACTTTTTTTTTTAGATATGGGGAAAAGCATAATCACATAGAAGTGTGGGAGCTGAAAAATATGGTGAAATTAGAAATACCTTAGTGAAAGAGTGTTTCAAATGATATTTATTTGTTTCAAAGGTCAAGGTGTTATAAAAGTTGTATTTCTTTCACATGTGCAGAAACAACTATTGAGTTTCAATTGAGCAATATATATATTAAAAATTATTGTTGTCTTTTAACGAGTTCATATTGTTTTTTTTTTCTCACTTTTGTCTGTATTTGTTAAATTATAAGATTTTGCTTAAAAATTTTAAATGTTTTATCTTTATGCTTTTTAAAATATTTTAATGTTTAATTGATCAGGAAGAGCTACATTAACAGAAGTTTTTTATTCTGTTTTTTAGTACCTTTAAATTTCCTAAGTAATAAATTTATAGAAATAATTTTAAGAAATCATACTCTAACATATAAAATGAAGAACAATGTTTCTTCCCTGCATAATATATATAATCTAGAACTATACTGATTTTAATTATATTTTAAATTCATTTTTGTAAATATTAAAATCCATACTTTTCTTGTGTAGTACTTGGTGAAATAAAATTATCACTGTCATCTCATAGTTAAACATACTTCAAATATATTTGGGAAAAGTTACTTTAAAAAAAAGCATTTTAGTAAACTCCTACAAATACAAATTATATTTGAAATCTTGTATCTATTGAAAATTATTTTTATATAAAAAAAATTATACAAAAGTGTGTATCCTGCAACAAAAATGCCAATGTGTATATTTTAAATCATAAGAGATGTTCTTTATTTTGTATATTATGGAAGCGGGTATAAACTAATTTATATTTGATCTAGTGTGTTTCTTTTTACAACGATTTTTTCATGCACAAATAGCACATATTAAAATTTCCTCACTATCTAAGAAAATTTATGGAAAAAACTTAATTGAATTGTTTAATTTTGTAATGATAAGAGAACATATTTTCCAGGGATTGGAAAGTTTTTAAAAGTAACACTGTTACAGTTACTTAATTAAAAAAGTAACTGTTACAGTTACTTAATATGAAAAGTAACGCGTTACAGTTACTTTTTTAAAAAGTAACGAATCACGGTTACTTTTTTAAATTTCAAGTTATAAGAAAAATTGAAATTTAGCCATCTTACCATTTTTTAAAGAGAACCACGATAAACGAATCATAAGCTCAAACAAAACACAAAAATTATAAGTAATAAAATTAAAAAAATTATAAGTAATAAACATTTTTTTATAATTAATTTTAATCCTTTACCCTGATAATCAGAAAACGAGTCCATCTGTAAACGAGGGGTATCTCAAGAATGAGCTCGAAATCTGTCTCCTCCTCCCCACCCCTCTTCGAGAAGGACTTTGTTGTTGGTCATTGTTGTAGAACCCATTCAGGCAAAACACAAAGGGGTCTGGACTGAGGGATCCAACCTGCTTCTTGGCAGTTAGCGTGATTTATTTGAAAACCCTTCTTTTCCGTAGATGCATGTAATTGTGTGGGGCTTATAATGTGATACTTAGAAAGGTAAACAGACAAGGAAGAACATTTGTACTGTAACAATTCTGTCTGAAAGCCACCGTCGCGCTTTATCAGCCAAAGTGGACAATTCTATTATATGCTTTACTTTTTCCCTCCCAGGAAAAGCTCGTTTTTCAGGAATGCGAAATGTTTCCTTCTCTCTCTCTCTATTAGGAGTGGAATTTCAAAATTGGCATCAGACAGCCTTCGTAAAGTAACGGAAAAGTAACGACATTTTTCGTTACTTCGTTACCGCTAAGAGTAACTAAGTTACAGTTACAGTTACTTTCTGAAAAATGTAACGGCGTTACCCAAAAAAAAGTAACTGTTACAAGTAACGCGTTACTCCAATCCCTGATATTTTCTATTATTGTTTAACTCAGACTAGAACTAAGCAGCTAAAAGCTTTACAAATCAATTGTACCTTTTTATTCTAGTCACCAATTTCTTCAAACTTTGAACGAAAAAAAACAGACTTAAGAGAAAATGGACACTAGCTGAAGTAAACCATGAATTCTTTTTATTTTATAATGATTATATTACATATTTTTAACCAGTAATATACACTGCTCAAAACAATTAAGGTAGCACATGATTATAACAAAATTACGCAAAGTGCTTCCCCAATTGTTTTGAGCAGTGTTTTTTTTTTTTTAATTATATAGAGGAATATTAAATAATATCTTTACAAATAAATTATACTTTGAAAAAACAATAAACAAAATATTTCTAGTCAACATTTGTACAGTAAAAAAAAAAGTTATTCATGTCAATAATATTTGTAATTGTTTTCAGACATTCTAACACGTATAACAAACCAATTCGCATAAAATTAATATTTCCACTGAACATAACTATAATATGCTAAGGAAACAATTTCCATATCTTTAGGCCGCACTTATTTTCAACAAGGTTGTTTTTAAGGCAATTGTTGAACTATAATAAAAGGGACATACAAATTACACATTTAAAACATTCAGTAAAAAAACCTAAAATAAATGTAATAACCTTATATAATATAGTTTTATAATAAAGTAATGACCCACGAATAGAAAGAACACTTTCGAATAATTAAGAATTAATTTAAACATAACCTACTTAACTGGTAGCCAGAACTGATAGTTCAGTTAATTCAGAAGTCAATTTTAAAATAATGCAATTTGTTAAATTTCTACAAAAGTTAGAAATTTTCTGTAGATCTTATCAATTTTAATATTTACTTGATAATAAAGTAGGTTCTCAGGACTGCCTTGAGCTTGTCTCGACAGTTAGGATAGTCAAAGTACAGTTTGGTTCCTTCCTTATACCTCAATTTGATTTAGTAATAAATAGGGCACTATTGTATTTAGTAAAATAAATTTGAAAAGTTTTTGACTGCCTCCTTTATAATTTTACTGTTAAAGAAATATTCAATGTGTAAAAATTGTTTGGTTGCAAGAAATTTAAATAAACAAAAAATCATTTCCCTCAAAATTTATTCTAAATAAAGTAAAAAAGAAATCGCATTTTCAAATTTGAATTACCCAGAAACTATTTTTTATTGCTGGGAAAACCATGGGTGAAGGGCCAGCAATTTTAAATTTGTAATAAGTTAAGAGTTAAATATAAGGAATGTCCTGTCTTATAGTTCAGGGGTTCCCAACCGGTGGTACGCGGGAAAATTTCAGGTGGTACGCGTGAGTGATGTGAGCAACATGTTGCTATTAGTAACTTCTGTACGAATTAGTTGTGAGCACGCAAACATATTACTCATTATTTTAAATATTAACATTATTTTAAAGAGAAATCTTTAATTAACTTCTTGATCGGATGTAAAACTTAGTACCCTTTGATCTTCTGGGAAGCTCTGCTATTTTAGATGCCATTTGTTACGAGTTACTTATGTGAGAGTGGATTTTCTGAACTCTTGTACATAAATAATGAACATAAAAGCAGAATAAGTGTTGAAGAGGACTTAAGAGTGAAGATAAGTTCCATTACTCCTAACGTTGCTATTTTAATCACGGGCGAACAACAACAAGTTTCGCACTAAAGACTATAAAAGTATATTTTGTATGCTGATTAATTTTTTGCTGAGTTAGTACGATTTTTTTTATTTGAATGTTTTTAGACCTATAAATAATAAATAAAACGGTAAATTAATACTATTTTAAACTTTATATTTCTCCTTTATTATTAGCATGTTATAAATAAACAAATATATAACTATTAAATATGAAGTTTCCTCAGAAATTTAATTCAAAAAGCCTTTGAACACTTTTAAAAGAGTAAATAGTATACATTTATTCTGGTGGTACGCCAAAATTTCTTAAAAAGTCAAGTGGTACGCAGGTGCAAAAAGGTTAGGAACCCCTGTTATAGTTGCTTAACTTGCCCCTGTTATAGTTGCATTTACTTAAAAAAGAGCACTTAAAGTCCCTATCAAAGTTGGCTTTGCCAAGCTAAAGTGACAGAGGCAAACAGATGACCTTTGAGCAGCAAGAGTAAACAAAGTGTATGCAAAAAAGGTATAAATCTCTTTTTTCAACATTGAATGAAAAAACCAACGTTAAAAACACCTAAATTTTCAAAAGACCTGAACGTAATCATTTTAATGGGATTCTATATCATCAAAAATTAAGATAACTTGGATAACAACAGGTCAAGCACTGGTTTTTTAGCTGAAACACTATATTTATAACGGAAAAAGTGGAAGGTATTACAATCGTTCAGTCCGTCTGTGTCACCCACTTTCATAGCCCAAATTACAAATGCTACAGGCAAGTGTGATACTTAAAATTCAGCGCATCGAGATTAGAAGACATTGAAAATCTCAGAAAAAAAATTCGAATTCGAAGTACTTTAATTATTTAAAAAAAACTTGCAAAATTTAATGCTCATTTAAAAAGCATAAGAAGCCATTTTTATAAGAATTAAATTACAATTGCCATTTGCAACAATCCCTCGAGAAACTTTAATTATTTTAAATAATACATTAAAAGAAATTTATTTTTGCGACATCGATCCGTTTGAAATGACGTCAAATATATTTCACTAAGAGATTCTTTGTTTATATGTTGATATGAAATATTTTGGTGCTATTTAAACGAGAGGAATAATACATATTTATACTTTGAAATATAAATTAATTTTTACAAACGATAAAAATTATTTAAGAAATAATTATTGAATTCTCGAAATAAAATAAATGAAACTAGCCAAATTTAGCGTGTAAATGTTTATAATAGAATTTATATTGTGTTTGGCAACTTTTTTCTTATTGAACACAAATGTTGCATGGAAGCGGGCTGAGTGACAGATTCTGTTACAAACCTACTTGGTTTTTTTAATGTGCACTAAAAATTGTATTAAATACTTGTTTTGGTTCTTATGTTTTTTTGTTATTTTTCCAGTTTGGTAACATGTTTACATAGTTTGTGTTGTTTACGCTCGTTGCTCCAGAGGTACAATTACATGTACCTTTGTAGAATTCACTTCACAACTTCAGTTGACAATTTTTCTTAATACTAAGTTTTTTACTATAAACTAGAATGTTCTAGCTTCTAAAAATACGGATAGCAAGGCAGCTGATTCATTACTTGTATTGAAAAATGACATACCAAGAAGGTCAAGCAGATTTCGGAGGTTTTGGAAAAACAAGTTTTTTCAGCAGTTAATTTATCGGACATTTTGGATTTTAAAAAAAAGTTAAAATGGTCTAGTAATCACAAAAAAAACTTACATAGCTTGTTTCTTTACTCGTAAATCAAAAATGTGTTTTTAACCCTCAAATTCCACTAAATTAACGGGACCCTCATCAAATGTTAAAGACAAATTTGTTTAAAATTACTTGCAAAACATACTTTTAACCCGGGAGCCTGCGCAGGCTATTGACGACACATTTTTATGGTGATTATTTTTTTAGGGGTATCTCTGCCGTAGATAAATTTAGGACATAAGTTGATCGAGTGACTTTCTAACCCATTCTAAACATTTGAAAAACTTTGAAAAAAATAAGTAACATAAGAATATTAGTTTAAAAAAATCCTTGGGGTTATAAAATACCCCGCGCCTTTTGTCGGGTTAAATACATAATTGTTTGAAAAATATGTTTACATTAAGAATATATGCAGAGGAGAGAAGAGATTACAGTGCCCTTTTTGATGATTCTCCTTTTTCACATGTGTTTTTAATGTTGATACTGAGACTTGTCTCGAAACAAGAGGTCCTTTAAATTTCACATGCGTTTTTAACGTTGGTTTCCTTCAACAGAAATCGGTCTCAAAAAGCATCTTCTGAAAAGTTGCTCGGCCTCAGAGGCAGCATCTCTCTATCTCCGCGTTGAGGTGGGCGTTGCTCCAGTCACATGCGGTGTCGTCCAAATGGTTGTCGAAGTCGCATAATCTGCGGTGGGCCTTGGATCGAAGCATCGCAGAGGTGACGCTGAGGGCACCCTGGCCTTGCTCAAAGTGGATGCTGAAACACACACATTTATGGATCATGTTTTTTGGTTTAATTAATGTTGCACTAGAGATACACAAGTGTGCCATGGGCAGGTAAACTGCAGTATCTGGACTAACGACTTAAACCATTATTGTATGCACTCAATAATTCTAACCTGCACGCAAGTATACTAAAAGACTGATTATTTCAAGGCAAAATAGGTCCAGTGCATTATTACAGTTACTGCAGTTAACCTGCCCACGGCAGTATTGGCAAAGGGCCTCCTAATTCAACAGATTTTTAACCAATTATTTTGGGTCATTCGAACAAGTATAACATAAACCCAATTTGCATAAAATTAATAATACCAATGAACATAAATATAATAGGCTAATATAACACATTGTTAGGCTTCAATTACTCTTTTTCAACAGGGTTATTATTGTTTATGACTGCCTTGAGCAGATAAAAAACAATTGTAAGCCAGTTTAACTGTATTTGTGGTAGGGAATGTTTAAATTAAACGCCATAGATTTATAATTAGGACCAACAAAAAAACTGATAAAATTATACAAACAAATTCAATTTCTTTCTGATCATATATTTGGACAATCGTACCTGTTTTTGTCTTTCAACCTCCATTTATTGTCACTAAATTGATATAGATGAAATGCTAAATCATCACAGTCAAGAGACATCTTTTGGTTGTCCACCTTTACCAAGAGTAAAAAATATCTTGTACCACAAGTTTGATTACATAACCTTTTATAAACACTTTTATGCAAATATCAAGAAAATAATGTTAAATTTTTTTTCTATAATTTCAAAAGACATTATAGAAGGCAAACAGTTATAACGCTAAACTAATTTAAATTGCAATAAGCACACATGGAAAAATATATACATATTTTTAGATTTAATAAACCTTATTCCCAAGGGGATTAAAAGGATGTTTTGGTGGTCTGAAGAGGTTATAGGATGACAGTGTCAACAACCAGGGTTGGCATGGTTTTTACCACCCCCGGTAAATACCATGGTAAAAACCGGTATTTACCGTCCTGGGAAAAATTATGTTTTTCCCGCCTGGGAAAAACCTAATTATTGAAACAATTACTAAATATAATTTTAAGAAACTAATTAAAATAATTTGAATTTTAATAAATATTTATCATAGATCTAAGATGTTTAAAAATCGACAAATCTTCCTCAATTATTTTACAAATATAGTAATATAATAATCATGTACCCTTATGTTTACTATTTAAGTGTTGCTATTTGCATAAACATAAATAATTATTAAAATATTTTCTGTGGTAAATATTCATTAAAGTAGTGTATAGGATAAATAATTATTGAGTTTTGTCTACTAAAACTAAAAATAAAATCAAGCAACTTCACTGGGCTTTACAAACTCTATTATAGTTGTGATAAAGGGGATTAAAAAGCGTAAGCTTAACAAGAAATCCACCCCCCCCCCCCCCTCCGGCAAAAAACCTGATGTTTACTGTTATAAAACTTTTGAATTAATTAAAAAGAATGTCCCAGATAAGGTTTACTCAGAAATAAATATATTTCCCAGTTTTCTCATACATATAAAGAGGTATTTCCCAGTTTTTGCCAGTATTTACCATTTTTCCCACTGGGATGGGAAGTATTAGTTTTGGACGGGAAAAACCTAACCCTGTCAACAACTGTATTTACTATATAATCCAAGATCTATAGAGATCACTAGATCTAAAAGTTGATAGCTTACCAATTGGACTATACACTCCCCAAATTAAAGGCAATTCTAGCCAACTCCTGCAAACATTGATTTTATTATTAAGTTAAGCAATGTGACTGAAAAAGTACCTACCATTACAAGACAGGCATCTGGAAAGTTTTCATAAACTTTATCTGCTATGCGATATGCAATGAAATCTGGGCTGAAAAAATAAACCAATCACATAAATTCATTATGATTTTATAAAAGATATTAGTATAAAATCAGTAAAAAAATTTAACCATTAAAGGAAACACAACATATTAACAAATAAATTTAGAAAATGGTGTTTTTCAAATATTTTACTCGAAAAGTTTTTTAAAGAAATTCAGGAACAGACCTATTAACTACTAAAGTAAAATTACAATTTTTAAAAGTAGTCTTCTACCTAACACATTTTTAAAAGTAGGTGATTAAAAAGCACATGCTTGGGTCATCAATTTTTATAGTTGAAAGTAATTTTTATAGTTGCATTCGAAGAGAGTAGAAGATTTTAAGAAGAAACTTGACGGACATTGGAAACTGGTAATGTATTAGATTTATTTTGGACCAACCTTGCTGGGCCTCTGGCCTGTTGTTGGTCGACAATTTTTGTATTTGTATTTGAAACATTTATGCATAATTTTGTTAAAAACATCATTTTGGACAAACGAATTAATTTGATAAAGTTAACACAAACGAAATCTGGTTATTTTCTGCACCACAATTGAAAGTAAATATATTTATTAAGGGGGAACGGGCGCGATGGACCGCGGGTCTCCAAACTCAAGTGTCTCAGTGTTAATCCAATGGCGAAAAACTATTTTCTCTGCCACATTTCTTAGGCTGTGTTGAATATTTTTACAAACGGTTTTTTTTTTCAATAATAAATGTAGATAACTTACAGGTCTCGATCTTCCCACTTTTTGAAATTGCTTCGAATATTTTGTGTAAAATTATTTATTGAAAATTTTTTTAAATATTCGAACCAATTTCAAAAAGTGGGAAGGTCGGGACCTGTAAGTCAGCTACATTTATCACATAAAAAAATCAGCTTGTAAAATATTCAATACAGCCGGAGAAATGTGGCAGAGAAAATATTTTTTTCTCCATAGGATTAACACTGATGCACTTTGCTTTAGACACCCCCGGTCCAGCGCGCCCATTCCCCTTTAAGCAACAGTGTTAGTTTGAAAGCACATGCCCATTACGTAAAGTATATAACTGAGACAGTAACATACTAGGAATCTTTTATATGTTCATTTGCTTGGTAATATCCAGCAATTATCAGAGAGTGGTCTTTGCAGTATTGATCCACCTACAACAAACATGACATTTTAAATCACAATAATGTATTCTTTAATGCAAACTATACAAGAATCATATTTTATGTTTTCAAAAACCCCAAAAATCAAGTGTGAGGTTTCAGTCTGTAATTTAATGATAATTATTGCATTTAATACTGCTTTTTTTTTAAAAAATTTCAAATATAAAGAGAAAAATTCTACACTAATGAAATTTTTAAACATAATTTTACAATTATGCAAGTACACAAAGCATTTTAACATATAAACATTTAGTACATGTCATAAAATAATCTATTATGATTCTTGGATAGCATTCTGTAAATGCATGGATAAGGCTTGAACAAATTATCTCCACTAATTGAAAATATTTTTACTCCAAGAAATTTTGGTTTTTAAGTTTAAAGTCTGAGCAAATTTTTACATCAGACTCAGTGGAATTGCCATAAAATTAACAAATTCATATTCATTTTAATAAATAAACTTTTAAAATACGATCCTACCCTAGAAAGAAATGTCTTAGCAATAAAATTAAGTGGGGTTTTTTTCATAAGCCAAAATCAGGGTTTTGCAGAAGAAATATAAAAGGTTTCTAAGAATTCTTTAATCACTTGGGGGTTTTCTAAGGCAGTAAAAGATCTCAAATTTTACATGGAATTATGAAGGACAGTTTAACCTCCTACGACCTGAAGTAATACTTTTTTAAAAAAAACCTTCTCAGAAAATACTTATGTTAATTAGCTTAAAAACTGACAGTACTATATCCCTTCTTGCTAAGTCCATTTTAAGCGATTCCTTATAGAAGGAGCTTCACATTGCTAATACCAGTAAGAAGCCAGCTGAAGTACCAAACGCAAAAAAAAAGTTATATGTGTTGTAGCATTGCCGAAAAAATCACATCCAAAGTCCATCAAAAGGTGCCTAAAGATAGACAAAGTTGTTTTTAACTTGTATACTACAATATTTGTTCGAGTCTAGATGACTGGCAGTAAGTCAATAGTAAATTATTTAGGTTAGGTTCAATTATCAATAGACTAGAGCTGCACGAGGGCTAATGGCGACATAACATAGAACCACAGTCAGTGACAAGCCGACACCCGAGTAGGCACCCCATGCATAATTTAAGGGCAACATCCTACACAGCGTCAGGACTTTGGCGCATATTTAACGTGCACTCCCTCTACAAAAGGCATTATTCGTTGGACATTTTTGGCTGCAGGGCTGTTTATAGGTCGGCAGTTATTTTGGTGATGCCCGGACCCCAACCAAGGACTTTTCGCATGCAAGACGAACGCCTTAACCGACTTGACTCCCCAGCGCCATCTAGTGTGGGTGCTACTTCAGGATGCATATGCGGTGGGTTGCTAGAGTGTTATATGTGCTTCAGAACAAAAACTATTTTTATGACTTTTGTCAGAAGCTAATGATATATGTTCAGGTAAGATGCTTAACAAGCCAATGTTACAGAATGGCAACAAGGTTTTTAATAAGACTTTAATACTCCAAAAGGCCGGTTGAGGGCATCATAAATAGCTTATTTATAAAGTGCTTATTTATAAATTTATAAAGTGTGATTTCGCCTTAAATGCTGTACTAGTTTTGGCTGAATTGAAGTCGCACTGCAGCTGTACGCTATTATCGACTTCCCTCGTGATTTAGAAACACAGCTAAGGGACGAGGCTGACAGCTGTGCTGGAAACAAGGAGATATCGTACGCATTATACACGTAAATAAATGCGGCACCTGCATCATGGCGACTTCCAGCATCGGGGTAAGGCTCAGGCTCAGATGAAATAAAGGGATACTGTCGATGATGTTCACAGAACCCCCATGATCTTTACTTCGTTTCTTTTCAGCCAGGAAAATGCCGTTTACAGAGTGTTGCGGATATTTCATTGCGTGCAATAGCATCTTGCTGTAAGCCCTGACATCAATAACAATATCGGCCATTGCGAAAACAAGTTTTGATAAAATTCAATTTGAAATTCTAACTAGACTTTCTAAAATACTTATAAATAATTAGAATTTACTAATTTGATTCAAATGAGTCTAGTTTTGGAATTTGATTAGATATTAGACTTACTGTTACATTTACAATAAGGAAACGTTTCCGGCTACTTTTTTTCTTCCTAAATTTTATGATTATTTTAGAGTTTTAACGTATCTAGATTACGCTTGGTAAAAATTAAAAGTATTTGATCCCAAAAATTGCTGAAATTATTTTCTGTGCCTAATTAGGAGACTATTTCTTTATTATAGGTTTCCAAATTACAAAAGATATGAAACTAAAGCTCTGTGAGCCGCGAATCAAAGAGGAGATATAAGTTCCGCGAACTCAGTCCCTCTATGTATGTCCTTAAAGATGGTACGCTTCCTACGAAGCAATAAACCAGCTAAATAGTAAAAGTAAACAAACCCTTGCAACCAACCATAACAGTACCAACTTGTCAGTAGGATTGATTGTCAGTTTATTTTAAAGATTTATAAATTCCAAAATGCAAAGCATGTCCCAAAGCAAAAAAATCTATTGTGAACTATGTAATAAACAGTTTAGTCGAAAAAGTAATCTTAGGATGCACCTTATGACTCACACAGGGGAAAAGCCCCATGCTTGTGAATTTTGTAACAAACAGTTTTTACGAAAGAGTGGTCTTGTGGAACACATTACAATTCACATTGGAGTAAAACTCCATGTTTGTGAACATTGTAACAAAGAGTTTAGTCTGAAGAGTAATCTTAGGAAGCACCTTTTGATTCACTCAAATGAAAAACGCCATGTTTGTAAATTGTGTAACAAACATTTCAGGCAAAAAACACATCTCAAGGCTCACCTTTTGACTCACACAAGGGGGAAAAGCCATGTTTGTGAACTGTGTAACAAAGAATTTGGTCAAAAAAGCCACCTTCAAAAGCACCTTTGGATTCACACAGAAGAAAAACCCTATGTTTGTAACCTGTGTAACAAACCTTTTCGTCACAACAGTGCTTTTAAGATGCACTTGTTAACTCACTCAGATGATGAAACGCACGATGCAGCACACCTATTAACTCCATCAGAAATGCAATACATCACCCAGAGCAAAGAAAAACATTACACTTGTAAACTGTGTAACAAACAGTTTAATAAAATAAGTCATCTTAAGACGCACCTTTCGACTCACACAGGCGAAAAACCACATGCTTGTGAATTTTGTAACAAACGGTTTAGTCGAAAGGGTGGTCTTATGGAGCACCTTTTAATCCACACTGGCGAAAAAAAACATGTTTGTCAAGTCTGTAACAAACAGTTTCGTTTAGGTGGCAATCTTAGGAGGCACTTTTTAACTCACACAAAAGAAAAACGGCATGCTTGTGACGTGTGCAACAAACAGTTTGGTCAAAGAGCCCATCTGAAGGAGCACTTTTTGACTCACACTGGGGGAAAAAGCCATGTCTGTAACATTTGTAACAAACAGTTTGGTCAAAAGAGCAACCTTACAAGACACCTTTGGACTCACACGGAAGAAAAACCCTATGTTTGCGACCTGTGTAATAAACATTTTCTTCGAAGGAGTGGTCTTAATAGGCACCTGTTAACTCACACTGATGGTAAAAATCCACAAGTGTAAAGTGTTTCACAAACAGATTTATCAGGATGCAAAATCCAGTTTTAAAAAGAAAACTGTTTTTTAATCGGTCATAACTAAGCTGTTTAACCAAAAATGTATGAATTTAGAATTTGGGGGGGAGGGGGTAAGCATATATAGGAGGTGCATATATTTCGATATATATAAACTGCCATTGCATTTCTCATATGTTCGTATTTAGCCTCAGCAAACACTTGGGGGGCGTCCATTAATCATGTGATATGGGTTTTGATGATTTTTTTACCCCCATCCGTGGTAATGTTATGTGTTGTAGTATTTGGCTTATATTCGGTTTTTGGTGATATTCAGTTCAACCTCTTCCCCCCCCCCCCCAAAAAAAAAAAAAAAACCACATGGTTTATGGACGTGTCCTTAGTTTATAAACATTTTATTGTTATTAAATCATGTGCATAAAACAAATACAAAAATTTCAATTGTCCATAGTTAGAGAAATTCTTTTTTCAACTTAACTGGCTATAAAGAAAATATATTACTTTCGTGAATTATCAATAAAAAAAATTTAAGTTTTCCACTTGAACATTGAAGCCAGCCACATTGATACGTAAAATGATGGCGTACTCAACAACCAATAGGCATGAGAGAATAAAATGTGGCAAACAATGATTGTGAACACATTATGAGGGGTTGCAGTTTATGAAATAGATTAACTGAATTCGTATTAAGATAATTTTTTAATATATTTTTTGTCTGTTTTTTAAAAAAAGTTATGATTTCAAAAAATTAGGTGACTAATTTTTTGCCCTTGTCTAAAATTTAGGCAACATTCTTGGTCTAATTGGCAACAAATGTTGCCCTGCTTGTATGAACCTAAGAGTAAGTTAAACTAGAATATTTAAACTTGTAAGTTTTATAGAATATGATTTTCTGAAAATAAAGATAAAATACGGCTGTTATTAGAACTGTATTTAAACCAAACCAGAAGCATGGACAGACGGTCTGAAAAGCAAACAGACAGACATGCAAAAAGCATGAAATATAAGAAATTTCATTTGCTTTTAATGTTCTAAACTATGCTTACTATACTTATTGTCTATCATCCTGTTTATTAATTTGTACATTTCAATTGCGTCTAATGTTCCACTATTTGCATATATACATATTTGATATCATCTTCTGTATTAGTTTGTCAATTTGACTTGATTTTGATTTTCTACTTTTGGCATAATGTACTTACTTGCACAGTCTTTTTAAATAAAAGTTTTCAGAGTAAAATTGTTAGTGTTCATACACATGTATAAAAGCTGAACTTGTAAGATATTTTTGTTTATGTTGTAGGCTAAAAATGATCATAGTGCTATTTTCCAATTTCTGTTTAAATTTAAACTACTAATTTTTCAATCACAAATTTACCAAACCCGACCTGTACCTTAATTTTTAAAGGATTTACTTACACTCAACTCATTATGGTTAACCAACCACAAAATAGGCTGAAACTCTCTAATATTTTATTACATTGTCTTTTATTTTATGATGTATTTTGAAGAATTGTTAATTTAGCACTCTGTGGGATAAGCAAATTGGCTGAAGTGTAAACTTGTTTTCACTGCATGAGATTTAAAATAAAAATTTTAACTTAAAATTTAATTTCTTAATGAAAAAAAATATATATTTCTTTAGTAGATGGTTATAAATAGCTCATCCATTCTTTAAGTTTAAAAATTTAGTAAAAATTTTAAATTATATTGGTTGCTGGAAAACCTGACAGTCAGGTGAGGGGTTTATAGCTCGGTATCCTTCAGGGGGTTAAAGTACAGTACATTCTGGTTAATTAACACTTATTAGAGCAGTGCAATTTGCCTCAACAAAGAATCTGTACTAATTAATCAAAGTGCACTAAAACAACACATTAATTATTTATTTAAAATATTTAATTTATTCATATTTTCAAAATCAACCATTTTTACTGAAAAATGGGGAAGAAGCCAAATAGTTTTCTGTAGTTATCTGGAAGCTGTCGTAATTTCTTATACCATTGACCAGAACATCCATAGTATATATTATAAATTGTTGTTGAGTACCAAAAACATATATAGGATGAATAGTGACTGATTTACAAAACGGTAATATGTTATTTTTTCCCTCTCCACAGCTGTACCTTGACCTCTTTTAAGTTGTGAAAATATGGTTTGGAAAATATCCTCAAAAAAAAAATTAAAAAAAAAATACACAAAAGCATCAAAAGGAAGATTAAATGTTCTTAATTAGTCAGTAACAAATTGTACAATTATTAATAGATATAAATTGTAATTTATAATATTTAATGAAAAATTTTATCGTTTCCTTATGTATGCAATAATGAAATTTCACAAATAGTTAAATATTCCCTCATTAAGGGGGAATGGGCGTGCTAGACCGTGGTTCTCCAAAGCAAAGTGCATCAGTGTTGATCCAACGGGAAAAAAACTATTTTCTCTACCACATTTCTCAGGCTGTATTGAATATTATTACAAACGCATTTTTTTATGTGATAAATGTAGCTGACTTACAGGTCCCGACAATCCCACTTTTTAAAATTGGTTCGAATATTTTTTTTTTAATTTTCAATAAATAATTTTGAGTAATAATCTTGAGGTCTGGAGACCCGCGCGCGGTCCAGCGCGCCCATTCCCTCTTAAGTAGAAAGTTTAAAATAAATATAGAGTTAAAAAAGATGTACAAACTATTATTTTAACTTTGTTTAACTAAAGAATTTGAATATGAAAGTATTTTTAATTGGGAGTAGCTAGGTTTATTGACGCAAATCTTGATAATTATTAATTTCACTGCACCCAACAATAATTGATTAATTCAATTATTATAAATTATTAAAATTATTAATTAAAGCTAAAAAAAGTGCATTCTATGTAAAAACCACCTTTAAACCTATTGGGAAAATTAGAAAACATCCCTACTCCTGACTGCAATGTTCTTTATTTTAAAAAAATGATTTAATAGTTTGATTGATGTAATTAATTAAAATGATTAATGAAATTAGTTTGAATATTGAATTAATGGATTTGTACATATCAAAAATTTTGAAATTATAATGATTCAGTTTGCTAAGCTGTTAGGGGATTGAACGGAGGTTTCTTGCTGTGCTGTTGGTTGTTCAAATTATTTGTTAAAGAAAGCTTGTAAAGAAAAAAAAAGTTTCTTTTCAACTATGACAGTAATTTTTGAGAGTGAAACCGAAACAACCAATGACATCGTAGGATATGAAAAATGAAGACCGTTACGTCTTCTGTAATATTCCTATAATTTCCTCACGATGCCCCCTCAGGCCCGTGATTTTCCTTGCGTTTACGTGAAATTCTGCGCTAATAATATGCATTTGAGATGAAGAAAATTGGAGACTTTTATGTTTAAAGTCTTACTAGCTGCGAAACGTATATGACTGTGTTAAGACAATTTTTAGTATTAAAAACAGACAGCTATACTAGAAAGCAACCAACCAAGCAAAACAAACATAAGGGGCTGTAGGAGCCTAGTGTCAGCGTCTCGAAATCGGAAGGTCTCCGATCGAGTCCGTACCACTGAAGACCTACCGGTAACCGAGTATTATGCGGAGTAAGTACTGTTAAATCTGTTGGGTACGAAGTCATGTGTTAATCATGCGCAGTTTACCACGGTACAGGTCCCTGGAGACTATTTCCACCCTTAAGGGAATGTCTAAATTGTGGAGTGGCAGCATATGTGTGTATGTGTTGTATATCGTGTCCGTCCTTCTGACGAAGTTTATAAGCAGGTCTTGTGACCAAGAACACAAGCCCGAAAATATGTGTCTACCAACCAACCAATAAACCAAAACAAATATAAACTGTAAAATTATTTTTTTTAAATCTGTGCCAATCAGTGATATAAGCCTAAAGATTAACATAGTACAATTTCTAAAATGGAACACATCTCTGAGAGCAAAGACAAACCTTACGTTTGTGAACATTGTAACAAACATTTTCGTCGAAGGAGTAATCTTAAGAGTCACTTCTTAACTCACACAGGAGAAAAGCCCCATGCTTGCAAACTATGTAAAAAACGGTTTACCCTTAAAACTTCTCTTGCAGAGCATCTTTTAATACACACAGGAGAAAAATCCCATGTTTGTGAAATGTGTAACAAACAGTTTACTCAAAAGAGTACCCTTATGAAACACTTTTTAACTCACACAGGGGAAAAACCCCATGTTTGTGCATTGTGTAACAAAGAGTTTAGTCGAAAGGGTAATCTTGAGGTGCACCTTTTGACTCACACAGGAGAAAAACCGTATGTTTGTGAACTATGTAATAAACGGTTTAGTCGAAAGGGTATTCTTGATATGCACCTTTTAACTCACACAGGAGAAAAAAACTATATTTGTGAACTGTGTAACAAACCATTTAGCCGTAAGGGTAATCTTGACGTACACCTGGCAACTCACCGAGGAGAAAAACCCTTTGTTTGTGAACTGTGTAACAAGCATTTTACTCGTAAGGGTGATCTTGAGATACACTTTTTGACTCACACGGGCGAAAAGAGCCATATATGTGAACTGTGTAACAAACAGTTTAGTCTAAAGAAATCTCTTAAAAGACATCTTTCTACTCATCAGGAGAAAAAAAACCTGTTAATTAAATGTGAAACGGTTTAGTCTAAAGGAAACTTTTAAATGCAAATTTTATTTCATATAGGAGATACAACCCATCTTTGTGAAATGAACATTCAAGTTTAAACAAACCTCTTGAAAAGCTCCTTTTTTACTCACTCAGGTGAGAGAAAAAAGCGTGAATAATGTGTGTTTTATACAGTTCAACTAAAAGAAAATTTTCTATTTGAAAATTAAACTAAACTCAGTGGGGCAATAGCTAATAATATGCAAAAGCCTGCTGTTCCCATTTCCTCTTCCCCAACAAAGGATCCGGGGTGCAAAGCAATTATTTCCTCACAGTGGGTCAACCTTATATTAACGGCCCAGTTTCCAAGCATTCTTGGTTTCACTTTTACTATTGAAGGGATGTGAGGGGCCTTTCACAATCTGGGAATCCAACCCTGCGGCATAGCAGTGCAAAGTGGCGCCATTTAAGCTACTGGAACACCAGTCAAATTAAAAAGTTTATTTTGAAAAAAAAAAATTGAAAAATAATTTTAAACACATTTTTTTATTAACAAAGAAAACAATGTTGTGAATTGAATATTTACAAACACATTTGTATTATAGTAAAAATTATTGCTTGTGAAGTTTTTGTAAATATTTTCAACCAAAATGTACTTTTACAGTCCAGGGACAGTTTTGGAATTAGGAATGTAATTTTATATTATAAACTTGCTATTACTTAAGTATTGACTTAGGGGAAAAAAAGCTATTGGAAGAATATATGATAACTGAATATTGTGTAACAAAGCTTGCATTTGGATCCAGTTCTCTCACTCAGAGTTAAGAGCTGAATGAAACTTCCAAAAAATTAAACATACCAAGCCAAAATTGTTGTTTGGCTATGTCCTCACTACGACATCAAACCCCACAAAGGCAAGAAATGCAACAAAAATTGGCGTTCGCCTAGGGCGCCAAGCGATGCAATTGCTTGGGGGCTGACTCTGCCAAGTCACCAAGTTTTGTTGCCTTTGTGGCGTAGTCAGGACATTGCCTTTTTCAAACATTATCTACAGTATAACCTAGGTTATACTGTAGATAACCTACAGTGTCTGGTTATAGCGTCATTCTTGGTACTACAATGTTTATGACGTTATCAATTCGTAACGTTATAAACAAGGTAGAATATTAAGTGAAGGAAACCATGTCAAATACATACTATATAAATTATAATGAAAAATGTATGTACAGAATGAAAATATAAATTATTTTCTTATTATTAATGAAAGTTATAAAATGGCATCAATAGAATACATTTTGGAGAAAATTACTTCAAATTTGGGGACTAAAGGAAAATTTTAATAGTAAAAACGAAATCATTTTTAAAAAGTATTATTTGAGAAAACATTTTGGATATCACATAAAAGTTTATTTTTAGCGTTATAAACAAGAATTTAAATAAAAATTGTCGTTATAAGCAATACATTTAAGTCTATGGGCAATTCAAGGGACCGAGTGTTTATGCTGTTATAAAAGAGTTGTCGTTGTAACCGAGTTTGACTGTAACTCCAATGCAACTTATATTTATACAACCAAAACACAGCAATTTTTTAAAAACTACAATAGTTACCTGTAATTTATATTCATACCTTGTTTTTTAAAAAAAATTATTTGTCCTTTTTTATATTTTGCTTTCCTGAAATCATGTTTGGTTTGCGTTTGGTTGAAACAGTATCACACTAGGAAACATGAGGACTTAAGGGGCTTCATAATTTAAATCATAAACTAAACTCTTCGGCGCAACAGCCCATTAGTGGTCCAAGGCCTGCCGTGCCCAATTCAGCTTTCGTGTCCAAGGGCTCTGGGGTGCTAGGCATATGTCCCCGTCAGGTGGTCAATCTCACACGGGACCCACAGTGTTTAGTTCCCAAGCATGCTTGGTCCTCATTTTATCGACCCAATTAAGGGATGAAAGGTTGAAATTTAAATCATAGTCGAGTGATTTTGCCGACATCAGCATCTGATCTGGCTTCCAATGCAACCTTCTTCTAACAACATTTTGTGTGTTGTTGTCTGGACTTTGGATCTCGTCAGATTTAAAGTGCACCTGTCTCCATGGAACTTTTTTTAAATCTGGTCCTGCGTGATTCATGGATAGGATGGTGAAGACGAGGGAAGAACCCAGGAAGGTATTCTTCGTGGTATGAAGCTTTAACCTCTTAAAATCCCAGCAAAATCCAACATGTATATTCTTCATCTAAACTTACTTTTCATACAAATATATACTAAAAAGTATGTTTTGCAAAGAACTTTTTAAAAATATTATGTTTAATTGTTACTGAGAGACAAGCCTTAAACTAAAAATACATTTTTTTTGTGCTATAAATGCAACAAAAAAGGCCTTATAACTTATTTGTAGTTAACAGTTTATTTTAACATTGTTTTTAATGCAAAATGCCTTTAAAATTAACTACTTAAAGAAGTTTTTGAAAAGTTTAAAGAAAGATCTAGTTTAAAGTTATTTTTTAAAAAACTCTAATGTCGTATTGACCCTCGTTCAACCTCATTTTTTATAGAAATAAATTACTGATACCTGTAATCAAAGGCTGAAAACTGATTTTTGGATCTTCTATCTTACCAGGTCATTTTGAAACTAATTAACATGTTAATTATTTGTGGGGAGGTTTTAAAAAATGTCCCCGAATGGGAACCTCAGGTCGCAAGAGGTTATCCCACCTCTTCAGACCAGCACCCTGAAACCTTTGGGGAAGGAAAAATTAAGTGGATCTGTCCTTTTGAACAAAAATGTGTCGTGGTCAATAGTCCTGATGGTGCAGCATACTATGTCTCCATAAAGTTACGTTGGGTGCCAGCTCAGGTGTCAACTAGTAACTTAACCACACAGTCTAAAATTACAACGTCTATTATCACCAGCCCTCTCTGCATTTCTAATGAAACTTTAATTCAACCAAAAGTAAAAGACATTCACATTTGGAATACAAATAAGCTTATCATATGTGCATCAGTTTGTAAATTGAATGGCATTTAGCCTTATCACTATGTTTATAATCTAAAAAGTGGAAGCTTTTATAAAGGCTTTGTCCATCCGTCAGTCCGCTATCCACTTTCAAAATTTAATACCTATTTAAAACGCATAAAAAAGCAATTTTCTTATTCTTTTAAATCTCCATTGTCACTCAATCATCAGGTAAGAAACTTTATTCAAAATAAAAAGAAAATTTATTTTTGTGATTTAAGTCTATTTTGAAAGGCGTCATAATATGAATCAATATAGGATCTTTGATAGTTTGTATTAGTTGTTTAGGAAGACTAGTTCTATTTTATTCTATTCAAAAAGCAAACCTAATTTTTCAGTTGCATTTAAGCATTTATTAATGAATAATGACATTTTATTATACAATTTATTTCTTTTGATGAAGTATTTTTTGTCGCTTAGTTTTTAAAATGGTATTTAAAAGTCATTCGGTGTATGTTATAATGTTGTTGTATCATGATATGAAGTGTTTTGCTTCTATTTGAGAACAAGGACTATCACAGATTTATTTTTTGAAATATAAATGAATTAGCAAACGATAAGGAATAATTATTGAATTTTCGAAAGAAAAGAAATGAAAGTAACCACAAATTTAGCATGTAAATGTTTAATATAGAATTAAATGTGTTGTGTTTGCTGTTTTTTTCACTATTGATCACATATTGTTGTGTAAAAGTGGTCTAAGTAACAAATTCTGTTAAAAGCTATTACTTGTTTAAGTTTTTTAACTATTGTATTTTTTTATAACATTAATTTCTACATAAGAGCCCAATACACAATTGTGCACTTGTGTTTTACATTGTGCCAGCCATTTAATTTGCAATTTGCAGATGCTTTTGTTCTTTAATAAGGTGAATAATAAAAATTACCAACAAAAAGTTTTTGAATATTTATTACAATTATTTTTTTGTATACATTTTGTAGGCCAAGGTTGAAAATAACTAAAATAAAATAATATATAACAATTTCCAAGCAAATTTAAATAGGGACCTACAGCTTACAGGGTTTAACGAAAATTTGTATTTTAGGTATATTAGCTAAAAATGATAGCCATGCCATATTTTATTTTTTAAAGAAACTTGCGTCTTATTTTTAATCAAATTTTTTTTATGCAATCATTTTATCTGCACTCTAAAAAAATTAACAGTGGTGTATCAAGATATGGTTAGAAAGAGGTTAAATACAAATACAAAAATTGTCGACCAACAACAGGCCAGAGGCCCAGCAAGGTTGGTCCAAATTAAATCTAATACATTACCAGTTTCCAATGTCCGTCAAGTTTCTCTTAAATCTTATACTCTCTTCGAATGCACAACATAATCTGGTAAAGCATTCCACTCATTGACAACTCTATTGTAAAAATAATGTTTTCTTACCTCCCTTCTAAAGCTCGATTTATTCAATTTCTGATCATGACCTCTGGTCGGGCTATTTAAAGTAAAATCTAAGCCCTCCATGTCTCCCTGTTTTATGAACTTGAATAACTGTATTAAATCACCCCTAGCTCTCCTGTTTTCCAGGGAATACATGTTTAAAGCCTGTGTTCAACCATTTTAATTAAATTTATTACCCATTTTAAAGAATTAATTGTCTTTTCCAGTAGTTAAAGTCAATTTATATTATTCATTGAAATTTTGTTTATTCTAGTGCAATATCAAGGGGGCGGGGCTGTATTAAACTTTCTACATGTTTCAGACCAGATGATGTACTAATTCTCTTATTTTCATTTTCCCGTGTAATGCGATTTTGATCTCAAAATGACCGTCGTGGATGAAAAGAAGCTTACTATGCAAGCTGTCTTTAACAAAGGATTTGAACAACCAACAGCACAGCAAGAAGTTGGCATTTCAAAAATTTTAAATTCCTGACGTGCAACAACTCCCGTTTGAACAGCCCCGCCTACGGTATTGCAGCCAAAGCATGAATCGAGCGGGGCACCGAGTTTAGTAATCCATACAGAAGGTCCGGGGTTGTCCGAGTAAATTGGGACAGACGTGCGCGCTATAACTGTGGAGTTCAATTCCAAAGCCCGACGGTTTTAGCGTTCGATGTCACTTGAAGTCCACTATTTCGAAAGTTCAGGTGCCACTTGACTGTGATTTTAAAATATAAAGCATATTTTAGCTGTGTTAAAGCCCTTTGAAGGCTAGAAAGAGACAACCGGATACTCTATGCACAAAATTTCCATCGAGACAATAAAAGCCAAACAAACAAACCGGAAATTGTATAGCCTTTTTAATTTTTCGTGTTAATTCTCAACATCTTTCTAAAGTAATTCAATCATACCATCAGCGATTGATGTGCAACCCAGTACATACTAAATATATAAAGCCATTGGTCCTGATTGTTTTGTTTTTATGAGACTACGAAGAAGAGAAAGACTTGCCCCAGAAACGTACAACCACAACACATTCAAGTAATAGCAATTAAAGCTTCAGAAAATTGTATAGTAAATAATTCGTAAACGAAATTTATCTTCATCATTCTTTTTTGTTTGTACCAGTAAAATATATAAGTTTAAAGATTTACACAACACAAGTTCCAAAATGGATTTCATCACTCGGAGCGAAACTGCGACGATAATTCTACTCAAGCCAAATGAACAAAAAAAAACTCTGGGCAAAAAAAAATCTTATATGTGTGAAATCTGCTACAAATCGTTTAGTCATAGAGGTAATTTTAATATGCACCTTTTAATTCACTCCAGAGATAAACCCTATGCTTGTGAATTGTGTAACAAACAGTTTGCTCAGAAGGCACATCTTAACACTCACCTTTTAACTCACACCGGGGAAAAATCCCATGTTTGTGAAACGTGCAACAAACAGTTTGGTCAAAAGAGTAACCTTATGAAGCACCTTTTAATTCACACAGGCGAAAAAGCCTTTGTGTGTGGAATGTGCAACAAAGATTTTAGTCGAAAGAGTAATCTAGAGATGCACCTTTTGACTCACACAGGGGAAAAAGATCATGTTTGTGAAAGGTGTAACAAAACGTTTAGTCGAAAGAGCAACCTTAAAAAGCACCTTTTGACTCACACAGGGGAAAAATCCCATGCTTGTGAATATTGTAACAAACAGTTTAGTCAAAAGTGTAACCTTAAGAAGCACCTTTTGACTCACACAGGGGAAAAAAATCATGTTTGTGAATATTGTAACAGACAGTTTACTCGAAAGGATAATCTGAACATGCACCTTTTAACTCACACAGGAGAAAAAAAACATGCTTGTGAACTGTGTAACAAGCAGTTCATTCGAAAGAGTGATCTTGAGACACACTTTTATACGCACACAGGCGAAAAACCCCATGTTTGTGAGGTGTGTAACAGACAGTTTACTCAAAAGTGTAACCTTAAGAAGCACCTGTTAACTCACAAAAGCAAAAAACCAAAGAAGTTTAAAGAAGAGGAAGTATAAACAAGCAAAAAAAAAACCCAGTTTAGTTAAAAGGGTATTTTTGAAATACACTTTTTAACTGGCACTGCAGAAAAAAAAACATATATGTGAACTGTATAACAAACAGTTTAGTCTAAAGAAAACACTTAAAAAGGCATCTTTTTAACTCATAAAGATTAAAAAAACTGTTTATAAACTGTGAAAGAAACTCTTAAATGCACCTTTTAGCTCATACAGGAGGAAGAACACATGTTATGTGATGAAATTGTTGACTGTCTTATTAATATGTTATGCAAAAAAAAAAAATTGAATTTCACTTGCCATAGTGCTTCGAATTCTAACTTTATCAATAATAATGATGGCCAACATTCGATTAAGTAGTTTTACTTGATAATAAATTTGTAGTACTTTTTTTCATGCTGGTTTAACCTTTGTATTGTACTGGTGATAAAACAAATTAGTAAAATTATTAAAACTTTTGATCTAATTGCTTCAGATACAAGGATTGGAGCGCAATAGTGCTTTGTATTGTAACTTTATCAATAATTAATGATGGCCAACATTCTATTGAGTAGTTTTAGCTTGAGTATAAGTCTGTACTACATTTTCTTGCTTGTTTAACCATTACATTTTACGGGTGATAAAACAAATTAGAAAAATTATTGATCTTATTGCTTGAGATATAAGGATTAAAGTAACATATTACTTGTAACCATTACTTTTTAGATGACACTGTTAGATTATTAAAAAAGTAACTATAACTTAGTTACTTTTAACAATAACAAGATATTTCTTTACTTTTCCGTCACTCCATATACTTCCTCCCAATAAAGGGAAACTGTTTAACGCCAATTTTGAAAAGCAATTCTTTAAAATATTTTTTTTTAAATGTCAATTAATTCCAGTTGCATTGTTTTGTTTGTGCTGAAGTTTGGTTAAACTTTGGTTCTCTTTGAAAAATGGTTGTTTGGTTAAACTGGAATTTTTCTTGAAAACTTGAAATTTCTAAAAGTAACTGTTACTTTTCATACTCATATTAAGTATAACAATAACATCGTTAAATTTTCAATAAAGTATTTGTAACAGAGTTACTTGTTAAAAGTAACTTTGCAATCCCTGTTCAGAAATAAAGGTAACACATTTATGACTAAATTCAAAAATAATTTGATGAATAGTGGTATGAATATAAATGAGTGCGCGTCCTCAGCCCTTCAAAATTATTCATTTAATTGTGACATGTTTTATTTTAACAAAAGTTTTTTTATCCAAATCGTTTCAACCATAATATTTTATTCCTTGATACTTTGTGTTCCATCAAGGTTTGATGAGAATGAGACTTATAGTTTGTCTGAAGGTGCTGTATTCTATCTAAGCAGTGCTATTTCTTGGCAGCCTATGATGAATAATACTTCTTGTAGAGGAAGTGCACATTAAATATATTCTAAAGTCTTGATGCTGTATACAATGTCGCCCTTAAAAAAATTTGTTGGGTCGCCAATACCCCTTGTGTAGTTCTAGTTTGACGATAATTCAACTGAACCCTTGCCAGCCTGAGTTTAACTTGATTAATTATAATGTGACCAGATGTCCCATTTTTGGCAGGACAGTATTGCTTTTTGTCTCACAGTACCACCAAAACATCCCATTTTTCTGTTACAGTCCTTCAAAGTCTCGCAAAACAGGGACAATATAAATGAAATATAGATTTTACAAAACTTATGTGAATAGTCTTTGTTGAAAACATTAAAATTATTATTAGTATTTTATTAATATTTGATTACTTGGTAAGTGGATAATGGTAAGTATCTACTAGTTATTCGCATATTATTAATCTTTCTATGTTATGCCATTGTTTGGAATTGGGTCAGAGGGTATTATATGAAAAATTATCGGGGGGTAGGGAGGGAACGTCCTGATTTTTGATATTTTAAAATCTGGTCACATTAATCAATGAACAAAATGTTTCTGAGATCGTTATAATTGATGGAGTAGGTATAACAAATAAAGAGCTTAGTGGAAGAATGTGCTGTGACATTTTTGAAAAAAAATTGAGATTTTTGTATCCCTGTAATGCCTGTATGTTCTTCCTTTAAAGATAAGTTTCCCTTTTTTCGTAACTTAAAGTTAAGTATATTTTTTCTGTTCGAAAGTACCTTCTTAATGGATTTAAGGCAAATGATAAACTTTAAAGCTCATTTTCACCTTTTTGTCACTTAGCACATTCTTCCTCCACTAAGCTCTTCAAAATATGCTAAAATCTTGAAATCCTTTTTATTACGTATCAAGAAGAAGAATATTGTGAAAGTATTCTTTGAAATTAAAAAAAAAAGTTTGGATTTACTATACAATATTTGATTAATTTCTTTTTGAATTTACTGTACACACGGATATGGATAATATTGATGATGATGTTGCAAAAGGCTATAACTTCATGTAAAAATTCTAATAAAATTAATCGTAATAATTAATTCAAAGTTTAAAATGGATTTAAAGAAATTGAAATCTCTTATCATCATGTATCGTATCAAGCGTCCTAATAGGTGTGATGATACGTAGGCAAATCTAGCTTTCAGTATACTCATTGCAGCAAATATTAAACAATATAAACTTGATTTTCATGATTCACTAAATAAAATCAATTCTTTCAATATGTAAACATTTCATAGAAGATAGTGAGGTTTTTTTTAATACTATTTTAGATATATGGCCAGTAACAACACCTCTTTGGAATTTACCGAAAGTATAATTTTAACTGATGTTATGTGCTATTTTACTTCGCAGTTAATTTAAAAGAAAAGAAAACACTAGAAATTTATCCTAATAAATTTAAAAGAAGTATTTAAGTATTAACTGAAAGTTAAATTCTTTTTCAGAGTATTGTAGCATTCTACAGAATTATTTATTTAAGTTTTTACCTGTGTTTAACTGGAAATATTATATTTATAATTTAATGGTATGTGTTTCTTTTTTTTTACTTAAATTTTACACTTGTATTATAAATATTGTATTTTTTTATTACATACATATGTATTTTATTTTTTACCCAAATATTACGTTTGTATTTGTATTATCCTTAGATTTTTTTAATTTCTCCGAGCACTTTTACTTACTGCTTTAAATAAATATTGGTTCCAAGTACTAGTACATATCTAACAAAAAAAATATGCATTGAATAGAATGGGAATATTTCTTAGGATACCGCGATCTTCATACTACGATGCCATTGGTTGTTAGTTCGTTGAATAGCTGGTTTTGACCATTGGTGTTGTTTTCTTTGACAAAGTGTTGAAACAAGCTCATTGGTTTTTATGACGTCACGTGCTGCGAACTGCGATTTCATTGGTTGTTTTGTTTTTTGTGGCAAAGTGTTGAAACAAGCCCATTTAGCAGCTTGAAATTTAAAATTTAAAAAAAATTGGGAGTTTTTTTTTATTCAGTTACCAGAATTGAGTTTTGTAATCAAGTTAAATATTTGTATTCTTATAATTTGGAATAAAATGTTAGTATAAATCTACAAATCCCTAATTTTAATAATGGAGGAAACTTGCATAATGAATATAGACATATATTCTCTAAGTATGAGAATCGTCATTGCAACAGAATAAACAAATTTTAAAGGAAAATATCAGGTTTTTTTTAAAAAAAATATTTATTGATAAAGTTTAGTCCTGCTATCTGTGGAATATTTTGAAGCATTTTAAAATTTCAAAAGCTATAATAATTAACCAGTAACATTTTCCCTTAATATTTATTTGTTTTGACGATTTTCTTACCTGTTGTGAAAAAGGTGCAACACAGCAGAGGATTTTAAAATTAATTAGGGCTAGTCTTTGGGACTAATAATCTTTCTTAAGGGTGAATGAGCAATGAATTAGGGTCTCTCAACCAAAGTGCATCTGTGTTAATCCAATCGAAATAAAATTATTTTCTAAGTTACATTTCTTCGGCTGTATTGAATATTTTTACAAATGTTTTTTTTATGATGCATGTAGCTGATTTGCAGGAGGTCTCTATAATCCCAGTTTTTTTTTTTAAATTGGTTCGAATATTTTTAAATTTTCAATAAATATTTTTACACAAAATTCTCTAACCAATTTCAAAAAATGGGAAAATTTTTTGAGACCTCCAAGTCAGATACATTTATCTTGCCTTTTTAAGACTCTTCATTAGACGCCACCTACCGGTCGTCCCTCAATAGTAACTCTATGGTAAAATCGCGACAGTTTTCGAATGCATATCACAAGAAATTATTGGAATATTTTCACGCGGTTTGTGTCGTTAGACAGATTTGACTTTACTGTTACATTACCCTTTTGATATTTTTGTTTAAATTTTTGTAAAAAAAAATTACGTAAAAATTAACTTTAACTTCATTTTGTTAAAATTGAGAACAAGATTTTAAAAAAGTGAATAAGCAAATATCGAGATTGAACATTTCTGTCTTAAACTTGACTTTAAACTTTGAAATTGAATAATTTGAACTTGAGATATTGTATAAAATGTGAAGACAAGTGCTAAAAAAAATGTGCAAAGCCACGCCTCCCACAGGAACCTCCCCTTCTCAGGGTTAATTTAGTTTGGACAGTATGTTATCAAGGACGGGGGAGCTTCACATGTGGTCTTAAGTGTGGGGGGCCGGGGGCAGGGAACTTTTTCCACCTTTGAAAAGGGAATTTCTTAGAACACCGCAGTTGCTGGAGGAGGGTGCGAGTGTCTTTTTTATTTTGTATTCTTCGTTCGTTGCGTTCTTCGCCGTGGCTTTTTCACAGCCCAGTACGACGAGTGTCGAAACAAGAAAGGAGGGTTGATTTGGTTTTGATACCAAATGTAGGAATCGCCAAACGCGCCTAAATTAGGAAATGAGCGTTTTGTTCTTCTGTTTGATTCTTCTTCTTGATTTGAAAAACATTTCTTTCCGAGTTCTTCTATATTACATTTTAAGTATAAATAAAATTATTTTAAATATAATGTAAGTATAAACGATTCAAATAGTGCAATAATATACTTAGAGTTTTAAAAGAAAAAAAATACTATTAAATTGTTTCTTAAGAGCGTTTGCAAACCTTTGTTCTTGCACTTTTTTTGTTGTGAACTGTGCAGACATTTTAATGGATTTTTAGGAAAAAAAATTTTAATGGAAAGTCACATACCCTAGCTAGATATAAAATATTTTAAAAGGTTTCTTTACTATTGTCTAGTGACATTTTCTTGCATTCATATGGAAAAATGCAGCAGAGTATCTGAAAGTAAAATTCCCAAGCCACAATGTTTAAAAAAATATCAAATAAATCACACTTTAAATTCAAGCAAACTAGCGATACTGTCGCCTCGCAAAATGGGAAAACTTGTCCTGCACGGGTTCTGGGCAGGTAAATAGCTTCAGCGCATTTTCTTCTGAGTTTTGGTCCTTCATCTGAACTCGTGGAATTATTATATGGATAATTAGTTACCCCAAAAATTTATTAAAATATCACATGCCAATTTTTGATGCGTATTTCATTTACGGTAAACAATTCACTAAAGCATATGTAATAATTACTCTTCTATTCTGTTATTTTTGTTTATAGAATGAAAATAACTAATTTATGGTTGGAAGAAATAATTTTAAATTGCAATTTAATATTTAGTAGAAAGAAAAAGGTTATACTAAAAAAATGTATTTGATGTTGGTAAGGATTTATCGTTTCATATCAATGATTGTTACAAATTAACTATTCTACTTTCTTTGCTCACAACATTTTACGTTGCATTATTTCTCCCTACAACATTTACAAGCTATTGAAAAAAATAGCCTAACACAGCAATTTAAATTAAAATTATTTAAAATTCTTTCTAGTTTTCTAAATTTATTTATAATCCGAAGAATAGTTTTGTAAAATTGGTTAGGTCAATTCTTCTTAAAAATCGCAAAATTTTTTAAGATTTTTTAATTAAAAAAACTATTTTTTTTTGTCCTTTCAATTAAAAGATTATACCAACCACTAGGGTAGACCGTTGACAGACCGGTAGATAGATATCCGCACGTACAGACCGATGGACAAAAAGTATAAAGATAAGTCTCTGAATTTCATACTTCACACACACACACAAAAAATCCAACGGATAGAACCGAAGTTGGAAGGGGAGACAATACGGACAAATGGATCTCACCATGTCAATACCTACTTTTACTTTTTGAAATTCTTAAAAGAAATATCTTATTGACGCCTTCGTTTTTGGAGGGAAAAGAAACAAGGATGTGATGAGAACCAAGAGCGTCTTTCTTGTCCGATACAATGTACATTGGAGAGTATTATTATGGTTCAAATGAACACATTTCCGCTATTATATTTTCACCCTCTTACAAAGATGTTTAATGTATTTATTGAATATTACATTTTTAATTGACGTTTTATAAATTTTTCTAAAGCAAGTACAACTATCAGTTCGAAAGAATTTTTTGAAAAATTTATTGCAGTAAATCGGGAAAAGTTACTGTTTTCCATAGTTTAAAAATAAAATTAGCTTTTATTATTTTCTGAGTATAATAAAATCTTTTAACTTTATTGTATTCACATTTTTTAGTGTTTGAACTAGTAAAATAAATATTTTAATGGTAATTGAAAAATTTTATTAGCAATCGAATAAGTAAATTAATAATATTTGTTGACGAAAATATAAGAAAGATACGTTCTCTGTACTAATTGAGTGCTTGAGTTGAGTTTAATGTTTTATCACCTTGAATATAGTTGCATTTTTGAGTCACAGATCTCCAAATTGGTACTTTTGATATACTTTCAATACATATCCTCGATCAATCTGTTACGATTAATTATTACCAATTATTACAGATAATTTTTACATTAGTGATGTTTCATTATATACATATAATTTGAAAATTTTGTATTAAAAAACATATTTTGTGATGTGCTGAGTATACCCAGGAAACGTGAAATCCGGGCTTTGAATAGTATATGTATTGTTCAAATTAAGTCAATAATAGTTTAATGTTCAACGTATCAGTCTCTAATTCACCGTTATAATCAGAAATTGAAACGAAATAATTGAAATAAGTTGTATTTCAGTCGGTTTCCCATAGCAGGGAGAACCACTGACAATAATCAGGACTTCCCTGCGAAGCAAAGCACCGAAGTTCAGATTATCAACATCTTAAACAATCAAATTACGAAAAAAAAAACTGGATTGAAATGAGGAGCAAACGTTCAACCCAATATCCTCAACTTGGACTTAAGCCACTTTTGCTTATATGTTTCGCGAAGCTACCTAAGTCGGGTGTGTTGATGTTTGAGTGTAAAAGTGGCTTAAGTCAATGTTGGAGATATTGAGTTTGAATGTTTACTTTTTGTAAAGAAAGTAACAACATTTAAAAAAAGTTTTGTAGGAAGTACTTTGCTGGGCCTAAGGAGACTGTCGAATTTTATTGTTATCAATGGAATCTAAAAAGTTTGCAAAATATTTGTCCGTATTCCTCATTTGCCGAGTGTTATGGTCCAATAATGAAGTTTGTAATATATAGATAACTCGTAATTGAAAAAACTTTTTTTTTCTTGTACTATATATTATCCAAGGAGATGCAAGAAATCATCCTCTCTGCTAATTTCAAAGAATAAAATATGTAATATTCCTCGATTTTAAATAGAGTGAAAATATTTTATATCCACGGTACAAAGAATCTCGTAGTGAAATATATTTGACGTCATTTCAAACTGATCGATGTCGCAAAAATAAATTTATTTCAATTTATTGTCTGAAAGAATTATAGTTTCTCGAGCGATTGTTGCGATGGCAATGGTGATTTAATTCTAATAAAAATGGGTTCCTATGCTTTTTAAATGAGCATTAAATTTTGCAGTTTTTTTTTTAAATAATTGAAGTACTTCGAATTCGAATTCTTTTCTGAAATTTTCAATGTATTCTAATTTCGGTACGCTAAATTTTTTGACGTATCACACTTGTCCGTAGCATTAGTAGTTCGGGATATGAAAGTGGGTGACGGACAGACAGACTGAACGATTATAATACCTTCCACTTTTTACGTTATAAACGTAGTGTGGAAGCTAAAAGCAACTGTTACATATAACAGCTTCCCCACAACATTTATGAGCCATAAAAGAAAATCGCCCAACACAGCAATTTAAATTTAAATAGTACTCTTTACACCTTTCTAAAATTATTTACAATTCGATAAATAGTTATGTAAAATTGCTTAGGTCACAAATCTACTAAAAAATCACAAAATTAAAAAAATAAAAATCTGCGGTACGAGCCAAATCAATCCAGCAATTGGACCAATTATTAATGGTATTTTCAAATATTAGTGGAGCGTGCAGTAATTTTCTAAACAAAAAAGACCTGTCAAAATTTTTCTTTTTATGAAAGAAAACTGCAGAATAAATATTGATTAGTTCATTTTTAAAAGTAGACGAAAAAACAACTTTGACGAAAATGTCCCAAATAAATTATTGAAAAAACAAATTTATTAAAAAAAAAATCTAAAATTTTCAATCCGAATTTCAACAGTACGAGTATTATATGAGTATATTACACCTAGGCACTCGGGGTGAAAAACGACAGACGAGTGAGGCCCAAATCTATCAAAGCTATTTTCGCCTGACCATGTGCGATCCAGACCATAGAGTAAGCAGACCTCAAAACAAGTTTCTTATCTTTGCTTGGGGGCAAGAGGGGCGAAATGACAATGTCGCGCCTCTTCAGAAGTCCCCCTACATTTTCTTGGTATCCAGAGGGGGGAGGGGGGTACGAAATTCTCCTGACCCACTACGTTTGATTGGAGCAGGTTGTTTCGTGAGGAGGTTCATAAGCCCCACCCACTGATAGCCAGCTTAGTTTAGCTGTTAGTGAGATTTTAGTTTCGGAATCACTAGGGAAGGGTCTTAAGTTCATATTTTAAGAAAATAACTTCTGTGGACAACTGGAACAGCCATGCCTAGAGACCAGAGGGACGTCAAACCGTTATCTTAAACCGCACAATTTCACCACCCGGCAGCTAATTCGTCTAAACTAGAAATGTCACACACATTTTTTTGTCCCCAAACATAAGTAATAAAATAGCTAACCTAACCCAAAGATTTTTTTATTTCAAATAACCATTTTGACAATACTGCGCCAAATAGGGTACCCCGCCTCTAAATGGTGGGTATAGCCGGCGACAAATTACAAACTATGGTATGGCTAGTATTCAAAAAGCAATTCATAACTTTTTCTGGTAACCAGTACACTAATTCATAGAAGGGGGTGTTATAAGGTTATGTCCTGACTACGCCACAAAGGCAACAAAATTTGGCAACTTGGCAGAGTCAGCCCCCATGCTATTGCATCGCTTGGCGCCTTTGGCGGTCGCCAAATTTTGTTGCTTTTGTGGCGTTTGTTGTCGTAGTGAGGACATAGCCTATTAATGTTGCAAGCATTCAGATGCCAATCGGATATCAGTTTTAGGGTTACCTAAAAATAATACGCAAGCACAGATTTTCTTTGAAACTTTCGCAGCTCTTTAAAGTAGGGTTTATAAGTTACAAAACGTATGTGGCTGCGTTAAAGCAAATTTTAGCTCGCGGTTAGGTGTTGACTTCGTTACTTGACCAAGGTATTAAATTACGAAGCGTAATTTGGCTGTGTTAAAGCTCCTAAAGGAGGCTAGAATAAGGCAGCCAGAAAAAACGATTACATTCAACATTTTCCAGCGAAGCAATAAAAGCAACCAACCGTAAATTATTTTGCATTTTTAATGTTTCATGGTAACTATCAACCTTTTCCCGTAGTTCATTTGATCGTACCATCAGCGATTAAAGTTCAATCCAGTACCTATTAGAAAAGATAATTGGACCTGATTGTTTTTACGAAACTACAAAGAGCAAAAGCCTCAGAAACATACAATATTGCAACGCATTCAAGTAATAAAAAAACCTTCAAAAATATTTTAGCAAATAACTCGCAAAAGAAATTGTCCTTCATTGTTCGTTTTATTCCAAACAAAATTCCTAAATGCAACACATATCTCAGAGCAAAGACAAACCGCATGTTTGTGAACATTGCAACAAACAGTTTAGTCATAAAGGTAATCTTATAAAGCACCTTTTAACTCACTCAAGTGAAAAGTGCCATGTTTGTGAATTGTGTAACAAACAGTTTCGTCAAAAGGCACATCTTAACAATCACCTTTTAATTCACACAGGAGAGAAATCCCATGTTTGTGAACACTGTAAAAAACCGTTTAATCAAAAGAGTAACCTTATGAAGCACCTTGTAATTCACACAGGGGAAAAGCTGCATGTTTGTGAACTGTGTAACAAAGATTTTTATCGAAAGGATAATTTTGAGATGCACCTTTTAACTCACACAGGTGGAAAATATGTTTGTGAACAGTGTAACAAAAGGTTTAGTCGAGAGAGTAACCTTAAGACGCACCTTTTAATTCACACAGGCGAAAAACCCCATGTTTGTGAAATATGTAACAAACCGTTTAGTCAAAAGAGTAACCTTATGAAGCATCTTTTAACTCACACAGGTGAAAAACCCTATGTTTGTGAACAGTGTAGCAAGCAGTTTAGTCGAAAGGGTGATCTTGAGATACACTTTTTAACTCACACAGGAGAGAAAAAAAATATTTGTGAACTGTGTAACAAACAGTTTGGTCTAAAGAAAAGTCTTAAAAGGCATCTTTTGACTCATACAAGGGAAAAAAGTGTATGAAATGCTAAAGGAACAGTTTAGTCTGAAGATAACTATTAAATGCACCTTTTAACTCATACAGAAAGAAGAATCCATGTTAGGTGATGGAATAGTTGACTCTTATATTATTATATGTTTTAGGCAATCTTGTTTAGGTAATCATTGAGTTTTACTGGTGAGAAACAAATTTGTAAAATTATTGATATTTCCGATTTTATTGCTTAAGATTTTAAGGGTAAATGTTATATATTTATGACTAATTTCAAAAATATTTGATGAATAGTGGTGTTAATTTAGAAGAGTGGAAAAGAAAATGTTTCATGTTCAAAGTGTTTAATTTAATTGTTTCATATTTATATGTTACTATGTGCATCAACTGCATACATAACATAATAAAGTTTTTGATCCAATGTTTCGGGTCGTCTATGTTAACTTCATGGCAGTACGCAAATAAAATTAATGTGCAACTAATTTGTGATTAGACCCACAGCTTTCTAAAAAATAATTTTTGAAACTTCTAGTATTTAAAACTTGCAAGTTTCATGTATTGCATGTAACCTCAGTTTCCAGTACAGTTTTGTATTTTGATTATTACAATTATATAAATTTTCTACAACATTGGTTTGAATTTGGGAAAGATTTTATAATAGAAGCTACTTATAATTTGTGGCATGTGGACTTGACAAATTAAATGTTTGTTTAATATCTTTAATATTATGAACTTGTTAACTTAAATTTTGTACTTATATGTTTTGATTATTTATATATTTCAAATAACAATGATTCATGTGAAAGCTACATATTATTTAATTTGTATTACTTACTAAAACTTCTGCTTTCAAATTTGTTCTAAATACTTAACTATTCAATAATTTGCTATAAATCTGTTCTGTTTTATATTGTTAATAACTTAATTCTTCGTCTTGGGGAATTTTCTTGGAGTTAATTTTTTAAAACTTAAACTTTATTAGGTAGCTAGTTCTAGTTTGGAGATTTACTCCACCTTACTTCTTCTCGGGCTAGATTAGACTCCATTTTACTTTTCCCCAGCCCTCCCCCCCCACACACACACTTCAAGGGGTTCCCAAATTTGCTTGAAAGAACAACATTGAGTAAAAAATTTCCGATATTCCAACCAAACCTTATCTGTAACCAAAAATAAGTTATGTACCAAAAATTTTGAGCGAGCCAGTAAAATTATTTTTTTCCTCGTTATTTTTATAAATTAGTGCCCTAGCCATTTTAATAAGAATTATGTATGCTTATAAAATTATACAAAAATGCAATGCTTGCATATTTATTTAAGATAGTTGTTGAAGGTTATTTATTTTTAAATTTTATTATTGAAAAAACATGTTAAATTCAAGCGTAAAAGTTCCAAAAGGAAATTGTATCCTATTTGGTTTTCCAAAGATATTAAAAAGTCCCTTAGGTCAAAGCAGAAGGCTTACAAAAATGCTAAACAAACTGGTAGAGAGGTTGATCAGGAAGCTTACTGTGTGTGGGTGGTTGCGCGTGTGCACAATTTTATACTCTTTGAAGTGAGGGATGATCATTATGCTATGAGGTCATTACAATGAGGTTGATAAAGAATTTCAAAATAATTAAAATCAATTTTTTTGTTTTTCCTTTTCAATTATACATCATTAAAAAAGTGCAATAGTAAAGTTTACACAAATCAACATAAGATAGAATGTATTAAGGGGCGAATTAGCCTGTTCGACCGCGTTGGGTCTCCAAACCAAAGTGCCTCTGTGTTAATTCAATGGGAAAAAAATATTCTAAGAGACATTTCTCCGGCTGTATTGACTATTTTTACAAACGGATTGTTTTGACTTACAGGTCGCTATAATCCCACTTTTTGAAATAGGTTCGAGTCGAATATTTTAAGTGAAATTATTTATCGAAAATTAAAAAAAAATATGTAGTAGAATAACATCTACTACACAGAAGAGCTTACTAATTCTGTACATCATTCAAAAAAGGAGAGAGATTGGACGTCCAAGGATTTTATTTAGTTTATATAAAATATTTAAAGTAGTAAAGAAGCCTTTACGGCTATTAAAGAGAGGGCCAAGAAAATCCGCTCAAAAGCACACAATCTCACATGTCGAGGTCTAGTTAAGAAGTGATTCACAGCTAAAAATTATTATTGCTTGTTCTTCGATTGACCAATTAATGTTCAGCATCGATGAGGAGAAAGGTTTAAGGTCACTTTAAAATGTTTGCTGACTAAAAAATTTCTATGAGAACTATTAAGTGGTGCGGCTATATGACGCTGTTGTTGGGATGTTAAAGATATTAATAACGATATTAAGGTTATGTGAAAAAGGTAATTTAAATTATTAAGTTCAAATTGGAGTTGTAATTAAAGTTTTTGAGGGGTTTAAGTCAGGATATGCCATATACGAACCCATTTCAAAAAGTGGGATTCCTATAAGTCAACTACATTTATCATATCAAACAATCCGTTTGTAAAAATAGTCAATACAGCCGGAGAAATGTGGCTTAGAAAATCATTTTTTTCTCCATTGGATTAACACAGAGGCACTTTGGTTTGGAGACCCGGGGTCGATCGGGCTCATTCGCCCTTAAGTTTAGAGTTGAAATAAAAGCAAAGTTTAATGGCGTTTAATGACTCAGCAAGCCTTCTTCTTATTTTTTGTGTAGGAACTTCGCTTTTTTACAGAGATGTTTGTGATGGGATTTTTCCTCATTTTGTTATAATAGTGTGAACACAGATAATATAAAACGAAAATATTATTGTTATTTAAATTCAGTTACAAATAACAAGTTGTTGTTTGCGTGATTCAAAATATTGTCCAGTTTGAATCAGAATATGACGGAAACATACAAAAGTTGTATTTCTACGATATATTTACGATATTTCTATGAAACATAAAAATTTGAGGAGAGGGAAAATCATTTTTTTGTTTGCCTTTGGATTTAATAAAGTAAAAGGCCTCAAAGAAAACTTAATAAACAACTAATGTCTCCCCAGTTTCTGAAGACAACCCACGTGTAGTGTGTAGTTTTATTTAACGTTTTCCAATCAATAGTATATGAATCCACACCGTTAATTTTCCTCAATAGAAAATCAAGATATTTAAAAAAAAATTAAATATAGGTCGAAAAGCATAAAATTGATAAAAGCGTAACGCTATACACAACTATAAACTTTGTTAGTCTTTCAAGGAGATTGTTAGGGCCCTGAGAAGTAAATTGCGAGATGTGGTATACACAGCTTAATACAGAAATGGGCATATAATTCGCAAGGCCCATTTTTGGAGCCCCAAGCAAGTTCAGGGCCTCCACAACATGCATTACTACATCTATGAACGTGTTTTCTTCATTTTAAATTTTTTCAAATAAATAACCTCATACAATTATCTCAAATACAATATTTTACTTAATTTTTTTATTAATAAACTAGCAAATAAATACCCGTTCTTCGCACGGACTAACAGAATATCAAGTCGATCCAAGTATATGTGTCATTTAATTTGCTATAGGATAATAAGCATTGCCTTTGTTCCCGTTCATTATAAAGAATAAAATACTGTTACTTATATTGCTTTAAAATTCCAAAATAAAAAAACATCACTATAAAATGCGCATCCTTATATCACAAAAATATTCCTCAATATGAACTTACTGTCATCGCAATTTTCCTGATAAATTCAAAATTAACTATAATTGTATAACAATGTTATTTCACGTCAAAACCTCCATTCTGTTTTTTTTTAAACATTTAAATCATTGGCACGTCCAATTATTTTTCAAATCATTAATTTTGTTTCTGAAGGTAATGTCAAGAAAATAAAAGCAATATCAATTATAATTAATTTTTGTGTTCATTTTAATTTCTTCTGTCGAATGGCAACACGAAAGGGAAAAAATGATCGTATTTGAGCGAAAGTGGTGTATTTTTTTCAGAAAAATAGAATTTTCTCTAAAAATGGAACAAATTGGAAAAAAAACTAAGCCTCAGGTGCAGACGTTGGTATTAAAGGGAATCTATCTTAAATTTCGAATTTCTGAGGGCAGTATAAGTAGGTCTTTTACGATCCACAGACACACAGACAGATTCTTTCTTTTATTATTATAGATACATAAGATAAAGGCACCAGATACCATCACATTGTAGCATCATACCAAATTTTGTTTTTTTTAAGACAAAACCATGGCCATAATTTTAAAACCATGCATAATTTTTATCAATACCATTGGCATAATTTATAAAATAAATTTTTGGGGTCTGCTTTTAAAAAATTAATGGCACTTGGTTCAATTGGGAATTATATTTACTAGTATTTTTTAAGGCAACTAATTCTGGCACATTTTCCCTCAATATTATTCGTTTTTAAGAAAATTTGGGGACCCCCTTGAAGTGAGGCCCTGATGCCGGAAATCAGGCTCTGAATTAATTCGTATGTATAATGCGTAGTATATGATTCGTAATGACTCTCTAATAATATACAATTAAGTAATACGAAAAGAATTTATAAATGAACGTTGGTACTGCGAAAATCATTTTAAAATGAGAAATTCCAAAATAGCGTACTACGCCCTCATTATGAACTCAATCATGGTAGTAATAATTGTACGGCTCCTTTTTTCTCTTCCTGCCGTAAAATGATACGGTGACTTTTTTTTAATTACCAAGAAATGCCATCAACTCATCACGAGTTTTTGGAAGTAACTTAGAATTATCATTTAATTCCTACATTTCGAAATCGTCCCACGCCATAGTTATTACTGAAGATTCTTTACGTTATAAGGTATTCGAGGTTAACTGGGGAGAGTCGGTGTTTTTCGGTCCTTTCTATTCAGACGAGTTCTATTTCTTTGTTCCAAAACCTGCCGTCTCAGAGCCATATGTAGTAGCTGTAAATCTTGAAATTAGTGTAAGGGCGAATGAGCCCGACTGATCTCGAGTCTCCAAACCAAAGCCTTTGTGTTAATCCAAAGAATTTTTTTTTAAAATCAGCTACATTTATCAAACAAAAAATATCGTTTGTAAAAATCTTCAATACATCTGGAAAAACGTGACTTAGAAAATTATTTCCCCCATTGGATTAACACAGAGGTACTTTGTTTGGAGACCCCGGTCAGTCGGGCTCATTCGCCCTTAAGAAAAGACTCAGTAATCTCTCTATATTAAAAAAAAGTAAGCTCTTTTAAAACGTACGGATCCATAACAGCATGAAATATTCATTCAATCATTCCATCCTTTTTTGAGTGTGTGTCTCCCTTATACCTCGATGACTTTTTTTCAAATTTCCAATTAGTTTTAATTAAATTTTAAAATAAGGCACAAGAAATGAAATTTTGTTCTATTTTGCATAACATCATGGAAAAAAGAAAGGCGTCACTCCGTTATATTTATGTCTTTTTAAAGAACAGTGTCTCTGCTCTGTTCTTTAAAAAGAACAGTTCTTTAACTTGGAGGTTGTGAGTTGATAGCGAGAGGCGTAGTGAATTGCACAATCCTGGGTTTGACATAGCGACAGCGAAAATAAATCAACTGGGTTCGAGGAGATTAGCAAGCAGATTGCTAGGGAGATTAGTCCAAATAATTGGCGAGTGATTTGCCAGCAACTGTTTAAAATTTGCGATTATAAAATTTTGAATTGAATTATTAAATCGTTATTGTTTTCAATCTGTTCTGCACAGTATTAGACTACTTACAACGGGTTAATTGTGTGATATGGTGTGTACTATAGTACTGTGTATTTGATAATTATTTAATACCACATGGCTTCTGTAAAAAAATGTATAACAGTGAAATCTAGTAAAAACTACCAAACTTTTAAATGTCTTCTTTTTCCAACTTCAAAATTGCGTAGATGGTGTTTCTTAATCACACAAACTATACAAAAGTTAAACATTTTCAATCGCTTGGGTTATTATGTATTTTTTTTGAGAAAGTCTTATATAATCTCAATTATTTATCAGAGCATTGCTGGAAATGCAATTAAAAATTTTGGTTTGTTAGATGTAAGAATTATGCTGCATTATGGTTATTGGGCCTGTCCAATAATTACCCCGATTTTCCGTGTCCAATAATTGCACGGGTCACCCTATACGAGTTACGCACAAGACGCAAAAAGTCATTAAAGTCGATTTTTAGTTAGTTAGTTTGATTATCATCGCACTAGAGCTACCGAGGCTATTGGCTATCGCGTCGTATTTAGAACCACAGTCAAGTGACGAGCTTATACAAAAGCTGTAAATTTATTACGCCAGCTGCAAATGTTAGACATTTTTTAGAACGATTTTTAAATGAAATCATAATATTGGTCACGTTTGCTCCACTGTTCGTCATCGGTAGTTTGCTTTTTAAGTATACATAGTTTAGTTTAGTTTGAAATATCGTCGCACTAGAGCTACACGAGGGCTATTGGGCGACGGCCGTCGTATTTTAGAACCACAGTCAAATGACGAGCCGACACCGAGTAGGTACCAACGCAACGTTAAGGGCGGCATCGTACGCAGCGTTAGGACTTTAAGGATATTTAACGTACACTCCCTCCATGGGTATTATTGTCGGACATTTTTGCCTGTGCGGGCCGTTTATAGGTCGGCATTTATTTGGCGATGCCTGGACCCGAACCTGGGACCTTCCGCACGGACTGGGCTCCCCAACCCCTCGGATTTTTAAAAAAAAAACCCTAGGTATGTGTTACATCACACGACTTTCATATCATTCGATAAATCAATATATTTAAAGTATAATCAATTCAATTATATACCTTATAAGGCAATTTCAATAACTTTAAATTCTAAAAAGTTGTATGCCAGCTACCTTTTGCGCATGCGCGATTTTCACGAAAACCTTATTATTACGTCCGACAGGTACTTAGGAACTCGGGCACCAAATTTGAAGTCCGTAGCTCTTTTATTTCGAATTTAGAGTGGTTTCAGACTGACACACAGACCAATAGTCAAAAGCACTCTTTTAGAATCAGCATCCTCCGAAACGTGTAGAAAACACAAATATCCATTTCCTATTTTTGACCCCATCGCAATAGATTCATTACCTTATATTTCACATTTTGTAATTGCAAGTAATAAAGAAAAACGAAGTAAAGACAAGATAAAAATGATAGTTTTCGAGTTATAATTAAAGTCAATTGAAGTAAAGGAAGTAAGCTTTTTGTTGTTGTTCGGTCATGTTGTGTGCAAACTGATGGACCAAGCTTCGTCACTTCGCTATTCTTGCATCTTCGAAATTAATTCTGGGTCTTAAGCATCTGAGAGCTGGCTTGAAGCTGGCACAATATATGCGCGGACAGTGACACAGACATTGGAGTTTGTGGAGAAGCTTCTTGTCCTTCGTAGATTCATCTTTTAAATGTTTTCGTAGTCTGCTATATGAAGAATGTACGTTAATTTGACAGGATGAATTTAATTATTTGTAAGTCTCGCTGCACTGCTGGCTCACGAGATTATGAGTTAGATGATTGGGCAAGTCTTAGTTTAGGTTCCCTTATAGAACTCTTGCTAAGTTTGCTTAACGTTTTCCGGGTATTGTAGAGGCTTCGAAACCTAAAAAAAAAAATAATTTTTTTATAATATTATTTAAGCAACTAGTGCCGAAAATAATACTTTATTAAGCGAGTGGCTTTTAGAAATAATGACAAGAGCTTAATAAAGTATTATTTGGCACGTGCTTGCTTACAATATTTTTTATAATAACGTGAAAAAAAGTATTTCTACCAATGAGTGATTTTCATGACATCATTTAGTTTCCATGGCGATATTCGGAAATGCAAAGTAGTAAAAGAAAAGTTGTAAAATAGTTTTCTATTTTGAATCAAAATAGTATTGTTTGGCGTGAAATTTGTGTTCTTACTTTTGTCTTATTTAATTTTCTTTAATAATTTTTGAAGTACTTGTAGTTTCCATGCAGATATTAGAAAATGCAAAAGTAATGAACCAATAGAAATAAGTGAGTTTTATGACATCATTTAGTTTCCATGGAGATATTCATGACATCATTTTGTTTTTGCACGTAAAGTGTCATTGCACGTAAAAGTGTCATTGCACGTAAAGTGTCACGTAAAGTGTTCATGCACGTAAAGTGTCATTTTCGCAACGATTTATGAATGAATATGATATAAAAAAGTGAACTTTTTGCACGTTGTTATAAAATAGTTATTTATGCAACAAGTGTGAAAAGTAACACTTTTTAAAACTAGTGGATTTTATTTCACGAGCGAGGTACGAGCGAGTGAAATAATGACACGTGTTTTAAAAAGTTTACTTTTCACACGTGTTTCACACACTATTTTTTATAATTACGTGAAAAAAATCAAATGTCATTGGTTCAAAAATAATTCACGTGCTAAATTTTTTACGTAAAGAAGATCGGCATCGATAAATCTCTGGAACTACAAAAGGCAAACTTATTTTTTAGTTTAAAGTCAAACACTTGAACATGGATACTGATTCAAAAAGAAAAAAAGTAATAACATTCACGCGCATAATATTCATAAATAAAGCAGATCAATAAATTTCTGGATTTTATGAATATTATGAAATAGAAATTTTACTTGAAATGTTGGCATCTTATGAAAATAGTGAAAAAAATTACTTTTTTTTCACTGGTTTTGGGTGAAAAAAAGTAATTTTTTATCACTGTTTCTAAAAAGTACAACTTTTCGCACGCGTCTGATATTAAAATTATAGTGTAAAAATCGGATTTTTTTCACGCAATTATAAAAACAATATTAAATTAAATTTTACTATCAACAAATAAAGTTCAATTTTATTTTTTAACTTTTTTAATTTTGAGGCCCCTATAAACTAGGAGGGGAAAAACCTACTTTTACCCTCTCTTATAGGACCCTGACATCTGAGCACCAATATCACGTGACCATCATACCGTAACCTCCCCGACATCGTTATCAGGTTAGTCACTCAGTCACGTTTTAAGGGATGTGGCTAAAAAAATATTTGCCCAGCCGCGCCTCAATGTGTTTAAAATATGGGGATAACATCGTATAGAATAAAATATTTCCCCCCTGTTCTGGAGTCTGGACAGATCTTCCATAAGGCCCGTTAGGCTCAGCCTAGGCCCCTAAATGTTAGGGGCCCTCTGTCAGACCTTTGGCATCAGTGAATATGTGTCTCATTGTGTCTCAGGGCCGGATTTCTAAATAGGCTAAGTAGGCTGTAGCCTAGAGCGGCGAATTTTTTGGGCGGCAAATTTTACGACCAATTACAGCCGCATTCGGCATAAAAAAATTATTATAAAGATACCAATATTTTTAAGAAAGAAAACAAATAATTTACATTAATGCATAAACCGTAAACGTATATATAGTATTAATATTTCGTAGCAAACATGGTCGCTGCGAGGGCGATTGCACCCCTCCCAGATTTCGAAGTTGAAAGAAAAATAGTGAACAGTTATAAAAAAATCGCCTTTCGTCGATTTAGGTAAGGATACATACACTCTTAAACAAAGAGTGGTTTTAACTCAGTCTGAGTTAATTCACTCCTTCCGGCGGAAATCACTTCTCTAAGGATGATTTCACTCTTTTTCGAGTGTAAAAAATAAGAAACAATCTGCGTCCTACACTCTTAAACGAGCGTTTTACTGTCTGAGTTAATTTTCACTCCTTTCGGGGCCGAAAATGCACTTCTCCTATAGATTGAATTTCACTCTTTGTTGTAAGAGTGTATATGATTCTAATATGTGTATCTATTTTAAACAGCACATACCACCCTATTTTGCAGCTAACTAGCTACCTTTCCCCGAAGTATAGGAGAATATTGTGACTGGAGCGGCAAATGGTAGCCTACAGGCGGCAAATCTTTAAATCCGGCCCTGTTGTGTCTTGTCTGATATAAAATTCAGAAACACATTAAACTTAAACAAAGTTTATTTATAAAAAAGAACAGCCATGATCAGAATATATGAAATGATAAAGTAATAAAACATATAATATTTACCTAAGTCATATCTATAGTTACAAGCGGAATCAGACACCACACATTTCCAAAAAAAAGAATCGCCTTTCCTATTATGCCTCTAGGAACTTAAAAGACAATAACCTCAGTTAAATAGACCTGTCCAAGTGAGAATATACTACGCAGAACTTAGCACATGGGCCTTAAGCATCGGACTTTGGACTATACTAATTTAAACAGACACTAAGACTATGTACTCGGGCCTATCTGAATTAGATTAAACTATTTTAGCACAGAACCATTTATAGGATATACTGAATGATAGTATATGAACCATGATCAAATTTCCTGAAGTTTATCTTAGTTATAAGCACATCAGACACACGAGGCATTTTTCGCAAAAAACAGACATGCTTTTATAAATCCTCTAAATTAAAGGTTACAATATACAGTTAGATAGACTGATCCAGAGTTAGATATACTCAGAAACAAATGGGGCCTGCATATGAATTGAACTAATACTATAGTTTAAAGTACCACTAAGAACTTACTAGTACAACACCCTCAAATTTCAGTTTTTTTTATGCTAAATGTTGCGGACTCTCAAAATCCCGTGCGTTCCTATTAGGCGCTGGTGCTGGGAGCTAGGGATAAGTCGGCAAGGCTCTTGATTTGTATGCGAAGTGTCCCAGGTTCGGGTCCGGGCATTGCCAAAATAACTGCCGAATTATAAACTGTATGTGCAGCTAAATAGTCCGACGAATAATACCCCGTGCAGAAAAAGTGCTATAAATATGCTCCAAAGTCCCAAAGCCGTGTACGTACGATGACGCCCTTAAAAGTTGCGTTGTGTGTCTACTCAGGTATCGGCTCGTCACTTGACTGTGGTTCTAAATTACGACGCTCCGTTGCCAATAGCCCTCGTGTAGCTCTAGTGCAACGACAATTGACCTAACCCTAACCCCCTGCGTTTTGAACAAGCAATTGCAAAATATGACCCGAAGCCTCTGCTTCGTTACTTGACCACGGGTTAAAATTTAGACGATTGTCGCCAATAACCCTTTATAGCTCTAGGATGACGTTAAATCAACCTATATACAAGATACCTTGCAGAATGAAGACTTAATTGATTTGAAGTGTCCAACCCACTCTAAAAGTCGCGTTGGGTGCCTATTTAGTGTCGTTTCGTCACTTGACCGTGGTTCTAAATTACGATGCCCGTCACCAATAACCCCTGCGCAGCACAATTGCGACTTTAATTCAACTCCTCTCTACCCAACCCAATCAATCAAAAATGCATCACCGCGCCCAGTCGCAGTATCATTTTGCCGTCTGTTGCAGCGCACACCCAAAGAGTTCTATAGTAGGCCCTTTAGAATTCGCACGCGGCGGCAAACGGAGACCCACATTACAAAGGGAGCGTCAATGTAGAAAGTTCGGTAACGGATATCAAGTGTCCATCGCCTTGCACGATTGTATGTACGAGGATTTCCTCGTACATCTTACAAGGTATGCACGAGCAATCAGATTAACGTATGTCAGAAAGGGAGCCCAGGTGTCTTTATGGTTAAGATCGCAGCCATTACGCTAATAGTCTGCGCACTGTACCGGGTGCGGGCTCGATTCCCGCCTTCGCCCTGGGTGTAATTTCTCTGTGTCAATAAAATTTCTGTCTGGTCTGTGTTACTTGACGAAGGTTTACAAGCGGGTCTCTGATCAAGCACACAAGCCGGAAATACATGTAAATATCACCCAACCTATGTCAGAAAGCGTGATTGTGAAAAACATAGAATCAAAATGAGAGTTGAATATAGGTTACCCCCGTTCACCTTGCGGAAACCGGGTAGCAAAATAAACCACCGTGACGGACAAAGTATGAGTGTTTTACTTTAACTTGGCAATTTAGCACCTGACTGCCAAAGTTGCAATTTAAAAAAATGATGAAAATAGTGAATTTTCTTATTTGGTTTGTTATATTGTTAAATATAATTAAATAACAAGTAGGTTTGTTACAGAATCTGTCACTTAAACCGCTTCCACACAATATTTATGCTAAACAGGAAACACACTATTTATGCGCCTCAGAAATTAATTCGCCTAACAGGGAGTTCTAATTCAAACTTTTAAACGCGAAATATTAACTATCGTCATTAATCTTCTTTCGCGAATTAATAATTACTCATTATCGTTTGCTAAATTTGTTTGAAATTCGTAGAATAATGATGCAAATTTTTTTAAATAAATATATTTTAGTCGCCACAATTTAATTTACAGTTCGAAAATATATAATTATTAAAATTGATGCTTTAAAAATAAAAAGCGAAACTTTGCATATTTTTTTTTATGCAAAGGTAGACTTCTCTATGCTTCTTTCTTCATGCATATATAATGAACCATCATAAGAACCCTATTGTGATATTACAACAATCCAAACTGAATTATATCACATAAATATTCTTTCAAAAGTTTTATTTTAAATAAAGTTTCTGTTTCTCGTACTTTTAACAAAATGGTAACAGTGAAAATATTGAATAAAAATGGAATTTGCATGTTATTTCAATGTAGTTAAAATTTTAGTTATTTAAATTTTAAATAAACTTCTAATTTAAATTTTTAAATGAAATTTGGGATGTAGTCTAACCCGATTTTTTTGCTTCAAAATGACGTATCCTACTTGTTTGTGAGATTTACGGTTTGTTCTGTGAAAGTGGGTGACGGACAGACGGACGGACTGAACGATTATAATACCTTCCACTTTTTACGTTATAAACGTAGTGTGGAAGCTAACAATGATGCACTATTAAATAAAAAAGCGTATTCTTCGAAATGAAAAAAAGCGAAAGAAAATATCATACAGTTTATAAGGCTTATTGGCTAAAATTCTAACGCCCGCACCGAATTGCTTTGAAATCAAATGACGAACATACAGAAAACGTTTTTGTTTTTGGCTCCTTCGGAATAGAGTTACTGAGCCTCTATTTCAATGCCTTCTTATGCTGAAAACCAACTAGACTCTTATAAGTTTTCTTTGAATTATTAATACAAGAATTTGGAAATTAGCAAGAGCCGACGGCAACTACTTTTAAGCAAGAACATCAAAAAAATATCGATAGTTTGAAGAACATTTTTTAAATGGGTAACCCGATTCCCCCAAAATTTATAGGCAGCCGTTGAACCATTATTCTATTTAAAAAAAAAACGTCCCCTCTAGCTGTATAAAACGAAAAAGAAAATAAAAAATATATTTTTGCCACAGCTGTGTTTTCTAGATCTTTTGTCCTAAAAAGAAATATATCGATATTCTGACTCCCCCCCCCCCCCACTTCTTAACATTATATTATTGTTGGACTTTCTGGAAATAATAAGAAATGACTTCCTGCTGTCTCTTTGGTTGAAAGATTTAGTGCTCAAAAACTTCTGCGAAGAAAAGAAATGGAGATTGTTTGGAATATCGAAAATAAAGTCTAATTTTTGACATTTAGTGGTGCTAGAAGTGTCAATACTATATAGTGCTCCTGAATCAGCCAACACACTAGTTTTCTGACAATTGTTTTGTTGCTTTTAGCTTTTACGCTACGTTTATAAAGTAAAAAATGGAAAGTATAATAATCGTTCAGTCCGTCACCCACTTTCTCAGAGCGAACCACAAGTCTCACAAATAAGTGGGATGCGTCATATTGAAGCAAATAATCAAGCAAGGCTGTATCAAAATTTCATTAAAATTTTTAAATTGTAAGTATATTTAAAATTTAAATAACTAAAAATTTCATCGATATTGAAATAACATGAAAATTCTATTTAAATAACTATTTTGACGAGAACGATATTTTTCTTTTTTGCATCACTGGATTTGTATATTTTGTGAATCACTCTTGAAAAACTAAATTTGATTGTGATACGAATTATTTATTTTAAGTATTCATTTAAATCGTTGTACCAACGATTCAAAGTATTTATTTTAAAATCGTTGTTGGTAAAATATAAGTTCGTTGCATATTGCAAGTAAGCGGTTTTGTCTTACTATACCGCCTGATGATGTAATGTCGAATTTTTACTTTCCTACATCTGCATTTATAAATAAAACATTAACTCCCCGAGGTTCCACATAATCATTTTCACACATCCATAATTTCGATCTAGCTTTCGGCGTTCTTCGAAGAAGTTATTTCCCCAATAAAAATGTTTTAAAAAAAACAAAAAAATATTTAAAAAAAATACAAATTGCCTAGGCAAGACAAAAAGTAAAGTTTAAAGTTCTTTTGAGAAAGTAGTTCTTCCCAGTTAGGTTAGGTTGTACATTTCCGACTGCCTTTTTCTAGCCTAAATGAAGCTTTAACTTAGCCAATTATGGCTTGTAAGTTGTAATTTAGAACCCGGGTCAAGTGCCGAAGTCGTCACCTAAGTGGGCGCCTATAGCCAACCAGTGTCGGTATCTAGCGCTTACTCGGGACTTTCAACTCAATAGATTTAACGAGTACAAATGTCGCAGTGTAGTCAGAACAAATACCGACAAATCACACAACACAAATATCCATGCCCATATACCAGGATTCGAGCCCGAGACATTCTGACTGCCTTGCCTCTAGTTAGCTCCCTGACCTTTCAGCCACCCAGTCAACTGCTTCTGGTTCTTGTAAGTTTATTTATTTTAAGAGTACTATACTAACAGAAGTCGGCATTTTTTGCGAAAAACTTCTCAAATAAAAATTGTTCCATTCTCATCTATATATAAATAAATACATTGTATTGCTCTTCACTGCGAAGAGCAAGTGAAAAAAAGTAGGTATTTCCTTAACATCTTTATTATCGCTCTCCTGAATATCGCTTCCAAAAAGTCTAGTAGAAGAAGTTGGCTTTGAAACGAATCCATTTTTCGAGACAAAAAAAAATCATTTCTCATTGAGGGATTGATATTTTTCTTTTTAGAGGCGTGTTTAAATTTCCAAATGACGTAGCAGGGGTTGCTAGGGAAAACTAGTCGCCAATGGCTATTGTGTTGGCGATGAATTTTAGATAAAAATTTGTATATTTCGCGATCTTTCATAAGTGTTTTCAGATAGGGTGTATAGTTAAGTGGTTTGTAATTAAATCTTTAGCCATGACTTTTTCTTTTAATTCTTAGTAAATTTGAGCAACTAATAAACAATTCTTAGTAGGGTGAGATACGACAGCAACATGACCAAACGAGACATATAGTGTGCATGTGGCCGATGCGAGTGGTTTGGATCGCAGGCCTAACGCTAGCTGTCCGCGCGCTGTAACAGGTGCGGGTTCGATTTCCGCCTTTGTCATGGGTGTACTTCCTTTCTCAGTATTAAAACTATAAATTAACTAGCACTTTTGCCACTCTATTCGGTCCGTAGTGAGCCATGGCTGCCGATGCAGCTCAGTACGAGTCGTTCCTCTACCCTACTATAGAACTCTTTGCATACAAAATGATAGCGTATAAACGAATATTTCATGTGAGCGAGCGGAGCTGCGGAACCAGACACATAGTTACGAAGCAACATTGGCTGAGTTATTAGATATTGGCATCTTTATATTATTTTAAAAAAATCTCTACCTAAAATTAATGTGCAGAAAATGAAAACCGACCGAGTCTTTTAAATCAATGAGAAGCGTGACGTCACACTAAACAAGTCGATATGGTTGGCTTGAGTTCCCCAAAAGTCGCCAAAGTTGGCGAAGTTATCGCCGATCTGATCCGGAGGTGTGGTTGAGTTGAGACTGCATCGAGTGATGTGAAATTGTGAATTGTGATTGACTTTTGAAGGAATAAGGACCCATATGTGCTTGTGATCCAAAGACAAAACTTTTCAAATCCTCCCTCGCTTCAGAACTCTCTATGAACTTTATGTGAATTTCAACACTAATATCTAGATCTAATCTGCATCAGAATAATACGGTAAGAAACAATTTCTTGTTCGTGTTTTTATTAGGCCGCATGCTTTTATTCAACCACCTGTAAAATGGATTTAAAAAAATTACTCGTTTAAAGTAAATGTTATTTCCTTTCCTTATTTTTTTTATGAGTATTTTTGTGTTGAAACGTTTATTTTTTTGACATTGTGCTGTAAAAAAGATTGTAATCGGATGGGCTGTGGATATGAAGTGTGTTTATTTTGAATGTAAATATCCCTTAGATTGTTTTATCTGTTATTATTTTTTATTCACGTGTCCAAAATATGGGAAATTATGATTATCATTAACTTTTTTCTTGATTAAGTTGTTTCTGTGCCATTTTCTTTTTCTAACATATCTATGAAAGTCTTTTCATAGTGTGAATTGTTGATGGTTGTTACTATATCCTGTTGAATTAGTCTATAATAAACTTAAATGAACACCAAAACATGGGAAATGTAATAATCATGTTGTTAAATAAAATATTACCTTGAGGGTTTTAATCATTTTAATTGTTTTCTTTTCAATAAGGACAGTTATACACAATGTGCTTGTGGTTAAGGTAATTCGCTGGGTATTCTAGATCATCATTAGTGATGCCTTGAAACACATAATAAATGCACTGGGGACAGTGCATATTAAATCTATTCGTTTTCTAGTCCTGATACCTATTCATTTACTTAGGGTGTGCCCTCGTCGCTTGACTGTGACTCTAAATTACTAGACCTGTTTTGGATGATTAAAGACCTAAAAGTTGAAGGCGTTACCTAGTATAATGTACCCTCATTATATAGGTAACACCTTCAAATGACCAAGGATCCTTTATTAAATGGACAATTAGTAGCAAAACCTCTGTGCTTATTTTTTTTATAATGATTATGGTCTGAAACAATTTAGCTGCTTCAATTATGTTTTTATCCGACTATGAAGTTATTTTTATTAGTTTTTAAAGCAATAATATGGTTTTAATTTAACCTAATTACACAGTATAATGTGGCCACACTGCTGTACTGATCAGCGCACCCGGTTCCTGTGAGTCAACCTGGGTTCGTATACAGGTTGAGTAAATTGTGACTCGTTCACCCCTAAATTAAACCGTGACTCATTCACCCCTAAATGAGCATTAGGCTTTCGTAGAGAGTTAACTCAGGGTTCATCACCAAACTAGCCACTTGAAATGGACAATCGCTAGTATTAACACTTCAAGGTTACAGGAACAGATGCATATCGCCTAGTGGCCAGTAGGTTAAGAACTCAAACGGTAGGTTAAGAACAGCGATGCTCACACAATAGGGTATTTGACTATTTTTTTTATCATCGTAAATTAAGCGTGTGTATAAAATAAAAATACGACTTTTCTTTCTTCAAAATTTTGTCAAATAATGTAAAAAAATGAATTTTAAAATTAGAATGAAAGATTACGCCCGAAAACGCTTTGTGGCTGTCACATGGTATCTATGACGTCACTAGTAAACTATAAACAAACTTTGAAACACTATTTTGGAATCTACTTTAAGCAAATTTGAACTATCCGCTTCTGTAAAACCTTCCATTATCTATATAATTCTTATTTAATAGTAAATTAGATTAAATCCAGCTTGATTACAAACAAAAAACGTCACATCGGGTTATATCGACTAGTGAAGTCAGCCAAATTGCTGTGTTTGTGATCATGTGACATACCGATGAAAAATAAGCCATTTTAAAATGTTTTTTTTTTAATTATGTAAAGATTTATTTTGTAAAAAAATATATGCGTTTGTAATTTTTGGGTTCAAACTATAATTATAATTTAATGTGGGAAGGTATTTTAGCTATAGTCAATTACCTTTTTTTGTTGGAAATCACATGAAGGGCTAAGTGGAAGAAAGCACTTTCGAAGCTTGCATTGTAATCAGACGGACTATAATACTGTGTCACATTCTTATTTTGTAAAGCTTCTTTTTAAACCTCTAACACTCTTGCAGTTAGTTCTTTGCTTATTGCATATAACCCGTAATAATTTTTAAGTATGATTTTTTTATAGTATATTTCTTATGCACTATGTTTTGATGTACAGAAATACCTTATCATATTCAGTATTAAAACTATATTTATTTTTTAAAAAAAAGTTAGTAATGAATGAGCTTATGCAGACAGTATTCCTTGAATATCCTTATGGAGTGGAATGGCCCTTGTGTAGCTGTAGTGCAACAATATTTCTTAATAACCCTAACCCTTATGGAGTGTTTTTAATGATGCTACATGGATGCTATTGGGTATATGCCTCGTCACTTGACTGCTATTCTTAATTACAAGGATCTTCACCGTAAAGCCCATTTGTATCTTTTATATTTTATTCTAATTTTCTTCTGGAAAACTCCTGTAAATGAATTATGCTTTTTTGAATTTTATCTTTTTTTTTTTCAAAATGGCAACTTACAATTTTCTCAGAGATAAATTATTTTTCTTGTGAGTCTAGAACTTTTAATGGTGTATTTGATAAGTAATATAATATATTTTAAAATGTGGTTAAGGGTAGAATGCATGGAAGAGGTTAAATTTATGGAATTTTACAGAAATTACGACTTTCTGTAGAAGCAGCCTAGATATGTCTTCAAAAAGACAACCTTGGTTTTTTTAGCTTTATTTTAGGTTTAAATTTTATTTCAACTATTAGTATTATTTAAATCTTCAAGAAAACTTTCATTGCAAATCAATAATCACAAGTTAACTTTTTTTTTCTTTAACTCATTAGCGACGCTTAATATGAGCTTTATGCTTAAGGGGGGATGGGCGCGCTGGATCGCGGGTCTCCAAACTCAAGTGCCTCAGTGAATCCAATGAGAAAAAACTATTTTCTCTGCCACATTTCTCCGGCTGTATTGAATATTTTTACAAACGTTTTTTTTTAAATAATAAATGTAGATAACTTACAGGTCTCTATCTTCCCACTTTTTGAAATTGCTTCGAATATTTTGTGTAAAATTATTTATTGGAAATTAAAAAAAATATTCGAACCAATTTCAAAAAGTCGGAAGGTCGGGACCTGTAAGTCTGCTACATTTATCACATAAAAAAATCCGCTTGTAAAAATATTCAATACAGCCGGAGAAATGTGGCAGAGAAAATATTTTTTTCTACATAGAATTAACACTGAGGCACTTTACTTTGGAGACCCCCGGTCCAGCACGACCATCCGCCCTTAAGTTTATCTAAGTAAATAAAGAATAAAGCAAATGAAGACTATTGCCCTATACAATTTATATTTAACAAATGAATTTACATGAAAAACGATTTTTATTTAAAAACTTTTAGTTAACGTTTTTATACGGAAATTATGGCGTTCACAAAGTTGTCGGTAATGGGTTACTTTGGAATAGACTATCTTTTCTTCATTCGCCATTGGCTCTCGTGTAGCTCTATTGCGACGTTTATTCAACCAAACATAACCTATTGACATTGTTAACATTTTCCTAATTTGTTTTATAATAATAGGTGTAAAGCAATTTTTTGTAACGAGGAATATTTTTTTTTAGTATTTTGTTTTCAAATAGAAAACCAATTTTGTATCTGAATTCAAGTAAAGAAGGTTAAAAATCTTTTTTAATCCTTTCCGAAACTAGTCTTGTTCTTGTATTAGTGACTTCAACGGAAACCAAATTCTCATAAACTAAATTCTCTAAAGAGAGGAATTTAATTTCATTCTACGAAAATCCCTTAACTTAAAAGATCTTTTAATAAATAAATATCGCTTGTACATTAAAGTGCAGAACCTTTCCAGGAATTACTTTTACTGGTAATATTCAGTGAGTTCGAGGAATTATTTCGATGTTCTAAGTCAAGCGATTTCGTTCATCTGTGGTCACACGGCCCATTATGAAATAATGTGTCATCCACTTGAATCGCTTTAGGAAAACATACATTTTTGCTTTGTTAGCCTACTTTTCTTTTTTTAATTCGAAAGAATTAAAAAAATGAAAAAGTAGGTATTGACATGCGGTCGATGTCCGTCTGTCTGTCCGTCTGTCCGTCCGTACCCCCCTTCCAAAATCGGTTCTAATCATCGGATCTTAAAAATTCTTTTTTTGTTAGAAAGCTATAACCTCAGATACCCAACTTTCATACTTTTTGTCCGTCTGTCTGTACGTCCGGACGGACATAAATCTACTATCTGTCGGCGAATTTCCCATTGAATTAGCATGAAATTCAATTTGAGTCATTTAAATCACGTAGTATTGAAATGCGTTAATGTCCAACTGTATGTCTGTCCATCTGTCTGTCTGTTCGTATGTCTGTCGTCTGTTGTCCGCCTGTCTGTCCCCATGTCTGTCCGTTGTCTGTGTTGTACCCTTCCAAATCGGTTCTAATCATCGATCTTAAATTCTTTTCTTTTCGAAAGCTATGACCTAGATACCACTCATACTTTTGTCCGTCGTCTTACGTCCGAACGGACATAATCACTATCTGTCGGCGATTTCATGATTAAGCATTGTTCTCATTTGAGTCTTTAATCACTGTAGGTATTAAATGCGTGATGTCATCTGTTCGTATTCGGTCGTCATTTCCGTCTTCTGTCGCCTGTACTGTCGTTGTCTTCTGTACCCCTCCAAAATCGGTCAATTTCATCGTATCTTAAATTCATTTTGTTAGAAAGCTATGACCTCAGATACCAACTTCTATTTTTGTCCGTCTGTCTGTACGTCCGACGGACTAAATCTATATCTGTCGCGAATTCTTTGAATTAGCATTGATATTCCAATTTTGAGTCATTAAACTACTGTAGTATTGAAAGCGAGTGATTTCAACTGTACTCTGTTCTATGCGGTCTCTTTCGTCCGTAACGTCTGTCTGTCCGCTGTCCGCATATTAATATTATAACTACAATATAATTTAAAAAACTCTATATCCTAGGAATTATAATATACTGTGTTTCTTTGATTCGGAATATAATTCGATGATTACACATTTCTTCTAACACAGTGAAGGAAATCATTAAGAACATACAATTGTATTCGATTATGCAATAGGAAAGTAGGCTATTTTTTTCTTACGACTTCTGTTTTACTTGTCTTAAAAATGAAATACGTACTTACACCTTATACTTTTCGGCTGCCTTATTCTTCTTTTAAAAAAAATTGCTATAATTTGTCATTTTCATCAAATCAAACCATTATAATATATAATAATTTTTTATGTTGACTGAATCAATGGTACGCTTTTGTCTTCAGGTATAATAGTTTACAAACACTTAGTGTTCTTTTAAGAAACCAGTTGCGTATTTTATTTATTTTGTAAATTTTAATTCTAAACAGAAAAGTTTATTTTCTTGCGTATTGACTAACGACAAAGTAATTACTTTTTGTCTAAAGTGGCGGTACATAGTGTTGTTACATAATTTTGTATTTTAATGAAAGACATTTTTAAATTAAAGTTATATTTATTTTTCCATTCCATACATCAAACAAGTTCGTTTTATGTCAACATAGAAGCATAGTTATTGGTTGTTAGAATACGTACCAAATTATTATTTATTTTGAGAAGAATGATGAAACTGGAAGGTATATCAATTTCAATCTATTTTATTGTAATGTGTATTCTTAAGATAAATTTTTCTTGTTTTCAATGAGCTTTTTTCAACACTTTGTCAAAGAAAACAAAACAACCAATGAAATCGCAGTCTTTAGAGCGTGACATCATAAGAAATATTTCCATTGTATCGACAACATTCCATAGAAATGCAGTTTATTCTGACCTAACAAAATAAAGGTAGCTTGTAAAGAAACATCAACTATTATTTTTAGTACTACTACTTGAAGTTTGGTTTTGTATAAAAGATATTTCTGAATCGTTTTTTTTAAAATAGTTAAGGTGTTTGGACTTCGTATAAGATATTTTAAAATTTCAGTTTGTAGTAAATCAATTTCTGAATGCATTCTTCCTTCTATGATTTTTCTATTTCTGGATATGTGCTTTTTTTTTTCTAATTCAATCTTAGAACGTATTCTACGTTAATCTACTCATTATGGAAAAAAGGTACACAGTATTCTGGGTGTGGCTGATAACTGTTAATGTAATGTTGTAATATGTTAACTGTTGTATAAGCTCTCTTAATACCGTCTCAAACTCTCAAATAAACATTCGGAACCGTCTTAGCGTCTTGTCTTTCGTGGCTTGGGGATGGGGACCCAGTAGATAAGGCGCTTGCCTTGCATTCAAAAAGTCTAAGGTTCGGGTACTGGCATTGCCAAAGAGACCTATAAGTGGTATCTGTGCAGCCGAAAGATCCGACGAATAATACTCGGTGTAGAGGACGCGGTGAACGTTAAAAATGCTCCAAAGTCCCGTCGCTGCGTACGGTTTCGCCATAAAAAAAACTAACGTTGAGTGCCTACTCGTGTGTCGGCTAGACCGTGATTCTTAATTGTGACGGCCGTCGCCAATAACCCTTGTGTAACTCTAGTAGGGAATAATTTAACTTTCCTTAACCCTACTCAATACGTAAAACCATCTAGAAAAGTATTCCCTACTGGCTGTGACTGATTACTTTGTGCTGTATATTGACGGCGTATAAAGCCCTTATCAGACGGTACGAACGTCGCTCGTTGAACAACTTTTGGGACAGCAAAAACGTCACAAGAGAACGGCTACGTCATGCGTGACATCACAAACTTAAAAGCAGTATTATCGCGGTATTGGAGGAGGAGGTACAAGGAGGAGGCTCGGCCATGACGTCACGACTGAATTTCGTTCTGATTGGAGCTGCCATTCGAACAGCAAAAATGAGCCGGATTTTTTCGAGTCGACTCTAAAATGCTCATCGAGCAAAAACTGCTCCAAAAACCAGTTTTTGATATGGCGTACGGACGTCGCTGAACGAACGAGCTCTCGTGTGATAAGGCCTTAACTCAATACTGTCCCAAATCGACATTCGAAATCGTTTTGGCGTCTAGTCTTTTCGTGGCTTGTTTCCATCTCTCCTTTAGCAAGAATGTAGGGTACCCCTGTAAGCAATACAATCAATATCCAGTCAATATCCACTGACGTATGCTGTCTGTGGTATGACACCGTTGCACGATTTCCGCCATTGGAGCAACACTCCAAGAAGCGATATAATCAATGGTTAGTATACAGGGTGTCCGTAAAAGAATGTCCGAGTTTTAATGGTATATTACAGGAGTTCATTTTATACTAAATATAACAAATCATACATGACATTGAAAGAAAACTAATCTAGTTTTTCCTATAAGTGCTCAATGTGTGCGCCTTTAGTGATACGGCACACATCCAAACGAAAACGCAATTCTTCCCATACTGTCTGCAGCAAGTCCGGAGTAATGGAAGCAACAGCCTGTGCAATTCAACCTTTCAAGGTTGGTAAATCGTGGGGTAGGGGTGGAACGTAGACCCGATCTTTTACGAAGCCCAAAAGGAAGAAATCACAAGGCGTGATGTCGGGTCACAATTTGAAACTCGGACATTCTTTTACGGACACCCTGTATAATAAAAACTTAAGGCTGAACCCACATAAAGGATTTAGTTGTATAATTCACATTCTCCAAAGTATAACTAGGATATATTGCGTTCAGCTCATTCATTGGCGACTTCGCTCAATTGAATTGGCGATCGTCAAAAGTGGCAGATGGGGCCTTTGCAATTTAGCAGCCTCTAACTATTCGCCGTGAATACACCCTTATACAGTGCGATGCAAAAGTTGACGTTTTTTAGCTGTAAAATTTAGAATTGTGATAGTGGAATTACAAAAGCCCCCTAAACATATTAAAAAAAATAGTTTGAAATACTATAATTGAAACACAATTGCCTACTACCGAATGCCTACCAGTCCATCACCTTAAAGTTTTCCCACGAATTCGTGGATTTGGAGGCATACATTGGAAGATTTTCTTGATGAAACGTGCAGTCATTCCCATATAAAATCACAAAATAACGACATATTGTTCTTTTTTGCACTTTAGTACATTGCAGAGAGTGACTATCTCTGCATTGTACTAAAGTGCAAAAAAATGTGTGCTCCTCAAAAATGACAAAAAAGTCTGTCTCATCAACGCAATTCCCTCCACACCATTATAAACGTCCCACCTTGATGCTAGAATTTTTGAGGCAAAAACCGGTCCCACCGGCAAAAAACCGTTTTAAATCGTCCTAACCTTCTTGCTAGTTTGGTTGTTTCTAACTCCGCCGATGCCGGTCCACAGCCCGGATAAGAAAGGAGGATGGGAAACAAAGCCACTAAAGATCAGCGCCTTATTGCAGCTCTATGCTTTATACCATCGAAAAATAGAATATATAGCTGGAAGTATTTCTCCCAGTGCAAACAGATCTCAGAGAGTGCGACTAGTCTGGCCCTATCAAAGTAAGTGCATGCGTAGTAGAAAAAGTTACGTCATTTGGCGACATGTTTTAGCGCTCATAATGATAGCGATAAGGTTCTAAATGAGCGTTGATGAATTGAATCGTTAAAAGAGGAGCCAAAAATCAGTGCCAGAATTGGAGAAGCCAACTCGGTCGGCATCGACCGCGTCCATATCGGCATCGACCGCGTTTCCATAACATCGAGCAGTCCATCCAGTATATAGTAGACTAGCTGTTATACCCGACGTTGCACGGGTAGAGGTGGAAAAATAATTTAACAGTCAATTTAACTATTTTTTTTTCTTTCATTTTAGTTACGTAAGATATGAAGATTACCCAGTAATTTTCCATTTAATTACCCAACTTGGATATAGTAATAAATAATATTAATTTCAAAAATACCTTTGATGAGAAGCTCAAATTAAAAAGAATACATATTTAAGTAAAAAATAATCAGTAAGAATTAAAAATGGAAAAACAGCTAAATCTTAAAAGGGTCTCGGACATTTATTTTAACGCAATTCAAGGAAGTTCTATAATAAATTAACTTTTTTTTGGACACTTTGTAGATATAAATACAATATAAGCAGTACAAATTTCTACCATAATTCAATACAAATGCTGAAAAATTAAGAATTCAATGCAAATGTATACAGTATTAAATCAATGCAGATATGTACACTAATTGAATGAAAATAAATACAATAATAATTCAAAGAAAATGAATACAATAATAATGCAATGCATATATGTACAATAATAATTTAATGAAAGTTAATATAATAAAAATTCAATGCATATATGTACAATGATATATCAATAAAAATAAATACAATAATAATTCAATTAATTTATATAATATTAGACAATTAATTTTGAAGTGCCTCCGTAAACACAACGTTTTTCGGTTTGGAATCTGGTGCAAGAGTAAAAAGTTTTTCTTGATTCCCCACTCTGGAGCAACCGACATGCAATTGCCCGTGAGAAAAGACATGTTCTGCCAGTTGCAGGCCGACCACCTTGAGGGACTGCCCTTGGGCCTTGTTGATGGACATGGCAAAACTTGGCTTGATTGGGAATTGGAGGCGCTTGAAAGGTATGGGTGCGTCGGAAGGGATGAGGGGTATCCTGGGAATAAACACGTCCTCTCCCTTAGCTGATCCCGTCATCACGGTAGCCTCCAGCACCCTTGGCATCAGCTTCTTGATTGTCAGCCTTGTGCCGTTACAAAGCTTGGGTGGATCTAAGTTCCGCAGGAGTATGATTAGAGCTCCTACTTTTAGCTCTAATTTATGAGGAGGAAATCCTGGAGGATCCAAGCTGCTGAGGAACTTCACAGGATAGTTGACCACCTCGTCTTCGTCCGGCACGGTGTCGACAGATTTGTAGATGCATGTCTCTCCTGGAAGCTGGGACAAAAGCTTGGTGTTAATGCTGTCAACTGCCACGTTCTTGGGAGCAAGAATGGCTCTTTCACTTAGCCAGCTTCGGTCTTGATAATGTAGGTGTAGGTTAGGGAAGACCTTTTCTGCCAGTTGAGACATGTCTTGTACCACATGACCAAAAGGGAGGGTGACTCTTCCATTTTGATCTGCTGATAAGGTGCCGTTCCCTACCTCTAGAAGCTGCTGGGCAAATATGGCTGCCCCTTGGTCGCCACTGAGCTGTGCCCTCATGTTGGTCTTCAGGCTAAAGCGTTTAACGCTTGGCCACAGGTGTGATGTCTTAATACAGGCGTTGTATTGGTCGGCTCTCGTGCCTTTGGGAATGACGGGCAAAGTCTGTCGAAAGTCACCAGACAGCAAGACTGCAGTACCTCCCATTATCATGTTTTTGCGCCTCAGGTCTTGTAAGAGGCGGTCCAGAGCTTCAAAAGCCCCCTTGTGGCTCATCGTAGCTTCATCCCATATAATGATATGGCACTCCGAGAGCATCCTGGCCTTGATGGAGCCACGACTAATGTTGCAAGTGGGAGTTTCTTGTTTCATCAGGTTTAGGGGCAGCTTGAATGCAGAGTGGGCAGTTCTACCCCCATCCAGTAAGGTTTGCTGCTATCCCACTTGAGGCCACTGCCAAGGCGATCTTCTTGTGCTGCCTGAGCTTGGCCAGAAGCAAGTTTATTACGAATGTCTTGCCAGTACCGCCCGGGGCATCGATAAAGAAGAGACTTCCTGCACCCTGTTCAATGCTGGAGATGATGGCGTTGTATGCAAGATTCTGATCCTCTGTAAGACGTGGTTCATTTTCTCTTACATGCGCAGCCATCTCTTCTGTATTGTAGCTTGTCTCGCGCTGATATTTGAGGGCAAGATCATTTTCGCTGCCCTCTGGCGTAGGCAAACCATAGGCAACGACTCCTTCTCCTCCCATTGATTGAATGAGCTTATGAAGCTCAAGGAGAGCTCCATTAAAGATGACATCATTGTAAGGAATATCTTCATCAGGGTGCTGTCTTTGAACTGTGTGGAAGATATCCTCAGCCATGCTGTTCCTGTGTTTTTCCCATAATTTGTGAGGCTCGGCCAAGCCGCAGGTCATCAGCATGATGGCAAAGAGCTGGCGCAGTTGCTTTGGTGCTCTTGAGAGCGCAGCCTCCTCCAAGGTCTTGTCCCAGAGATCATCATCCTCTAAGAGACCGTGCTTGGCACAGGCCTCTCTGTAGGTACCACAAACCTCCCCTTCAAAGGTTCGAAGGTCTTCGAAGCTACATGGTCCGGGCACAGTGTGTAGCAGCAGGCGTAAATAGAAGCATTCCTGCTGGTTGGGGTGCACGGTGTAAACCCGGCCGATGGCATCAGACTTGAAGACAGCATCTTCCTCCCTGCCTTCCAGCTCGACCCCTCTCTTGCGCTTCATCCATGTCTTGTTAGTCCAGGTGTAAAAACTTGGCACGTCTGCATAAAGCAGGGTCCTTGCAAAAGAGTCATTCCGACACAGCTTAAAGAAAGCTGTGAGGGTGGACTCCGGGTATTGTCGCAATACCCTTTCTGCATTTTCTTCATTGAAAAACACTCGCTGACCATTTTCCAAGTGGACAGCGAGGTTGATCACACTAGGATGACGTTCATGGATGTCGAAACCCAATATACGCCAGATGGCCTCATTCGATGATATGTAGCGGCCCACCTGGAAGCGGTGGATTTCGTCTCGCCGCTGGTCACCCTCTTGCTCCACTCCAAAGACTGCCATGTCGGATCCTTTGTTCACATATTTGCAAATGTACTTGATGCTTTTGACTGATTGACAGCTTTCTACGTTGATATGAGCTCTAAATGTCTTGGAGAGCAGCTTGTTATAAGGGATGATCCAGCGGTTGTCGATCTCCACCTCTTGGACCTTGAGAAGAGCAGTGTGGCCACCGTCTTCTGGTTTCCGTCTTCTGTATAGTGGATATCCGTCTCGGTCGGTTTGAGTTTCTTCCAAAAGCTGCTTGGGGAAGCGCTTCGAGCACTTGCCTTCTTCCATGCAAGGCGACTGTCGATTCAGACTCCCACAGGGACCATGAACCATCTGGGTTTTAATAGTATTGTACAGATCAGGGTCTTCTGCGGGATCAGGCAGCTCAGCGCAAATGATGTTGTCGATATCCTCGGGCTGGATTTTGGACTTGCACCATATCAGAGTATGGGAATGGTGCAGGCCACGCTTCTGCCACTCTATGGTGTACATCCAGGCTTGCAGCTCGCCAAAGATTTTGCCATCCTTTAGCAGCCAAAGAAGCTTTTTCTGTTTCAGGTGGAAAATCCGGGCCACAATATCATGGCGATCATTTGGTTTCTGGCCATCAAACAAGTTCTGCTGAATGTCCTCCCACTTAGGGTTACAGGTGAATGTAATGAAGAGGTCGGGGCGACCGAACTTCCTCACATATGCCATGGCATCCTGAGTGCGCTGGTGCATATATCGTGGAGAACCAGTGAAACTGGAGGGCAGGATGACCTGCTGGCCTATGTTGCTCGCATTCCCATCGGTAGTCATTGCATCCTGAAGACCACGGTACTGCTCAGCTCTAAGTGTCGTCTGGTTTAAACGGATATAGAGTAGCCGCTCAGTCTCGATTTTGGCATACATGTCAACCATCAGCTGACTGGTGACCTCCTTGAACCGTGGCAGCTGGTTGAAATGACCTTCTCTAACCATTAGTCTGTAGGCATAGAAGTCCTTGCAGCTTATTTTCTTTCCTGTCTGCTCTCCAGTGCTAGGCTTCACTTGGTAAAGGGCAAAATTATAGCCATCTTCACCTCGTGGAAACAGGAGTGGATACTGGAGGCTGTCGTAGGACCGGTGAGTCTCCTTGATGGTGATGAGCATGTTGTCTCTTTGCTTCAGGACAATGTCGCGTGAGCCTGTTGCATGCTCATCGCCGACTATGATAATGGCCACTTCATTTGTGACTGGAGCATTGAAGCGACGGGCATGTTCCCCAACAGGTGTTTTGTCAGCTCTGATGAATATCCGGTGTTCCGGCAAGACCATCTGCTCTAGGGCTGATTTGAAGCTTTGTACGTATGGATGAGTCTCATGGAGCATGGCTTGGAGCTCTTGTATGATGAGGCGATCCACACCCTGATTGAGGTCTGCAGCGCTGATCGATCTGCTGGTCGCCACCCATGAAGTACACCTGGACGTACTTGGGCTCTTCATCCGGTAGTGGTAGTAGACTTCCCATGCGGTGGTAGACCTGGCCCTGGATTTTGAATGTGGTGAAGAATCCTCTGTTTGTTAGGTTCTTGTCTGCACCAAAGGAGGTCATCATAAAAGCTATTGTATTTCCAAATGTTGGAGCGAAAGTGTTTGGCCTTTTGATCATCATCGATGAGAAGCTTACTTAAAACTTCCGGTGGAGGTTGCAGTGTCTGTAGCCTCACCTTGCCGTTAGTGCAACACATTCCTGGGGCCTCACCTGGCCATTTCATGGCACCGCAAAATGTATACACCTTATCCATCTTGCCGATAATGACCTTACTGTTGGAACTGTATGCCTTGGTAGCATTGTAGGAGAAAGCTCCTTTAAGCCAGGTAATGTTTTCGGTTAAAACGGCCTGCGAATGTCGTCTACGATCCACTCGCAATCGGTGTACTCTTGTTTCTGGCGTCTCAATTATTCGTTGTTCGGCTCGAAAAGTTTCCATAGCCTCCCTGACGTGCTGCAGTCGAAGCTGTCGTGCCTCCTCCGACTCGGCAGCCCGCGCATTGCTGGTAACCTCCCTGACGTGCTGCAGTCGAAGCTGTCGTGCCTCCTCCGACTCGGCAGCCCGCGCATTGCTGGTAGCCTCCCTGACGTGCTGCAGTCGAAGCTGTCGTGCCTCCTCCGACTCGGCAGCCCGCGCATTGCTGGTAACCTCCCTGACGTGCTGCAGTCGCAGCTGTCGTGCCTCCTCCGACTCGGCAGCCCGCGCATTGCTGGTAGCCTCCCTGACGTGCTGCAGTCGAATCTGTCGTGCCTCCTCCGACTCGGCAGCCCGGGATGTTGTTGCATTTTCTCGAAGCTGTAGCAGTCGCCGCTCTCGCTCTCTAGCCGTCTCATTTAATCGAAAAGTCTTTGCTTTTTTCTCCTTAGCTTGGACTTGACCAATATGTTTGGGTTTTCTTTTAGGCATTATCAATAATAGATTAAAATGTATCAATAATATATTAAAATGGCCGAAAACGATCTCACTTTAAACTGATCACTGTTGGTCTGCGTGCATAAAATAAAATATTCTTAATGGAAGCGAATCACATGATCTAATTGTTTAGATGTTATAAAGCTACTCCAGCAAACAGCAAACGATTTGCATTTTTTATATTTATTCGTATTTTTTTTTAACTGTGATAAAGATACTAAAGCAAACGATTTTTATTTTTAATATTAAATATTTTTCTTCCACATTTTTTTCCACTTTCACATTGACCTTCGAACAACCAACCAGCTTATAAATTATTTATAAAAAAATGACCATTCGGCGAGTTTTAGTTAATAATTTGGCGAGTTTGGCAACGTATTTGGCGAACAAATAAAACCATAATATGCAGCTCTAGTACGACGGCCTTTATTAACCATCATAGATCAGTAATAGCTCAACGATAAATTTATTGCTTAAATATGCATACATGCAGTCAACAGAAAAATCAATGAAAAAATCATCAAATAAACCCACAATAAAATCCGGGAATGGAGACTGCCGGAATTACGTCACTTGAAACATGTCAATTATTTTTCAAATAATGAGTTTAGTTTCTGAAGTTAATGGCAACAGAATAAAATAAACATTTTCAATTTTAATTACTTTTGTTAAAAGTTTTATTTAATTTTTTCAGCCGATGGCATCAGGAAAGTAAAAAAATGATCGGATTTGAGCCAAAGTGGTGTAGTTTTTTCAGAAAAACGTTCGAAACGATAGAAGGAATGGTCTGATTCGAAAAATTCTTAGCCTATGTTTGTTCCGGAGATGAGATGAATTTTTGTGCCAAATTTCGTGACAATCTGTTGCGTGGTTCTGTAGATCTCGTGTCTTATACAAACAAACAAGCAAACAAACGGAAGTTGCCTTTTATGTATATAGATATGCTTTGTTCTGCTTAGAAAGCCTTGCACTCTTCGTTGAAGTATTTCGATCTGACATACAAACTCGCAATGCACAATACCAAGCCGGCCTGTTTCCTGGAAAAATCGATGATCGTGCAATAAATCTAAATGTGGGATGAGATGGTTTTAAGATAAAAATTAACCTATCATTGAAAATGTATAAGAATTTCCAATATTTCCCAAATAAGGAAGCTTTTTAGACGCAAATTACGATTCGAACGGGGTGGAGCGTGGTTTATTTGTGGGATAGAAGACAATGTTTGACGTAACTGTGACGTCACTATAGACGTGGCCGTTCCAGTTTGAACGAATAAGCTGCTGTGTAGTTTGTTTGCGGGCTATAAGATACCCTGTGATGTCATTGCAGACTATTCCTTTCCGGTCGTCCATTCAGTTTTATTTAAAATAAAGCAAGATTTATTAAATACTTTTCAAGTACAGAAACTCTTTAAAATGGTTGCAATTAGAAAGGTTTTCTTCGCCTCTATGTGTTCAGCATAGATATCATAGTTAACGTATTAGATTGGCTGATCACGTGACCTCCAGTGCTAACGACGGGACGCGCATGGAGGCATTTTAAGAGGGCAAAATTGCCAGTGTTTCTGCCACTTTAAAGAGAAAAATACTACGAAAAAATACCATCTAATTCTAAAATTACAAAAAAATACTAGAAAAGGATTTAAAGTCACTAAAAAGATTCCAAAAAGCAGCTAATATTTGTGATATTTTTTTGTAATTTTAGAATTAAATGGTATTTTTTCGTAGTATTTTTTTATTAAAGTGGCAGCAACACTGGCAATTTTGCCCTCTTAAAAGGCCTCCATGCGCGTCCCGTCGTTAGCATTGGAGGTCACGTGATCAGCCAATCTAATACTTTAATTATGATATCTATGGTGTTCAGTCACGGTGTCGTGCAATTTTAACTTTTTTTATTTAACTTTCATTAATTCAGCAAACTTGTTTTTAACGGTATTCGCAGAATACTTTCGTAAACTGAGGCCTTCATTTTCTTTATTCCTGACAAATTTGTGTTGCTTTAAAAAAAAAAAATTATGGAACGTCCCTTTCCTGCAACAGCCGATTGTTGCCAAAACCTTATATTCCATCCAAATGACAACATGAAAGGACCCGGCTTAGCAACTTGCTTAATCATACGTTTAAATTGTTAAACTTTTTTTTATTCAATATTTATTAATCTGTTTTTCTAACAGCCAAATAAGTAATGTTGGTAGGAATCCGTATAATTATCGTGATTAAAAAAAATATATGTCCTTGGACTGGGGTTTTAAATAACAATCAACGGTAGGATTAGTCTGTCCCCCTGACAGAAAGTTTTCATTAATATGCAGATTTTAGGCTTTGTTTCTGTAATTTGTGCTGTTGGTTAAAGGCGTTGTTTGTTAATAGCTATGCAATCTCTTGATGAGCCCATTCCTAGTTTTATTATTGAATAGTAATGGTCCTTGACGGTTAGTTATAGTTGTCATGTTAAGTTTAATATTGTAAAGCAAGTAGGTCTGTGACGGTTACTCTTACTTTGAACCGCTTCCACGCAAGATTTAAATGTGCTGACAGTAAAATTCATTTTAAAGAGCATTTAATTTATGTTTAATTCGCACGCCAAGGTGGATAATTTATATAGAATTTCTTTGGCAAATTAACTCTTGGTATTTTAAATCCTTCGTTAAAGTTACGAGAAAAATAAACAAGCTATAAAAGAACTAAAATTTAACCTACTTTCTTTTAACTTTAATCCTTACAGAAATTCTCATACGTATACTGACAGACGGACGAAAAAAACGGTACAAGATAGGTCGCTGATGTCATACACTCTTAAAACAAAAGAGTGAAATCCACTCCTATAGGGAAATGCATTTTCGGCACCGGAAAGGAGTGGAAATTAACTCAGACTGAGTTAAAACCGCTCGTTTTAAGAGTGTAGGACGTAGATTGGTTTCTTTTATTTCTTTTACCCACTCCGTAAAAAGAGTGAAATCCACTCCTATAGGGGAAGTGCATTTTTGGCATGGAAAGGAGTGGAAATTAACTCGGACTGAGTTAAAACCGCTCGTTTGTTTTAAGTGTACAGCTTTCAAACAAGTTTTTTTTTTCAAAATCTGTCCGTTAAAATTGAATTCGAGAGGGATATGGACGAGCGGACAAAAAGACGGATGTACAGGCAAAAAGTGTAAAATAGGTTTTTGATGTCTTTCAAACAAAAAGCGCTAATAGACCTCGTGTAGCTCCAGTGCGACTACAATTCAACCTAACCTTTTAAGCAGAAAAGAATTTTGAAAATCAGACAGTTAGAATGGAATTTTATTGAGGGGTACAGGTGGACGGAAGTCTTCACCATATCATTTATCTATAATAATAAAAGAAAGAGTCTGTCTGTGTGTCTGTTTGTGTTCGGATCGTAAAAGACCTACTTATACTGCCCTCAAAAAAGACCTACTTATGCTGCCCTCCTCCCAAAACGCGCCAAATGAGCTAAAAGGTTTTATGTATTTATGAGGGAATTGTGATGACATTTATGAGTGCATTTTATAGCGTATTTTTCATTTTGGAATTTTAAGGCAATGAAACGGAATTTTATAATTTATAACGAGCGGGAACAATAATAAGTTTATGATCCTATAACAGGGTATATGGTACACATATTTGGAATCTATTTGATATTTTTTATTCCGTGCGAAGAACGGGTATAAATTTGCTAGTATTTTATATCAATGACCAACTTTCCATTAAAAAAAATCTTTAAAATTAAATAAACAAAGGTTAACTAGAGTATTTTGGATTTTATGAATAGTTTTCTTAAATACTTTTTAACATATGACAATAAAAAAAATAGACTACCGACTATTTACAAATGAAAAGAGAGATATAAAGTCTCAATTACGATAAAAGTATACAGTAAACACAATTTTTATTTAACATTTTGTATAATCGACTAACATAAAAGATAGATTGCTTTATATTAGTCTATTCAATCTTTTATATTAGTCTATTCAAATAAATTCTTAATAAATATTTTTTTATTGTATACTTTCTTTAATAAAGGGATTTTTTAAATCTTTCTTTTCATTTGTAAATAGTCGGTAGTGATATCACTTTAATATACTGAAGTGCATACAATACTGTAGGTGGACACAAAAACATTGCGACGTTGAAAGAAAATCATTCTTAAATTCAACCTACAAAAGGTCATAAAAAAAAAGAAAACCGAGGAATTCTAAAAATTCGCAATGAAAAAAAAAATGTTCGAAAATTATTCTTTTCTTCGTTTTGCGTTCATTGTTCTTCGTAATAGTGATGTTAACATTAAGGGCGAATGAGGCAGCTGGACCGCGGGTCTCCAAACTCAAGGGCCTCAGTGTTAATCCAATAGAGGAAAAACTATTTTCTAAGCCATATTTCTCCGGCTGTATCGAATATTTTTACAAACGGTTTTTATACGTGATTAATGTAGCTGACTTTCAGGTCTCTTATAATCCCACTTTTTGAAATGGATTCGAATATTTTTTTTTAAATTTTCAATAAATAATTTTAGACCAAATATTCGAACCCATTTCAAAAAGTGGGATTTTAGAAACCTGTAAGTCAGCTACAGTTATCACACACAAAAAAAAGTTTGTAAAAAAAATTAATACTTCTGGAGAAATGTAGCTTAGAAAATAATTTCTTCTTCTATTGGATTAACACTGAGGCACTTTGGTTCGGAGCCCCGCGGGCCCTTAAGGCTCTTTTCCCGCAGACTTGCTTCCCCGAATATTTCCATCAAATGGAATAAAACCTGAATCTCTGTTATTTCGGCCCTTTCGGAATCGCCGCTTGGTAATTTGGGGTGTGAATTGTGGGAACACCCTTTCCTGTTTCTCGAGTTTGAGTTGTTTTAATTAAAAAAGATGTCGCCTTTTACGTTCTTTCAGTTTGCTTCATTTAGATTAAGTCCAGAAAAAAATTCTAGTAATTTTGATCGTATTGAGAGGATGTTTTAACCCTTAACTATAGTGTTTCGGTATCGGGTTTTTGGAAGAATTTATTTTTCCAAAAATACAATTTTTTTGACAAAAATTAATGGGCACGTTTCACGTCGTGAATGGAAACAGTTCCAGAGGTATTGTTTTCATTTTTGATCCTTCTACAATTATATTTGTTTTGGTGATAATTTGAACCTTTTTTCTCAAAGCAGTTTACCGCAGGGAATTTAAAAAAAAAATTCTGATGTCTATATTTGCCAAAAACTTGGTGACTATCAAGTAATCATGTTTCCTAGAATGAGTCATAAAATTGAAATGGAATAAAAGAAAATCTAAGAATAAAAAATGTTCGCTCTTTTTGGGGCCTAAATTGAGTTTTGAAAGTTCGTGCACTTCGCCTCTGGTGATTCCTCGGACGATTCTAATCAAGTAGCCCGGTCGGTTAACCCGTTATCTACTGACGGTACTTATAAGTACCACTTAAAGAGCCGCTGTTTCACTTTTCATTGTTCATTTTGGAGAAAACGGGTAAGGATGGAACTTTTTGATTGACATGCTCGGTTTTTAGCATATTTTAAGTCTTATGAAGGTAAAGTAAATTCTTCATAAAACTTTGAATTTAGATATCCTGCGCCAACTCGTTATGCACTGACGGTACTTAGTACTTATAAGTAACTTAAAAGGCCTTTGTTTTACTTTTCGTTGTTCGTGTGATGGAAAATGATGGTAGTGGGCTTATTATTAATGCAATATGCGTTTTTAGCACATCGATCTATAATAATAAAAATGAAGTTTTGTGTGTGTTTGTGGGTATGTTCCATATAGACTCTTAAACTAGACATTTGTTTGACTCGTAACTTGGCACAAATGCGTAGTTCATACTTAGATTATGATTTTTGAACTTTCAGGTTTCAAAATGTTCTATTTTTAGAGAAAATTCGAATTTTCTGAAAAAACTACACCACTTTGGCTCAAATCCGATCATTTTTTTACTTTCCTGATGCCATCTGCTGAAAAAAATAAATAAAACTTTTAACGAAAATAATTAAAATTGAAAATGTTTATTTTATTCTGTTGCCATTACCTTCAGAAACTAAATTCATTATTTGAAAAATAATTGACATGTTTCAAGTGACGTAATTCCGTCCAGTCTCCATTCTAGGATTTTATTGTGGGTTTAGGTGATGATTTCTTAATTGATGGTTCTGTTGATTGCAAATATGCATATTTAAGCTATTTCCATGAATTATAACTATGAGGGTTGTTCAAGGCCATCGTACTACAGCTACATATTAGGGTTTTGTTTTCACTTTTTCACCAAATATGTTGCCAAACGCGCCAAATCATCATTTTTTTTTAAAATTATAAGCTGGTTTGTTGTTCGAAGCCCATTGTGCTAGAGCTGTATAATAAGAATGTTTGTAGGCTATATCTCTTTTCTCGTCAAATTCTTTCCAAAAACGCGCCAAATGAACTAAAAGGTTTTATATGTTTATGAGGGAAATTAAGATGACTTTTATGAGTGCATTTTATGGCGCATTTTTTTATTTTGGATTTTTAAGGTAGTATAAGTAACAGGATTTTATACTTTATAATGAGCGGAAACAATAACATAAGTTTATTATCCTAGAATGGATTAAATGGTAAATATACTTGGATCGATTACAACTTTTTTTTTAGTTCGTGCGGAGAACGGGTATTTATTTGCTAGTTAAAGAATAAAAAGGCAAAACATTCATTCAACAAAATTTCATTGTTAGTCAGTATAATTAGTAATTTTAAGTAGAAAGGAGTGAAATATATATATAAATTTGGGACATAAAGTGCATATTATTTTCCGACTATTTTTTTTACCCTTTTATATTCCAATTAATTGCAATAGCTAATATAAAAATATTAAAGGACAAAAATAATTTCAATTAAAACTTAATTCGGTGCATAAAGGGTTAAAGCTCTTCCCACTGAGGATACTTTCCTTCATCATCCTACGAACGGATCGTGCGAACAAAAAGGTACCGCTAATAAATGGCGCCGTGTATATGTCGTGTTCCAAAGTTCTGACGCCGCGTACGATGTCGCTATAAAAGGTTGCGTAGGGTGTATCGGCCTCGTCCTTTAACCGTCGTTCAAAAATGTACAAGGCCGGTCGCAAATAGCTCTAGTGCGTCGTTCATTCAACCGAATCATCTTGAAGATGGCTTTAGATTGGGTTAGTTATTTCTTAAATGCTTTTTCTGTCCCATTACCGTTATAACTTTATTTGTGATAACGAGTTGGACCTGGTCCAGCAAAGAAAACCATTAAAAGTTTCACGGTTTATGTCTAGACTTGGTCGAAGGTGCAGTTTTATCTGTTTTAGTGCTCTTTCGCGGTTCGTTGATCCCTTTTAATGTGTCAGATGGAATAAGAATAAAGTCTTCTTCTACAAAGAAAAATTACTTTATTATTAGTATGTAATTGCATATAATTTGGAAAATCTTCAAGTTCTGTATATATTCATATTGTAACAGAAAACATACTGCTGATTATATTCGAAGGGTGTAGTCGTAAAACATTCCATATAGCATAACTAAGATATATTGGGTCCGGTTTGTGGATTGGCGACTTCGTCCGATTGAATTTATACCATTATCAAAAATTACCAATGAAATGAATGGACCTTAGTTACCCTTGATAATGTGAGTTTTGCAACTACACCCTTCTTGTTGTGTATTATAACAATAATCCAAGCTCTGACCTAGTGTTCCCAGCAATCATAGGATCGAATACGGTGTTCGAGAGTGTTATCTTATTGATGATTTTTGCAGACAAAATCAAATGAGAAATAAATACTCTGTGTAAAAATGTGAAGTGTGTGTGGAAGTTAGCTGGCTTTGTGGTGCAATCTATATGTTTCACGTGACGTAGAACCTTACAGATTTCATTCCATTTATTTCATTGGTGGTTTCACTGATGGGTGGTATGATATTGGAAGCGAACGATTTTTGAGAAAATCGTGCATGGGTAGAACTTTTTAGGTTTGAAACTTATTGAAATTACCTTATACCTTTGTTTGTTTATAATTACCTTTTAAAGGTATTGAGTGGAATTACGTATTTGTCGTGCAGTGTTACACATCCCTAGTCTTATACATATTTTTAGCTTCGAAATAGTGTCTGTCTAGTTTTAAAATGAATGGCTCGTTCACGCTTCATCTTAAGTACCTCAGGTGTCAAACATCGCGTTTATCAAGCTCTTGAAGGACTATTCTTAACGACTCGAAAATGTTAACTACCAAAAACTTCTTAGCTTTCTATCGTTCTTTTTTAAAGCGTGGTAATTAAAACTAATTTTTAACAAAGTCTCATTTCAATAACGTGCTGAAGGTATGTTGTGTCAGTAAAAGTCAGACGTTTTTGAAAGGGTGTAAGGTTTTTATACTTCCAGGGTTTGGTCTATTTTGAACTCGTATATATTTTTTAATTTGCGGTATTTATATGGCGTCTCTATATAGAGATAGGTATAAATATTTTTTATATTCATAAAAGATTCGTAAGTATAGGCCGAAAAGTCCGCGAAGGAAAATAAAATAGTATGTATGGGGAGACCGGGGTTATGCCGCCATCTTTTTCTTTCAGATTTTTGTTCAGATTAGAACTACAGAGACTTAATAGCTATATAATAGGACAACACAATTTTTATTTAAAGAATAGTATGGCATAAACTAACTAATAAATAGTCATTTATTGCACTGTTACTTTGTTAAGAATAGTAAGACTATGGCAGAGACCATAGCAGAGACAAGTTATAGCCATTTACTACGCGTGTGATTTTTGTAAAAATTAATTTCTTCATTTAATTAAACAGTGCTATATGTTGTGCTTTATTACATCCTTTTCCATTATTCATAGATTATTTGCTGTGTTTTGATGGTGTGGCGGCATTACCCCAGGTACCGGGGTTAATACCGCCACTCTGCAAGCTTTTAGAAAAAACAATTTTATTCAGTTTCTATTAAAGATGTCAAGTTTAAAAAATCACTACAAGATAGGTTATGAAATGATGTAGTATGCTATATGTTTGTAACAATTTACAAAAAACACAACTCTGCATGAAAATTCAATTTCCCTTAAGGTGGCGCGATTCCCCCGGTCTACCCTGGTTTTAATGGACGATTCGAACAAGGCCAAGTATGGTTTGTTTGTGGGGTAGAGACAATATTTGACGAAGGTGAGACGTTTCCATAGGTGTGGCGTTGTAATTTGGACGAATTATCTGCTGGATGGAGTGTTTGTGTGGTATAGATGGCAACTTTTGCCGTAGCCGCGACGTCACCGTAGACATGGTCGTTCCTGTTGTCTATCATTGTAATATTTAGATAAATGATGGTTTACCTCGAGTTACGCTCGGATTTAGTCAGCGCCAATTTAGGTTCCTTCACCTTAAACGGCACCTCGAGAGACACGAGTTTTGGCTTCAAAGTGTTATAGGCTTGAAACCATTGTTGGGCTGGGAAGCCCAGTCGGTTAGGCGTTCGCCTTGCATGCGGAAGGTCCCAGGTTCTGGTCCGGGCATCGCCAAAATAACTGCCGACCTATAAACGGCCCGTGCAGCCAAAAATGTCCGACGAATAATACCTCGTATAGAGGGAGTGCACGTTAAATATGCTCCAAAGTCCCGACGCTGCGTATGATGTCGCACTTAATGGTTGCGTTGGGTGCCTATTCAGATGTCGGCTCGTCACCTGACTGTGGTTCTAAATTACGACGCCCGTCGCCAAATTACGACGCCCGTCGCCAATAGCCCTCGTGTAGCTCTAGTGCGACGATAATTCCAACGAAACTTGAAACCATTGTCCGTGCCCACGCGGATATAGACAGCTGTTACAATGGCTGATTAGTCAGCTTGTAGTTTAACTCGCCAACCAAGCAAGCAGACTTCGTAAATGCTATCAAAGTCATGTTTATTGATGAATAATTAAAGGGGATAGTGGGCGAAGGTATCTTTAAAAATTATTAACAAAAAGAAATTGTCCCTGCTTTAAATTAGAATTGCAGTTTGCTGGAGACTTGAACCTTCAATTGCTTGCCAGGCTACTTGTCCTATTTTTTTTTTTATTGGTTATTACTTTTGTAATATTTCTAATAAATGATATTCAAGATTTAATTTCGATTAATAACTGATGTATTTCAAATAATTTTTTCAAAAATGTTTTTCACTGTTTTTAAATAAAATTTCAAATTGAATCTCTGGAAAATTTTAACTGAATGTTTTGACTAAATCAATGATGTTGTAAATTACTTATATGTTCTTTTTTTATTATTTTAAAATGTCAAATCTTTCTTCATTTATTCAATAATCCCTCTTTCTCATAGCAATTCTAACTTAATATTTCTTGTTTTTGTGATGATTTTTCTGTTTTCTTGTAGATTAATCACAATGCATAACATAAAGGGCTGAGAAGCAATCCTGCTCTACCCATGGGTCCTTCTGCACTGCAGATAATCTGCATTTTTAGTTTCTCCATTTTGTTGCCTTGCCGTAGTGAAAAGTCCAGAAAAGCAGAGAGGCAGCCAAGTTCGTTCCTGCCTGATCCTAGTAACTATCAAAAGTATGTACTATTTCATTGATAGTGTCATTGTCTTTTTTACCTACTATAATAAATTCGTTATTTGTGTATAATGTTAAGGGCTGTTCATAAATGGTGTCACAGACATTTTCCCTACAGATTTTTGATCTCTCTCTCCCCCCCCCCCCCTAATCTAGTACAAAGTGTCACACTTTCAGTTCAACATACCCCTCCCTCTTTTACACTGACACACTTTTATATCAACAATATAAATGAGTATCACGTAAAATTGTAATAAATTTAGAGAGTTAAGCAGTATTGTTCTTTGTTCAACCTAAAATTTTAAATATAGCAAATAAGTTAAATATAGGTCTTTTTTTTCCTTTTATGAAGTTATACTTATTTTTAAATTTATTATACAAATTATTATATTACCACTTTTCATTTTGCTTGTTTCACTAAAAAAAGACTGTTGTTTTAGTTTTATGTTGATTAGCAATAAATTTTAAATAAGTATAGTGTGATTTGCACTTTTTGAAACCCACTCCCTTGCTATTAGTATTACTGTTGCATCCCTTTTCCTTTTCTTTTTTGCCCTACAGTTGCCCTCCCTTTTTATCATTTATGAACACACCCTCTTACTATAATAAATTCTTTATTTGTTTATATTCTGATACATTTTATAATTACCTATAATTTATTCTGTTTCCTGAAGTTAGTGTTTTTTGAAATGTATTTTTCTTCCAATTAATAACTTTATATTTTTTTTCTTATTTTGTTTAATTTGTAATATTAGCTGCAGCCCATTGTCAAAAGGATCTAGCCATCCTATATGCTTTTAAAATCTAGGTTTTCTTGTTGTGTAGAGAATTTTAATTGTTAAAAATTTTAGATGAAATTTTTTTTTATAAATTCAGTATTTTTTTTTTTATTAATATGGACTTCAATGGTGTTTCAATTGGTAGAGATTTACTGTACGGTCCCCCTTGGCGATTTTCCAAAATCGCGCCAAAAGTCCGTCTTTTGGCGACTTTTTTTAAAAACCACTATTCTAAGAAAAGATCGTATAGAAATATTTCTTATGAAAACTCAACCAACGGTCCGATAGGGTTGCCGGAAAACGCCATCGGTGCGAAGTCATAGAATTTGAATCTTCAGTTAAAGTCGGACAGGTTGCCAGAAAAAATTATTTATCGCCAAATCCGAAAAACTAGCGCCAAGGGGGACCGTACAGTAAATATGATCCTTTCAATTTTTTTAACATTTATCATTTGTTAACTTAAAAACATCTATTAGGTCTTTATGACCTAAAGTTTGGAAATTCCTGTTATCTTTAAGGTGTTCCCTTATACACATGGTACAATTTGATCAGATTTACTGTACGTCCTTGGCCGATTTTTCGAATTGCGATAATAATTTTTCTGACTGTCACTTCGACGAAATCATTCGCACGATGACTATGGCACCTTCGGACGTTGCTTGTGTTGAGTTTTCATAAAATTTCCAATACTCTTTCTGAAGTTTTTTTTTGAAATACGACATTTTAAGTACGTCTACCCACATTTTAAATAGTTACTTTATAGAACAAATATTATTTTCTTTTAACTAGTGGTCCCTACGACTATGACTCCAGTAGAAGTTCTCCCCGCAACAACCCATTCGCAAGAAAAGAAAGTCGTCTGCGGAAGTTCCCTCAGTTAACGAGGGATAAAAAGCCAAATATAATTTTAGTGATAACTGATGACCAAGATATTGAATTAGGTATGATTTAAATTTCTCTTATAATTACTCATTCTTTAAACATTTAAGCATTATAGTTATAAACCTACTTGAAAGGACTTTAAGGAGTTTTAATAAGAGGAAATTTAGAAAATTTTAACAAAATAATGTTTTAGATTGTTATCAATAGTTAGACTTATAAACGCCAATGCAACCAAAAAAGTCGTTTAGAGGGAGGAAAATTAGCTTTCAAGTCCCGATGCTGCGTACGATGTACCCTTAAAAGTTGCGTTGCGCGCCTACTCAGTCAGGTGTCAACTCGTCACTTGACTGCGGTTATAAATTACGATGCCCGTCGCCAATAGCCCTCGTGTAGCATCTCCTGACGATAAAAGGCTCAACTGTCAGCCTTGGTAATAAAAGAGATGGATCCAATCTTAAACAATATAGAGACAGTTTCCCACCTGGGTGTAACTCTGGCTATAGAAGTGAATTTTGTTAATGAAAAACTATATATTTTCCTCCAACCTGCATGCACGAGTAGCATGCAAATTCCATTCAATTTATTCTTCCCACTCTCATCAGCTGTTTGATTCACCATGTTATGCAACGGTGTGGTTGCATCCGCTGGCAGCAGCTGACTGGTGTGACTCAATATTACAATGAGGGCGTTTCTACCACAGCGGGGCTTTAAATGCTTCCCATGTATACAAATCTTTTTGAACATCATAAATGTCTTGATTATGCACACTTCGACTGTTCAGGGTTCGTACGCCTCCTGAAATTCCTGAAAAACTCCTGAATTTCAATTTTTTCTTTTAAGGGCCTTTATAACTCCTGAAATTTGTATCTCATCTCCTGATATTTTCCCCCCTCTCCTGAAAAATTGATGACTTTACTTTATTCGAACTACTTTACTTTGTTCGGAATAAGTCTATATGCTACATGCACACTGCACAGTAGAAAAATCGAGTTCAGACGTTGTGATAATAGTTAATGTCCCGGAATGCACCGCACACCTCTTCAGACGATTTTTTTTCCTTCTGTTTCGTCATTTGAAGTGCAAGTGAAGTCACGAGACTAATGCGATAATAAACAAACATTCAATTTTATTCCTTGTTACCTCCTGAATTTACATTGCTGCACTCCTGAAAAACTCCTGAATTTCACTATCATAGATAGAGTATGAACCCTGACTGTTATATTTATCTTGTTATTTGTATTTATTTTTGATAAAACCTCGGCTTTAGTTTATGAAAATTAAGCACTTTATTTCGAAACTACAATTTCGGCATCACCACTAATCACTATTAATTTGGGACAAGCTGAATACATTTTGACATACTGGCTCATTAAATCTGTCGTAATCCAAAGTGCTGACTCTGCATATACCATATAGGTTGTGTTAAGTGTAAGCTCAGGGTTTGGCCTTGTAACTTGATCATACTTTAAAATTATGAAATTCGTGAACAATAGCCTATGTGTAGGTTTGGTAAAATCAACCTCAATCCAACCAACCTGACAATTTAAAGTTTCCAAGTTGAATGAATTTCATGCAAAAGACTATGTGCATCATCAGAGTAGGGCTCACCAATAGTTAAAATACCTTTTTTATCGATAAGTACATTAATGTATGACATATTATAACTTAACCCCCTGAAAATCTTATATTTTTAAAACGGAAAGACTCATAAATTGCTATTTGGCTCACAAGTAAAATGTTAATTCAACCAACCTGTACTACTCTTCGTAACCTTTTCCAGGCTCAATGAACTTCATGCCCAAGACCCTGCGTATTTTGGGGGAGGGTGGGGCGCACTTCTCGAACGCATATGTCACCACCCCCATGTGCTGCCCCTCCCGCTCCTCCCTGCTGACGGGCCTGTACGTCCACAACCACCAGGTGCACACCAACAACGACAACTGCAGCTCCCCCTGGTGGCAAGCGGAGCACGAGACGAGGACGTTTTCCACGTACCTGAGCAATGCCGGTTACAGGACGGGTGAGTTTTGTGGTACAAAATGATATAGACTCTTGACGACGCATTTACGTGCACCACTATACCTAGGGTTCATGGCAACAAAAGATATGTAATGGCACAAAAATGTCAAAATTTTCCAAAGAATGCATAGACAGTTCATAGACATTCTGATACGTTGCCATGCTATGGTCAACCCAAACTACATCCAAGTTAACCCATCTTTTATCCGTAAAAGCTTAGGCTTGTTTCACATGCAACTGTTATGGTAATATTCGCTGTACTTACGGTGTCAAAAAATCATAGTGGAAATGTTAAGTCGATTGCATTTTTCGCTCGTTAGGATGCTTAGGACGTTTTCAACGTACCTGAGCCGGTTACAGGGCGGGTGAGTTTTGTGGTACAAAATGATATTGACTGTTACAGGAACATTGAAAGCTGGGGAGCCTAGTCAGCAAAGATCATGCCTTTTTGTATGCAAAAAGTCCCAGGTTCAAGTCCGGAATTGTCAAATTAACTGCCAACCTATAAAGTGTCGGTGCAGCCAAAAAGTCCACCGAATAATACCCTTTATAGAGGGTGTGCACGTTAAATGTGCTTCAAAGCCCTGACGCTGCGTACGGTGTCATGTGGGTTTTTTCTTCACATGGCAATCAAATTCTTTTGAGTTAAAGCTTTAAATAAGATGAAACCCAATAGGAAAATCCCAGGGATTGGAAAGTTACTTTTAAAAAGTAACACTGTTATAGTTACAGTTACTTAATTAAAAAAGTAACTCTGTTACAGTTACTTAATATGAAAAGTAACGCGTTACAGTTACTTTTAAAAAAAGTAACGAATCACAGTTACTTTTTGAAATTTCAAGTTATAAGAAAAATTTAAATTTGCCATCTTTCCATTTTTCAAAGAGAACCACGATAAACGAAACATAAGCTCAAACACTGATATTATAATTAATAAACATTTTTTTTTTATAATTAATTTAAATCCTTTACCCTGATAATCAGAAGACCACGAGTCCATCTGTAAACGAGGGGTATCTCAAGAATGAACGTGAAATCTCTGTCTCCCCCTCCCCACCCCTCTTCGAGGGGAAGGACTTTGTAGTTGGTCATTGTTGTAGAACCCATTCAGGCAAAACACAAAGGGGTTTGAACTGAGGGATCCAACCTGCTTGGCAGTTAGCGTGATTTATTTGAAAACCCTTCTTTTCCGTAGATGCCTGTAATTGTGTGGGGCTTATAATGTGATACTTAGAAAGGTAAACAGACAGAGCAAAACATTCGTACTGTAACAATTCTGTTTGAAAGCTGCCGTCACGCCTTTATCAGCCAAAGTGGACAATTCTATTATATGCTTTACATTTTCCCTCCCAAGAAAAGCTCCTATTTCGGGAATGTGAAATGTTTCCTTCTCTATCTCTCTCGATCTCTATCTCTCTCTTGGGAGTGGAATTTCAAAATTGGCATCAGACAGCTTTCGTAAAGTAACGGAAAAGTAACGACATTTTTCGTTACCTCTAAAAGTAACTATGTTACAGTTACAGTTACAGTTACTTTCTGAAATATGTAACGGCGTTACTCGGCGTTACCCAAAAAAAGTAACTGTTACAAGTAACGCGTTACTCCAATCCCTGGAAAATCCAAAGTAATAATTGGTCAATAGTTATTTTATATTCTATTATTAGTAATATCAAGTTATTAAATATTTTGATTTTGTCTTTTTTTAAAAGGAATTTATCTTTATTGTGTCACAAAAAATATTAATTTTCGACAAATGCATGTATGATAATAAAAAAGAATTCCCAATTTGATCCACAATCTCCATATTTCCAAATTTCAGCTTACTTTGGAAAGTATCTGAACGAGTATAATGGCTCCTACATTCCCCCTGGCTGGAGAGAATGGGTGGCTCTTATCCGGAATTCCAGGTTCTACAACTACTCCATCAACGTCAACGGGAATAAGATAAAGCATGGAGACAACTATTTCAAAGATTACTATCCAGATCTTATTGCTAATGACAGCATTAGTTTTCTGCGTAGATCGAAAAGGTAATACTTTGGTATTGGTACTCGGGACATTATTCAAAGTTGAGAATTTTTCAAAATAAAATTGACGTTTGGGGATTTGTATATGTATTTTTATGCAATAAATTCTGATATTTATGATAAAATTTAAACAAAAACTAAGTATTAATTGGAACTGCTTATGCAAATTGGTTTTTGTGAAAGGTTATTAATTTAGTGTTTTCTTTTCAGCAATTTGACATAAAATTTTCTTTACATTTCTTTGAAAAGAATAGCTATTGCCACACTTCTCCACAAAAATATTTTTTTATATGCTTTTTCGTAGAAATATTCTTTTAATTAAAATAAGTATTATTTTTTTTAAAAAAAGGAAGGTATATTTTAATGTAATATACCGTTCAGTTATCTGTTATTTTACTTTTGAATAATAAGATACAGTGCTTCCTAAAACATCTACTTTCATTTAAGGAAAGAAGTTTCTATTTTAAATGTTATGATTCATGGATAAATCTTAAAACTAATGTTTTCTGGTTGCCTATATATATAACAACATATTGATTCTAAAAGGCAAGACTCTATACTATAGGAGGTCACTATAGAGGTCACCCGTAAATAACAATGTTTTGAAGAAGGTTCATGTACTGTCACATTTTATTAAGTATCCCTAAAGAAAATGCATTGTAATTATTAAAAGAAAACCAATAAATCAAACAATGCAGGGAAAAAACCTTAACCTTAAACACACTGTTTAAAACAATTAGGGGAGCACATGGTTTACTCTTTCACCCCGAATGATTCCCTTTGGAATCATCAGCTTGCGATTTTTTTCTTACTAATTTAAGCTTGCACTAATTTCCAATAAGTTTTATCAAATTTTCCATACATTTTTCTATAAGTTTATATTTTCTTTTGTATGGTTAAATGGACGAATCATGTCTTTTGTTTGAAGAATTAAATAATGTTTGTTTTAATTAAAAGAAAATATGAAAGACATGGCAAAATAAAATTCACTCTGAAACAATTTTATGAAATAAATTGACCCTAAATTCTTCATGCTTGCATTTTTAAATGTTTAAAAATTGATTTTAACTATTTTTTAATAAATAAAGTTTTGAAAAAGTTATTGTTATTTATTCAAAAGTTATGATTCCAATTTTTTTCCCTTAAATTTTAGTTAAAAAATTAAGACCCCCCCCCCCCCTGTTTTTTACCATATCATTCTGGGTGCATAATGAATCTATTTCACAAATTGTAGATTTTTAAAATAAAAAATAAAAAGTTGGAACTGAAAGGGTTAATAAAAGTACCCAAAGTGCTCCCCTAATTGTTTTGAGAAGTGTACTTTTTAGAAACTCCTTAATATAATTTAAAGCCATGACATGATCTTTTATTCATGTTTGTCAACTGTGCTTTGCAGACACTTCACCAACAAGCCTGTCATGATGGTGTTGTCCTTTCCATCTCCCCACGGCCCTGAAGATGCGGCTCCACAGTTCCAGCACATGTTCCACAATGTCACAACGCATAGGTGTGCAAAAGCAGCTTAAGTTTGTTTAATTAAAATTCAGTGCTCAATGGTTTAAACCACTTACTTTGAACCAAGGTTAAACCAAATGTTTTCTCTAAATGCTTAGTTATTTTTTAAAATTTGAATGGTTATTGTGATGCAAAAAACCCCTACTAAACTCAAACTTGTGAGAACTGCTACAAAACTATGTGCTCAAGTTATAACCTACTGGTTTTTTTTTATTTAACAACTGTCTAAGGTGCCCAGTACAAAATATACAAAAAACTCATAAATTTAATCGTTTTTAACCTTTAAAAATTTTTTGAAAAGATAATGGTGGTCATAGTTACCTCATAAACTTTTCACTTCATGTTATTTTAGTGTTATGAATAAAAACAAAATCTTAAGAAGTAAGCAGTTTATTTGAGATAAAAAAATTTTAGATTAAGCCGTAAAAAGTTTTTTCGTATTTTTTTAAAAAGAAATACTCGGAAGGCTTTTTCCAAACCCTGTTAAAATTGCACTAGAGCTACACAATAGCTGTTGGCAACAAGCCTCATAATTCTAAGCCTGGGTCAAGTGACGAGACTGAGCCACTTAGCCTTTAGATCAATTAGTTGCACATGCTTGATATTCTTTTAAAACATTGTTGTTATTATGTCTTGTTTTAGACTCTTTGGAATTTAATTGATTTTGCTGAAAATTGCAAAAATAGGAATTTACTTCTTTAACTACCCCCTCCCCCTTAAAAAAAATTAACATATATTAAATTGTCCCTGTAATGTTTTTTTTTTAATTGTAACTGAACTTTGTATCCTTCCTAGAAGCTATATAATGACCACTTGCTTTAAGTGTGCACAAGTATTTGTTTCGTTCTTCAGTCAACAACTTCCAATACTGACATTTGAGTTGTCTAGTTTAAAAACCACATAAGTCTACATTTGAAGTCCAACGTCGACTCATCTAATTTTGAAACTAAAAAAAAAAAAAACTAAACTTCTCGGCGCAACAGCCCATTAGTGGGCCAAGGCCTGCCATGCCCATTTCAGCGTACGTGACCAAGTGTTCTGGGGTGCTAGGCATATGTCCCGGTTAGGTGGTCAACCTCACGCGGTCCTCATTTTATTGACCCACTTAAGGGATGAAAAGATGAGTCAATCTCGCCCAATCCGGGATCCGAACCCTAGACCTGCGGCATGGCAATGCGAAGCACTACCACTAAGCCACTGGGCCTCCAGTTTTGAAACACTAGTCTAGTCATTTCAAGCAAAATCCTTATTTTAACTCCTGATAAGCTGATTTTTTATGTATGGGAAAATTAGTAAATTTCTCCAGGAATTGTTTTTCAAAACTTGTATTAACCCTGTTTCAACATTTTCCCTCTAAATATATTTTATTTATACCATAGAACCCCCAATTGGAATTTTGCTCCTAATCCTGACAAGCAATGGCTGCTGCGGCACACAGGCAAGATGGAACCCATCCACGTGAAGTTTACGGATGTCCTACACACCAAGAGGCTACAGACTCTACAATCAGTAGACGATGCTGTAGAAAGAGTAGGGATACTTTGAAAATAGATTATCTTTTTGTACTTAAAATGTGTAATCAATCTTTTCAGAAACTTTATAAACAGGCAAAGATTATAATATTTCTTAAGAAGCTAAAATCTGAAGGATTGTCTATAATGTTTAGAAGGAAAAGAACTTTTAATTATTAGCCTCTTACAACTAGATGACTTGACTATGAAGGTGTTAAATTCAATGTTTTTACTTTAAAATTAGGGATCTGTAATTTATAGGTTTCAATTTTATACTGTTATTGTAATTTTGCAATGTTATTATAATTATTCTTTTTTCATTTAAAGTTTCATGAAAGTTTATTTAAGAAAAAAACTATTTTTAAATATATTAAAGTATTTTTCAAAATATGTGATTTCATAAGTGCAGTGTTCTGTGGTGGTCAGCACAAATATCCAATACTAGCCCTCGCAACTGAGTAATTACTTTGTCGCAGACGGTTCAGTATAGGGCTCACACGCAAGAGGTCCCTGGATCAAATCCTGATCGCTCTGCACCTCTTCAGTTCCATCTAAATGGTTTTTGAATGCAAACCATTATAGTACTGAAGCAAAACCTTTATAAGCATGTCATGTATTTGCTAAATGTAACTGAGTTATTAGTTCACACGCAAAATAAACCTCAGCAACATCACTCTAAACTGATTTTACTTGACATTTTTGTACATACACCTTCGAGAACCGTAACATCATTCAAAACAAAACATCACTTAAAAGTCAAAAACGAACACCACACAGTTCAACGTCTATAATTGGAATGTCTCAAGTCTTTTTTGAATGGAAGTTCGTGGGTGAAAAAAATCGCTTCTTCATCGGTCGCGCGCCGCCGCAATTCTTGGCGTGAGATCCGCTGTCTTGGCGAGACGACCGTCTGTTACATAAATACATTTATTTAAAATTTTGCTTGTGTATACTGTGTTCAATTAAGAATTAAACATTTTCATTTTTCCCTTGCTTAGAAACTCTAAAAGGGTGAAAGCTCTAGAGGGCATAATAAATCTATGTATAATTTTTTGTATTACTACATAAACATTAATTTTACATATAAATATAAATATTAAATTATATCAGGAATAATAATTATTCTAAAACTATTCAATGTGTTGAATTGTGTACTTACATATTCCATTCATTTATCACTAGTTTTGTTCCTCTTAAAGCTCTACAGAGAATTGCGTCTACTTGGAGAGTTGGAAAATACTTATATTTTTTACACGTCGGATCATGGCTACCACCTGGGGCAGTATGGACTGGTGAAAGGCAAGTCCATGCCCTTTGAGTTTGATGTGCGGGTACCATTTTTTGTACGGGGACCAAGGGTGCCTCGGGGAGTCAGGTAAACTTGTTTTTATCATAGGCATTACCTTTAAGAAGGATTGTCAGTGCCATAGAGCTAATGCATTAGTTTTGGAATCACAACTCCCGCAGAAGTATTGCTTTGCCGTGTTACCCCTTTTTCCACAGATATGGGAATCAACATAACATCGAAATGAACCAAATTTGAAACGAAAATGTTATCTAGTTATTTAATTCAATATTTTGAAGTTTTAAAATGCCAAAAATATAAAGCAGATGGCGACACTACATTAAAACTTTATCAATTAATAATTAAATAACCGGATGTTATTTTCTTTTCAATTTTTTTTTAAATGGATGTTATGATGATTCCATACCTGGTGAAAATGGGATAACATGGCAAAGCAATTCTTTTGCAAAAGTTGTGATTTCAAAACTAATTCATTACCTGTATGGGAATGACAGTCCCTCTTAACATGCCTTACAAAAAATATTATTCCTTAAGATCTAAGGCTTGAAACAGGTAGAGTTCAGTTTGAAAAAGTTCAGTTTGATTTTTGGTTGAAACGACTTACAATGGTAAAACGACTTTGGAACTTAAGCTTGTAACCCAAGCATATCATAAGTAACTACAGTGGTGTGACGTTACATGAAATAAATAATAATATTGTGTTTAAAAAAATTAATAAATTGTTTAGGGTGTGAGAATTGTCAAAATTGTGTGCATAAATTTAAATCTTATGACAAATAGTGTAATTTGTGCTTTAAGGGATGGAGAAAAGAAATGGCATAATGCGTGTTGCATATTTTCTCTTCAGTAACATTCTTATTATTCTAACTGTTAACTTTATTTTATAATTCGATATATAGCTTGTTTTGTTTTATTGTCAGAGATTCAAAAATGTTAGTTTTGAACCTTCTGAATGTCCTGTACCATCCTGGAAAATTAGCGGACTGCAAGTTCATGACAATGGCATGACCTATTTTGTATTAATAGTGGTTTTGAGCCAATTCACTAAATGTCATTCTTGAATTTTTTGAATAATCAAAATGTTGACTTAATCTAACCGATTTATGCTGCTTTGTGTAATCAAAGAATTTTAAAAAAATAAAAGTAGTGTCATTGATTGTGAGGATGTCCTATGTACACCCTTCAATGTTTTACACTTAAATTCTTTTTTAGAAAAAGACCGAACCACTGTCAAGATTTCACTGTAATAGCCTGTGTATTTTTATAATTTAAAAGGGTTCTAGTACAACAATCAACAATGTATTCTACAACAATTCTATTTAATAAAAAAATAACTATTGTAGTTTTTAAATCTTACATTATTTGCACTAAACGCTTAAAACATATAATTTACTAAAAAAAATCAGTGTTGTCTAGTAATTTGTCCAGGGATGTGTACTATCCGGTACCCCCTTTCAAAAATTGTTCTATCCTATGGATGGTAAAATTCTTTTTTTTAAAAACATTTTGATGGTACCTATCTTTCAGAACTTTTCCTTTTGATTACGGCTTGTTCTGGGAATTTTTTTTTAACATTTGTGCTGAAAGTGCTTTTAGTGACAATTAAGTTTAAATACTTGTTTTCCTATACGAATTGAAGTATCTATTTAAGTAACTGGAAAGTAGGCTATTTTAGTTCTTTCATAATTTAAATTATTTGCAGGTTCTTTTATTTTTGTTAAATGATGTGTTGGTTTGTTGTCTTGATCAAAATTCAATATATTATTTTGCCTTCTTTAGTTCTGGTCACCGCCACACTGAAGTCAGGAGGAAGAGGTCGTGGAGGGACAGTTTCCTCATAGAAAGAGGGTAAATAAGTGATAACTATTTTTCAATTAACTTACATTTTTTAGGTTATTTATCTTACTTATTCATATATTTTTCTTTTTAATAACAATACTGCTCAAAACAATTAGGGGAGCACTTCGCGTACTTTTGTTAACACTTTCAGTTCCAACTTTTCATTTTTTATTCTAAAAATCTAAAATTTTTGAAATTGATTCATTATGCATCCAGAATGAAATGGTAAAAAACAGGGGGAAAAATCTCAATTTTTTAACTAAAATTTAAGGGGTCGTACTAAATTATAACAATAATTTTTTCAAAACTTTATTTGTTGAGAATTAAAGTTAAAATCAATTTATTTCATAAAAAACTTCTTGAAAGTGAATTTTATTTTACCATGTTTTTCTTATTTTCATTTTATTAAAACAAACATTATTTAATTCTTCAAAAGACATGATTCTTCCATCCAACGATAAATAAGTGCAAGCTCAACTTAGTGAGAGAAAAAAAAATCGCAAGCTGATGATTCCAAATTTAATCATTGGGGGTGAAGGTGTTTAAACCATGCGCTCCCCTAATTCTTATGAACAGTGTATTTTAAACAAAATCAATACTTTAGATCAATTTACCTTAACTTTAATTTATCAATACTACTAGCAGGTAATTCCTCGGGGATTTTCTAACCGCCGAGGACGGGCGGTTTTTCTAGCCCTGACCCCAATTACACGACGACCCTGATAACAAGATTTTTAACTAACAATACTGAATTTGTATGAAGTACTAGGTATTATTAAATTAAAGTTTTGGTTTTTAAAGGGACATTGTCAAGTACTACAAAAATAAAACTTAATATATCACAATTTTTTTTATTATCATTGTATGAGGTTTGCCATATGAAGGACTTGTTTTAATGTTGTTTCAACTCCACTTAAGGGTAAAGTCAAAAGCATACTCTCTTTCACAACCTCTTGAATGTTTAACTTTCCCTTAAGGATCTTGTAAGGTAACAGATCTTTGTATAATTTCAATGCAAAAAAAAATATTTCTTTAGTATGTGACAAATACTCATAATTTTGTTTGCAAAAATGCCAACCAGCAGTATAGAAATTATCAAATTAAGGTATTTGTAAGTCACATTTCAAAAGGGTAAGTTAATATTTTCAAATTTTTATAAAAAGAATTTTATTAAGGGCTGTCATCTGTCAGATTTTTTGGGAAAATTACAATTTTTATGACACAATTTTAATTATTATCTTTATTATCTTACTTTCTAATCACTTAATGCATAAAATACTATTAGTCTGCATTTTTTGGAATTTTTTCGTGAGTTCTGTTGCATACTTTATTCAAAAATATAAGTTTCCCCATTGAAATTGCATAGAGATCTGTTACAGTGTAAGATCCTTCAACACACTGTACCTTGAAGTGTTAGTGGAGTTAGAGCACTGTTACAGCTAGTTCTTAATTCGAAATATGTGCGTGTGCTAAGCAGTGCTTTCTACTGCAGTGTGGTGAGTAGCCAGAGGAAGAGTGCCAAGAATCTCTACCCCAATCTCTCCCCTGTCTTCCCCAGACTCACCAAAGACCAGAGATTGGCCATCGAGTGCAAGAAGCCACACTATGCCTCGCCTTGCAAGGCACACCAGGTTAGTCCCTTGTGTCTAAAAGAAAGATATAAAACCAGAGTGTCAACCCCTTTCTGGCTCCTGTGAAAATAATGGGGTGAGGTTGTTGACTTTTCCCTAGATGAATGTCGGCTCTTCCTCAAAATTTATATTCTTAAACAATTCAAGCTCAACAAGAGAAACCACAATCCAACAAAAGGAAAATTGTAAATGAATATATACATTGTTCATAGACATTTTTATACAGTTTTCAGGATAAAAAAATAGACACTTTTCTTACTGTTTTCTTAAAAATTATCTGTTAAGGGGTTCAAGCCTTCGAAAAGTCTTATCAATCAACCTAGCTTACTTCTGAAAACGGTTGCCAGCTAGTTCTACTTCTATCACTGCACTTTTACAAAGCCATTCGTTGAGCGTGAAAGATAATCTTAGCAATGACTCCATTAAAACTAAAGATGACTTTGCAGCACAAGTTACTATATTTTCCAAGAATAAAATTACTTGGTTCAGTTACTTTGAACCATTTTATTTAATACGCAAGTGAGATCTGACTGTTATTGCTGATCTTTCTTTACAAAGGATTATACTCTGAAACAGTAACATGCAACTTTTTTAAGCGATGTGATCAAACTTTTTCATTTGTACTACATACTACTATATTTTATATTAAGCATCTCCCAAACCATCCATTTTCCTTGGCGTTTGCCAATAAAGAGAAATGTCAGTCTTGGATATAGGCTTGTATCGGAGAGATAGACTGTCAGAAAATGGTTTTTCATGTAGCAATAGCCCTGAATACATTAACTTTAATAAGAGAAATAAAGATTTTATTGTTCTTCACATGTTCTGCAATTATGCTATTTAAAAAAAATTAAGTGCCTCTCTATTCATTATTCCAAAAGTCACTTCTGTTTTTCATGTAAACTGTTTGGTAATATAGTCGGGCAGCAGGGTTTTGATACAGAAAGGCTATGGACAATCAGAAACGGCTGCCAATATTACTTTTCTTTCTTGTTAAATAAAGTTTTCCAGATAAAGGCACACTTAACTTGCTTAGGTTCAGCTTGTTACGCTCATAAGAAGCAGATTTTTTTTTCAAATGGGGCTGCAATATTGGCGGTCAAGTCTTTGCAGACTCGGCATATTCCCCAGAACTGAGAGACATTTTTTTTGTGGCACTATCTAGACGGCTCTCGCTACCCATTTTGACGCACAGATTACAATGAATCGGAGCTCTCTGTGGATGTTAAAGTATGCCGAGAGAACCCAAGCCAAATGGGCCCTCCAGGGAGCTTTTACATGCCACATAATCATATGACATGCGTGCCCAGGATTTCCCCATCCAGAAAATTCGACGACTCAGCCGGGGCTCGAACCAGCGATCTAGGGCTTGCGACGCGGACACCGGAAGCAGAATGTTGCTGTATTCTCCTCCCGATCACAACATGAACATCGAAAACACTTTCTTTCCTTCCCCCTTGCGTGGTTTTCTGGAGAACAACATGATAGATCCCCCCATCCATCAGTAGAGCCTCAAACAAGATAGGTTTTCAACAGTGAAGCCCACTCTGTTTCCAGGAAAACCACGCAAGGAGTAGAGTTTTTGAAGCTTGTGTTGTGATTGGAAGGAATATAGAAGAGGAAGATGCCCTCATATTTGCCCCAATATTTACCCATAGCCTTTTGCTCTGAGATGATTGTTTATTTCTCATACTATGTCAAATAACTCTTAGTCTGCCAATCAACACGTCTACATAGAGGACGCTTCAACTGACCCGTTAGGTTGCCTTTAATGTTATCATGATAGTGTGTGCCACTTCAGTTTTATTGCTAAGGATTTTGTTTAATAGCAGGTTCATAAAATGACACTCGTATGCCTACTCCTGTGTTTTCCTCCACTTTGTATGTTTTTGAGACATTGGTCATGCTTATTGACTGATGGGTAGATTCTGTGATGTTATTGAAAGTTTTCTCAACGTTAATGTTTTAAAATCAGTAGGTACGTTTTGTAGAAAACCAGGATTAAGTAAATTTAATAAATTAATTTTTTTTTCCAATATGTGCTTTGCAATTTGTTTAAATTGTTGTACCACTGCTTAAAAATTCAAAAGAACTATGTAAAAACATAGTTTTGGACATTGATAACATTATTCTAGTCCAAAAGTTCTGACAGTCTTTATCGACTTTTACTTCTAAAACAAAATATTGAAACGTAAATCTAACTTCATAAAACAATAAGACTTTCTATAGACTAACAAGACATTTTGAGCTCTAACAATTTCTATTAATCTTTTGCACTCATCCCAAACTGAAATATTTATCTTGTTCACGCAGCTCGTAAGAAAACGCTTAGAAATATAATTAAATGGGTGGAGCGGGGGCAAAACACATTCTTGCCTTTTTGTTTAAGTTTAAATTAAATCAACTTTTATAAAGTTAGATCAAATTCCGAAAAAAATCTTATTCCATAGCCAACACACAGTGAATAATCACATTAAGCTAGCAGTACACGATCATTTTGATGGGCAGCTCCATTTAATTAACACTTTGAACATCCTGACTCTGTTTCTTTTGTTTTTACTGAAACAACCTGATTTTGTCTTTTCTGAACATTCACGTGTCCAGTGACAAATAATTCGGTTACAACTTTGTCCAAAAAAATAAGCCTTATTTATAAAAGTATGTACCTATTATCCATTTAGAAATGGGAATGCATCCACGATGGTATCCGGTGGCGCATACAAAAATGCCGGTTGCGATATCCAAATCCAAGCGGCTGCATTTGTCCTGGTCAAGAAGAAGGTGAAGATCTCGATGAGTGGGACTTTGAGGAATTCCGGAAGAGGCCAGATGCGCTTTTGACGCTGCCACCTAAGAGAAGGAAGCATTCAGGTTCAAGTTCAGAAGAACTTCATGGGTTGAAAGGTAATGTTGAAAAAGTACATTTTCCTTGTTTGCTGATACAGTCGAACCTCAACGCGAACTTGCTTAACGCGAAATTTTGCCTAAGATGAACTGAAAGCATTTGCCCTGCCAAAAAAGCTGTGAGCTTATGCTTAAAAAAATCTCTTAATGCGAAATCACTTAAGGCGAAATCCCTCTTAACCCGAACAAAAAAATTCAAAATTTGACCCTTTTTTTTAGTACTTTAAAGTGTTGATGAACAAATGAAACAAAACATTTTTAAAAAATTAATTTTTAAAAATTAAGCCCAAATTTTCTATAGTATGTACTACTCCAAATGAATTTTATTAATTGAATTACTAACTGTCTACATGTACATTATTAGTATATTACATTATAAAATTATAATACTTTTTAAATGTTATTTTATTTTAAATATTCACTGGTTCAATGTAAAAAAATTCCTAACAGTTAACATGAAATTCATTTAACACGAAATGTTTAGGTGCTTTCTCGAGTTCGCGTTAACGGGGTTCCGCTGTATTTATCTTTAAAGTACAATACGCTGACTTTCTTTTCTACCGAAGTTAGACTTTGTTTATTTCCAAAATATCCCAGTTGTACAAATACTTTTGTCGCTCTTGCATTCATATTCGTTTGCCTAAAGAAAAGTCATAATTTTCCCTTGCAAGTGTTCCATATTATAAGACAACTGGCTTTAGTTGTGTTCTTCTGGCAATTTTAATTCAACCAAATTAGCCTTACTGGAAGGGATTCTGTATGCAATCTTATCGGCAGAAGAATTAGGGACTCTTAAGGCTTATAGCAATGACATCAAAAATGTCCATTTTGGCACTGTTTGTGCTATAGTATATTCAAAGACTTAAATTTAAATATTTATGATTTGTGATTTTAATATACTGCACCTTTGAGTTAAAATTTTAAAACAATGTATTTGTTATGAAACTAGACATATTTATGTGCTTTTAACAATTGAGAAAACTATTTCTTATAACCATTACTTTTATCAGAATTAAAACTTCTACTCAGTATGCTTGTAAAATTGTCTTTAGATTCTAAATCTGGTTCTCGATGGAAGAGATTTGTTGAACTAGAAGAGTTTGATGTGAAAGGCATTGAACAGTTATATCAATTATTGGATACCACTATAGGAAACAAGACTGAGGTAAACACAGCTACTAATTTAAAAGTTTGCAGGGAAGTATTTATTTTTTCTTTACAGTCGAACCCCACTATAGTGAACCCTCTACGGAACCAACACTTGTCTCACTATATGGTTCACTATAGCCAATTTTGGTGGAATAAAATTTTATACGAATAAGGCTTAAAAAATATGATGATTGTTTTGCATATCTTGAATTAATTGAAACGATAGAGTTGAAAAACTATATAAGAATCAATATATTTAAAGTTAATTATTAATTAATTTTCAAAATTATTTATCCAAAATTAATACTAATAGTGGAAAGCAGATTTTTCCATACGTTAGAAACTGTGTTCTTGGATAAAGGACAAATCTTAACATTTCCTTGATCGATTGGTTATCTTCGATAGTGAAAACTTTTCTCTTTACATAAGTTGATTTAAAAAAAAAAAATTTTTCTCCGATTCAGAATGTGTGTAAAAATCTTTCATAAGGAAATGAGAGAGTGACAGAGGAGTACATGTTAAATGACTTGGACATTCCATTTATGTCCAGTTTTTCAAGAGAGAGTTGAAAAGAATAGTACAGTTGGGGATTAGGAGATGAATGGCTTCATTGAATTCAGGACGGGGTAGGTTACAAAAGGAGTTTGACTAGACACACCTTCTGGGAATCGGGATGTGTGTGTGTGTGGGGGGGGGGATAATCATAATGTGTTGAAAAGAAAAACTGGTCCCTGGAACTTAGAGGGATAGAAGAAGCATGTTTACTATTAAACGGGGCTAGTTTGAGGGAAATTTGACCCATTGTTATAGATTGACTTCCCGCTTGCCACTTATATAACTTAAAATATCGAGATAGGAAGAAAAAAATATTAAGAAAGGAAAATTTGGCAACTATAAGCAAACTCATTTTCTAAGTGGCTCATTATATCGATATAAAATAACATTAGCTAAATATTAGTTTGGAAGGGACCACTAAAAAGGTTCACTACAGGCACTATTTCCCAGGTTCATCATAGCAGGGTTCGACCGTATTTACATTTAAAATCGTGTATTTTCATTTAAGTTTCTTACTAAATTCTACTTAATAATTTTATGGATATTTAAATTTCAGTGCACTGCTACATTACTAAATATTTTACTTATTGTTATCTGAGAAACATTTAGGTCTTCTAGGATTTTAATGGAAAAAAAATGTATTCATTTTTATTATATCTCATACTAAACTAAGAAACTATGGACAAAAAAAGAGAAAAGGAATGTATATAAATCATATGAATGGCCAAGGGGTGCGAGACCCAATACTCCATACCGGTAATAAAATCAGATCAATTGACTGATCAATATATATATTAAAAATAAGTCCAGATGGGTGGGTAATATGAAGGTGTCAGACACATAAATATTAGATTTCAGTTAAATGATATTTTTCACATAACATAAAACCTTTCAGCTTTTATTCCTTGAGTTCAATGGTGGTTTCAGTGATTGGTGGTTTGACATGCTAAATCCCTCCCAAAATTATTGACTGCATAATGCGTGGAATTTTATTTATTTTGAACAGTTCCAGTCAAATGTTGACAAACTAAAAATAAGTTGGTGTCAGATTATCATGCGATCTTTACTAAAAATAGACTTGAAAAAGATTTGAAGAATTAAAAAAATTGTATGACGGAAAAATTTTTAAACATTAATTATTTCACTCGCTCGTACCTCGCGTGAAAAACACTTGCACTCACACTTGTGAAAAAACATCACTCATAAAACTACCAGCATCTGAGCAAGTTTTATGATTTGGTTCAGTAAACCCTCCACTTTAGGTTGGAAACCATTTTATTTAATAAAAGACAGATGTGAAAATTTACATTACTTAATAGGAGTTAGCTTTATAATAAGCTGTGTGAGTGTGGTGTATTTTAAAATTTAAAAAAATTGTTACAATTTCTATTTAAAAACATCAATAAAAATATTTACAGCTCAAAACCTTGCTTACAAGCGACAGTTCCGAAAACCCCTCCACAGTCTCTGAAGAAGAGGAACCATCCACCGAAACCGACCACTCAGAGCCAAGAGACAAGCGTGAAACCACGCCCCCTTTTCAAGTTGGTATAACCAATGAATGTGTGTCCTTGCCCAACGGAACTAAGACCTGCTTTGATGACAGGTACCAGACACCAGGCGAGTGGCACGAAAGGAAAGAGAGACTGGACGGCATGATAAAGCAACTCAAACTGAAATTGGAAGAGTTAAAGGTTTGTCATTTCTTTCATGTCAATGTGTTACAGTTACATTTAAAACTTTATTTTTAAGAAAACTATGTAGAGTGAGATTTGGGAACCGTGGAGGATTTCTAAAACAAACTCTTTTAAGAAAAAAGTCTAGAAATATGAGGTTTAGTGATTCTGGAGATTGATGGAACATAAACCATAATACATATTTAACAGTGAGATAAGGGTCATATGACTTGGATTAAGGTGGGGTTATGATGTCATTGAAGTATCATAACCAAATTATATGAATAGTACATATCAGAAATATCATGTATACTCATGTATCTGTATTCCAATTTAAGAATTTTCAAAATTCAACAAGCTAAAATCTTAACAAAAAATACTTTTTATTTTAGGATTGATAATTGTGCTAAAATTTAGATAATGTTAAAAAAAAAAAAACGTCATTTTGTGACTTTAATTTTCGAAGGTCCTATGAGCTTTATTTTTCATAACTACTCATGCTGTTATTCTGCCTGCTTTTAATTATGAACTTTTATTGTAATAAAAAAAAAGCTTGCTTTCTTTAGCTGCACAAAACAAAACACTACTTCGAGTTTTCAGTTTCTACAACTTTTAATGTTTTCCTGTGTTTATTTTCAGACCATCCGCAAGCAATTGAAGAAGGTCAAACCCCACAAGAACCATGTAAATCCAGAATCATATGATGCCAACTCTTTCCAAAGGCCTTGCGTCTGTGACCCTGATGATCATTTTCTACTCAGGTCAGGATTTGTTCGTCATCATTAACAACTAACTGATCTACAGGAACATGCTATCTCTTCACAACTGCCATTTTGTTGCTCTATTTTCTTCTACTTTTTGCATTCTATATCGCAAGGTTGTGCACTTTGGCATACGTTGCCAACAACACATCGACACTCTTAAGTTAGTTGTGGCATAGTACAAGTCAATACTGTTTGATGAACCATTCAGGTCTTTTAGCTAGTAATCCACTCACGCTGGAGCTGAGCGAGAGCTTGATTTTGTCACGTGTCTGCTATATCCAGCTTGGGGGAGCGATGGAAAACATCGCCCGTGGAAATAAAAACACAACTACTGCGCATGCTCTGTAAAACCAGATTTGTTGAGTTTTTAAAAGTTGCGTTGTTTACTTTTTTGTTTGTACAAGTTAGATGCAGTTTCAAAGGCGAAAAAGTAAATTTTTAGTTTAATTCAATTTGCTTTATTCCTAGTATTTTATAAATTGTCAAAGGATCATAATAAAATCATTATATGTAGTTTTTATTTTTTTAAAAGTAAACAAAGATATTACTGTAAACATGCTTATGTATAATTCAAATTATTACTGATATTTGATGATTTTACTAAAAAAATTAGTTTCCCAATAAATTATTATTATGAATTCATAATAAGATTCATATATGAGCATAATATTCCTTAGTTCATAATATAAACAAACATAAATAAAGTTAGAGAAAGTTTAACTCTCTCTTGAAACTAACTGCGCATGCTCAAAAGTTATTTCCAGCTCCAATATCACTTCTTTGAAAGTGATTAAAAAATACAGTTTCAGAAATCCAGCTTTGAACTCGCACGCATGCATACTAGTGACATCACAAAATCAAGCTCTCGCCCAGTTCCAGTGTAAGTTGATTACTAGCTATAAACTTTCTTCCACTTCTTCTAACTTGTTGGTATTGTTCTGGACCTGGCAGATTTTGACCATCTGCTGGTAAGGGAAATATCAGCTCTTAATCCTCAACATGATTACAAAATTTATCCACTCAATAAAAAAAATATCAGAGAGCATTGGCTAAATCTGCCCAGTTTATTGATAAGATCAGATCACAAATATATACAAGACAGACAACTAACAATTAAAATAATATCATCTTCTTTATTCAGTTAATGGTTACATATCTTATGACAAATATATTTTTAAAAACATGTATGGTTTATTTTTATGATCAAAACCCAAATATATACAAGACAGGACAACTAAAGATGTACATATCTTCTTGATGCAGTTAACAGTTACTTATCTTACATAAAATATTTATTTTTCAAAATCTAAAACGTTAAAAAAATGGAACTATTTTTTTCCTGCACGCAGGCAGCAGCTAAAAGACGAGAAGCGTCTGCGGCGGGAGGACCTGCGTCGGGAGCGTCAGCTGCGCAGGGAGGAGCACTCGAAGAAGCTGGAACGCAAGATGCGCAGGAAGAACAAGTTTGAGAACATGACCTGCAACGCGGAGAAGATGAATTGCTTCACGCAGGACAACCACCACTGGAAGACGCCCCCGCTCTGGACAGGTGAGGGAAAGTACCAAGAGAGAAACCCTCTATGGGACTAGCAAATTGGCAATTGTGTCAATTCCTTTTCAGTACATGAATTAAATTAATAATAGCCTCTAATGGCCCCTAAAATAACAGAGCGTGGTTCAATAATTCACAAATAAAAAGTTCAAACTTAAAATAGAGAATCTTTAATAAAATCTTCAAAAATATATTGCAGACAAAAATAAACAACAACAATCTTACTTCATAATTTGGAGAAATTAAAAAAAAAGATATTATAGATTGAGCGAGGAAAACAATATTAAGATCAATATTAAGAAAATCAAAATTAAATTATAAAAGTTCCATGGGAACTTTGAAAGCCGCGAACGAAAAGAGCAAGAGAAAATGACCACTACGCTACGACTTTGTAAATAACAAGAAAGTCACGTGGTCGGCGCTTTCTCCGGACTGCTTGTGACATCACAACGTAAATGAACGAACCTGCCATCGTGACGTCACAAAGTAAACATTGTAGCACAAATTGGCGTAAAAAATAGTATTGTGAGATAGGATAGTTGCCCATCTGGTTTGGTGGTTACACCTCTCTCTCGTGGGCACGGGTTTGAATCCTGGATAAGGCATGGATATTTGTGTTGTCCCAAGTACATGCAGAGAATGTACTTGGTAAATCTGTGGGTTTTAAAGTCCTGTGGGTGGTCATAGCCCAGTACTATGGGTGTAGGTTGTCTGGAGAAAAAAGCCCCTCCCCTCCAGCAACGTACCTAAATTGAGGCGGTGATGCCCTCTCGGAGTAGAAGTCAGACACACACAGGTACTCAAAGCCTAGTGTCAATGGATACTACTGCACCCCTCTTGCCTTCCAGGGTATGACCTGTGGAGGCACAGAACAACAATAGTATTGTAGGATACCCACAGGAAAACCGCCAGTAGATGACTCTGCTCATTCCTACCAGTAACCTGGTTAACAATAAAAGCAGTAGTATAAAAAGCCAAAATAACTCATCTCCACCATGAGGATCCATTTGGTAGACTATGGGTTGCTGATTCTGTTACAATTAATCTAAAAATATATTTAAACTTTTCCATCCTGGGGAGGAAAACAAAAGGGTTTTCAAAACATTAGTGTTAAAATTTAGGTTAACTGAAAGATGCAGTTATTCTTTGGCATTTATTACATCAAATAGATCCGAAAACAATTTGGAGTTGAAATTATTCTTAATCTATGGGTTTTAAAAATTAATTTTCCCTTTTTCAAGTCTGTGTCGTTTAATTTGATATCTAAAATCTACCTTCTTTTATTTCAGAGGGTCCTTTTTGCTTTTGCCAAAATTCGAATAACAATACATTCTGGTGCCTGCGTACAATCAATGACACTCACAACTTCCTGTATTGTGAGTTTGTGACCGGTTTCATCACGTACTACGATTTACGTACAGACCCTTACCAAGTAGGTGTCCAGGCTTCATACTGTAAAATTCAAATTATTGTCACTGTTCAAAAAAGGATTGTTTTTTTATCGACTGTTTGTGTTTCTAGATGAGAAATGCTGTCTATGATTTAGACTATGGGACACTAGAAAGGTTGCGCATGAACCTTAACAAATTGAGAAGCTGCAAAGGATCTAAAGATTGCACCATTCGTAATAAATATGAAAGTAAGTAATGTTTTAGTTATTGAATGTTTATATTTGATGTTAAATTATTCCTCTTGTATCAAATGTTGTATTAGTAACATTTGATGCAAGTGAAACCAATTGAGTTTAAGCGTTAAGTTATCTCAGTTCTTTAGGAAATATACTCATACTTTATGTTGACTGTTTATAGGTCGTGTAATCAAATGTAAGTAAAACTTAAATTTTTTGTTGTAAATAAAGCAACAAGTTGTATAAGTATGACTAGTATCATGAATAATGCAATCTATTTAGCTGAAAATTAACATGTCACGTTTAAAATCCTTCATAAAATAATTAATATGAAGTTTAATATCAATAAATATTAATATCTATGATTCTTGCACCCTTGCATGTCGTACAGTTAATAAATGTTGGAAAATATAATGCTAAGTCCATCTATCTGAAGATTTTTGTAAGTCACAAGCCTAAAAAAGTTTTTAAAATTGGGAAAAAAATTAAATAAAACAGGTTTTATGTTTAGTTGCAGTAAGTATAAATCAACTATTCTGCTAATTTTGTAATTGTAAAATCTAATGTTAATTGCTAATGACTAATGTTTTTAATGTAAAATCTAATGTTAAAATTGTAGTGGTAATCACTTTTTAAACATGTGTTTATGGCTATTCCATGCAGAAAAGGTGATTCTACCTGGAATTAGCCATAAACAAAAGTTGACAAAAATCTATACTTTTAAAAGTACATAGCTTTGAAACGTGTGGTATAACCTTAAATAACCTAATTTTATACAAGTCAGTAGACCTTATTGTGAAACTGTCACTAACTATTGCTCTCTTCATGAACACTAATTGAATCTAAATAATCACACGATATACATCTTTCTATAGGGGTCTAAGCTTGTTAGCCAGGTTGGCCTGGCCTACCTAGAAATATTGATAAAAGTTGATAACTCATAACCTTCAAAATTACTGAAGTGAAAAATTCGGAAAATGGCAAAAAGTATACTTAAATATAAATAGGATTTGCTCTAAAACATTTTTATCATTTACATCATTAATTTTTATCACATTATTAATTTTTAACTTTCTAGAAAATGTAAGCATGTCATGATTGATGAAAAATGCAACACAAATCTATAATAATAAAAATTAAGTTTTGTGTGTGTATGTCTCTTATAGACTCATAAACTAGACATTTGTTGACTCGTAACTTGACACAAATGTGTAGTTCATACTAGTTACAGATTTTGAACTTTCAGAGCTCAAAATGTTCTATTTTTTTTAGAGAAAATTCGAATATTCTGAAAAAAATACACCACTCTCGCTTATATACGATAATTTTTTTCCTTTCGTGATGCCATTCGGCAGAAGAAAATTAAATAAAACTTTTAGGAAAATAAAATTCAAAATGTTTATTTTATTCTGTTGCCAATACCTTCAGAAACTAAATTCATTATTTGAAAAATAATTGACATGTTTCAAGTGACGTAATTCCGTTTAGTCTCCATTCCAGGATTTTATTGTTGGTTTAGGAAATGATTTTTTCATGGATGGTTCTCTTGTTTGCAAATATGCAAATTTAAGCTATTTCTGTGAATTATAACTATGATGGATGTTCAAAGCCTAACATTCTAGAGCTGCATATTAGGGTTTAACGTTTCATTATTTTGCCAAATACGTTGCCGAACTCGACGAATTCTTACCTAAACAGCACGCCAAATGAGCTATTTTTTTAAATTTATGAAGTTGGTTGATTTTTCGAAGGTCGTCGTGCCACAGTTGTATAATAAGTATGTTTGTAGCTATATCTCTTTTCTCACCAAATTCTTAACAAAAAGGATCCAAATGAGCTAAAAGGTCATATGTTTATGAGGGAAATTACGATAACTATTATGCATGCATTTTATAGCGTATGTTTTTATTTTGGATTTTTAAGGTAATATAAGTAACAGTATTTTATACTTTATAACGAGCGTTAATCATAACATAAGTTTATTATCCTAGAATGGATTATTTGGTTCATATACTTGGCTTCATGAGAATGTTTCAGATGATGTAACGCTCTTTCATTTTTATGCGCACTGCAATTTCATTGGATGCTTCGCTTTCACTCTCAAAATGGCTAATATTGATGAAAAGAATTCTTTCTTTCTATGCAAGCTTTCTTTAACAAATGTTTTGAACGACCAACAGCACAGCAAGAAGTTGGCATTAAAAAAATTTAATAAGTAGAATATTCTTAGGAAACTCATTTTCGAATACCCAAACATAAGTAATTCCAGGCAACAAATGAAAACAAATCGTTGGAGCTGTTGCCATCCACAACGTGAAACAACCCGATTTCAACTTTTTTTTTAGTCCGTGCAAAGAACTGGTACTTATTTGCTAGTGTATAATAAAAATATCAGGCCTACCCCAAATAAGGATACTAAATCTGTCTGTGGTCTAATTATTTTCATTGAAATGTCAGGGAAGTAACAGCCATCTCTTTCTAAGCGGACTTAATTGCCATGGAAACAGAACAGTTTTAGCCTACTTTCATTTTTTGATATTAAAAACTTTTGTTGCTAGAAAGGTCTGACATCAGACACCTATCTTTTAAGTTTTGTCCTTCTGTCTATCTCTGTATTCTTTTCTTTTCATCTGTATCTGCCTTTTAACTGTCGATTTTTACTTCAATTCAAACAGTCTAAATTTAAAAATTCTTTTTTTTTTGGTTGGTTAGGCAGGTATCTGATGACTTACATTGGTTACAAAAAAAGAATTTTGAAAATTGAACTGTTTGAACTGAAGTAAAAATCGACAGTTGAAAAGGCATAAGCTGAAAAGCATATAGATACAGACAAGAAAAAAGTATAAAAGATAGGTAGTTATCTGATGTCTTACTTTCCTAACTTTTACATCTTGTTTTTGTCTGTCTATCCATAGTATAAGAACTGTTGTGGAGAAGACATGAAACAACTAAACTTGTAGACACATATTGGAATCTACTTCTGTTTTGAAAATAAATACACGCTGTTGTTACGTTCCTTAGCTGCCTTGCTTTCTGCTATTTATAACAGGTTATGGGGCCCATCATGCTCTATTTAGCGCAATATTAGCACATTCTTTTATATTGAAAATTCGTTTGACCTAAGCATCATGTCTGATCCGAAAATTCAAGTTGAAAAGCTGCGTGGAAAAGATAACTGGAGCAAGTGGAAGTGGCAGATGCAAATGGAATTCGAACAATATGAACTGACAGCGATTGTACAAGGAAGTCGAAAGTGTCCCGAAGGAAACACGTCGGAAGCTGAAATGAAGAAGCAGAGCGAATGGCGCCGTGAGAACGCCAAAGCGGCGGCGTTGATCGCTTCCTCCTTAAGTTCCGCAGTAGCCGATCTTGTAATAAATTATTCAAGTGCTAAAGAAATTTGGGACAAGCTTGTTAGTGTGTACGAGCAGAGCAGTATTCAAAGACTGAATCTTCTCATGACACAGTTCTTTCAAGTGAGTAAAGACGAAGAAGATAACGTCGCGACACACGCCGCCAAGGTAGAGAGAATATTTACTGATATGAACAATGAATTAAAACGCATTGGTTCGGGCTCAATTCCGGTTGAACTGTTACATGGTAAGATTCTGCTCACTGTTGGTCAGGAATACCAAGAATTCAACAATGTCTGGGAATCTTTAGATTCTGAAAAACGCACAACCAACAATCTAGTTGAAAAACTGTGTACAATAGAACAACGTGTCAAGTCTTCTGCCACTTTGGACTTTGGTGCATTTGCAGCTCGAGCTCCTGCTGTGAAGAAGAATGTATCTAGTCGTGGTGCTCCTCCAAAAGGTAACCTTGGAGGTGAAGGAATCAAGAAAAAGGTAAAATGCTTCAAATGTGGTGGTGGACATTTCTGTAAAGATTGTCCAAAGAAGAAGAAGTCACAAAATGAGTACTTTCCTTCAAGAAACGACAAAGGAGCATTTTCGGCTTCTGTCAAAGGTACTCAGCCAGACATCTGGATTTGCGACTCTGGTGCTTCACATCATATGACAGCAAACAAGCAGTACTTTGTTTCTTATGAACACTTTCCTGTACCAGTGGAAATTTCTCTTGCTGATGTAAACAAGATCTATGCATATGGATCAGGAAGAATAAACATCGAAGTATGTATCCATAGAAAATGGTATGAAGCTCACATGGAAAATGTTTGGTATGTTCCAGATGTTCGAAGACATCTCTTTTCTGTTCAACAAGCATCGAAGCATAATGTTGAAGTGAGAATGAATGAAAAAACTGTGGAATTTCATCGAAATGGAGAGCTTGTTGCAGTCGGTTCCTGGAAGGATGGCACATACGTGATGGCCATGCGTGTAGTGGTACCTACATGTCCAGCTTAAATAAGTGTGGCAACAGCATCTGAAACTCTGCAACTGTGGCACGAGCGTCTGGGTCACCAGAACAAACGTCATGTTCGAAAAATATTGGATAAAATGGACATTCGTGTGCCTTATGCTTCAGCAAGTGAGTTTTGTGATGGATGTGCTCTTGGTAAAGCTCACAGAAAGTCTTTCAAACCCCGACCATACCGAGCTGAATCGGTGGGAGAAGTAATAAATGCTGATGTAAATGGACCCATGTCAGTTGAGTCTATGAATGGTGCAAAATATTTTGTGTGTTTTAAAGATGACTACAACAAATTTCGTAAAATATTCTTTCTTAAACAGAAAAGTGAAGTTAGTTGTTGTCTGCGCATGTTTCTCAATGAAGCTTCTAATCTTGGCCATGTTGTGAAAACATTGCGTTGTGATGGTGGAAGAGAGTTTGACTGTAGTGAAGTTCGTCAAGTTCTTGCCGAAAAAGGTATTGCTCTAACCTTAAGCATACCATATACACCAGAGCAGAATGGAGCTGCGGAGAGGGAAAACAGAACAATTGTGGAACTTGCTCGTTCTATGCTCTCAGTGTCTGAGCTTCCTCGATCCCTGTGGGCTCATGCATGTGAAACAGCAGCTTATCTACTCAACCGAACTGGTGTATCTTCAGAAGAAGGTATTAGTCCACAGGAGCTCTGGACTGGCAAATTGGTCCCTAGCTTGAATCATTTAAGAGTGTTTGGAACAGAGTGCTATGCACACATACCCAAGAACTTTAGACGCAAATTTGACAACAAAAGTGTCCCAGGTCATTTAGTGAGCTATGTAAATGAAAAGGATGGCTATCAAATCTATTTGCCATCTATGAACAAGATAATCAAGTCGCGAGATGTGGATTTCAAACCAGAACGACTCTGCTCAACTGCTGTTTCAGTGGAGGGAAACTTTCGAAGATCAACTGAAGTGGAGGAAGAACTGAGAAGATTAACTGAAGTGGAGGAAGACTCAAATGCAGAAGAAGATGATTCGGTAGAAGACGACACCCCTTCGGATGTTCTTGGAGATGAGCCAACAGTTCGACAATCTGAAAGAAAGCGAGATGTTCCTGCTTGGATGAAAACAGGAGATTTTCTTTTTGCAAGCGCTGCAACAGTAGAAGAATCAGAAAATCCATCTACATACTCAGAAGCTGTTTCCTCTGATGAAAAGAACTTGTGGCTAGCTGCCATGAGGGAAGAAATGGATGCTTTGCATGAGAATAAAACTTGGGAACTGGTCGACCAACCAAATGGTTCTAAAGTCATTAATTGTAGGTGGGTGCTTAGAAAGAAATTTACACTTGATGGAACTGTTGATAGATATCGAGCTCGTCTGGTAGCAAAAGGCTATGCACAGAAAGCTGGTTTCGACTATGACGAGACGTTCAGTCCGGTAGCTCGATACGACACAGTGAGGTCTGTTCTGTCTGTAACTGCAAAGGAAGGGTTGCATCTACAGCAGTTTGATGTGAAAACCGCATTCTTATATGGCACTCTTCAGGAGGAAGTATTTATGCTACAACCAGAAGGGTTTGATGACGGTAGTGGGAAAGTGTGCAAGCTTCAAAAGAGCTTGTATGGTCTAAAACAAGCACCCCGTTGCTGGAATCAGTGTTTTGTGGACTTTATGAAAAAGCAAGGATTGAAAGCCAGTGACGCGGATCCATGTTTGTTTGTGAGACAACACGAAGGCACAAAACTAATCGTTGTCATCTATGTTGATGATGGACTTGTTGCCGGGTCTAACGAGGTTGAAGTGGAGGAGTTTATGCATCAACTTCGTCAGTCATTCAAAATCACAACAAGCGATTTAAGTCAATTTCTCGGAATGAACATATCCAGACTGAGTGATGGTTCAGTTTTTGTGAATCAAAGTGTCTATGCCAAAAAGCTGCTTTCGAAATTCAACATGGATACTTGTAATCCTGTGTCAACACCATCTGACAAAAGTTACCTATCTAGTGACAAAGATGATCCTGTGATTGGACATGAAGTTCCTTATCGTCAAGCCGTAGGCAGCCTGATGTACTTGGCTACCGTCACAAGACCAGACTTGGCATATGCTGTCAGCATTGTGTCTGAGAGTCTGGAAAATCCAAAGTCTTCGGATTGGTGTGCTGTTAAGCGAATTTTCAAGTACTTAAAGGGAACTGTTCAATTCGGGATGCTCTATCAGGCAGATAAGCAATCAGAGGAGTTGGAAGCATACAGCGATGCTGACTTTGCCGGAGATACCAAGACAAGACGTTCGAGGTCAGGAGTAGTGTCCAAGTACTCGGGTGCCGCTGTAAGTTGGTTAAGCCAAAAGCAAAGAAGTGTCGTTCTATCAACTACTGAAGCAGAATACATTGCTGCGAGTGAAGCTGCGAAGGAAGCTGTTTGGCTAAAACGACTGTTTAAGGACATCATTGACATCGAGGGCTGTCCTACTCTTTTCGTTGACAGTGCCAGTGCATTGAAGTTGGCTAGAAATCCTGAGTTTCACAAGAGATCAAAACACATTGATGTCCGATACCATTTTGTCCGAGAAAAGGTTCTCGAAGGTGAACTCAACATCGTTCATGTTCCAGGAGAAGAGCAAATTGCGGACATAATGACAAAACCCTTGCCTGCTGCAAGGTTCAATAAACTGAGGAAAATGTTGGGACTGATTTCTATGTCTTAATTTATTTTCTATGTCTTAATGTGTTTTTATATGCCTTAAATAAGTGTGAGTTGTGACATGTGAAGGAAGTGTTGTGGAGAAGACATGAAACAACTAAACTTGTAGACACATATTGGAATCTACTTCTGTTTTGAAAATAAATACACGCTGTTGTTACGTTCCTTAGCTGCCTTGCTTTCTGCTATTTATAACAAGAACTTCAGTAAATATTAAAATGACAGAAAAGTAGGTTATTCAAGTTTTTTCGAAACTTGTTTTATTATGAATTTTACTGCTTAAAAAAAGGTATTACCATTAAAATTCTGGATTTTTCTTATTGTCTTGTGTGACTTTTTCTAGGTCCTCGTCACCACCACAGGCAAAGGGCAACTGCTAGCATGAGATCTAGATCAATGAGGTAATAAATTAGTCTTTTTGAGTGTGTAATTAAATGTTTATTGTGTGTTATAGTACTTAAAAAGTCATTAACATATGTGTCTAAATCGTTCATAACTTATTCAGTCAAGTATTTATGTCCCTTTTAGACGTTTTACCACCTTAATTTATTTAGTCAAGAAATAAGTTAATAGTTTGTATAAATTTCACAAAATCAGGCACACATTTTAAAAAGCTAAAAAGAAATTTTGGTAGATAAACTAAAAATTATGATTATTTATAAACAAACTTTTTAAAAAGTGCGATAAGTAATGTAAAGAGAGTGCACATTAAATATGTTCCAAAGTCCTGACTCTGCATATGTCGCTTCCAAAAGTTGGCATTGGGTGCCTACTCAAGTGTCGGCTGGTCACTTGACTGTGGTAAATTCAACATTTATTGCCAATAGCTCTTGTGTAGCTCTAGTGTGATGATAATTCAATTTAACTCTAATACCAAATTTATGAAACTTGGTTTATTTTCATAGGCATGGCAAGAGTGACCACAGGGGGTACATCCGTGGTCAATCCTCCAGTTTAGAAAGACGTGGAAAATGACAAGACCCAAATACAATCGAGCAGACATTGGTTCCTTATATAAATTACTAAGTGTTAAAAGGAGTCGAGTCCATTAAATAATTTCCCACTTCTCTTTCTTTCAAGATTTTAGTGAAAGAAAAAGGCTGTAGGGAAAACTTCTTGTGGACTTGAATTCTTTTGGAATTGCTTCATGTGGTCTTGTATGGGAAAAGTAATGTTGAAGAATGATAGCCGGTGCTAGGGAGTATAGCTATGTTTAAGGGGGAAATCTGAGATGGTCAAAAAGTGAAGTCTTCTCTGTTAATCTAATAGAAAAAAAATATTTCTAAGCCAAATTATTCTGGCTGTATCTGGAAGGTATTAGGAAGGCTGTATCTTAGGTTCGAACCAGTATCGAATATTTTTACAGAAACTTGTTTTATATGATAAATGTAGCCAGCTTACAGGGTTTTGTTATTCAGCTTTTTGAAATCGTTTCATATATTTTGTTGTAACATTATTTATTGAAAATTGAAATATACCTGAATCAATTTTAAAAAGAGGTATTTTAGAGCAATTAAGATACATTTATCAATTTTAAAAACTGTTTGTAAAAAAAGTCAATACAGCCAGAGAAATTTGGCTTAGTAATTTTTTTTCACCATGGGAATAACATAGAGATTTTGGTTTGGAGACCGACTCCTATTTTCCCTTAAAAGATTAATTTTATGTTGAAATGAACGTTTTTAGATTTGACTGTTTTAAAAGGACTTTTTATTTTGAAACAGATTTCTATTTACTTGAGACGTGATGCGATGGATATCGTCATCTATCTTTGTTTTAGTAATCACCGGGTTTAAACAAAATTTTATTTATTTATCGGGGTAGATTTTATTCATTTTTTTTTAAAATTGTCTAAAAGTTGGAATTTATATACAGTTTTAAGTAGGAATTGGTGGAAATAAGTTTAGGCCTTTTAAAAGGAATTTATTTAAACAAAAATGTATTGACAAAAAATTGTGCTATTTATTTTTTGTAGACTGTAGTATTAATATGCCAGTAGTGTTAGCTAAGTTTAAAATTTTTAAACATTTTGGAGAATTTTTTTTTCTCCGTTATTTATTAAAATAATTCCTATATAACAATAACTTTATAATCTCATTAGCTGGTAACCATATTTAATAATAATCAAAATTTTGTTGATTTTTAATTTGGTTTGTTAGCATATTATTTTTGTTGATATAAAGCTATGATACCAGTAGTCAAATAATAAAAACTACTTTGCAATTCTAGCTACACTGTATTGCTTATTGCTCTTCCTGAAGTTAATTTATGTTTGCATTTTATGGCTTACAGATTACCTTTTTTTTGCAAAACTATTTTCTATTTATTCAAAAATGCTGTTTTTTGTTCAGACTTATCTAAGACAATGTGCTTTTAGTGGCTAGTATTTTTTTTATTTAGTTATTTGTTGTTGTAGTATTAGTTGAATAGTGTTCCTTTATGTTGTATTTTTTAATATTTTATATTTATATAAATGCCAACTATTGACTTAATCTGATTGTTGGATGCTCCTAATTTGTAAGTTTATAAGATTACTTTTATTTGACACAGTGCCGTCGTGTGACCAGGGCAATGGACCTAAAACTATCTAATGTTTAGAAAGAATGTAAGAAAGAAATGAACCTATTCTCTTTGTTAATTCTTATATCGTTTTTTAATCATTTAAAATTTTTAAACATTAATTTTCTTTTATTTCTTTGTATTTGGCGTTATGAAATTGTAAAAATACATTTGTATCTAGACATTTTGTTTGTATTGAAAATCCTTAGCATAAATCATCCGTTTTTAAGTATTATACATTTTAACTGCAGAGCAAAGAGTTTGGGAGTTTTCAAATAACAGTTTAAATAGTATTAATTGTATTCCTCTAAAGGTGATCCTGAATTTCTAATTTTGGAGAGTTTTTGTATTCTTATCATATATTATGGAGAGCTATAATAGGTCATGAGAATGTTCAGTTATCTTTGTTAAGGTGTATCAGTATTGGTCATCAATACCTATGTGAAGGGATTTCCCTAAAAAAAACATGTACTTCATTTATATTAACTTAAGTATTTTTAAAATGTTATGGTTAAAATTTAAAAAAATATTTTATTTTGCTTCAAATTAAAACTTGTTTCGATCCGGAAAAATATGATTTATTATTAATTAAAATTATAATTATTTTTTAAAATTATGTATATATGTACTAAATACAATGTAAAAGGGGGGAGGAGCACGTTAGGGTCTCCAAAACCATGCGACGGCCCTGATTTGACGTGCTTTTAAACAACATATATTAATGAGCTAATAAGTAGCCATCCCAGGTATCCCAACAATGTTGGCCAACATTCTACCGACATCGGTCAATATTGCGTCAATATTGACCGATGTCGGTAGAATGTTGGCCAACATTGTTGTGCTACCTGGGCATATAGTGAACCAGAAGGGCTGCCTTTGAAAACACTCAAATGAGAAGAACATAGTAACTGTAAACTAAGTAGTATTAATAAGAAATAAGTACATGTATAACCCCTTGAAACTGAATTTGTAGGAATGTTATTTTTTTTAGACAAACTCATGATAGGTTATGCTTTATAGGTCAATGTGTAGAAATTAGCTATTCGATAGAAGAGCAGGATTTGAATTCTGTGATTTTTTAAAAATCTTTTGTGCTGCATTAAACAAATTCTGCTGATGCACAGGGCTGGATTTAAAGATTTGCCGCTTGTAGGCTGTAGATTTGCCGCCCCTGTCACAATATTCTCCTCCTTCGGGAAAAGATAGCTGGTTAGCTGCAAAATAGGGTGGTATGTGCTATTTAAAATTATTACAATGAATATAAAAGACGGAAAATGGGTTTATTTGAAATACAATATAATTAAATCATTTATAATATCCTCACTTACCCTGGTCTCATAAGGTGTAACTGATGTGGTAGAACAACCACACAGCGACGACAAGCTCAGCTAGAGGGTGCTATATATTCGGTTTACGCATTAATGTAAATTATTTGTTTTCATTCTTAAAAATATTAGTATCTTAATAATTTTTTTTGCCGAATGCCGCTTTAATTGGTCGTAAAATTTGCCGCCCCCAAAAATTCACCGCTCTAGGCTACAGCCTACGTAGCCTATTTAGAAATCCGGCCCTGCTGATGCATTTAACGAATAATGAATCATTTTATATTTATAATAATCATATATTTGTGTGATTCTATAAGTCAAAATGACCTTATAGTAGTAATCATAAATGCTTTTAAATGATAACAAAATACAAAATCTTAAGGGTCAGTATTGCTAATATGTACATGTCTTAAGGTTTTTTTTATGCAGAGGTTAATATAAAACTAATTATCAAATTTCTAAATTTAGTATTTTAATAAATCATTATACACATTAAAGTAGGGGAAAAATATTGAAAATGATCATACATTTGAATTATTAGTTGACCATGTGTAATGTGTTTTGAAATATCAAATTTCCTATGCATACAAAATCCATGTTATTCTTGAATTCGACAAAGAGCAACAGGGCTTTTATTACACGCTAATTTAAATTGATAAGCAGCACTGTAAAAATTCAGAATACCTCAAACGAAGTTCATGTATTGAAAGTTAATAACCAGTTCCATGACAGATCACATTAATTTTTCTGATTCTGCAATATTTTCAGTACGAATAGAAAGTTTTTAACCACAGACTTCAACAAGTACCATTGCATGACCAGCTCAATTTAAAAATTACCAAATAAAGTAGAAGAAAACACACACAACCTGAATTATAATCTAGAAAACTGAATTTTGAATCTCATTTGACTTTGATTACTGCAATTATTATTTTTTCTTTACTTTAGAATGTGATTATTATTTTTGTATTGCCCTGTACTTACTGTACTGTATGTAGTTGTAATTGTAGCAAGAATTTTAAATGTGTAAAAGCTTGCTACTTGATCTGATGGTAAATTCTCATATTTGTGTAGTATCTTAACTGAGATTTGTCTTTCTTCATCAAACATTCCATGTGTATAGGCCAATTTGTAAGTCTTCTACAGTGCATGTGCCAAAAAATTTCTATAATTAAAAGTGGATTTAAAATATATTTTACGAATTGTGGCTAAAGGGATCATAAAAACTGAATGATTCCACTATAACCAACTCATATGAAAATGCAAGAACTATAGAAAAATTCCCACAATTAAAAGATTATAATATTAATATGTCTATCCATAGCCTTCTAAAATTAAGATGCCTGTTCAGGTAACAAAAATAACATGGTGGTGTAATAGTTGTGGAAAAACCAACAACATCAAATTCGTGGCGCCATCTATCTGGAATGTGGGATTTGATAACTCAGGCTGAAGTGCAAGTAGGTAGTGCCATCTCTATTTGTGCTGACTGGTTAACTATCTACTGTGCTGTACTCATCAGGCATATAGTTGAAGAGGGTTATGGTCATCATGTAGTTTCCTTCTCAAACACTGGAGAAGTTTTTATTTGTGTCATGTCAATTTAAGCCTTAAATGTTCTTGCATGTCGCTTGGCAGCTATTAACTATTTTTCAAATGCGATGTGATATTTACACAAAATAACTGTAACCTGATTTGCCTTATCATAAAATCAACGATCTATATATTATATACTAAATCAACTGCTCAATATTAAGAAAACACGACTGATGCCAGATACCTGGAGGCAACTATTTGGCTTCTCTCTAATTTTTACGATTCATCCACGCTCATTTAAAAATGTATCTCCATTATTTAGCAATAGCGAATAGGGTTGCCGAATGACGTCATTTTTTCTTACTGCGCAAGCTCTTAGCACTGAGAGCAGTCAATCCAGTATATATTATAGATCGTTGCATAAAATACATTTTGAAATCAAAATAGCGAGAAATTATGTGCAGCTTATAATATTGCCATGTGAGCTTTCCCCTTATATGTTACATTTAAATGTAAGTTTTTATTCTTAAACTGCATCGTTTTTATGTAATGAGCTCCGAAATTTCTTTCTGTAATATTTAGTAATTGAATTAATAGTATAAAAGAATTTTGTTTTAAAATTGTCTTTTGTTTCATTGATTAAACTCTTTCATATGTATTAGAATTTTAATTTAGTACTTTTTTTTTAATTTACAGTACTCTTTCTGCTTTCCAAACTAATTTTTACAAAGAAATTGTTAAATTTAAAGATTTATACACCTCTTGGGAGCTGCAGAGCTCAGTCTAGTGATATGTTTGACCTTCAAAATACTCTACTATAAGCTGATTGTGCAGTAACAAATTCAACAATTTATCGATTTTTTCGAATACTTATTATAACGCAACAACAGTTGGTCTTATAATAAATCTTGTTTAATTTTTTAAAATTTTAATCATGCCCATTGCGGTAGTATTATTATATGCGGTATTACATTAAAAAAACTCTAAATTTTTTTCTTCTCAGAATGTATTGAGATTTTATTTAAGTTACATACAAGGTGTGTTCGAAAAGTTCGGAGACCAATCACCGAACTTTTCGAACACACCTTGTATTAATAGCATACAAATGACGTTTTGGACTTATCTTAACCATTGCTAAATTTTGTCTTAATAACTTTTACCCCAAAGTATTGTGTAAGTCCATCCCAAATGTACAAAGACGAAAACATATTTCGTTAAACGTGTCCACCAGGGCCGGATTTCTAAATAGGCTGTAGCCTAGAGCGGCGAATTTTTTGGGGCGGCGACCAATTAAAGCGGCATTCGGCATAAAAAAATTATTATAAAAATACGAATATTTTTAAGAAAGAAAACAAATTATTTACATTAATGCGTAAACCGTAAAAATATATATAGTATGTACTAATATTTCGTAGCAAACATGGTCGCTGCCAGGGCAATTGCACCGCCTCTTCCCGGATTTCGAAGTTGAAAGAAAAATAGTAGAACAGTTTAAAAAAATTCGCCTATTTCGCTTTCGATTTAGTGTGTAAAGGTACATCGTACATAGATGATTCTAATATGTGTATCTATTTTAAACAGCACATACCACCCTATTTTGCAGCTAACCAGCTACCTTTCCCCGAAGGGGGAGAATATTGCGACAGGGGCGGCAAATCAATCGTAGCCTACAAGCGGCAAATCTTTAAATCCGGCCCTGGTGTCCACTGATTTAAAAGGCTGGCGTAACCCAGTGGGTCGAGGCGCCATGTTGTGGAGATTACCTGCTCTGTTCTATCTTACATATTGTGCAAAGGGAATAAATAACGCTGTGTAAATGGGACTTGAAATATGCCGTCTTCCTTTTAGCACCATAGCTGTTAATCCCCTTTATAGCTCCAGTGCGAAGTTAATTTATCCAGGGTTCGTCCTGAAATTCCTGAAACACTCCTGAATTTAATTTTTTTGTTTCTAAGGGCCCTTATGACTCCTGAAATTTGTTTCATCTTCTGATATTTTTTCCTTCTCCTGAAAAAATACATTTTTTGACAACACAAATCGTTTTTTCTCCCGTACTTTATTCGAATAAGTCTACTGTGCATGGGCAGTAGAAAAATTTAGTTCCGACATCGTGATACTCCCGGTAGCAGAAACCGCGCAGCACGGCAGCAATGCTGCAGCCCGATTTGGGGTCTGCTGCCAAATTGCCGAAACTCCCCCCCCCTCCGCGCGTCACGTGTAGTTTCTTCTCCACGAACCGGCTCAACTCAAGTGGGGAGGGGGTTAAGACAATTTTAAAAAAGGTTAAGGATTAGCTACCTACTAATTTGTAGCTAGGATCAATTCAATCTGGAGTGGCATTTTTCGCAAAATGCGATGTGTTGCACGAAAATGCGAAAAAAAAAAATAATATTGGCCGTCGCGAAAATGCATTGCCGTAATTCGGTGAAACTAAACTTAAATTTCAATAAACAACTAGTTCAAATAGCCGATTCTAATAATGAAAATACTAAATTTAATCAAAATGGGAAGATGAATTCAGATTAGATTATACTAAGATGTCGTCAAATCTCGGCCAGCCAGTGCAGTGCAATCTCCCATTAAAAGAGGAGTCCAATAATGCTTCCTGATTTACTTATTTTGCTGCCTAGTAATTTTAAAGAAATCTACCGATAACGTCACGTTGCATCTGAATGATTGACAGTTCTCTGGCTCTGCGTGATCGGAAGAGAATCTTGTTACTTTTGTAGCTCAAGTTCAGGCCAAGTCTGACAACCAGATCAAGTTCTCTGATCAAGTTTCCAATTCACGGAGTAAGTGATAACAAGACCAGCTTGAATGTTGAAATACTTTTTGTTTGCGTTTGAAAAATTTTCTACTTCCGCTAGTACTGAGGTTTCTGATTTTAGAATATTTTTAGTATTTTTTTTTAAATGGACTTATGGACTCTTAATATATTCAGATTTTATGTTGCTAGTAAATTTCTAGTTCTTGAATTTTTCTGGAAAAGTGCATGAATATTTTTTTCTTACAAATGTATGAACCACGGTAATAAGGATATGTAATGAAAGACCAAAAGTTGGGGATTTCAAACAACCAGAACTTGATTTTAATACCGAATGAACAGCAAAAACATGTTCATAGACAAATCTGAAGATAATCCAACACCATAAATAAGAGTAAATATACTTATTTTTAATTTTTATTAAAAAAATTACAAATAAATGTAGTAGAATACTATTAAATAATTATTTAAATTTGCCGCGTCGTGATTCATAAAATAACTATCATTGTGTTGTTAAGCTATACTGCTAAACAAAATTAACTGCTACACAAAGATTGATTTATGTATAAATTCAAGTGATTTAATTGGATTTATAAGTAACTAATTTTTCTTGAGCATTTTGCTACAGCTTTCTTCTACATTTGAGCATTTTTTTTTACCCAGGCTGATCCCTGTTGTGCAGTGCAACAGTAGGTGCAATGGCTTCCCGTACCGAATATGTTATATGTCATGATTGTACTATATTAATTAAACTTAAAAATTAAAGCATTAATTTAACAGCCGCTTGCCGGTGTACGGTAAATCTTCTGATAATGTCGCGGGGGGGGGGGGGGGGGTCTTTTTCCTTGCAGCCAAATTTTTTCCTTAAAACGTCATGCTGCAGCCACATTCCAAAAGTTCTGCTACTGGGCTAGTTAATGTCCCAGAATACACCACACAACTGTTTAGAAGATTTTTTTTCTTCTGTTTTCATTTTTTGAGGAGTAGTGAATTCACTAGACTAATGCGATAACCAACATTCAATTTTATTTCTCGTTACCTCTTGAATTTACATTGCTGCACTCCTGAAAAACTCCTAAATTTCACTATCATAAATAGAGTATGAACCCTGTTTAACTAAACACTGATTCGGAAATTTGCTATCTGTTTTGTCTTTCCATTTTTTGGAACTTTGCTAATATCGAGATAAATTTATCACAATAACCACATGATTTTTTTTAGCTAATCACATTCGGATGTCAACTTGTCAAGTTCCGTTTTTGTTTTATCCCCCCCCCCCCCCCCCATTCGAACTTCGATCTGTTATCGTTTGCTTTGAGGTCATTTTAGTTAGATCATAAAGCTGCAACTCCGTAATCATTTCTATTTTAAATCAACCATAATAAGGTAGGTGACGTATCGTGTGACTTTATCAGTCAAAAACTGACGCTTTATCACAACCTAACTCCTGTTCGGGCTACATTCGATTTTTTTAAAGAAAATAATATTCGATTATATATTTTTTTTTTATCTTTGTGTGGTGTTAATGTACCTTCAAGATTTATAAAATCTGTTTGTTAGTGCGGCAATGTTCTTAACAAACTTGTATTCTTTGGCAGAAATGTATTTTTTATTACTTTTGGCAAAACTGTAAAATGAATTGACTAGTCTGGAGCAGGTTGTGACTAATTAGTAAAATCTCAATATATTTTAATTAAACACTTTGTAGGAACACATATATATTTTTTTAAACTTTCGCTTTTTTTCTGAAAGCTTCTATTTCACCATTTTACCGTTACAAAATTTCACACAAAAATGTTTTAAATATATATTTCTTTCGTAGTTTCAGAAAATACTCGCTCCTCGGGAGACGTTCCAGATAAAAATGAGAACTTCTTGGAATTTTGTCCTTCAAACTATGCGTTGATATTGATAGTAGAACATATTTCATTTACGAATTTAAGGGATAAATGGGTCAGGTTTCGTCCAATAGGATTCTGTGAAAAGTGTTAAAAAAACAATTTTAAAAAATTCATCATATCGAACGGGTTAAGCTTTTCTAAAAATTTAGTTATAAGCGTACTAAGTAAATTTCTTTTTTATCACCTCGTTATTTCTTTTAAAAAAATAAATGGAAGAATCATATTTTCTAAATATCGAAAATAAAAATCGTATATAAGAATAAATTAACTGTTAAAGTTATTTAAATAAAGGCATGTTTCAGATCTTGAGGGGCAACAGAAATGTTGAATTTTTTTTTCGAGTCACATTTGGTGAATCAATGGGAACAGAGCACCGATCAAAGGAATGAAAGCTTGAAGTAACTACGTCACCTGAAACAAGCAAATTATGGCTACAAAGCACATTTTAAAGTTTCTGCATAATAATAAACGATTTTGTAATAGCTGCCGAAGTGATTTTTGAATGAACATGTTGCACGTCTCGAGTGGCAACAATTCCGTAAGAATGAAAATAAGGTCTCTATTGGTACTCTGTGTCTCGTGAGATCTAATCAAGGTAGTGAAACTTACAATAAGATCAGTAAGGAAAAGGAACTAAGTCGCTTGAAACTTAAAAATTGATCAAAATTTAGAAATATATGTAGTTTTCAAATCGAATGACGTGTTTTTTTTTTATAAATATTTCTTGAAGGAAAAAAAATCTCAAATGTGTCATTTTCATGCTTAGTGAAGTCTAAATGTATTGTTCGAAATTACGAAACATAATTGACTGCGTTAAAACTCTTCACTAGGAAGGAGGGCAAAGTAACCAATATTGCTTTTATGAACTTCGACACTTGCAAAAGAACTTGCCATAAAATTAGATGGATCCACTTATGTGTGTGTGTTGTGTCTGTCTTACTTGACGAAGGTTTATAAGCGGGTCTCTGACCAAGCACACAAACCTGAATATATGTCTACCAACCAACTTGCCATATGGGGCCGTAGTCAGCCTAGTGGTCAGCGTCTCGGGATCGGAAGGTCCTGCGATCGAGTCTCGGTACCACTGAAGACCTACCGAGTATATGCGGAGTACGTGCTCGTTAAATCTGTTGTGTCCGAAAGTCCTCTAAGTTCCCATACCAAATCAATACCTCTGGGGGTGACAAGCCAATTCTGGGGATCCTCTAGTTGGTCTCTGTCTCTAAAAATTAGATGGATCCACTTATGTGTGTGTGTGTTGTCTGTTGTGTCTGTCTTACTTGACGAAGGTTTATAAGCGGGTCTCTGACCAAGCACACAAACCTGAATATATATGTCTACCAACCAACTTGCCATATCCAGTCCATAGAATATTAATTTAATTTACGGTTTAACCTTAAACATTTGTCACCAACATACCTTATTCGAAAAAAGAATAAAACTTCGTTCGAAATAGACAGCCGATGAATACGGAAATTCTTATCAGCCGTTTCCCGGTTTCTCCAAAAGCCAGACGATTTCGTAAACAGTTTTCAAAAAAGAACTTTATTCGGTACTTTTCGAAATGGAAGCCGTTATCTCTATATTTTAAGTACAATGCTTTTACATTTTTTTTAAAGTCCTTCATACTGTAAACAATGTCCACAGTAAATATTTGGACGGTGGCTGGTTAAACAAAAAGTAGAAGAGTGTGTTTTAGACGTTGTGTTTATACAACCTTTTTGAATAAAGTTAAGATTTAGCCATAGATTAAAAGAAAAGATATGAAATAAAAAATGTTATAACTTCTTCGAAAAAATAGTTTGTAGTATTTTTATATGTAAAATTTTTTTTTTAAATATTATATACTCATGTGGCAAATTCAATAAGTTGCGTCTCTGCAACTTTGAATCAACTATAGACTTCGTAATACAAAAATTAATTAGATTGATGGAATAATAGGAGACAATTGATGTAATGAATTAAACAAAAATTGGAAGAAATACGTCACTTGAAACAAGTCAATTAACCAACAAACAAGCTAATTGAAAATATCTGATTTTTTCGTGACAAAATGCAGTCAATTATTTTTAATGGTTCTAAATGGATACGCTGAGAAAGAGCTGCCAGCTCAGGTTTCTTCCTTCTTGTCACTTGACCGCGGTTCTAAATTACGAGTCCCGTGTACCCAGCCGCGAATCTGGGGAGGGGTGTGGTCAGATGAGGGTCAAGGGGTCAGATGACCGCCCTGTCGTATTTCTTTGACAAATTTAGTTTTCTTTTTATCTCCTTCCTACTCGAAGCTCTGAGCCCATTGAAGGAATGTCTGGTTCTTTGTCTTGAGTTTTCGAAATCCTTGAGCCTATATAGATAATTATAGGTTAAGTTTGACATATGAACATATTTGATCACGCCGGCTTCATAAACTTCTCATGCAAATCAAGATGGTTTTTAATTTAAATATGATATTCATTATCAATGATAATCTAATTAATTGTGTTTATTAACCCTTTCAGTCCCAGTGATGCCATTTGGCATCCTCATGTTTCTGATCATAATTTTAAAAAAATAATAGAGTTGACATCTATTGGGATTAATAAAAAATATTTTCTAATGGAAAAAAGTTTGAAGAATCGAAAGATGTGCTTTTTGATATCATAAGTGGCTAGTATAGACGATCCGGAAAAATTCTAAAATGATGCCAAATTGTCATTGGGACTGAAAGGGTTAAAATCTTAATAAAATTTCAACACTTAATAACGAATGCCATGTATTAGTAGTTGACGAATTTTATTGACGATTTTTATTATTACCAAATTTTCTCTTTCAAATTTTCTTGACCTTCTTGCCAAATTTTTCTGGATTCGCCCCTGCGTGTACCTCGACGTTATTTAAACCAAACCAACTGTAGCTTGCGTTAGAGGAAGGTAATTATAAGTTGTGTGTTGATTCGGCCAACGGGTCAGTGAACGTTTCAGTCTGAGAGTCAGCAGTTGCCCCAGCTCTCTCTACCAGGCTGAGAGGGGGGGGAAATCCCTTCTCTTTTCACTTCAATTCACTTAATCGAACACTTAGTTTCACCCCCAAGTAAGAGCAACCCTTTTTTTCCTCCTACAACTTTCCATTCGAACTACGTGGTTTTCGAGCCTTTATTTTTATTTAAATAATAAGAACTCAAATAACTTTAGTAAAAAGATTGTGGACATGTAAAATGACTAGAAGGGGAGGTTGAAAGTTACGGACAGACAGACGGACAGACAAAAAAAAACCCACATAAATCTCTGATATGATACCTTTCAAACAAATGAAAAATAAAAATAGACATTTAGAACATTTCAAATAGACCTTTAGAAAATTTAAAATAGACATTTAGAACGGCAGTTGAAAAAAGCCATCGGTCGACAAGCAGACACGGACAGAGGGACGTACAGGCAGACGAAAAAAGTATAAAAGATTACTCTTTGATGTCATACATTTCAAACCTAAAAAATTCGAAATAGGATTGTTAGAACGTGCGTTGAAGAGAGGTACGGACAGACAAATGGAAATCCTCCCCAATAATAACTTATTTTTCTTAATACCTTTTAAATTCGAAAGAGAAAGTAAAAGGTTAACATTGAAAATTATGGGAATTTTTAACAAGTTAAAAATAAAAAGGTATTTATCTAGTTAATTAAAAAGACAATACCAAGACTCGAACTTCCAACCTTCAACGTGACAAAAATTTCAATTACAGATTCAATAAAAACAAAAACATTCAAACACAATGAATCTTTATGGAAATTCCTATTCGTAGAAAGAAATGGAATAAATTATTAAAAAAATAGAAAAAAAAAGCTAACGAAGTGATTCGAAATTTTAATGAGCACACCAATGAAAAGCTTTCAAACGATAAACATATTTAGCATTCTAATTGGTAAGGCAAGTCGTTCAGGAATTGGGTCATTAACAGTTCCATTCTCTAAGATTGGACAAGGACTTCAAAGGCCGTGTCAGAACGAGACATGCAAACCGGCATTTTGGAATTCCGATGTAAACAAACTGCCCAAGGGCGCAAGGCATGTGGTAAAATGAAAATGAACGAACCCTATCTTTGTTTAGTTTGAATTATCGGCGCACTAGAGCTACACGAGGGCTATTGGCGTCATAATTTATAACCACTGTTATATGACGAGCCGACACCTGAGTAGGCACCCAACGCAACCGTTAAGGGCGACATCGTACGCAGCGTTGTTACTTTGGAGCGTGTTTAACGTTTACTCCCTCTACACGGGGTATATTCGTCGGACATTTTTCGGGCCGTTTATAGGTCGGCAGTTATTTTTGCGATACCCGGATCCGAACCTTGGACCTTCCGCATGCAAGGCGAACGCCTTAACCGACTGGGCTAATAAAATGGACCGACTGGACTAAAAAAAAAAACCCGACAAAATCGTTCATTTTGAAAGTGAAGTCGAAACAACCAATAAAATCGCTGGAGAAGCAAAAATGAAAACAGAGGTGCATCATCTGAAACAACCTCATTAAGTTATTGCAATGTTAAGTGAATGGGAATGTTTCTTATGATGTCACGCTCTTCATACTACGATTTCATTGGCTGTTTTGTTTTCTTTCCGTACTACGTGAAACAAGCCGATTAAAAGTGAGGGGCAATTGGCTGCCGCATAATGCCACTGCAGCAGCGTTTAGCATTGTTACTACTTGATTGAAAACCTCATGTAAAACCGTAAGAGCACGGTTTCCATCATGGCTTAATTTAAAAAGTGTGTTTAAAATACATAACTGTGAAAATATTTTGAGGATTTCTTTAATATCCAATTAGGAATTAATAAAAAGCTCTAAACCATAAAATTCACCCTTTGTTGAATAATGAAAAATAATGCAAAAAAAAATTCTTATTGATTTAAAATTTTAATTTGTGTGGTTTTTAATTTGTTGCATGAAACCGAATTTTATAAATTATAAACTGAATCCTTTTGCGATTGCCTAATGGAATAGAGAGTCAACATTCCTGCATTACAGCAGGAATTGTTAAAGAATTAATAAACCTTATTTAGTCCATTATCTTTTAATTCGCTAGTTTGAAATTGCTATTATTTCCAGTTTGTTAAAATCATTATTACGATTCTTTACTGTTTAAGGAAAAAACCAACAATCATCAAATTGTGATAGATTTCTAAGTGCAAAGTAGATTTAAATAATTAGAAATTACGATTTTAAAATGATACCATGATTAAAAAGTTTATTTCTTATTTTAACTAAAGGCATTTAGATATCGAAGACAAAAACAAACGATTCATAACTACTAATTTCCCTGTACATAAATGAACAATTAAGAGGGATTGTCAGTCCCATAGAGCTAATGCATTAGTTTTGGAATCACAACTTCCCCAGAAGTATTGGTTTGCCATGTTAGCCCTTTTTTCCCAGGTACGGGTATCAACATAAGATCGAAATAAAACAAATTTGAAACGAAAATGTTATCTAGTTATTTGATTATATATTTTTGAAGTTTTAAAATGCTAAAAATATACAGCAGATGGCGACACTATTTTAAAACTTTATCAATTAATAATTAAATAACATGATGTTATTTTCTTTTCAATTTTGTTTTAAATTGATGTCATGATGACTCCCATACATGGTGAAAATGGGATAACATGGCAAAAAATTCTTTTGCAAAAGTTGTGATTTCAATACTAATGCATTAGATGTATGGGACTGACAGTCCCTCTTAATTGTTCTTAATGATTTTACAATCGCGTGTCTTCATTTGGAACGTTTAGTTATCTTTAAGAGATTCCAACAACTTAGAAACTATCTCACTTTGCAAAAAGTATGTCATGTAATGAAATAGCGCGGCATGATTAGTCAAGCGATGAGAATTCCATGACGCTTTTCGAACAATTTATGATATTCGTAATGTCGAGGCTTGGACACGAATGCCTTTCATGGTTTGATAAGTAGCATGTTTGTTACAAAGAGATTAGTTCGGAATAGCTCGAGATATGCAAGAATGAATATCATTTTGTATGAGTTTTGGTCGAGTTTGAATTTATGAGGGGAAAATTCCAAAATGATGGATTTTCGACTTAACATTAAAAATATTCGGACACATAAGAAGTTTTTATCTTCAAAAGGGATGCATTTCTTTACGGCACAGTATATTTTTTAATACTTTTTTATATTTTAGACTAGTCAGGTGACGAGCCGACATCTGAATAGGCACCCAACCGCAACCATTAAGTGCGACATCGTACGCAGCGTCGGGACTTTAGAGCATATTTAACGTGCTCTCCCTCTACCTCGGGGTATTATTCGTCGGATATTTTTGGCTGCACGGGACGTTTATAGGTCCGCAGTAATTTTGGCGATGCCCGGACCCGAACCTGGGACCTTCCGCATGCAACATAATCTATAAAATTTATTATCTTTAGAATCGAATTGAAAGATCGTACCGACATCGGCCCAATCTGTACAAACTACTACCTTTAAATGATCGCCTTACGAGGTCGCGCCGACATCGTAAACCGACGGTTAAAATACCAACAAATCGACTGATTGCCAGGTGACTTCGACCCCATATCTATCCGAGCTCACCAACCGCTAAGGCTAAAACGCTAAGGCTTTTTTAAATACAAATATTTTAACCCAACTTTTTCTTCTCATGTACTTTAAACTGTTTTACATAAGAATTGGCATCCAAATTTGATTTATCTTCAGTAGTTATTTTATAAAAAAATATTTATCTAGAAAATCCCAATTTTTTTTAGCATATTTTAAAAATTTAGACTTTAGTATTTTTTTTAAAAAAGTATTGCTTTTGTAAACAATTTTAATGCCAACCAACCGGTTTTCGTGGACATCGGATCGACAGGGCGGCGCGACGTCTTCCCGATCTTCGTAAAAAAAAAACTTCCAATCGACGAAATCGATGATTGGCTAACCATTCGCCGATTAGGCTTGCTGCCCTGGTAGTTAACCTATCAGCTCAACATAAATGTCGCCACGATTTGTTAAACGGAGGCGTCGACATGAGTTAACAAATCAATGTTTACATAGGAGGCGCTACCCACCGGCAAACTGGTGACGTCATTGGTTTTCCGACCAATCACATCTTCGTGTTAATTTCTGAACAGCGCCTCTTAGACAAGCAACACATTGTAAGAGACTTAGTGCAACTTTGGAAATTTTGGTTGATATTTTTCTTCCCTACAACTGAGCTTTGCCCGAGCGCTTCAAATAACCACAAGGAAGATCATTTTCGCCTATTTTTACCTTAATAAGAGAAGAGAAAATTGAAGGAAGCTAGATTCTGTGTATTCGAAACAAAAACAAGAAAGAAAGAGGAAGAAAAAAACTAGGAATAATCAAAAACGTGCTCCGTTAACTTTCCATTCAATTATGTTCAATTACTTCGTTTCCGTCGAGTGCCATTTTACACGCGTTTACCATTACAATCTCGTACTAAACGGGGCCAAGCACAAAAGGGATAAAATAAATCTTAAAAAAATATGAGAAGAACAGAAGAACTTTAAGTAATATTTTGTTGAAGTCTGGAGTCGAAAGTGTAATGAATCATATAGAACTTTTTTTTAAACCAAGTTGAGTAGTTTTTTTTAGAAATTTTCTATTTTTTAAGTTAATTCTTTGGTTTATTTAATTTTGGCGTATTCACTATTAAATTGTTGTTTTATTAGTTTAACCTATATTTAAAAACAATATATGACAAAAATGTATAAAAATTAGTTTAATTTGTAAGTTTTTTTTAAAAAATGTAATTTTTAAAAAACTTTTTTAAAATGCTAAGGCTTTTTTAAATACAAATATTTTAACCCAACTTTTTTTCTCATGTACTTTAAACTGTTTTACATAAGAATTGGCATCCAAATTTGATTTATCTTCAGTAGTTGTTTTATAAAAAAAAAATCTAGAAAATCCCAATTTTTTTTAGCATATTTGAAAAATTTAAAATGTAGTATTTTTTAATAAAAAAAGTATTGCTTTTGAAAACAATTTTAATGCAAATTCTTAATGTCAACATATTTGACATACAAAATTCCTTAGAGTTTTATAAATAATTAAAAAAGCCTTAGCGTTTTGGAAACCTTGTCATCAAGGAAAAATGACCACCGAGAAAAACACATTTAAAATTTTCATACGTTTTCATTTTTATCCTACCTTTCTGCAACTTTTTTTTAAAAATATAACTACACTTTTAAAACTTGGTAGACTTATTTAGAAGATTCCAAACTTTAATTTTAGCAAATAAAAAAAAAATCGCAAATTTTGCCATTTTTGAGGCATTTTTGAAGCAAAATTCCTTTCTGTATATTCATTTTTTATAACAACTCGAAAAAAAATTCTGGTGCTATTTTACCCCTTGGTGCATTTTGGATTTTGAAACAATTTGCACACAATTACCTTTAAGATTGACTTATTTACTAATAAAATGATAATTAAACTCCAAGTTTTCAAATTACAGAATTAACAACATTCAATAATAGAAAACAAAATGAAACACATTAACTATTAACGCTTGTAAACTATTGGTAATATGCAAACTTTTTAACGAACAAATATCATGGAGTTGAAAAAAAGTTAATCAAATTGGTCACCTTTTAAAAAGACAAACTTTTTTGAAATGAAATGGAAAAATAATTGAGTTTTTTTTTTTTTGGGGGGGGGAGGGGGACGGAATTCGGCTACAGAAATTGAAAAATCTCATTCCTGACTTTTCAACCAGTATGTTCATGAGTTGTCAGTTAAATGAGTTTAAAGGAGGAAATCTTTGAAACATTTTCTCTCAAAAAAACTCACGTTATAAAGTTAAAAGTAATTTCTTTCAAAAAATTGATTTAAATCAATTCGCCCTGCTCTATATCAATAACAGGTAATGCCACAAAAGTGCATAAAGTTACGTTAAATTTATCAATTACGCATTCTATCATTCTATTCAAAAGTTATCTTTATTGACAATTCCTTTTTTATCTTTAAAAAACATTTAATTTTCAAGACCACAATCCCATTTTTTAGTAAATGTGTCAAAAATGTCAATTGCACAATATTGCTCATTTAGTGACCAACTTTTTAAAAAAATTATGACAGCATTAAATTGATTGCACAACATTACACAATTTGATCAGGATTTTTTTTATATGACAACATTATTGATTTTGATTGCATAATATTATACATTTTGATTGTATTAAAAATATGAAAAACATTATTATTAGTCCAGTAACTTTGTCGCCTGACAGTATGGGGTAGTATACATCAAATCCGGTAGTTCTGATTTTTTGCAGACTTGTTTATGATGGGGGGCTGGGGAGCCCAGTCGGTTAGGCACTCGCCTAGCATGCGAAAGGTCCCAGGTTCGGGTCCGGGCATCGCCAAAATAACTGCCGACCTATAAACGGCCCGTGCAGCCAAAAATGTCCGACGAATAATACCCCGTGTAAGGGAGTGCACGTTAAATATCCTTCTAAGTCCTAACGCTGCGTACGATGTCGCCCTTAACGGTTGCGTTGGGTGCCTATTCAGGTGTCGGCTCGTCACTTGACTGTGGTTCTAAAATACGACGCCCGTCGCCAATAACCCTCGTGTAGCTCTAGTGCGACGATAATTCAAACCTAACCTAACCTTGTTTATGATGTTGACCCAAGTTTGAATGACCCATGTTTATGAATAACCCAAGTTTGTGACCTCGAGAGCTGAACGCAACTTTGTCAAAAATAGAAAAAAAACCGCGAAAAAAATCGGCGTTTTTTCAAATTTTGGCAATTATAACCCTAAAGGACTAGTTTTTGAAAAATCTTTCAACAAATTTTTTTTAAAGTACATTAAATTTCCTACAATACGATACAAGAACTGGCTCTGTAGATCCAGTAGTTTCCGAGATTAATCCTTTCAAAGTTTGTCCTTTTTTTCAACTTCTCATTTTTTGCAATTGTTTTTGCAGTTTTGAATGAATTTCTACTCGGATTACACTTTCGAAGCCCTGTACTTTAAATGATGGGGTGTTAAAAAAGAAAATGAGACACACAACAATGAGTACAATAACGGTTAATAAGTTTATTTGTTAGGAAATTGAGTAATATTTAAACTCAAAATTTTTAATTAATTTAATTTGGTTAAATTAGTTGGTTGTTTGGTTTAAATTAATTTGGAAGATGCTCATCAGTCTGCAGGCACTTCAGCGGGGCCTCTTGTGACAATATACCTGATGTTGCAGTAGTAGATATCCCAGAAGGTGAAAATCTATCCGATGTCGAAATGGAGGATGACTTGTTGGTCAAAGACATCGAAGATTTATCACCCTGCTCTGATGGGGATATGCCATCCTAATATGTCGATCCAGATATATAATGAACCTAACCGGGACCTTCCAAATTAATTTAAACCAAACAACCAACTAATTTAACCAACCAACTAAACAACTTAACAACCAACTAAATTAAATATTACTCAATTTCCTAACAAATAAACTTATTAACTATTGTTGTACTCATTGTTGTGTGTCTCATTTTCTTGTTTAACACCCCATCATTTGAAGTACAGGGCTTCGATACTGTAATCCGAGTCAAAATTCATTCAAAACGACAGAATTGCAAAAAATGCGAAGTTGAAAAAAATGACCAACTTTGAAAGGATTAATCTCGGAAACTACTGGGTCTACAGAGACAGTTCTTGTGTCATATTGTCGGAAATTTAGTGTACTTTAAAAACTTTCGTTGGAAGATTTTTCAAAAACTATAGTTTTTTTGGGTAATAGCCAAAATTTGAAAAAACACCGATTTTTTCGCGGTTTTTTCGATTTTTGATAAAGTTGCATTCGGCACTCGAGGTCACAATCTTGGATTATTCATTAGGCCAACATCCTAAACACGTCTGCAAAAAAACAGAACTACCGGATTTGCCGCATAGTGTGGTATATAAAGTTACTGGGCTATATATTAAAAATATGAAAACATAATTTTATTAAAAGTATTAAAAGTTATTTTATTAAAAAATATGAAAAAGTTATTTTATTAAAATATGAAAAGATCATAATAGCAATATAAACATTATTAATTAATAATATTGCATATAATCCTTCTGAGCCCATACAATAATTTTGAAACTTCTAGTACTGCTTCGCCATGTTAGTCGTTTTTTCATAAGGCAATTTGAGAATAGTTATAATAGCTAAATAAAACTACTTTGAAGGGAAAGTATCATCTGTTTATTTAATTATTAATTTTTGAAGTTTAAAATATCGAAAAATACAAACAACGACTTGATTTTTAAACTGTATCAATTAATAACTAAATATTTGTATTATATTTTCGTTTTAAAATTTATTTTACAGTCGAACCTCGATAACGCGAACTCCAAGGGAGCACCGCGAAATATTTCGTGTTAACCGAATTTTATGTTAACCGTCCGGAAGTTTTTTTACATTGAACCAGTGAAAAGTTTAAAAAAAATAACATCGAAAAATTATTCTAATTTTCTAATGTAATGCACTAATAATAAATGTAATTTGTATAATTCAATTAATAAAGTTCATTTGGGATAGTACATACTACAAAAAAATGAGGAAAATATTTAAGGAACAACAATTAAGTACAATGCATAGTTACAAAACGCAAATGAAAAAATAGAACGTTCCAACACATGTTAATGAAGTAGGTAGGTTAAAAAACGCAGCAAGGTAACTTAAGGTGTATATTTCTTTTCGTTTGAAAAAAAGTCATGGATATTTGCTTTAATTTACTAATGAAACACTTTTTAGATTGCTGCTTTCGATTCATTTGGAATGAAAATCAATAAGTTTAAATGCGAACCACTTTTATTTTAATGTGTTCTTTACCTTTGACCTCTGTAGCGAAACACCTACGCTTTTCACGACTTAATGAATCATCCTACAGTTGCCGAATCATTTATTGGCTTAAAAAATTGACGAATCATGGAAGATCTCGTGATTTTCTCAGAAGAAGACTATTTATTTATAGAATGTTCGTTGTCGTGTTTTTTATGATTTGTTTCATTTGTTATTCGAAACTTTGAAAACTAAGGGAAAAAAAAGTCAAATTCTAAATTTTTGGTTCGGGTTAAGCGGGATTTTGCCTAAGCGATTTCGCGTTAAGAGATTTTTTATAGCATTAGCTCAAAGCTTTGTGTTCCGGAGAAATGCTTTTAGTTCATCTTAAGCGAAATTTCGTGTTAAGCGAGTTCGCGTTAACGAGGTTCGACTGTATTTTAATGATATGACGATTCTCATATTTGTTTAAATAAAATGGGGGGGGGGGGGGGGCAAACATTTCAAATTAGTACTTTCGCAGAGTTGGGATGTCAAAAGCAGCTCTTTTTGGCTGACCATTCCTCTTAATCAGACTCCATCAGACCCAAACCACGATACATATCTTCCTGCACAATCACGCGATTTTTAATCAGCAGGAACCAGTTTCACACATCATTAGATCGGCATCATTACTTAACCCCATATACCCTGCAGTCCCCGCCTGCAATCCACTCCACAGACTGTCAAAATCACATTAAAACATAGAGTTAAGAAGAAGATGGAGATGCTGCCAAATAATAAGCAATACAAGAACTGATTTGCCAAGTGAAGCCATCGATCGCTTTGTAGTAAGCCCAAACAAAAGCTCTCGGAATTTGTATTTAGGCTTACTGCATTGACTTGGCGACTTTTTAACGCTAATAAAAAATCTCATTACACCGTATTTTTCTTATCTGTAAAGGGAATTACTACTATCTTATGTAAATTCAAATCTTGTACTACAGCCTACAACTACCCATAGAGATATTTTTTAATTTTTAACTAACGCCTTGTAGCTGCCTCGGTAACCCACAGTCTACCAAAAGGATCTTCAAGGTGGAGATGAGTTACTTAGGCTTATATACTACTATAAACGTTGTAATCAAGAATAGTGGTAGGAACGAGATGGTAAATCAGCGCCACCTAGTTGTTGAGGGCATATTGACGTTGCGTGTGTGGTGAACCGCCACAGATTTTTAAAGAATAAAATTATGTGTTTTACAAGGAACAAATATTGAGTGGGCAATGTTAGTTTGTTTAAACTAACTAGAGTTGCTTGGCGACTTTCCGACGGCTTCACTTTTTTTTCACGCCAAGCGTCTCCATCTTCTTCTTACCTCTGTACATTAAAATTGGCTGCAAGAAACTTGCTACTTTGTTCATCACGATGCGGCCATAACGAGCGCTAACTACTGTATTTTCGTGCCGAGGAATTGGCGGGTTAACACGCACCTTTGTTTTCCTCTCATCTTGTTACTGAAGAATAAAATGCACGCGAACCGCCTTTGTGTGTGGATAAACAAGAATGGGGTCTATAATTTCGAGCAGGCATGAAACATCGAAGAATATATGCATATGACTAGAAGTATCTCTCCAGTGCCCAATGGGCCATAGATATCATAACTAAAGTATTAGATTGGGTGATCACGTGACCTCCAATGCTAACGACGGGACGCGCATGGAGGCCAAAATAAGAGGGCAAAATAGCCATTTTTGCTACCACTTTAAGGAGAAAAATACTACGAAAAAATACCATTTAATTCTAAAATTACAAAAAAAAATATATATATCGTAAAAATACTAGCTGCATTTTGGAATCTTTTTAGTGACTTTAAATCCTTTTCTAGTATTTATTTTTTGTAATTTTAGAATTAAATGGTATTTTTTCGTAGTATTTTTCTCTTCAAAGTGGCAGCAACACTGGTCATTTTGCCCTCTTATTTGCTCCAGCTCGTCTAGCATGAGCACGCGCATCATACTTTAGTGATTTTAGCATGTGCGACAGTCTGGTCACCGAATAGAGCGCCAAGCGAAGTAACTAGTATATTGTTTGTGTGCGTCAGCGACCAGCAAAATGGTTCACGAGCTGCAAGCGAGTAAAAGGTTAAGGTAATCGTTTTCCGGCTGCCTATTTCTAGCCTCCTTCAGGAGCTTTAACACAGCCAATAACGCCTCGTAATTTAGAACCCTGGTCAAGTGACGAGGCGGAGTTAAAAAAAATCGTCATTTGATTAGGTTGAAAGCTTCCGGCTGTCTTTTTATAGCTTCCAAGGAGCTGTAATGCAGGCAAATTACGTCTTGTAGAACAGTGGTTAAGTGACGAGTCGACACCTGAGATGGCATCCAACGGGCTTGTTTCACGTAGTACGGAAAGAAAACAAAACAACCAATGAAATCGCAGTACGGAGAGCGTGACGTCTTGAGAAACCAATGGGCTCGTTTTATTTATATAGTACGGAAACACAAACAAAACAAGCAATGAAATCGCAGTATAGAGAGCGTGGCATCATAAGAAACATTCCCACTGGACTTCGAGCGACATCGTACGCTAACGTCGCCGGGACTTCGGACTCCACAGATTTAACGAGGACGTCTGACCCAGTTTGCTCGGGGAGCCACGTAATAGATTTTATTTAGTTTTTCTGCCAACAAATATCCACACGTCATTTGGTAACACATGTAAAACTTGATGGCTAAATGATAGCGATTAAGTTCCAAATGAGTCTTGATGAATCTTTGAAAAGAGCATGCCAACCAAAGGCTGTGTTCTGACTACGACATCAAATGCCACGAATGCAACAAAACTTGGCGACCGCCAAGGGCGCCAAGCGATGCAATAGCATGTGGCTGACTCTGCCAAGTCGCCAAGCGTTGTTGCATTTGTGGTATTTGATGTCGTAGTCAGGACACAGCCAAAGTGTTCTATAGTAGAGTAGAAGAACGACTCGTACTGAGCTGCCATCGGCAGCCATGGCTCACTACGGAGCCCGAATAGAGTAGCAAAAGTGCTAGTTAATTTATAATTTTGATACTTAGAAAGGAAGTACACCCAGGGCAAAGGCGGGAAGCGAACCCGCACCTGATACAGAGCGTGGACTGCTAGCGTTATGGCCTGCGATCCAAACCACTCGGCCATCGGGCCCCACATGTCGCCCTATATCGTCTCCGTGTTGGTCCATGGTGCTGTTGCCAGGTTCAGTCTCCACCCTACTATAGAACTCTTTGATGCCAACTAGTTTCGTTTTCGGGAATTCTTTCCCCCTTCACAGCATTTACAATAAACAGCCAAAGATGTGAATACTAGTAGTAAAACCTATGACTTCCTGGATTTCCAGTTCCTTGAGTGGTCTGCGCATGGCTCGCTGCGTAATGAGGAAACAATAAGTCACTGTTTGGGTGCGCAAAGCGTGCCTAAATACCATATATCAAAACTTCAATGGTGTAAGATATTTGCTATTCGGAAATATTAGTTCTCCTATGCTTCTGTTATTTCTGTTTGGAGCGCTATTAGTTGCATCCAGAGATCCAGGAAAGTTACTTTTAAAAAGTAACTATGTTAATGTTACAGTTACTTAATATAAAAATTAACTAGTTACAATTACTTAATACGAAAAGTAACTAATCACAGTTACTTTTTGATATGTTTCCCGTTATAAGAAAAATTAACCTGAAATTGAAAAAATTTAGCCACCGCTAAAAAAAATAGGGATAATCGGAAAATGTTAAGAACGAAAATTGAACGTTGTTAAAAGTTATACATTTGAAATAATTAAATTTAAACCGAGCACCGAACTGTGCCGAAAATATCCGTGAAGTGCGGCATGAGAAGTAATGAAATTTTTCATTATATCGCTAAAAGTAACTAAGTTACAGTTACAGTAACTTTCTGAAAATATTACGGCGTTACCTAAAATAAATAACTGTTACAAGTAACGCGTTACTACAATCCCTGATTGTATCCAAGAGCCGGAGTTCGCCTGTTAACATCGCATCGATTACCTATTGCGCGGGCCGTAGTGAGCCTAGTGGTCAGCGTCTCGGTCTCGGGATCGGAAGGTCCTGCGATCGAGTCTCGGTACCACTGAAGACCTACCGAGTATATGCGGAGTACGTGCTCGTTAAATCTGTTGGGTCCGAAAGTCCTCTAAGTTCCCACACCAAATCAATACCTCTGGGGGTGACAAGCCAATTCTGGGGATCCTCTAGTTGGCCTCTGTCTCTAAAAATTAGATGGATCCACTTATGTGTGTGTGTTGTCTGTTGTGTCTGTCTTACTTGACGAAGGTTTATAAGCGGGTCGCTGACCAAGCACACAAACCTGAATATACATGTCTGCCAACCAACCAACCAACCAACCAACCTATTGCGCCATACCGCGAGTTCACCAAAACACCCGTGCTCGTTAAACCTGTGGAAATTAAAGCTGCCGCGTACGATGTCGTTAGTTGGTTGGTTGGTGGACATATATTTTCAGGCTTGTGTGCTTGGTCACAAAGACCCGCTTATAAACCATCGCCAAGAAGGACGGACACGACATACACACACATATAAGACAGAGGCTGCCATCTATCGCCAGCTCCACAATTTAGACATGTCCCTGAAGGGGAGGGAAATAGTCTCCAGGGACCTGTACCCGTGGGAAACTGCGCAATGACCGACCACAGGACTTTCGGACCCAACAGATTTAACGAGCACGTACTCCGCATATACTCGACAAACACAAACATCCATGCCTTACCGGGATTCGAACCCGAACCCAGAGGCTCCAAAGGCTAGCTCCCTAACCGTTGCGCCGCCGGGTCGGCACCGTTATAAGGTTGCGTTGGGTGCCAGCTCAGGTGTCAGTCTCGCGGTTCCAAATAAGGAGGCCGGACGCCAATAGTCCTCGTGTAGAAAAAGCCTTTAAAATGTATTGTATGAAAACTTGATTTTTCGCGAGACCCTCCGAAATCGTTCTTGACCCTCGTCACTTTTCTACAAATAAACGACTGATACTTGTCAGTTGCTTCGGTATAGTCGTCACTTCTTAGCATCTCAAATATTTTGATTGTGGAAGAGTCTACTTTGAAAAATGGTAAGGAAGATTTAAGTTTAGGCAAAAGTTACTATATTTGGTGATTTATTGCTTCTACAGGCGCATATTTCTTTAAGGTTTAGTTTAGTTTAGTTTGAATTATCGTCGCACTAGAGCTACACGAGGGCTATTGGCGACGGGCGTCATAATTTAGAACCACAGTCAGGTGACGAGCCGACACCTGAGTAGGCACCCAACTCAACCGTTAAGGGCGACATCGTACGCAGCGTCGGGACTTTGAAGCATATTTAACGTGCACTCATCTACACGGGGTATTATTCGTCGGACATTTTTGGCTGCACGGGCCGTTTATAGGTCGGCAGTTATTTTGGCGATGCCCGGACCCGAACCTGGGACCTTCCGCATGCAAGGCGAATGCCTAACCTCCCCAGCCCCTCTTTAAGGTTTAGAAACCGTGTCTTGGATTTATTATAATTATATAGCTATATTTTAACTTATAACGTTCCCCGAGGTGACTGAATGAGTTAAATAATACATACTACAGATACAAATCTATTGACGATCAAGTCAAGGTAGAAAAGAAATGCACGTGCAATTGATGACGGCCATCAGCAATTAACTATAATCCTCCTTTCACCAACAACCCATGTGTAGTTTTAGTGTGACACATTATTTCCAACAAAACTAACCCAACGGTCCCCTGTGTTCGCCAAACAGCATGGGATTGGCAACCCTGCCTCCTTTAGGTTCTCTACCTGTTTTCAAAGTGGACTGTTCCGGAATCAAAATATTTGGGATGCTAAGAAGTAACAGGCGAACTATATCGGTATTTTCGAAAAGCTCGAATATTCTCGGTTAAAGTATAAAAGTTACTTGTAATATGATAACAGATTAAAATCTTTAAACATGTATTCCCTGGAAAACAGGAGAGCTAGGGGTGATTTAATACAGTTATTCAAGTTCATAAAACAAGGAGACATGGAGGGCTTAGGCTTTACCTTAAATAGCCGGACCAGAGGACATGATCAGAAATGGAATAAATCGTGCTTTAGAAGGGAGGTAAGAAAACATTATTTTTACAATAGAGTTATCAATGAGTGGAATGCTTTACCAGATTGTGTTGTGCATTAAGAGAGTAGAAGATTTTAAGAAGAAACTTGACGGTCATTGGAAACTGGTAATGTATTATATTTATTTTGGACCAACCTTGCTGGGCCTCTGGCCTGTTGTTGGTCGACAATTTTTGTATTTGTATGCATAAAAATAAACTGGTAAAAATATCTATATCTACTTTTCTTTGAAACCTTTAGGAATGAACGACTTCATCGGGCTTGTTGGTATTGAACGCAAAGAGGGTTTTTTTTTTATAAAAAGGGTTTATATTGTTTGTATCAAACAATCAACTAACGAGCATGATCTTAAACTAGTTGGTTTCAATAAAAAAAAACGAAAATGCTGGTTTTGAAGACATTTTTACGATATTGTGATAATTTATGAGTTATTAAGTTAATAGTCCTAATTTAAATGTCATCCATCACATACTAAACTGTTTGTGTCAATCTGCTCCAGAAGTTTAGAATTGATTAAAATCCATCAATATTTATTACCATTACCCGGCGGCATAACATCAAGTTCAACAAACTAAACATGAAGTGCATGCATAAGAGAGAAGTAAAGCAATCAATCATATAGGTAGGTATTAGTTAGGTTGGTACATGTATTTTCCGGTAGTGCATGTATAGTGTCCAGAAATAAGAGATAACCCCCCCCACTAAAAAATAAACTACTTTCTCCTAGCTTATCACTTGATAGTTCGTGTTATGTCAGTCTGTTTTGACTTGTCTACGAAAACACTGCTTTATCTAATCCTGTATAAAGCAAATTGATTTATGGAAGAGTAGGTAGATAGGTTGGTACATGTATTTTCCGGCTTGTATACTTGATCAGAAACCCGCTTATAAATCTTCGTCAAGTAAGACAGACACAGAGAGATAAAGTACATCCAGACGAAGGCGGGAATCGAACCCACTCCCGGTGCAGTGCGCAGACTGTTAGCGAAATGGGCTGCGATCCCACCCACTAGGCCACCCGGCGGCCCCAATCAATCATATCTACAAAATGTGCGAGTCTTCTTTTATACTCTCAAACAGGGCCGTGTGGTAATTTTTTTTCATATGATGCAAGTTTTTAAAATGCCGCCCTTGATTTTTTTTGTAGCTTTCATACTAAATCCATGTGTTCACCCAAAACTGGAAATATTTCTGTCCACTTCTCATACGCAAAAAAAATTGTGTTGAGAACGCCCATTTTTTTTGTATTAAAATTTTTTTAAATTTCGAAATTTTTAATACTTTTTATGTACATACAATAGATATTTAATATTAGTAATATAAATCCCAATCTAAATTAATAATGAAAACGATATAAATTATTGATTACACAATTTTCTGTAATTATTCAGTGTTTGGATAAATGGTTCAAGTAATTTTTGTAGGTAAGGTAGTTGACCTGCTACCCTGCCAGAGCAAAATAGACAGTACAATTCCAAAAAGCTTATACAACTCATTATGGTGAAATTTTTTTTAAAATCCAGTAGAATTAGAGAATCCAGTACCTACAAATTAGAATAACTTTAAACATAATAAAATATAATTTTAAATCAAAATTTAAAGCATATGTAGCCAAATTAATCAATATAAATAACACTAAAGAGAATTTTTATACGATCCGTGTTTAGTTTTTAAACATAAGATTTATGTAACTTAAGAGCTTTTGTTTCACAAAAAAAATAATAATAGTAATAATAATAATGCACAGTGTATTAAATATATTCTATAATTTCATTTTGAAGTACTGTCAGCGGTTTCCGCAATATTTTTTTCCCAATAAGAGAAACCATTTTTTAAACTTATTTTTTAATTAAAAAGTTTATTTTCATAATGCGAATTTAATATAATGAAAGGATGAATACATAGGTTTCGTTCAGTAAACTACTGGAGAAAGCGGATGTTTCTCTTTTAAGGAAGAAAAACGACCAAATTTACTTAGCTTCCTGAAAATCGGCGCAACATTAAATCCCCTTCATATGATATAAGTAAATGTAATAAAGTAAAATTAATAGGATATGTTAATAACTTTTAGGTGAATTACGTTTATTTAAATTAAATTTGTTTAATTTTTGATTGCATAAATTTCTAATGAACGTTGTTATATTTCCTATTTTTATACTAATTAAAAAAAACCTTCTAGATTAATTTTCTAAAAAAAAAAGTATTAATTTTTTTATACCTAAGGAAGTTTACGTTGCATTCTTAAATATTTTTTAGTGTAAAAATCACAGTAAATCACGTTTTCTAACTTACTTATTGAAGGGATATTTGGTTGCCGACGACGGGCACGACTAGACCTACATGTGTCCATATCCCAACAGAAACAAGCAGTTCTAAATTGTGGGTCTCATTTCCCTTAATAAAAATAATTAACCAAACCATCATCAGGTTTTTACAGTTAAATTTAAAATAATTGGCATATATTATTATTTTTCTTTGTATATCCGTAAAATGCGAGATGCTCAGTTAAGGGGGAAAGGGCGCGCTGGACCGGGGGTCTCCAAAAGCAAAGTGCATCAGTGTTAATCCTATGGAGAAAAAAAACATTTTTTCTGCCACATTTCTCCGGCTGTATTGAATATTTTTGCAAGCGGATTTTTTTGTGTGATAAATGTAACTGACTTACAGGTCCTGACCTTCCCGCTTTTTGAAATTGGTTCGAATATTTTTTTTTTAATTTTCAATAAATAGTTGTACACAAAATATTCGAAGCAATTTCAAAAAGTGGGAAGATAGAGACTTGTAAGTTATCTACATTTATTATTTTAAAAAAAAAACCGTTTGTAAAAATATTCAATACAGCCAGAGAAATGTGGCAGAGAAAATAGTTTTTTCCCACAGGATTAACACTGAGGCACTTGAGTTTGGACACCCGCGATCCAGGGCTAAACCACGACAAACCTTATTACTCTGTTAAAGTGATAGCCTGGCTTATCACTTAAATCACCATAGAGTAATTTCATATTTCGCAAGAGCAAAGTCATAGATCAAATCATTTTTCCTATTACAGTTTTACCACCCGAGGGAACAACGTAATCAGTTTTCTTTATTTTGTTTTTAATTATCACTCGTAGGGTAGGGTAGGGTAGGTACACATATATTCCGGCTTGTGTGCTTGATCAGAGACCCGCTTATAAGCCTTCGTCAAGTAAGACAGACACAGAAAGAATTTTTACTGTCACAGAGAAAGGAAGTACACCCAGGGCGAAGGCGGGAATCGAACCCGCAACGTTACAGTGCGCAGACTGCTACGTAATGGTCTGCTATCCAAACCACCGGCCATCCGGGCCCTTATCACTCGTCATACACAAGGGTTGGGCGTGAAAAACATATAGAAATTATAGTGTAGAGAGCTTTAGGATAAGTATCGAGTTGAAAAAATAAATTAATGATTTTTTTATGAGCATCAGATAATTTTTTGAATTATTGATAAAGTAGCTTGTTGAGTTTTGAGATAAACTATATTAAGACTGTTCGCACACGTTTTCATGATTCGGTTTATTTGGAGCGAACTAGATTAACTTGAGACCAAGTCACGTGTCTCTGTGGGGGACGCTTTTAAGTTTGCCAATGAGAAGTACTTTATATTCAAACCTTTCACTCCTAAAACGGCGCTGCCGTACAACTAAGGATTCGATAATGATATTCCTATCGCATATTACGCGGAAGCAAAAATCCTGCGTAGCGTCTTGGCTACGGTGGTTTACTTTTGCTATCCTTTTCCTCGAGGTTTGATTTGAATTACTACTTTTACTTTACCCTTATATCAGTTCGATGCGAAACAAACCTCGACTCCCTGGCATATTACATGTCACAGTGTCACACCCTCTGTTCGTCTGATCGAAAATTTACAGATAAAGAAATCATTATAATACCGACCGGCAGCTCAACGGTTAGGGAGCTAGCCTTTGGAGCCTCTGCGTTCGGGCTCGAATCCCGGTAAGGCATGGATGTTTGTGTTTGTAGAGTATATGCGGAGTACGTGCTCGTTAAATCTGTTGGGTCCGAAAGTCCTGTGGGTGGTCATTGCGCAGTTTCCCACGGGTACAGGTCCCTGGAGACTATTTCCCTCCCCTTCAGGGACATGTCTAAATTGTGGAGGTGGCGATAGATGGCAGCATCTGTCTTGTATGTGTGTGTATGTCGTGTCCGTCCTTCTTGACGATGGTTTATAAGTGGGTCTTTGTGACCAAGCACACAAGCCTGAAAATATATGTCTACCAACCAACAATATCATTTAAAATATGCAAATCCTAATTTGCTTCAGTCTGATTCCGGTCCGTCAAATCGCGAAACATCATTAGAAAGTTAAAAACTCAAATGAAAACATACATGAAAAAAAAAGAGTTAAATCCCTTGGAGAACTTTCTCACTAGGCTTCTTTCTTTCGTCATTTCAGTGAAAAAATAAACGTGCAAGGAAATCTCCCATTGAACTTGATCCATTTTTACATGTAGCTATTCATATTACATGTCACGCTTTTCTCTTCACGCCTTTGGAGAATTTCTTACTAGGCTTCTTCCTCTCATCATTTTAGTGAAAGAATAAGCGTACACGGAAATCTCCAGTGAAAACGGTGGTGGTGGAGTTATGGTTTGGGGGTGCATGACCGCCAATGGCGTTGGTAATCTTGTGTTTATTGACGGTATAATGGACCATAAGATCTATTTAGACATATTAAAAACCTGTAGTGGCCTCAGTAACCCACAGTCTACCAAAAGGATCCTCAAGGTGGAGATGAGTTACCTAGGCTTTTATACTACTGCTATCGTTGTTATTTAGAATAGTGGTAGGAACGAGATGGTAAATCAGCGCCACCTAGTTGTTGATGGCATATTGAGGTTGCGTGTGTGGTGAACCGCCACACCACTCCCCTCCTAGAAACAACGAGGTTAGAAACCGTTCGACGGCTGCTTCGCTGTGCGTTGTGCTGCGGTTGAGATGTGTGCCAGCGTTGGCCTTTGAGTTGCGAGAGGCGTTGAGTTGTGTGCAGCGTTGAGTGCATTAGCAGCGAGTAGCAACCGTGGTTGAGCGCATCGTAGCAGGAGCATCGTTGGAGTGGGTGACGATCACGTCCTCGGGTCACCACTGTAGCAGCTTCAGTAACCCACAGTCTACCAAAAGGATCCTCAAGGTGGAGATGAGTTACCTAGGCTTTTATACTACTGCTATCGTTGTTATTTAGAATAGTGGTAGGAACGAGATGGTAAATCAGCGCCACCTAGTTGTTGATGGCATATTGAGGTTGCATGTGTGGTGAACCGCCACACCCAATCTAAAACAAAGTTCTCAAAAATTGGGTCTTAATAACAAGCAAGATAATGATCCGAAACACACTGCTTTGGTCCGGCTGTGGTTACTGTACCACACTAACACCCAGTTGCATTTTCCACCTCAGCCACCGGACTTGAACCCCATTGAACAGTTGTGGGACTAAATAGAGCGCAAGATTCGACAGCATGACATCGTCCAAAAATATGCTAAAATATGTCATCCTCCAGGAATGGGACAAAATAACCCCCCAGGAGACATCCAAATTAGTACTATCTATGCCAAAACGACTTAGAGAGGTTCTTAAACATAGAGGCCATTCGACAAGCTACTAAAGTAGTTTTTTTCTAAGGGGAAAAAACATTTTTTTTGACATTACCTGACCTGTAGGCAGACTTTTTCTACACTGTTTTGTATCCTTGCTTCACTTTTGATTTTTTAAAAAATATTTATGTTTGCTATATAATTCCACTCATTATATATTTTCATTATCATAGTATAATGTACCCAAATAAAAAAAATTGGATGCAAAATGACCTATTGTTCCTACATAATTTTATTTGAAATGTTTTAGAATCTGTCTGTACGCAGACTTTTTATGATGGGTGTATAACATATCACGCTCGTCTCTATAACGACCGATAATTGGGAAAGGCAGCATTCACTACAAATAAATCAATTCAAAAACGATAAACAAAAATCCCTTTCGAAATTCAATCCGATGTTATAAAAAAAATAGATGATAACGTCAGATATAGCATAGGCTTTCAACCGGTTGCGACGTTTCGCAAAGGTCGACCCTGGTTTCTTCTATAAGCCGGCTTTTTTTTTTCTCTGTGACGGTTTTCAAGTAGATTCTGTCAGACTTGTGTCGAAACCTACATGGAGTGTTCTGGGCTTTCTCTATTGCGCATTTCGAATAAAATCCCGTTGAATACGGGAAAGGTATTGTGTAAAGTACATCAGCAACATGGAATTTGGTCGCTCGCCCTACACGCAACGGTATTCTGGTCCGTACATGCTGCATGGTCCGGCATAGTGGCTGTGTAAACTCTAAAATCTTTTTTTTGTCATGTCTATATATGGCCGAATCAAATGGAACTGCTTCTGCCAATTTGCTTAATATTATCACCAAACAGGTCTAGGGGGCTGGGGAGCCCAGTCGGTTAGGCATTCGCCCAGCATGCGAAAGGTCCCAGGTTCGGGTCCGGGCATCGCCAAATTAACTGCCGACCTATAAACGGCCCGTGCATCCAAAAATGTCCGACGAATAATACCCCGTGTAGAGGGAGTGCACGTTAAATATACTTCAAAGTTCTAACGCTGCGTACGATGACGCCCTTAACGGTTGCGTTGGGCCTACTCAGGTGTCGGCTGCGTCACTTGATTGTGGTTCTAAATTACGACGCCCGTCACCAATAGCCCTCGTGTAGCTCTAGTGCGACGATATTTCAAACTAAACTAAACCAAACAGGTCTATCATTGCATGCAAGACTCCAATTTCTCTCAAACTAACACTCATAAGGCGCGTTTACATGAGCCTTCGAATCCATGGAATGAAGAGCAAACTCCAATTTTTCCCTCTTGGAGATTTTTCACTCCGGCAGAACCGGTAATTGCAGGGTTCATTGGGGGGTTTCGCAAACCCTCCAATCAAGGAGGGTTTGCGTTTCATTCCATGGTTTCCGCCACTTCTACTTCGACTTCTTGTCTGTGGATTCGGAAAAAAACATTTGACATAAACACCTTAGCATGTAACCATCCTAAATATATTTTTAAATTTTAATTTTTATATAACTCAAGCTCTAAATTTATATAACTTTTGTTCAATTTGTTTTATATAACTTAAGCTTAATTTTTATATAGCTCATCAAAATATTGCTAATCATTATGAAATGAAGGTTTTATAGAAAAGTATTGCTAGCTAAATATACGAGTCACAATTAATACATTACTCAAGTGTAGTTGTCAGGAAATGTCAGATGTCCCGCGCTTCTACGTCAACTCCCCCCGGTTCCCATGTAAACGCCTTATTTTACGAAGGGGGGTTGATTGCGGAGTTAAGGTTAGAAATCCTGCTCGACCACTTTTTCCCCTAATGGAGGGTTTGGCATTCCATGGATTCGATGGCTCATGTAAACGCGCCTATATTTGGACACTCATGTGGCATGGTGTCAGTTGCGTATCTGGGCAGTTATCACCATTCCTGCAGACTATTCCTGCCCCCCTGTGTCGATCTTCGTGCCTCTGTGAAGGTTGTTTCTCAGCCGGGCTATAGTTTTTGTAGTGTGTGTGGATCTAACTGCATTTATATTACAAATCAAGTGTTTCGTTGAAAGTGATTTTTTCTTAGTTTAGATTTAGCTATTGCATTTTCACCTTGGAGGGAAACGTTATAGTCGTTAACGTTGAGATTTACGGCTTCTTTGGAAAATTTATCTGCATTTTCAATGCCTGCAATAACAACGTGTGCAGGTATCCACTGAAGAGTGCATATATATTGTTTAAACTGGCCCGTCCGTGGCCGAGTGGTTAAGGCATCAGCCTAGAGGTTCAGCCTTCTCAGGAGTGCGGGGGTTCGAATCCCACTTACTGCCAGTCATCCTATAAATCGGATCTGTGCTGGAAATAGTAGAAAATCCTCATCACGGATGGGTCCGAGTACACAGGGACAGACGTGCTCGTTAAATCTGTGGAGTCCAAAGTCCCGACGGCGTTAGCGTACGATGTCGCTCGAAGTTCCGTTGGGTGCCCGCTCAGGTGTCGACCTCGTCACTTGACCAGGGTTCTAAAATACGAGGCGTTATTGGCTGTGTTAAAGCTCCTGAAGGAGGCTAGAAATAGGCAGCCGGAAGCGATTACCTTACCTTACTTACCTTACCTTGTTTAAACTTCTTCTAAATTGGTGCACGTATTTAAAACTTTGTGTTACTTAAGTTCGATCCAATATTGAGTACTGTAGTATTATTTGCGATTCTTTTTATGATAATAAAGCTGACATTTTTAGAACGCGTTCAATTTAAATTTACTCTTTATTTGTATTATAAAGTATACTAGTCCTAAGTATTTATCATCTTCTTTTTAACCTTGTTCGAAATTCCCCGTTTAAAATCTTCGCTATTTTATCAATATTTTCGAATTGATCTTAGTGGCTTTTTGTATTTTAATACTATTTTTATTCCTTGTTTTCTCTTTTGGTGTTCCCTTTTAGTTTTTTGTGTTTGTGATGTGTCTTGTTTTAATCTCTCTACTTGTAAAAGGATTTGTTTTGTATGGTAGTTACTGCAATGAAATAAAATTAATGAAAGCTTGCACACAGAAGGGCGGCGTTTGAAAAAAGAAGCTACAGGAAAATCGTTACTTTTACAACAAGCCTTGAGATGGCCTCACACGTACGGTTTCCCGAGTCCTTTTAATAATCACGATTCCTGATTAGGAGGCCATGCAGAATGCAAGAATAATGTAGTGTTCTGGGTGACACACATAAATATATAATTATCTGCTGCATTCTTATCACATTAACAATACCTCTTTGGCGAGTTTTCTGTTAAGGACCTTGGAGTTACTTTATATTAAATCTTGATTCTTCAAAACGCGTTGTATTAATATTACAGCTCAAACTAAACTCCTCGGCGCAACAGCCCATTAGTGGGCCAAGGCCTGCCATGCCCATTTCAGCTTTCGTGACCTAGGGCTCTAGGGTGCTAGGTATATGTCCCGGTAAGGTGGTCAGCCTCACGCGGAATCCCCTGTGTTTAGTGTGTTTAGTTACCAAGCATACTTGGTACCCATTTTATCGACCCACTTAAGGGGTGAAAGGATGGGTCAACCTCGCCCAATCCGGGATTAGATCCCCGGACCTGCGGCGTGGTAATGCGAAGCACTACCACTAAGCCACTGGGCCTCAATATTACAACTAATGCGTACAGAATTCTTGTTTTTATAAAACGCCAAACTGTTGATTTCTCTAATCAGCAAACTTTGGGAGTCTTATATTTTGGCCAATAGTGTCATCGAACACGGACAGAATAATTTTCTACGTTTCTTATACTTTAAGGGGGAATGAGCCCGCTGGACCGCGGGTCTCCAGACCAAAGTGCCTCAGCGTTAATCCAATGGAGAAAAAATATTTTCTAAGCCACATTTCTCTGGCTGTATTGAATATTTTTACAAACGGGGTTTTTTATGTCTTAAACTGTTAAATAATATGATTATTCCGAATTCCATAATCGGTACGTTAAAACTATTTGTACTTATTATAGTAGTTAATAACATGGTAGTTAATTTAAAGTAGTTAATATAGTAGTAAAAGTTGCTATTTATTTTATTAGAACTCCAATCAGCCTAAGTATTTTTTAAAAATTGAATTTTATAAATTACTACATTTATAAACCCGGCGTTGCACGGGTGTACCCTTACTAACGGTGATTGTTTTTTTATGTAAACTTTTATTTTATTCCAATTGATCCACTCTCCACTGTTCAGCACTCCACCAGTACAATATAATTTGCTTTCATTCTAATGTCAGCATTAATTTTTTTTAAAAGAAGTCCGATTATGTCCAGGCCCTTCTAGGAGTTAGGGATTTCCCATAGGCCCTTATAAAATTGCCAGAATAGCTATGATATAATGGCCAGTTTCTATTTGCCCTCCTACACCTGAAAATGCCAAAAAATGTGGCGACCTATAAACCACCCATGCAGTCAAAAATGTCCCGTGTCCCGAATAATACCCAGCGTGGTGGGAGTGCACGTTAAATATTTTTCAAAGTCCCGACGCTGCGTGCGATGCCGCCCTTAAAAGTTGCATTGGGTGCCTACTCAGGTGTCAGCCCGTCACTAGACTTTGGTTCTAAATTAAGATGCCCGTGGCCAATAGCCTTCGTGTATAGCTCTAGTGCGACGATAATTCAAACTAACCTTAACCCATACGATTGGGTGGGAATAGCTACCCTACGTTAAATTTTCAACTTCGCCAAAAACCGCCAATGCCAAAATGCAATCGGCCATTATATCATAGCTGTACCAAATTGCCTGTTTCATAAACATATAGTACGCTATACGCAGATAAGATAATTGACATTTTTTGGAAGTATTCATCAGATCTAGAATAGTTATCGCATTTACTGACATGAGACATTGTGGCAATATCTTCATTTCTACCATTTGTAAACATCAATTAAATTGAATTCGGAAACAAAACAAGTAGGTTTGTAAAAGAATCTGTCACTCAGCCCGTTTCCACACAACCTTTGTGTTCAACAGGAAAATGTCGCCAAACACAATATTAATTCTTTTTATAAAACTTTTAAAGGATAAATTTGGCTAGTTTCATTTATTTTATTTCGTAAATATTCAATATTTATTTCTTAAATAATTATTATCGTTTGCAAAAAATAATTTACATTTCAAAGCATAAATTTGTAATATTCCTCACCTTTAAATAGAACAAAACGTTTCATATCAACCTACAAACAAAGAATCTCTTAGTGAAATATATTTGACGTCATTTCAAACGGATCGATGTCGCAAAAATAAATTTATTTTAATTTATAGTCTAAAAAAATTAAAGTTTCTTGAGCGATTGTTGCGAATGGCAATGGTGATTTAATTCTAATAAAAATAGCTTCTTATGCTTTTAAATGAGCATTAAATTTTGCAGTTTTTTAAATAATTGAAGTAAAGTACTTCGAATTCTTCTTTGAAATTTTCAATGTATTCTAATTTCGATGCGCTGAATTTTTTGACGTATCACACTTGTCCGTAGCATTTGCAGTTCCGGCTATGAAAGTGAGTGACGGACGGACATACAGACGGACTGAACGTTTATAATACCTTCCACTTTTTACGTTATAAACGTAGTGTGGAAGCTAAAAAATTTAAAAGATTTAAATTCAATAAATAAAATAAAATAATGATATTCAAATAACAATCATACAAATTAAACTCACGTGCTCTTACGTAATTATGCTTAATTTTCGTTCACGCTAAACGCGTTGAAATATCTTTTAAATTGAAATAAAAAGTATAAATTCTAATATTACAATGTTATTCCTATGGAGAATTTGGCTCACGTTTTGTACTCCTACACCCGATTGGGTTCGAATTTCGAAAAACGGCTTCTTAAATGACGCCTACGATATAAAAAGAATATTCTTCGAAAATTTGGTAGCTGTACCTCCAGTAGTTTGGGCTGGGTGTTGATACGTGAGTGAGTCAGTCAGTCAGTGAGTCAGGACCTTTTATATAGTGCCTTCAGTGCCTTTTATATATATATAGAGAGAGAGACTAGCAAATTTATACCCGTTCTTCGCACGGAATAAAAAAAATATCAAATAGATTCCAAATATGTGTACCATATACCCTGTTATAGGATCATAAACTTATTATTGTTTCCGCTCGTTATAAATTATAAAATCCCGTTTCATTGCCTTAAAATTCCAAAATGAAAAATACGCTATAAAATGCACTCATAAATGTCATCACAATTCCCTCATAAATACATAAAACCTTTTAGCTCATTTGGCTCGTTTTGGGAAATAATTTGGCGAGAAAATAGATATAGCTACCCACACCCATTATACAGCTCTAACACAATGACCTTCGAACAACCGACCAGCTTATAAATTATTTATAAAAGAAATTGCCTATTTGGCGAATTTTAGTTAATAATTTGGCGAGTTTGGCAACGTATTTGGCAAAAAAAATAAATACATAAAACATTAATAGCTCTAGGGCGATGGCCTTTATTAACCATTATAGTTCAGTAATAGCTTTACTCTACATTTATTGCTTAAATATGCATACATGCAGTCAACAGAAAAATCAATGAAAAAATCATCAAATAAACCCACAATAAAATACGGGAATGGAGACTGGCGGAATTACGTCACTTGAAACATGTCAATTATTTTTCAAATAATGAATTTAGTTTCTGAAAGTAATGGCAAAAGAATAAAATAAACATTTTGAATTTTAAATGTTTTCGTTAAAAGTTTTATTTAATTTTTTCAGCCGATGGCATCAGGGAAGAGAAAAAATGATCGGATTTGGGCGAAAGTGGTGTATTTTTTTTCAGAAAATTCGGATTTTCTCTAAAAATGGAACAAATCTGAAAAAACTAAGCCTCAGGTGCACACGTTGGTATTAAAGGGAATCTATCTTAAAAATTTCGAATTTCTGAAGGCAGTATAAGTAGGTCTTTTACGATCCGAAGACACACAGACAGACTCTTTATTTTATTATTATAGATATAAAACTTACAATAGTGTTTCTAATGAGCTGAATTTATTTTACGTGCTTTTTAATGTTTTTAAACATAATTGTCGTAGGATTGTTTCATTATAATGTGTTTTATTTTTGTGCTGTTACTTTTCTAATTTTTATGTAATTTGTGATGTTCATTATGATTGGATTCTTATGTAATGTGCATCTAAAAATAAATAAAATCAATGATTAATGTTCAATCAGACGCATACTTCATTTCAGAAAGAGTTGAATTTGTGCCATAATTCTTTTAAACATTTATTCGTAACCTACTTTATTTTTAATATAATACACCAAATAACTTATTATCTCTTGCTAACTAATTATTATTTTTGTCTTCGTATAAGTTCTAAACCCGAATTTCGAGTTTTGTTTATAATTACGAATGCGTTTCATCTAATAACAAAAATTAAGCGTTATTTGTGAATAAGAAATGTAAATGATTTTTTTTAAAAGTCATACTGTAAACGATTCAGGTATATAAACAATGTGAAATGCTTGAAAGTCAGTTAATTTCAATTTTGGAATAATATAAAAAATAACAACTATATGTTTAATCTGTTCCATCTCATTTCAGGATAAATACTAATATTATATTATTTCGCTGATATCAAAACAATTCCCGCCAAACTAGGTTGCTTGTATTTTAGTAATTTCAAAGAAGTATTGTTTATGGGGAAACTATCATTTCATTTTTAAACAACAGAATAAAGAAAAAAATATGTCGTTTACATTAATTTTTCTTACTTTCAATAATAATAATAATAATATTTTCGATGGGAACTCGTACTTTTAAAATTTACTTGTGTACTGTTTGTTTTGACATTTTTATGTTGACATTTTATTGTGTTTATTTTTTTTAATTAAAAATGGCAAAGCTGGACATATTCAAGAATCCTAGCAATTTCATGCGCAGCTCTCCATCTCTTTTCCAATTTATTATTATTAATTAATAATTAATTTATTATTATTAATAATTCTATTATTGATAATTAATAATAATAATAATAATAAATTGGAAAAGAGATGGAGAGCTGCGCATAAAATTGCTAGGATTCTTGAATATGTCCGGCTTTCCCGTTTTTAATTATAAAAAATAAATACAATAAAATGTCAACATAAAAATGTCAAAACAAACAGTACACAAGTAAATTTTAAAAGTACAAGTTCCCATCGAGAATGTTAAAGTTGTATTTATTTTGTTTCGTACTACTCTGCGTAGTAACAGTTTTGAGATAAGTTATTTTTTTTACGAGAGAAAGGATAATGTCGGTTCAATAAAGTTCTAAGTTTTTCTTTTTTTCTACACCTATTTTATTTAATGATATCAAGATCTCCGCTAAAAGGAAGGAGATTCAGATTGTATATTACAATTTTTTTTTTCTGATAACACTTTCTGAGTAAACGTATACTTTTAAATTGTCAAACAACCACTAACACACTTTAAAACTTTCAAACATCAGCTACTTTCCTTTAATCATTTTTAAAATTTAAAAATCAAAAGCATAACTTAATTTAATTCTAACTAATACCCAAGAAAATGGAACATCTTTGCTCGCATTCGAGAACTGCGCTGACACTAACCACATAATATTACACACATATTAACTGACACTAACCACATTTTACAAGACGGAAGGCTTTGTTGTTTTAAAATATTAATGATATCACGAAGTCGTAAATTGTTGGGGGGGGAATACAAATGTTAGTAATGATAGTAATAATAATCATAATAAGCTCTTTTAGTCTGGGGCATTACTCTTTCTTGGCCTACTTCCTTTTTAATTTCATAAACTATATATTCATTCCGAATAACTATATTTCGTACTTCAGAAAAAGACGAAAGAGAAAGTAGCTCATTTATTGAATTAGTTAAAACTGGTTATTTTTATTTGAATCTTTATTTCATATGTTTTCTTAAGACAATATTGTCGTTTAGTTTTCAACCACGTAAGCTTACGAAAACAAGGAAAAAGTACTTCAAAATAATATTATAAATATTCAAATAAATGGTTAAAACCATGAAATGAAAGGAAAAGAATTCCATTTATGACTAACATGGAACCGTGAATGAAAATAATTGAACAGTATTTCTTCACTCACAAAACTAAATTATAATTGAGGACTTTATTAAATTATATAATAGACTGGCTAATGAGTCCTTTTAATAATACATGCTTCACTAGCGATGTTTTCTGAAATATGAAAAGATATTAAATTTTATTTAAAAAGGAAATTAGAGCTCATTAAAACAAGTTTTTAGGGATCTCAGATGACACGCATATAATTTACTTTTGATAATTATGTTTATTTCAATATGGGAAACGGAACAAAGGCAATTCGATACTGATTTTTTGTTTGCTGTAAATGCGACAACAATTTTTTTTTATTAATAATGGGAAAAAAGCCAATTTAATTTCTGTAAAAATCTTTTTTTTTTAAATAAATGTTAAGGCATATTTTTTTTATAAATTGTTTAAAGTCTTTTTTATAAATGTTTAAAGTCCCTTTTTTATGAACATATAATTTTAAGTTAACAAAGAAATCTGTTCGTTTCAATCCTTTTGTAGAGGAAAAAAGAGAAATATACGAGGGCTGTTTTTTTTCAACCTCCGATGGGCTGTAGCAAAAAGACGGGTCAAGATACAAAAAAGATTTTTTTTACCAAAAGTAAAGTAAAATACTGCTTATTTCTCAATATAATTATTTTGGCGATTAAGGCATTTGTTATACCTGTAAACAAGCTTTGAAATACCATCTTCATAAAATGTAGTCGCCAATGATTGGGAGGGAGTTGTGAAGGTTTCGTTTATAAAAGTAAATTTGGAAGCTTTACGTCAATTTTTTCTGTCCTCCAAGCCACTACTAGTCCATAATTCACTTATGGTAAACCTTTGAGTTTCCCTAAACACTTGGTCAACTAGTTGAACAATACCGTCTGTAACGACAGACTTGCTTCCTTGGTCCCCTTCTACATGAACATCAGTATTGTTCAGCGAGTTGACCAAGTGTTTAGGGAAACTCGAAGGTTTACCATAAGTGAATTATTGATAAGCATACACTGAGAAAAAAATACTGTAAACATACAAAAAATGTTTTTGTAACGTTACAGAAATAACCAATTTTACAAAAAAAGTTTTTGTAATTCTGAACAGAAATCTTCATTTCTACAGTTACAGGAAATGTTCTAGTATTCGCAATTTTTTTCAACCAATCATCTTCGACTTGAAGTTGCGCGCGCATCGCTTCTAAAGTTTCGTTTGTGATTTGGATCAATTCATCGCTATTTAAAAATGATATAACGTTTTAAATTTGATACAGGTATAAAATATATGTGAGTAACTTTTATTTCTTTCTATTATACTATTTATAATTCTTATTTTTGTATTCGGAATTGTTCCGATTGTTTAATGTTTTATGTTCATGAACATTTCGTTAACATGTAATGAAGCCGACCCGGTGGCGCAACGGTTAGGGAGAGTCTTTGGAGCTTCTGGGTTCGGGTTCGAATCCCGGTAAGGCATGGATGTTTGTGTTTGTCAATAAATGTTGTTATTTGTCTGTGGTGTTTGTGTGTCTCTTGTGCCTGTGTCATTTCTGGGGTTGAGTACAATACACCTGAGGTCGCAGTGCTCGGCGAATTTGCCCCCGACCAAGAAAGTCATAAGTCATAACATATAATGAAAATTGTTCTGTTTTGCTAGAAAATAAGTAATAATAATAATATACATAAAAAAGTCTTGTAAAATTACAAAAACATTACATGTATAGCATACATAAAAAAGTCTTGTAAATATACAAGATATATATAGGTAATGTTAACACAAATATATTAAGTGTTTTTACAGTACTATTTTTAGTAGTTATTTACTAGAAATTTTCTAGGAAAAGTTTTTTACTAAAAATTTTTTTTGTTATGGTTACAGATTTTTTTTCACAGTGTAGTGGCTTGGCTTGTAGTGCTTCCAAGTTGACGTTAAGCTCAAAGAAACCGTCAGAACTCCCTTCAAATCATTGGCGGCTACATTTTATGAAGAAGGTATTTCAAAGCTTGTTTACAGATATGACAAATGCTTTAATCGTCAAGGTGATTATATGGAGAAATAAGCAGTATTGTACTTTACTTTTGGTAAAAAAATCTTTTTGGTATCTTGACCCGTCTTTTTGCTACAGACCATCGGAGGTTGAAAAAAAAAACAGTCCTCGTATATTTAACGCCAAGGAGAAAAGCCCTATTTCGTCCAAGCAAGAATACAAAAACAATTACTTGAATAAATAATCAAAAATAAATATTTCGTTAAATTTACATATTTATTTTGCTGATACGTTTCGGAAACACTTATTTTGTTGTACAAACGGTCGGTCGGATAATCACAGATAATAAGAAATGTGCACGTACTAAAGCGATTGTTTTGTCGATGTCGACGGTGTTTCCATTGTGTCTAAAATCCAAGAAGGTGTTATTTAACACAGTGCCCCTCATCCGATAAGGGGGGGGGGGGATAAGACAGAATGACAGCGGGTCTCCAAACCAAACTGGTTGTGTGTTAATCCAGCGGAAAAAATATTTTCTAAGTCACAATTCTCCGGCTGTATTGAATATTTTCACAAACGGTTTTTTTGTATGATCAATGTAGCTAACTTAGAGGGCCCTATAATCCCACTTTTTGAAATTCGTCCTAATATTTTTTTTTTAGTTTCAATGAACAATTTTACAGTAAAATATTCGAACTGATAAAAAATAGAGCAAATTTAGAGACCCCTTGTTTATCACGTAAAAAAACCATTTGTCCTCCCCTTCAGGGACATGTCTAAATTGTGGAGGTGGCGATAGATGGCAGCATCTGTCTTATATGTGTGTGTATGTCGTGTCCGTTCTTCTTGACGATGGTATATAAGCGGGTCTTTGTGAACAAGCACACAAGCCTGAAAATATGTCTACCAACCAACCAACCATTTGTAAAAAATATTTAATACAGCCGGGGAAATGAGGCTTAGGAAATCATTATTTTCCATTGGATTAACATAGAGTCGGTTTGGTTTGGAGACCCGCGGTCATTTGGTGTTATTCCACCTTAAGGATGGCCCGATACCTTGACCAGTATGACACAATGCATTGAAATGTGAATTTATCCACAACAGTATACTCAAAACCGGTAACGAGTAAAATATGGTAATGACACTGTTTGGAAAACGATGAAGACATCGTATAATTACTATACTTAAAAATTCCAGACATCCTTTCTAATTTAAATACATAAGAAAACCTCAGCTATCAAGACAAGCACTTTCTTTTATTCGAATAGAATCATAGAACACCTCATTTCGAATTCAGCGGTGACGTGCGTGAAATATGCGGAGGATTCTCAATTAATCTTCCCAATTAAACACCATTCTTCTTTTTGAGAAAACCGCGGCCCCATTACGGCCATATTGTCACCACGTAAAGAAGTGGAACACAAATTAGGCTTAAGTAGGGAAATTTGTATTCCGATTGGCCTCTCATTAATTGGTTTTTAGTGGCGTTCGTCTTTGTCTTATCTTTGGAATTACGTGAGGAAAGAAGAAAATGAAATTGACGCCATCGCTCATTTAAGAGAATTTTTCTTTTCTCTTAACAATCGCAATTTTATTAAAAAAAAATTCGGACAAGAAGTAAGTAATCCTTTGCACTCCACAGCTATAAGGCATTGAGGTAAGGTATAGATGAAGATGTTCTTGGTTATTATCACCATTTTTCTCATCGAATAGTTTGGTGTTGATAAAATATTGTGCTACTATTTCAATCGACCTAACATTCATTTAGTTTTAAAAGGAATTAGCCATGAAATTTCCTTTTTAACAGGTTCAATTTAATAATGTTCATAATCTCTACTAAGGAGGGACAAATACAATTCCCTAAGTCTCGTGGGTTAAATGTAAGAAAAGTACGTTTTCCTTTCTCTTTAAATGTTATACATTTTCATAGTTAGAAGCAAAGCTTTCACTTTTCAATTATTAAGAAATGACCGCTAAATTTTTTTTAAGTAACTGCATTTGATTCGCGTTCCGACTACACTCATACGTACTCGTTAAATTTGCAGGGTCAAAAGTCCTGAATAAGCGCACGAGTGGCACTATTGGTTTGATTCAGGGGCTGGGGAGCCCAGTGGGTTGAGACGTTCGCCTTGCATGCGGAAGGTCTCAGGTTCGGGTTGTTGAGGTAGTGCACTTTAAATATGCTCCAAAGTCCCAACACTGTGTACGTCACCCTTAACTGTTGCGTTGGGTGCCTACTCAGGTGTCGGCTCGACACTTTACTGTGGTTCTAAATTACGACGCTCGTCGCCAATAGAGCCCTCGTGTAGCTCTAGTGCGACGATAATTAAAACTAACTTAACATAACTGGTTTGATTCGGGTGTCCGCTCAGGTGTTGACTTCGTCCCTAGACCAATGCTCTAAATTAAGAGGCGTAATTTGCAGTGTTAAAAATCCACACTGGGGCTTAAAATAGACAGCCGGTATAGATTATCTACAATGTTGGTTGGTTGGAAGACATATATTTTCAGACCTGTGTGCTTGGTCACAAAGACCCGCTTCACGACATACACACATATAAGACAGATGCTGCCATCTATCGCCACCTCCACAATTTAGACATGTCCCTGAAGGGGCGGGAAATTGTCTCCAGATCTACAATTAAAAGAATGAATCATAAAGAAATAGGTGACCAAGCACACAAGCCTGAAAATATATGTCTACCAACCAACCAACTAAAGAAATAGGCAGCCGGACACAAAGAGTTCTATAGTAGGGTAGAGACTGAACCTACCAACCGCACCATGGACCAACACGGAGACAATATAGGGTGGCATGTGGGGCCCGATGGCCGAGTGGTTTGGATCGCCGGCCATAACGCTAGCAGTCCGCGCTCTGTAACGGGTGCGGGTTCGATTCCCGCCTTTGCCCTGGGTGTACTTCCTTTCTCAGTATCAAAATTATAAATTAACTAGCACTTTTGCCACTCTATTCGGGCTCCGTAGTGAGCCATGGCTGCCGATGCCAGCTCAGTACGAGTCGTTCCTCTACCCTACTATAGAACTCTTTGGCCGGACACGATAACATTATAATACGCTTTATGAATCAGAATTTTTGTGAATGTTAACATTTCATTTCCTAAAATCTCGCAATAGGATATGGGGAGATTCACCAAGGTTACCCAAGCGCCCACTATGAGAACCACTTCCTTATACCACTTCCAACTGACAGTTTCAAAGACAAAAAGAAACAAATCAATAAACTCTTTTGACCTAGAGAATCTGCTATTGAAGAGATGCACCTGTTAAAAAAGCTATCTTTAGAATTTTTTCTCACAGATAAGATTGAGGTGTTTTTGTTTTTGGAAAAATGTGCCGATTCATTAGTTTTGAAAAAGTTCCGGATCGGGCAAGGGAATTGATATACTTTTTTAATTCAATTACTTTTACGTGTTAAATTACCTCTAATTCAAATTATAAGGCAGAAAAACTATCCGTGGTGGTTTGTTTTGGGTACCCTCTCAGGTGTCGGCTTTGTCACTTGACTAGGGTTCAAAATTACGAGGCATAATTTGACTGTGTTAAAGTTCCATGGAGGCTAACAAGCTTTCCGTGGCATCACGTACTCCGTCCTGTTAGGAGTGGTAGCTATTCCGTAGAAAAAAACTGTTCTAGAAACCTGTTTGGAGCCGACCCGGTGGCGCAACGGTTAGGACGCTAGCTTTTGGAGCCTCTGGGTTCGGGTTCGAATCCCGGTAAGGCATGGATGTTTGTGTTTGTCGAGTATATGCGGAGTACGTGCTCGTTAAATCTGTTGGGTCCGAAAGTCCTCCAAGTTCCCATACCAAATCAATACCTCTGGGGGTGACAAGCCAATTCTGGGGATCCTCTAGTTGGCCTATGTCTCTAAAAATTAAATGGATCCACTTATGTGTGTGTGTTGTCTGTTGTGTCTGTCTTACTTGACGAAGGTTTATAAGCGGATCTCTGACCAAGCACACAAACCTGAATATATATGTCTACCAACCAACCAACCTGTTTGGAACCCGAAAGGTCTTGACGGCAGTGCACGGGCAGGTTTCTTCTTATTTGGAACAGTCGACTCCCCAAAGAGGACCGAAAGCCTCACGGAGAGCTTCTATGTCCTTATAAGTTAAGTTGATCGTTATTAAATATTTTCCCCCGGTATCCTATTTTACCTTACACATTATAAAAGAGCTGGTAAAGCAAAAACATATGGGTAACGCATAGGAATACATTGTCTTGACATCATAGTAAATTCCCTCGTGTACCTCACGATATATCGTGCGACTATTTACCAATGCTGTGCACTCGATATCCCAATTTTAGGATGATATCGGAGAGATGTAGAAAGCGAAAATTGTATTATATGATGCGCCTTTTTTTTCTTTTCTCGTGTCATTGGTTTTAATAAAAAGTCTTTTTTTTTCTTATGGGGTTGAATAAATTTTAACTAAAAATATAGTTCTTCAAAGGTAAATAAATAGTATAAAAACGCTAGAAACCAAATGGAATTTAATCCGGTAGTCTATTTCTTATAGATACTGTAATAACGATCGAAACGATAAATGACAAAATTGGAGAGATCCAGATCTAAAGCTTTTTTTATTTTGCTCAAGATGGGAATACATAGGGGTCAACATTGTAAAAGATATATACCAGAAATCGCCAAGAACCGCTCTGGTCCGAGAATCGTCAAAATAACTTCCCGTGCAGCCAAAAAAATGTCCGATGAATATACCCCGTTTAGGGGAAGTGCACTTTAAACAAATTCCTGACGTCCCACACAGGGATATTTGCGCAATCTGAGCGGCCAAAAATTATTTTTTATTCGATTCCAAAGGTGCCAATGAGACTATCCGTAGTATTTTATAAGTGGTAAAAAATAGTTAGTGGTGAAAAAAAACTTTATTAAAAACGATTGAGTTGAAATGGACTACTGTAATTAAACAAATATTAGCCACTGGACAAGTTGCATGAAACGCGAAATTCATAATATATGTGTTTTTCTGGTACATTAGAAGCTGCAGATTTCGAATGTAAGGTTAAATATTCACAAATATGTTTAATTTCAACACAAAAAAATACATTTGAAATTTGCCGAAAATGTACGTCACTGAAAACAGCTCTGACGTCAACTGTTATGTTTTTGGCGATATGTTTCGATCTATGCTGTAATACACTTTATAAAATAGTAAACCTTACAATTTCTGCGAAACCTCATTAAAAGAAGACAATATTATTTGTAACCAGTTCATATCAAGGAAGTTAAACAGCTTGTTCCAAGTTTGGTTGTTAGTTAAATACACACACTAGAGCGCGTATGAGCTATTGCAGAACTATTGACTGATGGATCTGATCGGAATAGACGAGTGAAATCGTTCAACGTTTGAAGAAATTAACTGGAATGAACATGACATGTTTCTGTAAAATAGCATAACTTTTTTAAGAGTTTGATAAGGATGAAAGCACGTTTCACAGTTTCAAAAGCGATATAGTGAAACGTGATACGAAATAACACGCCAAGAACAAAAAAACGCCAACCGTGACGTCATCTGTTATGCTAAGAGGTTTAACAACAGTGACGTATCATTAACTTTAAAAATGAATTTAAAACTAAATACATCTTTAAAACCAGAAATACTTGAGTTTTAGAGGTTTTTTAATATACTTAATCGAATAAATATGTTTGTGGAAAACGCTGTAATTGTCCTGGAAGCAACATATCCACAGTCTCTTTAGAGAATGGTTTCCTTTTTTTTGCTTATTGCAAGTCTCATTCATTCCTTCTAGGAAAGGATCCGAATCTCGAAAACTTTCCGGCAAAATTTGGTCTATATAGCCAAACTGCAAACTTCTAAATGTTTTAACAGTCGTGTAACTATATGGTAAATTAAATTTTGCAGCTTTACTTCGGCAACAGTTTCAGTAACATGGTATGCTTCCTTGTCAGGATAGCATTCCTGTTTAACTTTTTTGTAGTATGCTGTAGCAAGGGTATATTTTTTTTATTAGAACACCTAATCACTTCATATTGTCTTCTTGAAAGTCCAGCCTCAACAAAAATCGACAGGGCCTGTGTTGCATTCAACTAAGCTGATAGTTGTACTTTTATTAGGAAGAGTTCTCTTATATTTTGTTGCTCGTTTGGATGAACTATTAATTTCTTTAAGCATTAAAAAAGCATCTCCCTTTCCGGTTTCTCAAAACTTTGACTATGTAGCACCGACAAGTACTTGTAAATTAGTATCTTTAAGTAGCTCTTTAGTTTTTCTTCTTTTGGTCATCTTACTTGACTCATCAAACGACTTTTTTGGTTGTCCTGGCCTGTTCTTTAACTTTGGAATACTAAATATCCCTTCAAGCCATTCTTTATTTTTACTCACAAAAGCCATTTCTTTTCTATGTGATTCAAAAAATCTTCCTTCATTTCGTATTTTAAAAGAGAAAATTTATTCTTTATTTCCTTTTCTTGATCATGAGAAAAATCATCTAATTGAAGCAAATAGTTTTCCAGAAAATCTAATTTTTCGTTAATATTAGAAAATGAATAATAATAATATTAGAAATGAATAATATTAGAATAAATTTTGCTGTTGCATAATGGTAAACAATTGTTTTCTAGTCTCAGAAGTGGGGTTCGAACCCACGCCCTCTTTCGAGGACCAGAGCTTAAATCTGGCGCCTTAGTCCGCTCGGCCATTCCGACACGGCATTTGATGGTCCTGAAACAAAAAGTAAACAGTTTTTAACAGAAAAAAACAATTTATCAATTTTATTTCCATTATCCTTTTTCTTGAAAAACGCAGATAGTCGCACTAAAATTTTACATGTTACAGAAAGAAAGCGATCTGGGAATTATAGACATTCTAATTTAGCTGCCTATACCTTTTCTATTTCCAGCTGCCTAGTTCTAGCCTCCTTGAGGGGCTTTAACACAGCCAATTACGCCTCGTAATTTAGAACCCTGGTCAAGTGACTAGGTCGACACCTGAGCGGGCACCCACGGAACTTCGAGCGACATCGTACGCTAACGCCGTCGGGACTTTCGACTCCACAGATTTAACGAGCACGTATATCGCAGTGTACTCGGGCACCCGGTGATTTTTAGAGGATATTTTTTCACCAGCACGAATACGTCTATAGTATGGCTAGGACAAGGACAGAACCAAGAACCTTCTCGGGGAGAGGCTCGTCGCTTACACCTCTCGGCCACCGGAGGGCCCCGTAGGACTTTAAAAATTGTTGCATTACAGGCTGTGGGGATCCTAGTGGTCAGCGTATCGGTCTCGAGATAGGAAGGTCCCACGATCGAGTCTCGGTACCACTGAAGACCCACCGAGTATATGCGGAGTATACGTGCTCGTTAAATCTGTTGGGTCCGAAAATCCTGTGGTCGGTCATTACGCAGTTTGCCACGGGAACTGGTCCCTGGAGACTATTTCCCTCCCCTTTAGGGACATGTCTAAATTGTGGAGGTGGCGATAGATGGCAGCATCTGTCTTGTATGTGTGTGTATGTCGTGTCCGTCCTTCTTGACGAAGGTTTATAAGCGGGTCTCTGTTCAAATTTTTATAATCGACTTTTGGCCGCATAGATCGTTCAAATACCCCTCTGTACGCCCTTAAAATATGAGCGGGGTGCCTACTCAGGTATCGCCTCGTCACTTGACTGTGGTTCTAAATTGCGAAGCCCGCCGCCAATAACCCCCGTGTAGCTCTAGAGTGCGACGTTAATTCCACTTACCCGTATACTTATTCCACTGCCCGTGTCCTCCCAGACACGGACAACTTGAACGACGACTGATTGGTTATTTAGTAAATTAATTCACTAACCATTAATCAACCAATTAGTCACGAATAGTTAGTCATCCATAAAGTATTCCAATGAGGAAAAAAATGTGTTCTTAACCTGATTACGCCAAGTTTGTTTTAAAATTTTATAACCGTGTTTTTATATGATTTAAATGTCTCTATAATTCTATTTTTTTGAAATTGTTGCGAATATTTTATTGTTAAGTTATATATTAAAAATTAAAAAAAAAAGTACAAACCGGTTTCGCAAAATAGAATTTTGGAAGTAGACGGCTTTTTTTAAAGATTTTTTTTAAAACATTTAAACCAGCTACCTTGTAATATAAAAATTTTTGGCAAAAATATTCGATGCAGCTGGAGTAGCTAAGCTTAGAAAATAATGTTTCACTATTGGATTAACATAGATTGAAGACTTGACGTTTTGAATCCCCCCCCCCCCCCTCCTCCAGTCTCATCCACCTTAAGGGCGAATGAGCTCGAATGCCCGCGGGTCTCCAAACCAAAGTGCCTCTGTGTTAATCCAATGGCGAAAAAAGTTTTCAAAGCCGCATTGATCCGGCTGCATTAAATACATCGGTCGCATCTTTACAAACGGTTTCTTTTTTGATAACTGTAGCTGACTTACAGGTCTCTATAATCCAACATTTTGAAATGGATTCGAATATTTTTTTTTAATTTCCAATACAAAAAAAATTCCAATACCTAATTTTACAAAAAAATATTCGAACTAACCAACTGTGTACCAATATACAAATATTCGTACCAATCCAACTACATTTCTGATATAAAAAAAAACAGTTTGTAAAAATATTCAATTCAGCCGGAGAAATGTGGCTTAAAAATTTATATTTTCACATTGGATTCACACAGGGGCACTTTGGTTTGGAGACCCGCGGTCATTGGGTTTATTCGCCATTAAGATAGAAAGTATAATAAGCTAAAAACGTAAATATTAAGTAGAGTCAGACAGAACTGACTGTACATTACTTCGTTTATTTCCTAAGTGTTGTTTTTGCTCATAATATGCAAATTCGACGTATTGTCCTTGCCAGACTAAATAATACGACTTCACAATTTTATCATCTGCATGACAGATATGGAAGGATTATTTTTACCCTATTCTTCTTTTATTCTGTGTTATCGTTCTGCAATTCACGGCTAGACAGAAAAACAGACACCGTAAAAAAATTGCACTTTGGTAAAAGTTATTCAACGACCGATTTTATTATTTAACGTTTATTTTAAAAAGTGATGTAGTTTGGAAAATAAAAATTATGTTCCAAGAAATGTTTTCCTCAATTCAAAAACAAGTAGTTTGTTTCAGAATTTGTCACTTAAACCGCTTCCACAAAACAATTGTGCTCAGCAGGAAACAAACTATTTTTACAACTCAGAAAGAAATTCGCCAAACAGAGCTGTTAGCTAGTTTAATTCACATTTTTAAACGCCAAAATTAACGATTTTCATTAAGCTTCTTTCTAAGATTTGACAATTAGTCTTTATCGTTTGCTAAATTTGTTAGATGTACAAAGAATAATTATGTAATTTTTTTAATAAATATCTTTGAGAGTCTCCACAATTTCCCATTTACATTAACTTTCTTCCGAAAATTCAGTTATTATTTATCGTTTGTTAAATTAATTTACAGTTCGAAAAATAAATAATTAGTAAAATTATGCTGTGAAAATCCAAACTGAATTATATATATATCACATAAATAAATATTCTTTCAAAAGTTTTTATTTTTATTTTAAATAAAGCTTCTCGTACGTTTAACGAAATGGCAACAGGGAAAATATTGAATAAATAAATTTGTGGTAGTTTCATTTATTTTATTTCGAAAATTCAATAATTATTAATTATCGTTTGCAAAAATTAATTTATATTTCAAAGAATAAATATGTAATATTCAGTCGCTTTTAAAACAAATGAAAATATTTCATATCAACATACAAAGAATCTCGTAGTGAAATATATTTGACGTCATTTCAAACTGATCGATGTCGCAAAAATAAATTTATTTTAATTTATTGTCTAAAAGAATTAAAGTTTCTCGAGCGATTGTTGCGATGGCAATGGTGATTAAAATCTATTAAAAATGTCTCCCTATGCTTTTTAAATGAGCATTAAATTTTGCAGTTTTTTTAAATAATTGAAGTACTTCGAATTCGAATTCTTTTCTGAAATTTTCAATGTATTCTAATTTCGATGCGCGGAATTTTTTGACGTATCACACTTGTCCGTAGAATTTGTAGTTTGGGATATGAAAGTGGGTGACGGACAGACGGACACACAGACGGACTGAACGATTATAATACCTTCCACTTTTTACGTTGTAAACGTAGTGTGGAAGCTAATACATGAAAGGAAATTATTTTTTATAAAATATTTTAAATGGGTGGCTTTATTTTGCCTTCGAAGATACCAGCAAAATCCTATGCAAATATTATTTATCTGAACATATTTTTCAGACAAATGTATAATAAAGTTGTGTTTTGCTCAAAAAAGTTGAATATTTGCTGAGGAGCGCAATAGTTTTAATGGATGTTGAAGTCTTAAGCCCTATAAATACGCATTTGTTGTGCTATAAATGCCCAAACAAGTTTCGTCGATTTTTACCTTGGTATTCTTTTAGCTTCCACACTACGTTTATAACGTAAAAAGTGGAAGGTTTTATAATCGTTCAGTCCGTCTGTCCGTCCGTCCGTCTGTCTGTCACCCACTTTCACAGAAAGAACCACAAGTCCCACAGACAAGTGAGATACGTCATTTTAAAGCAAAAAATCAGATTAGGCTACATTCCAAATTTCATTAAAAAATTTAAATTAGAAGTTTATTTAAAATTTAAATAACTAAATTTTTTTTATCTACATTGAAATAACATGCAAATTCTATTTTTATTCATATTTTCACTGTTGTCATCCACAAGTCCCACAGACAAGTGGGATACGTCATTTTGAAGCAAAAAATCAGATTAAGCTACATGCCAAATTTCATTAAAAAATTTAAACTAGAAGCTTATTTAAAATTTAAATAACTAAAAATTTAATCTACATTGAAATAACATGCAAATTCCATTTTTATTCAATATTTTCACTGTTGCCATTTCGTTAAACGTACGAGAAACTTTTGTTAAAATAAAAATACACTTTTGAAAAAATATTTATTTATGTGATATAATTCGGTTTGGATTGTTGTATTATCACAATAGAGTTCTTTTAATGGTTCTATATATATGTATGTAGAAAGATGCGTAGAGAATTCTAACTTAACATAAAAAAAAATATGCTAAGTTTCGCTTTTATTTTTAAAGCATCAATTGTACAAATTATAAATTTTTTGAACTGTAAATTAATTTAACAAATTATAAATAAGTGAATTTACGAAAGAAATGTAAATGGGAAATTGTGGCGACAAAAATATTTATTAAAAAAGATTACATCATTATTCTTCGAACTTCAAACAAATTTAGCAAACGATAAAGTCTAATTATTAAATCTGAGAAAGGAGGTTAATGAAAATAGTTAATTTTGGCGTTTAAAAGTTTGAATTACAAATAGCTAAAGGAACTGTTTTTATTAGAATTAAATCACATTTGCCATTCGCAACAATCGCTCGAGAAACTTTAATTCTTTTAGACAATAAATTAAAATAAATTTATTTTTGCAACATCGATCAGTTTGAAATGACGTCAAATATATTTCACTACGGAATCCTTGTATGGTGATATGAAATGTTTTCATTCTATTTAAAAGCGAGGAATATGACATATTTATTCTTTAAAATATAAAATAATTTTTGCAAACGATAAGTAATAATTATTGAATTTTCGAAATAAAATAAATGAAACTAGCCAAATTTAGCTTGTAAATGTTAAATATAGAATTAATGTTGTGTTTGGCGCGTTTTTTTCCTGTTAAACACAAATATGTGGAAGCGAGTTAAGTGACAGATTCTGTTACAAACCTACTTGTTTTATAATTCGAAAGAATTTATTAAAAAGGGAAAATTAGCTATTGAAATGGCGGAGATGTTCATCTATCCATCTGTCTGGCTGACCGTCCCTTCAAATAAATTTTTTTTTATTAAAGTAAATGACATCCGAGATCAATCTTTGATACTTTGTCTGTCTGTTTGTCTGTACTAATGATACGTGCAATGACAGGATTCAGATCTTCTTTTATTGAACCATTTTAGTTGCTAAAGTTTCAAATGAATTTTGTAGAAACAAAAAATCACTTGGAAGGAGAGAAAGCTTTTGGATGGGTATTAAGACATTAATACTTGATCTCGCAATCAAAATAATATGTTTTCTGTGACGAATTAAATGTCCAATTATTGTCCCAAACTTTAAATGTCCAATTATTTTTCAACGGCACTTAACGGTTGCGTTAGGTGCTAACTGAGGTGTCGGCTCGTCACTTGACTGTGGTTCTAAATTACGACGCCCGTCACCAATAGCCTTCGTGTAGCTCTAGTGCGACGATATTTCAAGCTCACTTAACCAATCCATCCAAAAGAAAATGGTTTAAAGCTTGAAATTAAAATGTTAAAAAGAGGATTAGGAAGATACACATGTGAGTATGTGACCTACATTTGTTCACTGAAAAACAGTTACTTTTTTTTTTCTTACAATCACTTTAGAGGAAATTATTTCCAAGTTAATTGATCCATTAATTACGATTAATCATGCAAGAAGCCTTGCAGCTTCACTACCTTAAAGGGAGAAAGTTGTAACGGAGTTATTTTTTTAAAAGGCTAATTAAATTAAATAATTAATAGTGTAGTTAAAGTAATATTATGAGTTCAAGCTAATGCTCTTAATGATAAGCTAAAAAAAATAAACCGTAAGGCTGAATAAGTATTTTTTATGGCAATAACTGCTACTTAGATTCACCTTTACCCTTGATTTCGATATCTTGATTTTTGAGACAACTGTTTTTTTTTTTCATGTTAATTTTAATTACATATTACCTCCTGGTTTTAAGCTAGTTTTTTTTGTTTTATTAATGCCACTCTAGAGCTACACGATAGTTATTTACCACCGGCCTCGTGATTTTAAAAGTCAAGTGTCGACGGCGATACCTGAGATGCCACACAACGCAAACTTATAGCGACATCATTCGCGGTTTCAAAATTTAGGACCACTATAGATTTAATGTGTAATAGTTCTATACACACGGCACTATTTTTAAACGGGGCATAAGGATTCAAAAACGTGATTGAAGATGTTATGAAACTGTGTGTGGCAACAGCCCGAGAGAATGTCGTAGAAAAAGAAAATGGAAAAATATTTTACGTTGTATTTTAAGCGCACTTTGAAAAAATATAAAATATAACTAATCTTTAAAGGTAATTGCTACCAAAGATATCTTTTGTTGCAAAAAAAAATCTTCACAAGGGATTTTGTATTTTGCCCAGCCCGATCCGTTAATAGAGTGGCTAAGGCGAGGACAAAATATTCAGTCCTTGTCCTTTGCTGTTTATTTCATTGTTTGTCCCCACCCTTAACTGCGTCATACGATGTCCACACCCATGTCCCAGAGGGGCCACAGTGGCCTACACGGCAAAGCCCACACCCGAGGGCCAGGGTTTGGTCCGCTGGCTACTGGATGGAGAACTTGCACGATTTATTTCATAAGTACATTAACTATAAGTAAGATTTAAAAATAAATGAAATGTTTCTACTACGAAAGATGAAATATCCTTGAAGGTAAAAAATACTTCACTTTCTAAACCGGTTGAAACGATTTTTTTAAAAAAAAAACCACTCGTTTATTGCGTCAGAAAATTGTTACGTTCTATAATTGATTTAAATATAACGACAATTTTGAAGAAAATTATTACAATTTAACATAAGACAGAAAAAAGCTGAGATTTGTAAATTAAATTAATTGATTGATTAATTGATTCGAAATGATCAAAAGAAATTTTCGAATTTTTCTAGATTTAAATTCAGAATAGGCACTCAGACGTTACTGCAATGAGACCTTGACTCAAAGATCCTCCCCCCCCCCTCCCATTCAGGCACGGATACAGAGTTCCTCCATGGGGGGGGGAGGGACTTGTTTTAACACATAAATTTTTAATAATTATTAATTTTTAATAAATTATTTTTTAAAATTTATAATTTTAATTAAGCAATAAATTTTAGCAACTGTTTTCAAATACTTGTTTGAATCTATTATTCTTTAAGGACGTCTTTCTTTCATAGAGGATTTGATATTAAAACAAATAAAAAAAAACTGTACACAATGTTTGAATAATTTATGTTAAATATTAAAGCCCCTAAGGAGAGTAATATCTCATATGTTTAAAAATGTAATGTGAAATTTTTAAAAAAGTTTCATAAGAAGACTTGGAATATGAATTTATTTTAACGTACGTTTAAACTCAGATATTGTGTTTATTCATAAAGATATTGTAATTTTTTAAAAAAATGTTCTTAGGGGGATAATTACCCCAAATACCCCCCTGGATCAGTCACTGCTCCCATTCGAATTTTGGAAAAAAATATTGTCATGTGATTCAGCTGTTGATTCAACCAAAGCATTACTATTGATGTATTTCAATCAAAACCACATATGCATTAATGTTGTTGGATTTGGTCTGTCCGTAAACAAGTTTTAGTTTAAGTTTGAATTATCGTCGCACTAAGCCTACACAGGCTATTGGCGACGGGGTTCGTATTTTAGAACCAACAGTCAAAGTGAAGGCCGACAACTGAGTAGACACCAACGCAACCTTAGGGCGACATCGTACGCAGCGTTGGACTTTGGAGCAAATTTTAAACGTGCACTCCCTCCACACGGGGTATTATTCGTCGGACATTTTTGTTTGCACGGGACGTTTATAGGTCGGCAGTTATTTTGGCGATGCCCGGACCCGAACCTGGGACCTTTCGCATGCTAGGCGAGTGCCTAACCGACTGTGCTCCCCGTCAGTAAACAAACTTTTCTTGAGATAGTAAAAAAAACCCTTTAAAACCCCATTTTAAAATTCAATTGTAGATTTAAAAAATATATTTAATTTACTTTTTTTTTAACAGTAGAGACAAATAAAAAAAAAATTGCCTTATATTAGATTTAATCCATTAACAACGACATGTGAATACCATAAACACCATCATTTCCGAATAAAAACTTTACCGCTTTAAGATTTTAGCTTCCCCACTACGTTTTATAACGTAAAAAGTGGAAGGTATTATAATCGTTCAGTCCGTCTGTCTGTCTGTCCATCACCCACTTTCATAGCCCAAACTACAAATTCTAAAGACAAGTGTGATACGTCAAAAAATTCAGCGCATCGAAATTAGAATACATTGAAAATTTCAGAGAAGAACTCGAATTCGAAGTACTTCAATTATTTAAAAACTGCAAAATTGAATGCTCATTTAAAAAGCATAAGAAGCCATTTTTATTAGAATTAAATCACTATTGCCATTCGCACCAATCGCTCGAGAAACTTTAGTTCTTTTAGACAATAAATTAAAATAATTTTTTTTGCGACATTTATCAGTTTGAACTTACTTCAAATATATTTCACTACGAGATTCTTTGTATGTTGATATGAAATATTTTCATTCTATTTAAAAGCGAGTAATATTACATATTTATTCTTTGAAATATAAATTAATTTTTGCAAACGATAAGTAACAATTATTGAATTTTCGAAATAAAATAAAAAAAACTATAGCCAAATTTAGCGTGTCAATGTTTAATACAGAATTAATGCTGTGTTTGGCGTCTTTTTACCTGTTAAATACAACTGTTGTGTGGAAGCGGGTTAAGTGACAGATTCTGTTACAAACCTGCTTGTTTAAATTCAATTTTCGTGCAACTTAATTTGTCCTACATAAATTGTTCAGGCCTATGGACTTCTTTTAACTTTGTTTTGTTTATATTTAGATAAACTGTTTATTCAGAAAGCTCATTTTAACGTGGCAATTTTTTTTTTTGTGTCGTTAACGGGTTAAGTATTGTTTACATTCAACTCGCACTCCTTCTTAGTGCGACCGAACATTATTCTTCGATGGAACAAGAATAAACAAATCGCCTGACCAAATTCGCCGTCCACGCATTCGGAAGGTCGGACGAGAAGAAGTTCTCTGACCTCCCTATAAATTCGCCTCACATAAAAAAAAAGGTCCTTAAAAGTGAAAATAAAAACAGAAATAATGAAAGAAAACACGGAGCAAAAAGAAGAAATAAAAGTCTTCTCTTTTTCCATCTCTTGCTCAGAGAAATCATCCACTGAGCAAGGGTTGCCAGACCTTGGGAAAGTCGCCAACAACCACTCCCGATCTCGCCAAATGACAGAAATTACTATAGTGTTCCCACTTGCAGGCTGGATAGTCCCACTTGCTGGACTTACTATAGTGTTCCCACTTGCAATCATTTTACCATTAAAAATAATATTTTTTATCGTTTTAAAATGAATTAGAGCCCCTCTAAGATTTTTTTAAAAAAAATTTAAGTCCAAAAATATATATTTCAATCTTTGATGGTTATACATTAAAATAATTTTTTTTAATATCTTTGCGCTGGAACTTAATAATTTAATTTATTGAAACTTTCGCAACGCCATAGAATTTACATTCCGAATGATTCATTAAATTTGCGAAGATTTTATCCTTTGAATTGTATACAACATAAAATCATTTTTTTTTTAAATAGTTCACTTTTTCGCTCTAATACATCAATTTAACTTCAAATAGATGACAAATTGCTTCAAGTTTAGCCTAACATCAACAATATATTAAAGTCATATAAAGTGGATTAAAATGTTGTTGCTAAATGTTAACAGTAAACATGAGGGGGTCAAGTTTTCCATAAGGGCCATATTTTCGATATCTAAAAGTAAAAAGGTATGATACTTCATAATGATGTGAAATTCGACAAGATAGCAAAGGAATTTTGTTTGCAAAATTCCATGGACAAATAGAATAACAGAGCAATGAAGCTATGGAATTGAACTTTTATTCATTTTACCAATTGTTCCATTATTCCATTGATCTTTCATTCTTTTATTTTGTTGCTTTTCGCCGAACATAATTATATTAAGTGCTTCTGTCACTGAGTTCTAGCTTTAAATTTGACAACATAGGACAGGGAGGCAAAGGCAAATGGAACGATGGAGTAGTAGAATATAGCCGTATTTCATGTCCTAATCGTTTGATTATTCAAATGTTTCATCTTTACTTCATTGCTTTTAATAGAATGAAATTGTTTTGCATAACAATTGTTTCTGTAATTTTTTAAGCACTCTGATAAGGGGTTTTAATTTTAAATGTGACACGATAGCATGTAAAGCAATGGGATTTTGTGACATAAAATGGAATAATCGACTGATAGATAGTATAATAAAACCATTATTCCAGATTTTAATTATTACATTATTCAATCGCTCCATCTTTTTATTGCCCATTACTTTTTGTCATGCTGCACAAATTATACTGTTAAATATCACATCATTCTTACTAATGACGAGCCGCACGGTGACGTCAGTGTTGTTAATAGTTAATCAGCACTCTATCAGATAAGGATGGATCATTAGTTTCGTTGGTTAGGTTAACGTCGCACTACAGCTACTCGTGGGCTGAAGCTCAGAGGCCTTGTAAATTAGTACAACCGGCAAGTGACGTAATACAGCTAAGTGAGGTGTCATTATTTTCGTTTTTTTTTGCGGAAATTACGAATATGCCAAGACGGAAGTCGAAATATTGCGGGTGAATTAGGCCCAAATTTATGTGATATAATACGACACATTTCCTCGTCAAATGTGCAGAATTACGAACATTTTGACTGTTTTCAAATATAAGTGAAAGTATATATGCACGTTTTCATCTTCTCAGCAAAACGCATGATTTTTATTAGCAAATTAACTTTTGTAGATTTAAAACATATTTAATTTCTTGTTAGTATTTTGCTACCTTTATCGGTAAATAAAAAAAGTTATGTTTTAAACTTAATGTGTGTTTTTTACAAGTCTTACTATTACAAAAATGCTTAGAAATAAATAATCCACCTTACACTGTAATACTTCGCACTATTAATATACACCCGTACACTACACATCTGTAATGCTATGCATTAATATATAAGTAATGTCCGTTAAGGGGACGCGGTACCCAAAAAATTAAATCCAGTATTTTTAATGCTAGCATCCAAATTAAACTATTTTTTTACAAAGAACTAACATTCAATAAACATATTCGGAAAAATAATAAATATTGAAACATAAGTTTTTTTTTAATTAAATTTTTTCTTAAATTTTAACGTTTATTCAAAATGCTACTCCTCCTACAATTTAAAGAATTTTTTAATGGATTTTTTTGTAAAATGTTCCCACAACATCTATTAATAAAAGTTGGTATGGATATTGCGCTAACAGTTAAACAAGAACAGTTATGTAGCTTTATGGTTAAAAATGGCCAAAAAATAAGATTTTTTTTTGTAAATTTGCAACTTCATTATTTTCTTTAACAAAAACTATTCACACTAGCCCTTATCCCAGACCAACTTTTGTTCATGGTATATGCCTTAATACAGGAAAAAAAATTGGAGCTCTCTACATTAATTCACCTAAAAGCCTTAGGGTTTTAACCATTCACAAGCTGGAAAATTTAAAAATTTAAAAAAGCAACATAAAATTTCAAAAACCATTTTTCCCAACCACTATATCATTTTAAATAAACCTCTACCATTATAAAGGATTCCTTCTTTTTTGCAATATTCTTATATCACAGCGTTCTAGCATGTTTAATTATTTTCTGGGCAGCCCTAAATTTTGGGTACCGCGTCCCCTTGGTTTAAATTAAGAACCTTTACTAAGACTTCAATTTTTTTTTTTTTTTTTTTATGATTTGCAAATATAATTAGTGGTGGTATCCCGATATTGGATTGAGGGGGCCATATTTTCAGACCTTTAAATCAATGGAGCCTATTAATACACCATTAACTAATTATTCATCAAATAAATTCTACTTATTATCCACTTTAATTAATTAAAATCAATTTGTTATATTTATAAGTTCTATAAAATTTTGTTTTTGTAGTGCAATATAATATTATTATTATTTTTGGGTGGGGGGGAGATGCTAAAGCCCCTTGGATTTGCTACTGATTATATTTCGTACTTCAAATATAATTTTAAAGGAATATGAATTTTCAAACCCGATATTTCGAAACAGCGAGAATACTTTTAATTGACATAAAAGAAAGATTGTAATATTTCGGTAAGTCTGAAAATATTACAAAAATATGTATAACCTCCACAAATTCCAAGAGAAAAAATATTGTATTAACCCTCTGAAGGATAAGCAAACTGGCTAAAGTGTAAACTTGTTTTCACTGTATAATAATTAAATGTAAAATGTTACTGAAAATTTAATATCTTAAATTTAAAAAGAAATGTATTTTTGTAATAGATGGTTAAAAATGGCTCCTCCATGCCTTAATTTTTAAAATTTAATAAAATTATTAAATTTATAATTTTTTAAAAAAATAGGTGTGTTGCAGGAAAACCTGACATTCAGGTGACAGGTTTATACGTCTGTATCCCTCAGAGGGATTATGTATCAATTAAACCTTTTACGATTCGAAGGCCGAATTTGGCCGCCATACGTATTACGAAACCTTTAACGGTGGAGGGTAGTATAGTTCCTAGTTTAATCCAAAGGTTGTACCAACAACCAATCTACAATGGACGAGTCGATTTGAAGTTTTCTTAACTAGGCGTTAAAAGGCTAAACTTTTTTTTCCAATTGTTATTAAACTAATTTTAAAATTCTCCAAATACGCGATATTACGCCAAGCTGGAAGCACTAATTAACCGGCGACCGGCAACAACAGCTGCGGCGCACTGCATGCCGGGACACCTCCCGTTTCCAAGGTCACCGACCGAATTTCTCCTCACGTTATGTCAGCTGTTCTATCTACTTCGCATTACCCCCATTTTGATACTAATTCATTCCATTTCATGCAAAAACTACTATATTTATCACCTTAAAACCACACAAAACTGTAGAATAAAATGTATATCTTACGTAGATTTCAATTAATAGTTATAATAGTTAATTTGTTTGGAGATAGTATCCGATTTGGTCGTACGATGAAAGGGAGTAAGAACGAAAGATGGAATGGAAGTAAACATGTTTACAATTGCAAAACATGGCGAGTGTTCTGGATTGCGTCGAAATTCGCACAAATTATCGATTCCTCATCGAAAATGATCGAATCTGATAAGAAACTGGCCGGATATTTGTGACATTCGATGCTAGGAATCGCACCGGCGATATTTCGGGCACTTTTTCCGGCATCCGTGATCCGGCATTGTCAGTGACGTTTTTTGACAGGCCGGTAGAAATGTCACAACTATGATATTTTTAGAGAACTGTAGTTTTTGTTCCTGTTACTTTATTGGATTATTTTAAAAAATAGAGAAAAATGCTTCAACAAGTGTTACAATCAATGCGCGATAATCCGTCGTTATTTTTCATAGTCCTTAACTGATAGTTATTTCGATAAGGAAAAATTTACCAATGGTTAGGAATTTAGAAAATCAAGAATCCGAATCAATGAATTAGAAAATCAAGAATTTGTCGGTTCCGCACCCATAAATCTGCACATTTCATAGAAAAGGGACCCATGTCCAACTATGGTGTTTAGATAGGAGAGCTTCCCTGGGCAAATCTTCATATAAACTAAATGCACATCAAAAGCGCAAAGTGTAATCGTCCAAAATATATTTGTGATATTTTTCTGATAGAGTATCGAAATTAAAATATAAAAAAATCTTTTAACACATGGCATTCAGACTATCACTACAATTTGTGCTGTTAAAATATTGCGATGTTATGGAGAGTAGAGAAGCTTTTACTTTAAATATAGGCAATATAGCTTTTTGTGAAATGCGTTAGCCCATTCACGACCCATTTGGGAATACCATTGACACCTTCCTTACCGAAAAAAAAAAGTTAACCTTGAGTTTGTAAAATTCGTTTTTTTTTTGGTGCAACTTAATTTGTCTTACATAAATTTTTCAGTACTATGGTCTTCATTTGCCTCTTATATTTTACTTAATTATATAAACTTAAGAAGAAAGCTTATTTTACCATAGCAAATTTTCTTGTCCATCGTCGTTAATGGGTAAATGGAGGAATGTCATAATAAGTGCATACTATTTCATTGAATTTCCAAGTAGTGTGCACGGTGCATACTTTCAAGAATTTAGCATAGGAAAAAATACATACTATATAAATAGGAATATAAAACCCTTTACTGTGATCTAGACAAATATGCTTCCCATGGGGGAAAATGATTTCATATTAACACTTTTAAACAAACCAAGAAAAACGTTAAATGTTGTTGGTTGTGGAAATAAACCCTTATCGAAAACATTTTTTAATGGAAGGGCACTTAGTTTTTAACGTTTAAAAGGACAGGTATAAGATACCGAATCTCTCTTGTTGCCACACATCGCGAAGCCGGGTCGAGCGAACAAGTGCGTCACTCGGCTCTCTCCACCAATCGCATCCCTCGCCGCGTCACGTGGGTTTGTTGACGTGAGAAGAATCTCCCGGCCGGCGATCAGTACGACTCAAGCATTGAGATTGAATAGTCGCATGATAAAAACAAACAATCCTGGATTATAAACACTGCACAAAGTACGGTCCATTCAGCCAATTACCGCATTCATCGATTGGATAAATACGGTGCACTTACCCATCAAAATTCATCTTGGGGATTATACGATGTGACCGGACTTGGACTCACTGTGTTGATCAATTGAAATACAATGTCCACTGGCAAGAGACTGGCGAAGAGGTCCATCTTGGGGACCCGGGTGTGTGCCCCCAACCACAAAGGCCTGTACGTCCAAGGGGTGATACAGGCCACCCGAACGGACGACCACCGATCGGTGTATTCCGTCTGTCTGGACACCGAGTCCGGCGGCAAGACGGTCGCCGAGTACTCCCAGACCGACCTGGTCGGCTCGGGATTCAGATCGGTGATAGATGTCATCTTACAAAGGGGACAAAGAGTATTCGTTACCCATAACGGAAGAGAAGTGAAGGGCATCGTATCCGATCACAGGCCGGACACGGACGAGGTCGAGCTGAGCCTGCCGTCGGCCGGACTCGTGCTCAGGAAACGGTTGGACGAGGTGCGGTTGATCGAGAGTCGGAAGTCGGCCCGGCTGTTGGATTCGGACACCGACTATTCGAGGTTGGCCGACGGACAGCCGGAACCCAGAAGACGGGCGTCGTCGCTCAGCATTGACGTGCCCTACGGACAGAGGTGAGTACATTCGCATATTGTCCAAGGTCCCCGTAAAGTATCCATAGAGACGCATTATACAAAAGCTATTCCCAATAGCCCTCGTGTAGCTCTAGTGCCACAATAGTTCAACCTAACCTAGCCTAAAGTTATTCCATATACTAATGCTATATTCCATTCCATTTGAAAATTATCCATGTCCAAGGTCAATTATTCTCCCCGAAGTATCCATAGAGACGCATTACAAAAGATATTCCCAATAGCCCTTGTGCAGCTCTAGTGCGACAATAGTTCAACCTAACCTAGCCTAAAGTTATTCCATATACTAATGCTATATTCCATTCCATTTGAAAATTATCCATGTCCAAGGTCAATTATTCTCCCCGAAGTATCCATAGAGACGCATTACAAAAGATATTCCCAATAGCCCTTGTGCAGCTCTAGTGCGACAATAGTTCAACCTAACCTAGCCTAAAGTTATTCCATATACTAATGCTATATTCCATTCCATTTGAAAATTATCCATGTCCAAGGTCAATTATTCTCCCCGAAGTATCCATAGAGACGCATTACAAAAGATATTCCCAATAGCCCTTGTGCAGCTCTAGTGCGACAATAGTTCAACCTAACCTAGCCTAAAGTTATTCCATATACTAATGCTATATTCCATTCCATTTGAAAATTTTCCATGTCCAAGGTCAATTATTCTCCCCGAAGTATCCATAGAGACGCATTACAAAAGATATTCCCAATAGCCCTTGTGCAGCTCTAGTGCGACAATTGTTCAACCTAACCTAGCTTAAAGTTATTCCATATACTAATGCTATATTCCATTCCATTTGAAAATTATCCATGTCCAAGGTCAATTATTCTCCCCCCGAAGTATCCATAGACTAAAGGTATTCCCTCCTGCCCCACTACCTGTTAACAATAGCTACTTTTCCAAACGTTAACAATGGCACTTTCTATAAGTAAAGAAATAATGAACATCGACTGCTTAACTTAAAAAGGCAAAATAAGTGCAGTTACCATTGCAAACAGGTTGAAATTACAGTATGTATTTTTTTTTAAATACTCTTATCTGCAATAACGTGTTGTACAAATAACAATAAAACTTTTGGCAGATTATTTGCTGCTTGCTAACTTTTTACGAATACTAGAATTTAACTAGAGAATTTAAATTATTTTATAAAGCTTAAACTTTTTTTCTTCTTCCAACTGGAAAATAAAAGTCATAAACTTAAAACTAATATGAACTTGTTTATCATATTTCAAAAGTACTTCGAACATGCTTATCAACCTATAATCTAATCTCGAACCGCTGTCATACGTGTCGTATCTCGTTTCTGACGCATAATATATATATATATATATATATATATATATATATATATATATATATATATATATATATATATATATATATATATATATATATATATATATATATATATATATATATATATATAATTTTTTTAATTCTGTCAAAGTTCGAAATATTTTACAAATACAGACGCAAACCATAAAACAAAACACCGGTAAAGAATTTATGTATCTCAAACAATTTTAACGATGTTACGCCGAGTAAAACCTACAAATAAATTCTTTTTTCACAAAATGCTACATAATTTCGAATACCAAGCCGGCTCAGATCGTCAAAAATCGTCCTTAATCGTCTTTTATTATGTGGTATGTAATGGAGGGAAAAAAATGGTCTCTCTAGTTGGTGTTCGGTCTTTCTTACAGTCAATGACTTTTCTCAAACCGGTAACTTCGAAGACTTGCTTCGTTTCTTGCGCTGTGCACTCAAGTGGGCATTTTTTTTCTTCATTATTTAAAAAAAAATTCTGTTTGAAATACGAGGTATGAAAGTGTAGAAATGGTAATCGAGGGTTTTTTTTACAAAATTTGTTATAGTAATAAATAGGTCAGTTTACCGGTACACGAATAAAGTTCAAAAATTTCAAATTGTGTCTACCATTTTCCCTTTTTATATTACAATTCTTCTTTTTCTTTCCCTTATACGCTATGTATTTATTTTTCAGTATTGCGTCAATTATTTTCATAGTTATTTTTCAGCATCTACAATGCAGTGATTTAATTTATATGAACTTTTCAATTAGTTTAAAGAATAGTTATAGAATAATTTACTGTGAATAATATATGATTTTATTTTAAAACTACATATTTGAAGACATATATGTGTAACTTTTACGTATAACATTAAATAAACACGTCTGCATGTGTAAACCTGTAACATATTCCAATATTTTATTCCTATTATTTACTTATTTATTTTAGCGCATGTGCTATGCGGTTAATAATTATATAATTATATATATATTTTAATAAACCGTCTTCTCTTACAACCGGCTTACATATGATTTTACATATGCCGGTTCACCGCCTTTTCTTTGCCATACAACCAATCTCCAGTAAATTATTTTCACTTGGTAGGCTATTTATTATTGTGTTCTTCTAATAAATTATTATGTTTTCGAATTTCGAAACACCCCCTTTTCATGGTTCTTTACAAGTAATAATTTTAAAAAAAAAGTTTTATCTTCGTTTCACCTATTCAATCGCGAAAATAAATTAAACTTTTTAGTAGTCAATAAATCAAACACATTTAATTCCAATTTTTTATAATTAAAAAAAACACCCAAAAACCTCCAAACCTATTAATTCCGTCCATACCACCACCATATTAAGCATTCCGTCATCCAATCTACACCCCTCGTTTATTTTTAAAGTTGTTTTTCCGCCACGATAAAAATACCCCTTCGCGTTGTCTTTCCCCCGCTGCACCGAAGCCGGCACTGACAGCCGCGAACTGGGTCACAACTGTCAGAATGAAAGTTCCTCTTTGCGCCATGGCAACAGTGGGGGGCTTCTCTGATTGGTCGCCCCCCTCTTTGGGATCAGCTGGGTTTGTTTTGTATGGGAATGTTGAGGTTTTGTTTGAATTTTTTTTATTTAATTTGTCGGGATTGGATGAAGAATATGAATTTTTTATAGCAACTTTTGTTATATATTTTTCATTTCTAAGTTAAGGCGATATTTTTTTTTTATGTAAGTGGGATTTTTTTCAAAATTGAATTTTTAGACTTTTTTTTACCAATTGGTCATTTTTTTATTGTTAAATTGGATGGTTAAAAATTCAATTGATTAAGAATCTAGTTTAAAATATCAAGACAGTCAAAGCCACTATTAAGAAAAATTAATTGTCTCTTAAAAAAAATATTTTCTAAAACTTTAAATCTTTATTTTTGCCAAATCATTACAAGTACAATGACAATAAAGTAAATGTATAAAATATTTTTAATAAATAAAAACGCTTGTTCAAAAGAAAAAAATTAAGAAACAACAAAATATATATTTCTGATTAGTCAGTCATAAATGTGTAGTAATATAGCATTTAAAAACAATTATTTTTCCTCTGTTTAAATATCAATCAATTTCAACTTTCTCATGTTTATTATATCCATGTCATTAGGAAGTATTTCTTTGCATTCAAGCAAGCCATATAAGTTGCACATCAATCAAAATCATGATTGAAAACAGTTTTATAATACACTCTTAAAACGCCATTGTATTGTCTTGTTCAAAGCAATTAAAATATCACTGAAACAAAAAGAACTTTATCTGTATAGGTATTTTTCAGACAATTGAAACCTTATATCAATCAAGCAGTTAATCATGTAATTCTATTTTATCTCCAGCCTGGAAAAAAAATTCGAAATAAAATAAAATGGTCGCTTGACAAAACTGGGTTTATCCGAGAACTCGAAACTCGACCAAGGTGGTGTGTCGAAACGCGGACCGACCTCAATCGAAACAAGGTCGGTGAAATGCCGACCTAAAAAATCCCGGTAAAAAAAGCGAGAGCAAATCAGAAAAAAATTCCAATGACTTAACTCTCATTCCGAAACTAAACTGGTTTGCTTTACCCTTTGTGGCCTTTATCTTTTATCTCTCTTGGAGGAAAAAAAATCTTCCGCAATTCGGAACTATTTAAAAATCGTTTGAATAAGCTGAAGAATTCTTTTTAGAATATTTTTACTACACGAGTGTTTAGAAAATGTAAATAGACTAAACTGATTTTATTAAAAAGTTATGAATTGAGAAAAAGCACTAATTAAAATATATAAAACCGTTTAATTCTTCTAAATACATAAGGAAATTATAATCTTTTGGTGTGGATAAAAGAATAATAAATTGTTTGTTTTAAAATTTCTTTGGAAATTCGGAATTTGTTTATTGTGTTTCTGCCGGTGGCAGTGTTCCAATTTCAGGAACTTGGAAGGCTTTTTTCTATTCATACTTTTTATATTATGTCAGTTATGATTAAATAAAAAACAAAAAAAACAAAAAAATCTTTTCTTTAAAAAAAAAAATCTTATCTAAAAAAATTAAATCTTTTGGTGTGGATAAAAGAATAATAAATTGTTTGTTTTAAAATTTCTTTGGAAATTCGGAATTTGTTTATTGTGTTTCTGCCGGTGGCAGTGTTCCAATTTCAGGAACTTGGAAGGCTTTTTTCTATTCATAGTTTTTATATTATGTCAGTTATGATTAAAGAGGTTTTTTTTTTCAAATTGTTGATATTGTATTACATGAACTGAAAGAGAACATTGAAATTTACTTTATGTTTACATTATTTCTTTTTGATGGAGTCAATTTAAAATTCAATGGACAAATTATTAGGTACAGAATTTTTTAAAAATAAGTTTTACAAATATTTTAATTCAGCCATTAGAATGAACCATATGAATTAAAATTTCTACAAAAGTCTATCAGCTCATTCTTGGCCTTCTTCCGCATTGAATACTTTTTTAGCACTTGTATCTTATAATAACACTATATTTCAACTGCCCATTGTATGAGCAATTATTTTGATGCATGTTTGGTTGAATCATCGTCGCACTATAGCTACACCGGAGCTATTTGGCGACGAGTGTCGTAATTTAGAACCGCACTCAAGTGACGAGCCGACACCCTGAGTAGGCACCCACCACAACTTTAAGAGCGTCATCATACGCAGCGTCGGGACTTTGTAGCATATTTAACGGTCACTCCCTCTGCACGGAGTATTAGGTCGGAAGTTATTTTGGCACTGCCCCGGGCCCGAACCTGGGACCTATCGCATGTAAGTCAAGCGTCTTACCGACTGGGTTCTCCCCTCGATGCATTTCAACTTTCTTATGTATGTTTTTTTTTCATGCCTCTAATTCAATATTCAATTCTATGGACAATGCTTTCAGAAATTTATAATTTACTCTTGTCTATCTCTCCTCGGCGCAACAGCCCATTAATAGGCCAAGACCTGCCGTGCCCATTTCAGCTTTCGTGACCTAGGGCTCTGGTGTGCTAGGCATATGTCCCGGTAAGGTGGTCAGCCTCACGCGGAACCCCCAGTGTTTAGTTCCCAAGCATGCTTGGTACCCATTTTATCGACCCACTTAAGGGATGAAAGGATGGGTCAACCTCGCCCAATCCGGGATTCGATCCCCGGACCTGCGGCGTGGCAATGCGAAGCACTACCACTAAGCCACTGGGCCTCCTTGTCTATCTGGGTTCTGGAAAATTATGAAATGTTATTTTGTCTCCATTCCATTGAAATTGCGATACCCAACCTGTGCAGCTGTCAGTGAGATGATCAGCCAGTGTTATTGTGAAAACATTTTAGGACCGTTGTGACAGCTGACATTTGCATACAGCTGTACACACGGCTTAATTGTTATTCTGTACACTGTACAGACGGCGACAATTTTAACGAGGGCGTTTTTGGATACTGGTAAATGGGCAATTGATTAAATAAAGAATGCCACGGTTACAGGAGGTCATGGTTCAGTTGTCGTTAAAAACTAGTTTACAGTAGATTATAAACAAATTTAGTATTAGTACAGTGTTCATTAATAAAAAAGAACATTTTCGATTAAATATTGAGAATCTAGAAAAGTATATCCTTAAAATGTTGTATCCCGACAAATTTATAAATACTACTTCGTATATTATTTAACCATTTCATTTTTTATATTATCTAAAGTAAAATTTTTGGCCTACCTAATTTCGTTTTTTTTTTCATTATAAAAACATTTTTCGAATCTACTTACAAGCTTTATACATTAGTTTCCAATTGGTTTAACTTTTCTTTGGATATAAATCGAGAAAATCTTATAATTTAGAGGTTACCTATCTTTTTTTATATAAGTGGAGCCTTTAGCTCATCACTAGAAGCTTGTAATATCGTATAAAATTCTTCCAATATCTATCCGATATTAGAATATCGAAGAATCATCATACAAAGACACTGTTGCTCCACTGGGACATATTACAAATGTTCATACTTGTGTCGGTGTCATACATATGCGATCGACAGCCACTAAAACCAAAAAACATCTTGTGAACATATTTTGATATATGACCGATATCGCAATATCGAAAAATCATCACACACAAAAACACTGTGGGCCACTGGGACATATTACAAATGTTCATACTTGTGTCGGTGTCATACATGTGCGATCGACAGCCACTAAAACCAAAAAACATCTTGTGAACATATTTTGATATCTGACCGATATCGCAATATCGAAAAATCATCAACACAAAAGACACTGTGTGCCCGGGACATACAATGTCATACTGGTCGTGCATACATGTTGCAGCCACTAACAAACACTTGTGAATCTATGATATGACGATATCGCAATATCGAAATCATCAACACAAGACATGGCCACTGGACATATTACAAGTCATACTGGGTCATACATTGATGAAGCCACTAAACAAACTCTTTGACTATCTGATCTGACGATATCGCAATATCGAAAAATATCACACACAAAACACTGTGTGCCACTGGGACATATTATAAATGTTCATACTTGTGTCGGTCATACATTGCGATCGACAGCCACTAAAACTAAAATCTTATAAGCAATTTCGATATCTAATTGCAAATGAAATATCATCACACATACCTGTAAATGGATTTTTATCTGTCGGTATAGTAATAAATAAAAAAAAATATCGAAAAATATCATACAAACGCATATCATATACATGCCACTTGTCATTATATGTCTACTGTGTCAATGTCATAACATCGATCGCAGCACTAAATCAAACTATAGAACTTGAATCAATGCAAATTGCAATATTGCAATATCTATCTCTACCTGTAAATGGATTTGATCTGTACGGTAGTAGTAATTAAATAAATAAAAAATATCAAAAAATCATCATACATCGCATAAACATCATACATGCCATAAAGACGGTTTTCAAATGTTCATATGTGACACAATGTGTACTTGTGTCAATGGCATAACATCCGATCAGCAGCCGCACTAAAAACCAAACAAGACACGTGGATACAAAAAGCAATCACAATAAATATACCAGCTGCAGATCAAAGCTGAACCAATAGATTCCACTGCTCCATTCAACGCCGCAATATAATCGAAGACGCACGATTTCTGCACAAATAAAGGACTTCTTGCGCATACCAAAATTCGATTTTATACAGGGTGGCGCAAATAAAAGTGGCCCCGGCGTAGAGAAAGGAATGCATTAAGATGCTTGGCGAGAAAAACTATGGAAGCCGTCTGAAAGACTGCAAGTCGAAATAAAAGATTATTCAAGCATACTGTGAGTTGCGGCTGTGTGAGTTAATCAACACACAGATGACGCTGATACTCACAGTGCACTTGACCAGGACTCTAAATTACGAGGCGTTATTGGCTGTGTTAAAGATCCTAAAGGAGGCTAGAAATTGGCAGACGGAAACGATTACCTTACCTTACCTTACTCACAGTGCAGCAAAGGGTGTTCATTGTAGAAAGTTTTATTAAAACAAATTCGTAGAAAAAAATTGGAACAGTTGTTTGTTAAAGAATTTAAAGGTGTAAAAGTGCCAAAAAAGAGTGCTATGCAACGATCTATGCAACGATTAGTTAAGAAATGGCGTCAGACAGGATCTATTTCGAACAAGTCAAAAAAGATTCCGAAATGGATCCGTAGACCAGATTTTGTATCTTGCAATCAATTTAGAATGTTTTGTATTAACAAAAACAAAAAGGTCCAATTCTCTAGGATAAATAACGGCCGAAATAATCCGTAGTGGGAACTTATTTTTTGCACAGCTTTACAAACCTTTTAGTTTATATTGGATTCCATCTAGCTTGTCAAACCATAGTATAGTTGCCGCAAACAATTCGCCAAGCTTTTTTTTTGGCTTAATATTGAAGCGATCAATAACTACACTTAGCAAACATGTTGCATTGGTTTTCACCTTGGCAACTATTCTATCTTATTCCTATCTTCATGTCGGGGCCACTTTTATTTGCGCCACCCTGTTTACCCGTAGCCTACATTTTAGATTATATGAAATCAGTATAAAAATGCCATGTTTGAACATGCGTTACATGGTTTTCAAACGGTTTCGTTCTCGTTTATCGTTGTTAGTCTTCGTCATTAAACTGTAGCGATTAAGAGTTGATTTGAATTAACGTCGCACTAGATAATTATAAGCTGTACAAAGATTAGCTAAGGGCGTCGTAATTTCGTTCCCCAGGTAACGAGTAAGAGTAGTCCGTGTCAAATTTCAATATGTCAGAATTCAGTTTTTAATATCTTATCATTGCAATGTTAACTTGCATATATTTTCCATTTATTTCATACTAGAAGTCTGAAACTAGTTCAATTTTCACATTCTTTTTATTCCAACTTAAAAATGGAATGGTAATATTTATGAACTGATAATATTTATGATGGTAATATTTATTTAACCACTGACTTACATCCACTCATAAAGTTCGAATGCTTGCTATGCCCATTTCAGCTTACAGTTCATTTAGCTCTTTAGTCTGTTTTCTTTTCAAAATCTTTAATTGGTATATAATTTTTCGATTAATATTTATTCCTGCTTTGTTAGATAATAATTATCAGCAGCATTTTATCATGGTATTCACAATTTTATGAACAAGTCTTTTTTATTCAAAAGAATGGTGTCATATGTATCCAACGTTTGTAGAAAATCCTTTTCTTGTTAAATTACGTTTATTAAAGACTTTAATAACATTTCTTTAAATTTATAAACCCAGAAGAGCAAATATAATTTATTGTTTGATAACTTTATTAAAACCGATATCAGGTTCCATTTTTGGATATTCGTCATATCATATTTAACTTAAAACTCAATGTACTGATAATCTTTATTTATAGAAAAATATTGCTAATAATTGCGTTAAACTGCGGTTATGACAATCATAATCAGATAAATGACATGACCTAACCAATAAGGACAATCTGTCATGGGATTTTGGTTGACTTTAAGGTAAATTATCTTCCGACAATCGGTATAGGCTATCGCATTCCGAAACTTTTGATAATACTATCGCTTGAAAATGCTAGTGCTATGATTATTTATTATGTCAGTACTGCTTTGTCATATGTATTTGATAGCCATTAAAAAAAAAACCTCGATAAATAGTGTGTTATCTAAATTTTAAAGTTTAGTAAGACATCGATAATTTATTTTTTAATGCAAAGTTATTTTTACAAGTTTGTACAGATTTTGTTAATTTCAGATTGATATTTATATTATTTTTTTCTAATTTTTAAATGTAACACTCAAAATTGTGACACTTAAAAACATGTAACACTAAAAAAATTGAAATTATGTTTCTCATTAAAAAAAATTCTATCCATCTGTTCCATTTTTTTTTTCAACTTTTACTTTTTTTCCCTGGGCCAGTAGGATTGATAAACATGTGAGGGGATTCAATATTGAGGCAATATTGTGTTTAATTTTGACCTAATAACGGCTTGGAAATGGGTAGTTTACATCGAAAAAACCCTTCTCGCTTTTAAAAAAAATGTGCGACATATGATATAAAGTTGAACGAATAAAGCAAAACTAATCAATCATTCCATGATCAAATTCCAGAACGAGAACATCTGTCCGAAATAAAAAAAAAGAGAAAATCGTTTGCGTGTTTCCGTTTCTGTCGAAAAGTTATCCTTTTACTTTTTTATAATCCGGAATCAACATACGTCATTGACTGACGTCACACAGTGTTCACGCACCTGCGAATTAATGCGTCTGTTTGTCCGTGACGCCAGAATTTTTCGGTTTATGGAATTAAACTTTCTGTGATCGCGCGTCAAGGGCGTTTTTTTATGATCTTGAATTTTGGTAACTGTGACTTTATTTTCAAATCACTGAAGAAAATGGTACCGTCAAATGCTACTGATGACATACCATAGTTTTGTCTCAATTATAGTAATAAAGGTTTTAATATTTTGTAGTCAATGGAAGATTTAGAAAACAGTTTTGCCTGGTATGTTTAATTGTTTTATGTATAACGTTTCAACTGAATTTGAATTATTATTCTCATAGTGAAAAAAATAAAGCGTTTTAAAATAGGTTTGTAAATATCAGATATTTTTTTTAATTTGGAAATCATAATTGAAAAACTTGTTATGTGACAGTTTAAAACGTTAGGAAATTTTTTTTTGATATTTATGATATGTTATTTTGTAGATTTCAATTAATCCAACAGCAAAAAAAAAAATCAAATTAAATGTGTGTTTTTTTGTTAAAAAATATTATTAAAAAAGTCATTACGCGAAACTCATAAAATACTAAAAACAACCTAATCAACTTAAAGAAAAAAGTAGCTTGTAATTATTTTGTCCACTCTCTATGGATTGTACAACTACAAAAAAAATTAAATTATAAATTTAAATAATTTAGAACTTTTTTATAACCATTTTTCAACATTTAAATACATAATTCCTATACAAAACCGCTCAAAAAACGCCAGCCCCAAAATGCACCGGCCGGCATTTTCACCGGTGAAAACAACCTTGCAATGTTATGGAAAGTCAGCTGTTCCTTCAGCACTGCTTCCCCCTCCCTGTGCGCATGCGCCGAAACAGCTGACTCTGTTGCCACACACCGCTACCTTGTTTCACCGCCCGGTATGGAGCGCGGATTGGCCGATCCCAGTATAAAATCCAACGGACAGATGCAGAGATGAATTTGAACGAAATATAACCCGAAGTTTCAGCTTTCCGACGAAAATTTTTGTTAAAATATATATAAATGTATATGATTTAAAAGAGTTGATTCCAAAAGCATTTGTAGTCTATGACCTTAATATTTAAGTTATTTCGACTCTGGTTAGATTTTTTTTTATTTATCTAAAAAATGATGTATTAGAGAAATATAACGATACATCTTCGTAAATTAACTATGATTATACCATCAATAAAATATTTCGAATGAATTCCATATTAATGTTTTCATGTATGTTAAAATTCCATCTAAACATGGAAAAACAGTGGAAAAGTTTGAATAGTGATTCTAAGGATAAAAATGTGTTTTGTTTTTAATTTAAACAAAAAAAATTTAAATACTTACTGGAAAAAAATAATCACAACACAAAATTTTAATTAAAACCAGATTCATCATTAAAATTCCATTGACTTATTTTTGAAATAAATTAATTATGTATATTGCAGAAAAAACTATAGTTAAAATACGCAATAAAACACACAAACTTTTATCGCCAAGCACGCCAAATGCAATGACATAACAAAATCCTGTGTTGGGATAGGCATACGGGCGTTACCAGCGGTAAGTTCATTTCTAGAGGGTGGTGTGTCAGAATTTTCGCCGGTCGTGCGCAGGGGCGCTTTCATTGATTTGTTTTGGGAGCGGTGGGCTTGGTTAGCGCCCCTACGAAGTTTGAATAGAAATGTGTTTTTGTTTTGGTTGGTTTATGTATTGCAGCGTCTTAGAGAAAGGTCCAAAAAAAAATACATATATGGAGCAATTTATTTTTTAAAAATAAAATTTATTAAAAACTAATAATGAATTCTGCCTTTATTAAAAATGTAATTGCATTTTACGTTTAATTTTGAGAAACCGAGTTTTGTTACCAATAATTAATATTTTTGAGGCTGAAATTTTGTGATAATTATTTTTATAAATTTGTAACGTTACGTTAAAAACTTTCGTTACTTTTATTTAATGTCTATTGTTTAATTTAAACTTTGACCAATTTTTAATTAAAATGTTCTCCTTTTTAAACTACCAGCAAACCAAATCAAATTTTGGAAGGGTCAAATTCCTACCTATAAAACCAAAACCATCGAGCATAATAATTATCCCCACAAAAAAACGGATGAAAATCCACAAATTAAAAACTAATCACTCATTCTTAATGACATTAAATAACAGCAAGGCCAGCAAAATAAAAAGGTTTTAAAAAAATGACGGATATTGCGCAACCCACAATGCAATGCGCGTTGGCCTTCTATTTTCACAGTAGAATCGCCCAACACTCGAGATGCTGCCACTTTGGTGCTGTTTTTTTAGTGTTGTTTTTCTTTTTTTATAAATGGCAACAGATACGCGTGGTTCTGGTTTCTGTCTTTCGGTTTTATTTTCTTCCTTTATGTTAGAATTGCAAGAGAGACGGGGAGTTAAGTATAGGTTCGGCTTTCGAATTTCTTATTTTTTTAAAAACTATTTATGAGTCTACTTTGTGTACAGAACCCCGGTAAGTTAGGTTGCATTATCGTCGCACTATAGCTATACAAGGGCTATCGGCAACGGGATTCGTAATTCAGAACCACTGTCAAGTGAGAGCCGACACCTAAGTAGGCACCCAATTTAACGGGGCCGTAGTGAGCCTAGTGGTCAGCGTCTCGGTCTCGGGATCGGAAGGTCCTGCGATCGAGTCTCGGTACCACTGAAGACCTACCGAGTATATGCGGAGTACGTGCTCGTTAAATCTGTTGGGTCCGAAAGTCCTCTAAGTTCCCATACCAAATCAATACCTCTGGGTGACAAGCAATTCTGGGGATCCTCTAGTTGGCCTCTGTCTCTAAAAATTAGATGAGATCCACTTATGTGTGTGTGATTGTCTGTTGTGTCTGTCTTACTTGACGAAGGTTTATAAGCGGGTCCTGACCAAGCACACAAACCTGAATATATATGTCTAAACCACAACCTAACCAACCAACCCAATTTAACTTTAAAGGGTGACATCGCGTACGCGGCGTCGGGGCTTAAGAGCATATTTAATGTGCACTCTCTCTACAAGGGGTATTATTCGTCGGGTATTCCTACGCAGACCGTATGTAGATCGGCAGGTTTTTTTTTGCCAATGCTCGAACCCAAACCTTTCGCATGCAAGGCAAATGCCTTACCGACGGAGCTTCGCAGCTCCTAAGTCTATAGTCGGTGAATCTTGTTCTAAATCTAGAAATGACAATCTCATACTTTGTGTGGCAAACAGTGATTTTTGACTTCTCTATAAAGCAAGAAATCATAATAGGCTATTTCTCTGAATGCTATTTATAACTTCATAGTCAAATCACTGATTCTACATATATATGCAGCAAATGCGCCCGATAATTACTTTGTTGTGATATTTTCCCTTTACCAATAAACATTTCCAGCTAAAAAGCCTCCAAAATCAGTCGCCAAACAAGTGGCGTAATTGTTTTCCCTGTATACGCCACTGGAATCCTTGAAACTCAACCAAAAAAGGAGAAATAAAAAAAAAAGCGTATATTTTACGGATGTCCGCGTGTATTTTTTTACGGTGTTTGCCATTCTATCAGCTGTCTGGGGCAACCTTAGTTTTCAGGGATTTTCTTATTATTTGGCTGGAAAGCAGTTGCTTGGCGTGGTTTAATATACGCAAGGTTTCTATTGTAAACGTCGCCAATAAAATTGTCGAGTGCGCAGTGGGTTTGTTGGTTTGTAGATAGCAGTTATTTATGTTTGTAATATTTCGAAAATGTACTTATCTGCTGTACAATATAATGAAAAAAGTGTGAAATGGAAAGCAGATGATTAAACAATAATAAATATTAAAAACTTGGGGTGTGTATAGGACTTTCACTTACCACTCAATAAATAAAGACATTTAAAGTTAATTATGTACTCTCTCTATAAGATAATTTATATAACCTTAAAACCTAAAAAGTTCTATGACGGCTACCGCTTGCACGATTTTTTCAAACCTTATTATGACGTCCGACAAGTACAGGGAACTCGTGTACCAAATTTGAAGTCTATATCTCTTCATTTATCAGCAATACCTTTAACACCAAAATTTATGAGGTATCAACCGCTAATATTTTACCATTAATGCCATGAATTTTTAGAGACAAATGTTAAAACAGAAGAAAATACTAAAACTCACAAAATACAATAACCAACTACAATACAAGAACAAATCTATCTGTTAATTTGATAATTTGATAATAATTATAAGAAAAGGTTGAAAATACCATATTGTTGTTCTGCATTCACTAAATCTGGTACTAAAATTGTTTTACGCCGAAAAACTAGTTGTCCCAACCATGTGACATTTTTTATGGCTCCGTGTCCACAGTGCGTTTAATATTGACTCATTATCATATTTATAGATATTCTATTTTTAGACTAGTTTTATTTTGGTATCAGCCAGTCAGGTCAAGGGGGCGGCATATTTTTAATGTCGTTTTAGAAGAGTTTTAGGTATGAATTGTTGCATAATTTCCCGTTGTATATTATCTAAATATAGGTGTAATTTATATAAATGGGGCCACATCGCAGAGATTAGTTTTTTTAGAAGTGTAAAATGTGTATATATGTTTTTAAAATTTTAATTATTATAATAATTTTACAAATATACTATACAATATTTGATGTCGATGTTGAATCACGGCAAATTGAACCAACGCCCCCCGGTTACAGAGAAGGCCACTGCACTCAAGTAATGACGTGGTTGAAGTAGTCGAATCTAACTAATCTCAAAAGCGAAAAGCAATGTCAAGACATAATTGGGCAACTTTTTTAGGTAAGTGATTGGTCAGAATGTTCAAACGTCGAAATGTTACCGGTGCAGTGGGGCCCGGATGGCCTAGTGGTTTGGATCGCAGACCATTACGCTAGCAGTCTGTCCGCTGTAACGGGTGCGGGTTCGATTCTCGCCTTCGCCCTGGGTGTATTTCCTCTCTCTGTGTCAGTAAAAAATTCTTTCTGTGTCTGTCTTACTCGACGGAGGCTTATAAGCGGGTATATATATGTACAAGCCAGAATATATACAAGCCAGAATATATATGTACCAACCCCCAACCTCTACCGGTGCAGAGACTTTGTTTATAGGAAGTGTTGATCATGGTTGGTACACACATATATATTCCGGTTTGTGTGCTTGATCCGAGACCCGTTTATAAGCCTCCGTCGAGTAAGACAGACACAGAACGAATTTTTTACTGACACAGAGAGAGGAAATACACCCAGGGCGAAGGCGGGAATCGAACCCGCACCCGTTACAGCACGCAGACTGCTATCGTAATGGTCTGCGATTCAAACCACTAGGCCATCCGGGCCCTAGGAGGTGTTGATTCAAAGTGCACTTATTTCCCAAAATTTGCATCACCTCAGTAAAGCTTATGTTTTCTGTTTTGGTCGAATAAACGTTGCCCTAGAACTATACGGAGGGCTATCGGCGATTAATTTTTAACCGCTGTCAAGTGACGAGGCCGACACCTGAGCGTAACCTTATAGTGAAAATCAGCATCGTTCGCGGCATCATCACTTTCAAGTTTCAACCACGGAAATATTTTACTTGCACTAGTTATACACACAGCGTTATTTATTAACCTGAACGCCAGTAAAGATTCAAACCTAAAAACCAAAATAAACTGAAATTCAGTGATATAGCCATTTTAACAAACTCTTTGATAGTAAAATAGTATATACGAAATCTAAAACAATAGGAAATATCGCTTAGGAGGATGCATTACAGACGAATGGAGTAATAGCCAAAGGGTAATGGGTATTTTACTTGATGACAATGGGACGGCTACAAATGAGATGTTTTATATGGGTTGGACACTATTATGCAATCGCCTCACAATTGCACATTTTAGTACTTTTTTCTTTATTTCACTCGTAGTAGTACTTTTTTCTTTATTTGTTTCCAATTTTCTTTCTGTTTCTTTTATGATTATATTTTATTCTACTTTTTTTTGTTCGCATTTAGAATATAAAAAGAACTACTTTCTGGTCCTCTTTATTTCCCGTTGTTTCCTATCACGCCCAACCCCCTTTTTTTCTTCTTTTTCTTTTCTCTCCTTTTTTTACACTTTAAAATTAAACTTCTTTATTGACTTCGGCTCCTCGATATTCCCGGTTTTATTCTTATTTTCACTGTTTTCTTTCTTTTTCTTCTTTTACCTCAGAACTTAACTTTTCTTTTTACTTTTGGTCACGTTTCCCTTCATCCCGTATTTTTCTTATTTCGTTTTGTCTCTTCTTTTTAACGCATTGTTAAACTAAAATGTATCAAAAGAAATACACCGGAAAAAATGGGCTCTGCACTCTTAAAACAAACGAGCGGTTTTAACTCAGTCTGAGCTAATTTCCACTCCTTTCCGTGCCGAAAATGCACTTCCCCTATAGGAGTGGATTTCACTCTTTTTCGGAGTGGGTAAAAGAAATAAAAGAAAACAATCTACGTCCTCCACTCATAAAACGAGCAGTTTTAACCCAGTCTGAGTTAATTTCCACTCCTTTCCGGTGCCGAAAATGCACTTCCCCTATAGGAGTGGATTTTACTCTTTTGTTTTAAGAGTGTAGAAATGTATTTTCCATTGGATTAACACAGAGGCACTTCCTTTTGGAGACCCGCGTCCATTCCTAATTTGTGGTTCTAAATTTCGTCGCCAATAGCCCTTGTGTAGCTCTAGTGCGACGATCATTCAAACCTACCTACCATTCCTAATTCATACAGGGATCATTCATTCGACAACATTTATTATTTTAAAATTTACAGCCAAACCTTACATGCATAAGAGTATAGAATGTCAAGACCCCAGGTCAATTCTATGCAAGGTCAAACCGGACTGTCCTTACATTTGAAAAGCCAACTTTGCCACTTCATAACACAACAATGTCAACCGTTTTAATTGATGGTTCTTCTTCGCGGCCTCGGTGAGTCGAATTGAAACTGTCCATTGCACAATTGGCCCTGAATTGGCGTAATTGGCACTCTGACACTGGTAGAAACCATATGAAGTGGACAAGGTTGTTAGGTTGAAATGTCTATGCACTAGAACTGCGGGTTGTTGTAGTTCTTGTGAAACTTGAGCTGTTGTATTGTTGTAATAATGCACTTGACATACACACGTTTGGTACGACGTTTGGTTTTGGTTGAATATCGTCGCACTAGAGCTACAAGAAGAATATTGGCCACATCGCAATCGGGCGTCGTAATTAAGAACTACAGTCGGGTGACGATTCGAATCCTGAGTAGGCACAACGCAAATTTTAAGAGCGACATCGTACGCGGCGTAGGAACTTTGGCGCATATTTAACGTGCACTTCCTCTACATGGGATATTATGCGTTTAGGCTGCACAGATCGTTTATCGGTCGGCAGATATTTGGTAATGCCCGGGCCCGAACCAAGGACGTTTGCCAAGCAAAAACGCCCTACCTACTGAGCTCCCCAGCTCCTGTAACGAGGAGTCGGTCCTCGTTATCATAAAAAGTTGGTAAGTGACGGGGTCGACAACTGAGCAGGAACCCAACGCAATCTCACAGTGCCATTGTGCTCGACGACATTGCCATTGGCCCCTGACAAATTTAACGTGCATCAGCACCCACTATTTCATGAATTCATATAAAAAGAATAACATTCAAATGGAGCGTATAGAAAAGGAATCAGGTTAAGCCCTTTTTAAGTTTTCTCCATCAAATCTTGACCTTCAATTTGTTAAATCCTTTATAAAACGAACCCTCACGAAGGTATTAAGTTCGGAAAATTGATAATTTTAAAATAATCCTATACCTTTTCTTGTAAGTTCTCAAATAAATAACCTTGGCATAAATATTCAAATTACTTTCTCAACAAAATAAAGCATCGAATACAGGTTGACCTTCAATTTGGTTTCTTCTTCGCTGACATAGAAAAGTTATTTTTTTAAAGGTATTGTGTGTAATGAATTATATTGTAGAAAGTATGGGACCCGGTGATCCATGCTGTTTATATTTGCATTAATACTTACAACCTATATCTGTAACTGATAACTGTATATGGCAACACTAAAAAGTTTTTTATTTTCATTTTTGGGAATAAACGTCGCATTCGAATGACACGAGAGCTATTAGCGATGGTCCTTGAAATTTTGAACCACGGTGATTGAAATTGTGCCCTTTGGAATTAGTTTTACTTACGAGCTTCTGCTATACACATTAAATACATCTCAACCCAATTTTCTACAACCTAATAAGCTGATATTATTATCTAGTTTCGTCACTTGACCAGGGTTTCAAATGACGAGGCGTGATTGGCTGTGTTAAAGCTCCCAAAGGAGACTAGAAATAGGCAGCCGGAAACGATTACATTACATTATCTAGTCTTGGTTGGGTTGCATTCACGTGCCCTAGTACTACACAAGGGGGCAAATGATTTCGCAAGCTTGGATTCGCAGTCGTAACCACAGTCAAGTGACGAGCCGACAGCTGTTTACTCACCCAACGCAACTTTTAAGGGTGACATCGTTCGGGGACATATTGAACGTGCACTCGCTATACACGTCGGACTTTTTGACCGTTTATAGGTCGGCAGATATTTTGCCAATGCCCAATATACTCGGGTATTTTAGTTTATTTGTGCATATTTCGTCATATGACTGCATATTTGCGTTCCGTCCATATCCAGTTCACTGCCTACCGGTCAGGGAACATGGCGGAAGATTTTATGTTACTACAGATAATGACTTGTGCTGATATTTTCCGGTATATTTTTTCACGGGGCTGGTGTTTCCCGATTTTTGGTTGGAATATTTTGCAGAAGAGCTACATGTGAGCAGATCAGGGAACAGAGCATCGTAAATTTGAACCACTGCAGCGATATTCCGATTTTACATTTCCAGCAAAACGACTAAGACCGTTAAAAAAAAAAATCTGTACCACTTGTGTTTTAGGTTCGCTTCCACATACGCTCTCAAAAAGCAAAATAATAATAATGCAACGAAATTATCGCTCGTTTTTTTTTGCCCCCCACTCGACCTCGAAGGAGCTTGTCAACAAATACGCGCATGCGCACTGCTTCGAGGGTAGGTGCGAACCGGGAAGCGAAGCGCGCTACGCATGCGCACTGACCTCCTCCAAGTTTTTCTTTTCTTCTTATGCAAGTTTTTTTTCTTCATTTGTATTACAATGTATATGTTTAAAAAGGGTTAAATATGTTTGCGTCTTATTATGTATCGCACTGTACGCGGAAAAGGTGACCTATCGCACAAATATGACTTTTCGAGTTGTTAATGCTATAATTTTCAAAATTTAAATATCTAGCGATTAAAGCAAAAATTTAATCAATTGGTAGAACAGTTGGAATGCAGTAAGCGAATCGTTATTTTTTCTATCATGCAAGGCAATGGAAAAAATAAACTTCAGACGATTTTTCTGAAAAACTAGTATTTTTGCGATAGGTCTCTTTTCCGCGTACAGTGCGGTATATCTTTCTTTTCTTAATGCTTTGCTTATGTTGCATTTTGGCATTGGATGAGTTGTTGGATGGGTTGTGGGAATTAGGGTCGTACTTGAGCTGAAGGTCGTTCATTTTTTTCATGTAAAAATGCAGTTTATATAAATGGAAACACTGTCTTGAAATTTTGGGTTAGGTTTAGGTTGAATCATCGTCTCATTAGAGCTACACGAGGGCTATTGGCGACGAGCGTCAAACATTTAGAATCACAGTCAAGTGACGAACAGACACCTGAGTAGGCACCCAACGAACTTTTTTTAAAATACGTATTTTGAGATATGGGAACTTTTCCGCCTTTCCATAGGGTATATCTTTCCTTTTTTAATGCTTTTGTTATGGTTGGCATTTTGGCAATTGAGATGAGTTGTCGCATGGGATTTGAATTAGGGTCCGACCCCTTTTACATGAAGGTACCGTGTTTTCTTGTTATTATGCGCTCATATAGAAAAGTTTAGTTTAGTTTGAATTATCGTCGCACTAGAGCTACACGAGGGCTATTGGCGACGGGCGTCGTATTTTAGAACCACAGTCAAGTGACGAGCCGACACCTGACTAGGCACCCAACGCAACCGTTAAGGGCGACATCGTACGCAGCGTTAGGACTGAAGGATATTTAACGTGCACTCCCTCTACACGGGGTATTATTCGTCGGACATTTTTCGGCGTTGGCATCGTGCCGTTTATAGGGTCGGCAGCAGTTATATTTGGCAGACATGCACCGGATCCACGAACACTGGGGACCTTCCGCATGCTATAGGCGAATGCCTACCGACTGGGCTCCATAGCCCTTATATAAGAAAGAAAAAGGAAACATTGTCTTGAAATTTTGGGTTAGGTTTAGGTTGAATCATCGTCTCATTAGAGCTACACGAGGGCTATTGGCGACGAGCGTCAAACATTTAGAATCACAGTCAAGTGACGAACAGACACCTGAGTAGGCACCCAACGTAACTTTTTTAAGGCCGACATTGTACGCGGTGTTGGAACTTTGTAACATATTTATAACATGCACAAGGGGTAAATTCGTCGGACTTTTTTGACTTCACAGTTTATAGGTCGGCAATTATTTGGGCAAATGCTCAGACCCGAACCTGGGACGTTTCGCATGCAAGGAAAGCACCTTACCGATTGGGCTCCCCAGATCTCAAAGTGAATTATGTATATAATAATTTTGATAAATAAAGAAATGCCAAATGTAGCGCTTTGTCATTTTCTCACGTTTTGTATTGAAACATTTTCCTTTCCGCATGTGGTCGTCACCCCAATTAAATCAATCAAAAACAAAACAGCTTGTAATTTTTTTCTCTTAGTATTTAATAAGACAAATCATGTTACGGTTGATATAACTGGTGACGTTGAAAAAAAAAGTGTTTCGAGTTGATTGGGATATTTAATTTGACTTAATGTCAGAGAATTGTTGTAAAACAAAGTGTTACAATGGGTCCTCCATTGAAGATTCATAACTGTTGTTGGTCAAATTAGATGTGTCATTGCAAATTGGGGTAGTTAAAAAGTTACCCATTGTGTTTTTGAAAAGGAAAGGAGTCATCAAATATGTCAGAACTGTTCAAGATTTTTTTTTTCTTTTTGTTTGTGTTCAAGTATTTTTATACGCTTTGATGATTGCGTTGAAATAAATTTAGTTATCACCCCAAATTTTTTTTATTTAATATTGTTTTCGAAATAAATACTTTAAAAAGATATAATTTTAACTGTGCATTGTGGTTTGATAGTAAATAATTTTTGCTTTATATTATTAGTTTTTCAGAAAAATCGGTAATGTTACTTGCTATTCACAGACCTTTCTAAGCGCCTTTTAAAAAAACCATGACAAACATTAAAAAAAAAAACATCTCAAATGACAATGACAGCAACCAAGATTGAAATAGGCGTTAGATATAGGTTTATTAACTATTGCTATGGTATGATCTGTTTGTTGTTACACAGAGGCTGAAGATACTCAGGACCTACGTACTGCTTCAGCTATAATTTCCTAAGTTTCGTAATCGTAGCGTCTTTCACGATTTACACACCACATGCACATTGGAGAATGTCTCTGTGACGCTATGTGAGTGTGACGGTAGGTAACACGTGCTATCTAAAGGTTAGAATTCCGTCGAAATAATCACATAAAAATAAATTTCGTCAGAAATATATTAACGTATAGCGATAGCCTATTTATACCGACTTATCCAAAGCAGCGCTTTAATGGTTAGGGGCGCTACGATTTCGATGCTTAGGTAACCCATGCTTTAGGAAAACTTATCTTTAATCTGAATGGTTATAAACGCAATGTTGAACGAATCTTATATTGTAAATGTGTTTAAATTGTCTGTAATTGTCTCTTTTTTATTTTTTTATTGTATTCTGTGTATTGGGCTGGGGAGCCCAATCAGTTAGGCATTCGCCTAGCATGCGGAAGGTCCCAGGTTCGGGTCCGGGCATCGCCAAAATAACTGCCGACCTATAAACGGCCCGTGCAGCCAAAAATGTTCGACGAATAATACCCCGTGTGGAGGGAGTGCACGTTAAATATCCTTCAAAGTCCTAACGCTGCGTATGATGTCGCCCTTAACGGTTGCGTTGGGTGCCTACTCAGGTGTCGGCTCGTCACATGACTGTGGCTCTAAAATACGACGCCCGTCGCCAATAGCCCTCGTGTAGCTCTAGTGCGACGATTATTCAAACTAAACCAAACTATTCTGTGTATTATGTTCCTGGCATGTAACTGGAATTTTTTCAGCATGACAGTGTAGTTAAATAAATAAATCTTAGGACTTTAGTTTCGACGGACAGACCAGCGCTCTTACTACTCTGTCATCGTTTGATTCTTGGTATAAATACTACAAAAAATTCCACATATAGTTTAAAAAAATCACGATAAACTATCGAAAAGTGCTGTTGTAGAAGCATTTCGATTTGTTGAGAAAGCAGTACGAACTTGTTTATGTCACGCGTATGGTGGCCTTATCACACCGGTGATAAGAGAAGATCCAGATTCCGAGTGACCAGAAATAAGAGATAAAACACTGAAAAATAAACTACTCTCTCCTATCTTATCACTTGCGTGTTATGTCAGTCTGTTTTGACTTGTGTACAAAAAAACTGCTTCATCAAATCCTCTTTAAAGCAAATTGATTTATTGAACAGTATTTTTGGTTAGGTTGTACGTCGTCCGGCTGCGCCCGTGGAGCTCTAACACAGCCAAAAACGCCTCTAAATTTAGAACCCTGGTCAAGTGAAGAGGTCAACACCTGAGCTGTCACCCAAAGAAAACCAGGGGCGCCATCGTGTGCTTCATCGGGACTTTCGACTCCGCAGATTTACGAACACGTATGTCGCAGTGTACTCAGGACGATACAAACAAAACAAACACACAACACAAATACCCATGCCCATATGCTGGGATTCGAACCCAGCACTTCGGACTGGCTGACCATGCAGCCGCCAGTCGGCGTATTTTGTGGTTGTTGGAGACAATAATTCAGGTTTATGTGCTTGGTCAGACGCTATAACCTTCGTCAAGTAGACAGACACAACGACAACACACAAACATAAGTGGATTCATCTAATTTTATAGACAAGCAACTAAGGATCCCAGAATTGCTGTCACCCCAGAGTATTATTGGTATGGGAACTTAGAGGACTTCGGACCAACAGATTTAACGAGACTACTGTATTTTTGGTTCAAATGACCTGGTATAGTACCGGCTTCTATTGAGCCTCTTTGCAGAGCTTAAGCACAGCCAATTGAGGCGACGTCATTTGGTACCCTGATCAAGTGACGAGGTCTACTACACCTGAGTAAGGTCTTTGAGAACCATTTCGTTAACCGGTTAGGTGCCAGACAGCTAATACTTTTAGAATGGAACCGAGACCCTTGATTAGGAGTTAACATGTCGAAAGAGGTTAAAGATGGCCCATTTAAGTTTAGTTTGAATTATCGCTATACTAGAGCTACACGAGGGCTATTGGCGATGGGCGTCGTATTAACCACAGTCAAGTGACGAACCGACACCTGAGTATGTACCCAACGCAACCGTTAAGGGCGACATCGTACGCATCGTTGGGACTTTGGAGGATATTTAATGTGCACTCCTTCTACTCGGGGTATTATTCGTCGGACACTTTTGGCTGCACGGGCCGTTTATAGGTCGGCAGTTATTTTGGCGATGCCCGGACCCGAGACATTTCGCATGCTAGGCGGACGCCTAGCCGCCTGGGCTCCCCAACCCTCGGCACATTTAAGAAAAACCTAATATACAAAACTTGTTTTAACCCTTTACAATAGGGATGAGAGGCCATTCCTATAGCTATAATAATCCCAATCATGCAAATCTAGTCTTTGTATGTTAAAAATAACATTGATAAATGCACTTTTCCTTATAAAAATTAATATTTAATTGCTCCTATCAATTTGTGATTTAATTGTCTGTCATGTTATATTGTATCAATTTTACACGTTTCGCAAACAAAATGTCATTGAAACTTGCTTGTCATCCCGCAATGCAATGAACTTGAACTATTTTGTATATTCATTCTAATAAACGCATTGTTAACGGTGTCCTTAACCCTTTCTCTCTTTGCACGGTTAGGGTTAAAGACTGCGAGGCCGTTTCTCTCAGAATTTCAAAATCGAAGTTTCAATGGAAAACGATTTTTTTTTTGTCCCAAGGTAAAGAAAAGGTCAAGAACTCGTTATATCTCAATCTTTCAAATACATCATTTTTTTGACAATAATTATGCAACGTCAGGGATTCGACAGAAATATTCTATATTCTTAATTCCTAAATAGTTCTAAGAAGGCAGCTGATCTTCACAAGCGATTGTTCTGCATTTAATAAATTCCAAAGAAATATTCTATTTTTGTGGTTGTTTCGAAAAAGTGCTTATCTAAACTTGTGCTTTGTTTACTGCAGCTGTGTTCTAAACGGAAATCGTTTCTTTAGAAGCGTTGCCACACTCCTCTTCGTTATCATGTTAAGCAGCTATTATTTTGTAACGTGCGGTGGCAACGGTTTGGAAACACTACCGGACGAGTGTTCTAAATTGTTTTTTCGGAATGTTGTTTTTTCTGAGTGTCGTTTTTTTTTGTTTAAATAGTTTTATTATCCTCTTATAATATAAACTTTTTATTAAATTATCATACAATGGAATTTGAATTTTTGTTTCTATATGTGACTAGGACATAGCCACTTAAAAAAAAATAACCTTATAACTACATACTGGTGTAAATATTGACCCCAAGTTGTTTGTATTTTTAGGGTTCAACTAGCCAGTGACATAATCGACTGATATTTAAATCGATTTTTTACAAACTGAACTTTAATAAAATGAATTTGCTTATTTAAAACAGTTTACTATGACATGCAATTTAAAAATTCGATTTTTTTTCTAATTAATAAGTATAAAATTAAATTTATATCTCATGCAGTGGAAAAAAATACTTTTTGCTTATCCATTCTAAGAAGATTGTGACTAAAAAAATGATAAAACAGTAAAATTTTCCATTTCACGAGCGCAAGTGATAAAGTCGTCATAAAAGTATAGAATCGCCGCCAAACGGAATATTTCCGACGGTAACATTTAACTGCGTATACTGTGTTTTGTCGCTAAAGAAAGTTGTGCCTGCGAAATGGAAAAGCACCGATTTGCCGAAGCCGGACACTGCTCAAAACAATTAGAGGGAGCGCATGGTTAAACAGTAAACACTTTCACCCCCAATGATTCCATTTGGAAACATCAGCTTGCGTATTTTACTCACTAAGCTTTTACGCACTTATTTATCGTTAGGTGGAAGAATCGTGCCTTTTGAAGAATTAAATGTTTGTTTTAAGTAAATGAAAATATTAAAAACATGGTAAAATAAAATTCCCTCTAAAAGGATTTATGAAATAAATTGACCCTAAATTCTTCGCGCTTGCATTCTTAGATGTTTAAAAATTTATTTTACCTTTTTTTTTTTACAAATAAATTTTTGAAAAAAATATCGTTATAGTTCATTCAAAAGTTATGATTAATAATTTCTCCCTTAAATTTTAGTTTAAAAAATTAAGATTTTCCCTCCTGTTTTTTACCATTTCATTCAGAATATATATGCATAATGAATCTATTTCTCAAATTTTAAAGGGTTAACAAAAGTACGCTAAGTGCTCCCCTAATTGTTTTGAGCAGTGTAGATTTTTGAATACCGGATAAAAGAGGTTCTTCTGTGTAGAATACGGTTGCCCAACACCTCTACTCAATTTCGCTGATCCCATGGCTCAGAGACTATCGCTTGACAAAAAGCGGCTTTCGGGGAACTTTACGATCGGCGCGGATAGACAGACTGAAACCGCGGCACTTTTCGAAAACACGCGTTTCCCCACACACTCGGTTTGTTTACATCACCTCCGATCCCGCCGATTGTTTCGAAAGTGCCTCCTCGTTCGAGCTGTCAACCTGATGCAAATCGTCTGCTGCCTCGCCAAACGATTTGTCGGGGGCTGTTCATAGAGTTTAGAAGACGATGGAGATGCTATCGGGCGAAAACCGGTGTGCTAAGTGAAGCCATCGATCGCTTTGTAGTAAGCCCAGAACAACGCTTTCGGCGCACTATTTGGCAATATTCTACAGTGGAGTTTCTATACTATTCGGCTCAGTGGCTGTGAGGTTAAACGTGTCCGTCTCTTAAATTCGAATTGATTTGTTCCTTACTCTTTATGTTTTCTGAGAGAAAAGTTTTAGCTTCCACACTACGTTTATAACGTAAAAAGTGGAAGGTATTATAATCGTGCAGTCCGTCTGTCAAACACTTTCATAGCTCAAACTACAAATACTACGGGAAAGTGCAATACGTCAAAAAATTTAGCGCATCGAAATAAGAATACATTGAAAATTTCAATGACTTCAACGGATTCGAAGTACTTCAATTATTTAAAAAACTGAAACATTGAATGCTCATTTAAAAAGCATAGGAAGCCATTTTTATTAGAATTAAAACACTATTACCATTAGCAAAAATCGCTCGAGAAACTTTAATTCTTTCAGACAATAAATTAAAATAAATTTATTTTGGCAACATCGATCCGTTTGAAATGACGTCAAATATATTTCACTACGAGATTCTTTTTACGTTGATATGAAATATTTTCATTCTATTTAAAAGCGAGGACTATTACATATTTATTCTTTGAAATATAAATTAATTTTTGCAAACGATAAGTAATAATTATTGAATTTATTTTCGAAATAAAATAAATGAAACTAGCGAAATTTAGCATGTAAATGTTTAATATAGAATTAATGCTGTGCTTGGCGCTTTTTTACCTGTTAAACACAACTGTTGTGTGAAAGCGGGTTAAGTGACAGATTTTGATACAAACCTACTTGTTTAATGTTTGCTTTTTAAGGACTGAAATGATACTTTTTAGCATGAACTAACGCTGAGTGAGCGATTTTCCTTGGGCTTACTAGGATGGCTTGACGGATTTCGGACGGCTTCACTTTGTTTCTCGCTTGGCATCTCTATCTTCTTCTAAACTCTATGGGTTTGTTCGTTCAGCCCTTTGCTGCTTATCTTTTGCTGTTTTTGTTAACGGGTATCGTTTGTTTTCGGGAAGGCAGGCGGTTTCGAAATGAAAATATTCAGAAAAATAAGTCAATAAATTTCATTTTGATACTGTTTTCTGGAAGATCTTAAAGATTCTTCAAACTGAAAATAAATTTAGCAAACGATATTATTATAAATGGTATTATTTGTTGTGTCAGTCGTTTGTTTGTTTACCTAATGACACACGGGGCTGGGGAGCCCAGTCGGTTAGGCATTCGCCTTGCATGCGGACGGTCCCAGGTTCGGGTCCGCGCATCACCAAAATAACTGCCGACAAACGCCCCGTGCAGCCAAAAATGGCCGACGAATAATACCCCGTGTAGAGGGAGTGCACGTTAAATATCCTTCAAAATCCTAACGCTGCGTATACGATGTCGCCCTTAACGGTTGCGTTGGGTGCCTACTCAGGTGTCGGCTTGTCACTTGACTGTGATTCTAAAATATGACGCCCATCGCCAATTGCCCTCGTGTAGCTCTAGTGCGACGATAATTCAAACTAAACTAAATCCAATTATCTTTATTTCTTTAGATTTGGAATAATACCGGTCTTAACTATCATGCATTGATGCTTCATTTACATAAACAAATCTGATTCCCTTATAATAATAGTAAAAATAATAATATAATAAACCTCTACAGCACCTTGACCTTGACAGACCTAACTATTACCTCTAGTCCGTTCACCCCTTTACTATTCACCGGTCAGTCCACTTATCGACGAGCCCTAAACTAATAATTACACAAAGAGAAAATACAGAGAAATGCCTCAAACCACGCGACAGAGTGATTGTCCGATCTCACGCAAGAGGTCGCTTCTAGGTACATTGTTTCTTTTGTGTCAACCCCTTTTTTGTAAAGTTGCGAAAAGCGCCTGTGTCATTTAACAGTCGAGCTTCGATGATATGGCTATTGTGATGTAATGTCTTTTTATGTTTATCGTTTCCATTTAAATGGACTTTTTCTATTGATTTATTATGCAGTTCAATTGTAGTCGTTGTCATTTTTTTTAAAAAATATATTTAATGGAACTATTGAAAATATTTTTTTAAAGTTTAAATATATTTTGTGAATAAAATGAAACGTACAATACATATTATCGAAAATTAGAATAAAGCTTTCTAATAATAAAACAAACTAATTTTTATTGAAATCAAGACAATATTAGCAATATAATTTTAAATTAAAAATGCACTAATCGACAAAAAAAGTCAATTGTTTTTTATATAAAAAAGTATATAAAACTACCTTAATTAAGGGCTGGGGAGCCCAGTCGGTTAGGCGTCCTCCTAGCATGCGAAAGGTCCCAGGTTCGGGTCCGGGCATCGCCAAAATAACTGCCGACCTATAAACGGCCTGTGCAGTCAAAAATGTCCGACGAATAATACCCCGTGTAGAGGGAGTGCACGTTAAATATGCTCCAAAGTCCCAACGCTGCGTACGATGTCGCCCTTAACGGTTGCGTTGGGTGCCTACTCAGGTGTCGGCTCGTCACTTGACTGTGGTTCTAAAATACGACGCCCGTCGCCAATAGCCCTCGTGTAGCTCTAGTGCGACGATAATTCAAACTAAACCTACCTTAAATAATTGAATACTACTTTACTACTGTTTAATACTACCTTAATAAATAAAATATATGAATGAGCTTTTTAGAAACTATTTTAACAATATAGAAAAAAATACGTAGTTCCGAAGAACTTAAAACATTTTTTCTTTAAAAATCAAGAGAGAAATTCATAAAAAAAAAATGCGAATAAACATCACCTTCATACCCAAACCTAAAATCGTGTTAAGATTTTCCTTAAACGCACATGAACCTAACACACAACCTAGAAAGAAAAAAAAAAACATTGAAGATGAAGCGCTTAGTGGCAGAACGTGTTAAGTGACATTTTTGAAAGGAAAAAAAATCGATTTTTGTATTACTGTGAACATGTTATTTCCCCTCCTTTAAAGATAACAAGATTCCTATTTTCATGAACTTTAAATTAAGTGTATTTTTTGCCTTGTAAGTGCCGTTTTTTAACGTATCTAAGTGCAAACTAAAAACTTAAAAGCTCAATTTCACCTTTTTGTCACTTAGCTCGTTCTTCCACTAAGATCTTCAATTCATTTCAGAACCACAACATGATGCCATTCCACCTGACAAAATAAAGAATTAAAAAAAAAAAAAAAACATTCCGAAAAAATTCCTCCGTTCCCACCCGTGCGCCTTAGAACGCGGAAAGATCGTTCTATTTAGGGCAGCGAGTGCCCAAAGGGGTAAGGCACGAAAAAGTACCGAGCAGCGCCCCCGGGTGCTTGTTTTCGGAAGCTTCCGGGTACAACACTAATCCGATGTCTTTATTTTGGGATGCAGTTGGTTTGTTGTGTGATTGTGACCTAAATGTACGCGCGGTTTTTTTTTTTAAAGTTTTTATTGGAGAAAATGACTGTGGTTGTTTTTTTCTTAAAGTTTTTTTATGCGTCATTAGTTCGTTTGGTATCTTAGCAGGGGGGCTTACTGGATTTTATTTTTAACGACTGTAAGTGAATTTACTGGACCTAGTATGTAACCAAAAACAATGATATCTGTAAATGGATCAAAAGTTTTAAAACATTTGAAAAAAAAACCTAAGGACTGTTTACTAACCCTGTTAATGTACTAGTCCTATTCCTGTCCTAATTCAGTCCAAAGCATATCCTTATTCATTTTGTACATGTTCCATTCCTGCCCATATCCCATTCGATACCTGTTCATATCCTATCCTTTTAATGTACATATTCAATCCTATACGTATCCCCTTTACCAACCATATGCAGTCCCGTATACTTGTCCTCTCTCTGTCCCTGCATAGTCCTATACTTGTCCTAGTCCAGTCCTATGCCCTGTCCATCCGTCCATGTCCAGCATTATATCTATCCCCTATCTGTCTATATAATATAAAAATCAGCATAAAATACCCAGGGCTAGCCCTATTGATGTTAGGGTAATAACATTGGCTCCGACGGTTCAGTATTGGGCTGGCATGCAAGAGGTAATGGGTTCGATTCCCCAAGTCTGTCCCATTACGTTTTGAGCTAGTACACCACCAATGACCATATTTAATTTCGTTGCGGTGGTCGCAAGAGGCGCAGAAAATTACTTTAGCGCAGACGGTTTAGTATTGGTGTTGATATGGTATGAGGTCCTGGGTTCAAATGTACCCATACTTTTTGAAGTAGTACACCATACTGACCAATACTTCCTTTTGTCTTTTGCAGCGGCCGCAAGAGGCGCAGCAGCGCAGACGACGGCGTGATGGACGACTGCATGGCCGCCATGGTGCTCATGAGTCTGTCCTGCAGCCCGAAGTCCCCCTGCCTGTCCAGCGTCAACGGTGAGTACCCCCGCTAATTTAGGTTTTGGGTGTGTGTTTTTTAGGTTGAACGCTTCCGGTTCTCTATTTCTTGCCTACGTGAAGCTTTAAAGCATCCAAAATACGCCTCGTAATTTAGAACCCTGGTGAAGTGTCGGTCGACACCTGAGCGGGATTATCTGAAGTACACTTATTGCTATGAATATCTTAAGAAGCCATTCTTCTTTCAATATAATTTTGATTTGAACATCAAAATGCTAAACAGGAACTATTCATGAATACAACTTCATATCGAGGGAGGAATTAATGCACTTCATTCCGTTGGCAGATTTCGGCAGGGTTTTATCATGGGTTTTATGGGAAAAAATGACTTATTTTCATTCCTTTGGCTCTGTTGCCACTCAAGACGCCCATTAGTAACTAAAGTGTGTTTTCGATGTAACTTATAAAACTGGTATAAAACCACGTATGTAATCAAGTGGCGTGGTAACGAGTGAAATGAAAATATGGGCAAAGTGTAAACTGCTTTTACACTGCACGGCATTTGAATTTTTAATCATAGTATTTCAGAAGAAATTAAGCAAAGTTATTTTATGAAGTTATAAATATAGAAATCTTTACCAGATCTCATATAAAAATCCCGATAAAATCGCAAAACATCAATCATCCCATACCAATTTCCCAAATTTCTACATTAACCCTCTCAAACATAAAAGTAAAAACGAGTCCACGCCACAACTATCAACCCCAGTTGTAACCTACTTTGCATGCTTATCTTTCTAAACAACGCGTGCAAGCAGACGATAGCATCTTCTTGGAGGAGGCTTGACCAACCCCATAAATCACAGAATCTTCTCTTTCGAACTATTTTCCTTGTCCCAATTCGAATAAAGTCTTGCTCCATTTCGTACAGCTGCGTTCGAATGAGCTTACCTGTTTTTAATAAGAAAGAAGGAGATTGTTTGTGAATTAAGGAAGAAGAATCAACACCACCTAGATCGGAGACGGGCCGGCTGTGACGTCAGTGCAATTGACTTTTTTTTTTTAAAAAGTTTAGTTTAGTTTTAGCTATTTTTTACCCAACGCAACCGTTAGAGGCAACATCGTACGCAACGTCGGGACCTTGGAGCATATTTAACGTGCACTCCCTCTATAAGGGGTATTATTCGTCGGACATTTTTTTCTGCACGGGCCGTTTATAGGTCGGCAGTTATTTTGGCGATGCCCGAACCTGGGACCTTTCGCATGCAAGGCAAGCGCCTTACCCTCTGGGCTCTCCAGCTGTGGTCCGAAGGGAAGGAAACATGCATCTGGTTTGCTTTACATGTTTGGTTTGGAAAGCGATAAAAAAAATTACCAGTACTTCCCAATATACCACACTATACATTCCCTACGCGCGTTTTTGATGATATCGCTATTTTGTCTGTAAAAAAATGGACATCTGGCCTGCTCTTTACGTTTTTGATGATTTCGCTGTATTGCCTGAAAGAAAAAAAAAGAAATAAAATACCTCCGACCTGCTCTACAAGTTTGTTTTTTAAAGTAAGCGATGAAACGAATTTTCCAATACTTCCCAATACAGCACACTACTTTCCCTACCAAATCAACGCGGAAGGGGAAAAAAACGGATGCTAAATAGAGCGTCTCTGTCGGGTCTTGACAGGTGCAGTGGATTGTTTACTGCCTGTCAGGTTCTTCTTCGGAGTGTTTGCCCCATCACCGGGGAAGCCGTTCGGAACGGATGAACTTTAGAAGATGTGGAGTGGCAACGGGTCCTTTTTAGGGTAGAAAGGGGTTCTGGGCGGACCGGGTTCCTTCTTTTAATTTGACATTAAGGGGGAATGGGCACGCTGGATCGCGGGTCTCCAAACTCAAGTGCCTCAGTGTTAATCCAATGGCAAAAAACTATTTTCTCTGCCACATTTCTCCGGCTGTATTGAATATTTTTACAAACGTTTTTTTTTTAATAATTAATAATATAACAATAATTTTTTCAAAACTTTATTTGTTAAAAAATTTTAAATCAATTTCCAAACATCTAAGAATGCAAGCGTGAAGAATTTAGGGTCCATTTATTTCATAAAATTTTTTGGGAGAGAATATTATTTTACCATGTTTTTCATATTTTCATTTAATTAAAACAAACATTATTTAATTCTTCAAAAGACATGATTCTTCCATCTAACGATAAATAAGTGCAAGCTCAACTTAATGGGAAAAAAAATCGCAGGCTGATGATTCCAAATAGAATCATTGGGGGTGAAAGGGTTTAAACCATGAATTCCCCTAATTCTTTTGAGCAGTGTATAATAATACCAAATTTTGGATATTGACCAAGCTTACTCCTAAGAAGAAATGATAAAGTTCTTACACGTGTCTTGTGTTATCGCTTCAACCTCGATTCTCCTCGCTCCCGAGATTCGGCCGCAGAGTGACGGACGGCAGAAGCACACCATCTGACGTCACTTGTTTGTAAACAATATCCCACAAGGAACCCATTCTTGTTTATTGCATTAGTTTATTTCTACGTTTAAGTTTGGTAAAACTTCCTATTTATAGCATCTCCCTAAGATCTTTGGTTTCGTTGAATGGATGTCGCACTCATCTGTGAGAAAAGTAGCAGAAATGAAAGCAGGAAAGCAAACGTCATCTGAAACAAGCTAATTCTTCCATTGTTTGATTCACTCATTAAGAGGAACTGTCAGTCCCATAGAGCTAAAGCATTAGGTTTCCAATCACAGCTTCCGCAGACGTATTGCTTTACCATGTTAGCCCTTTTTCCATAGGTTTGGGAATCAACATACCATCGAAATGAAACGAATTTGAAACGAAAATTTTATCTAGTTATTTAATTATATATTTTTGAAGTTTTAAAATGCCAAAAATTACTGCAGATGGCGACACTATTTCAAAACTTTATCAATTAATAATTAAATAACCGGATGTTATTTTCTATTCAATTTTGTTTTAAATTGATGTTATGATGATTCTCATACCTGGTGAAAATGGGATAACATGGCAACGCAATTCTTTTGCAAAAATTGTGATTTCAAAACTAATGCATTAGCTCTATGGGACTGACAGTCCCTCTTAACGACGGTCGGTAAAAAAATTTGCCCCACGTCCTCGATTAAGTCCTCCTCCGTTACGGGTTAAATAGATCATTGTATGTTCTAGTGCAATGTCAATGAATAACAAATGAAATTAAAATGATTGATCCTATTTATTTTAATTTAAAAGTTGAATAATGGTAAAATAATGCGACAACTTCCTCTCCTTTAACCCTTTCAGTCCCAGTGATGCCATTTGGCACCATCATGTTTCTGATCATAATTTTTTTTAAAAAATAATAGGGCTGACATCTATTGGGATTAATAAAAAATATTTTCTAATAGAAAAAAGTTTGAAGAATCGAATGTGCTTTTTTATATCATAAATGGCTATAGACGATCAGAAAAAAAATTCTAAAATAATGATGCCAAATTGTCATTGGGACTGAAAGGGTTACCAAACCATCCTTTAAATAGCTCTTCAAATACAAGAATACGACCGTGTGAGCAGTGAGTCTGTTCTTTACAATAAGTTAAAATTCAATTCAGAAATAAATATTAGCTTCATTGAAACAAAATAGAAACATAGCATTTATTGATTTGTTAGGTAGAAACTGATTATCTTCACTGAAAAACATAGCAAATTGCCTTGATAAAAAAAGCAATACTTTACTGCAAATCACACTGTTGAATTACCTATAGTCCAAAAGAAGAACAAAAACAAAAAACTAAACCAAAACCACTTTGAATTTCAATGCCATTTTATCGTTTGCCACCAGCCTTGAAATAATAAGCCTGCTATTCTTTCCGGAAAAGTGACATCACCTCTGAATTAATTTCGAATAGCGTGGGCTTGTTTCCATGGTAACCATTCTCATTCATAAAATGCTTTTCTCAGTGACACTGCTGCTTACCTGGAGTTTTCTCCGAAACAAATATTGGTTTTTCTTTTCGCCGTAATAGTTTACAAAGACGCTTATGACTAAACTAATAACTAGTAGAAGTGATTAGATGTAGTTAAGCCTATTGTTTGCGAAGTTAAGTTGTTTGGGTTAGGTGTAATGGTCCGAAGCACCCGCAACTTCAAATAACGTTCCCACTAGATGGCGCTGATTTACTACTACATTACTATCAGCACTTTGCGTACTTTTGTTATTCCTTTCAGTTCCAACTTTTTATTTTTTATTCTAAAAGTCTACAATTTGTGAAATAGATCTAATATGCATCCAGAATGAAATGTTAAAAAACAGGGGGTGAAAATCTTAATTTTTTAAAATTAAAATTTAAGGGGAAAAAATTTGAATCCTAACTTTTGAATAAATTATAACAATAATTTTTTCAAAACTTTATCTGTTAAAAAAAGTTAAAATCAATTTTTAAACATCTAAAAATGCGTGCAAGCACGAAGAATTTAGGGTCAATTTATTTCTTAAAAATTTTGAGAGTGAATTTTATTTTACCATGTTTTTCATATTTTCATTGAATTAAAACAAACCTTATTTAATTCTTCAAAAGACATGTTTGTTCCATCTAACGATAAATAAGTGTGAGCTCAACTTAGTGAGAGAAAAAAAAATCGCAAGCTGATAATTCCAAATGGAATCATTAGGGGTGGAAAGGGTTTAAACCATGCGCTCCCCTAATTGTTTTGAGCAGTGTAGATTAAAACAAATATTGTAGTATATAATTCGAAACAACTTAGTTCTTTACCTTGAGGTACCTTTTGGTGGAAACGGGTTGGTTGGTTGGTAGACATATATATTCAGGTTAGTGTGCTTGGTCAGCGACCCGCTTATAAAGCTTCGTCAAGTAAGACAGACACAACAGACAACACACACACACATAAGTGGATCCATCTAATTTTTAGAGACACAGGCCAACTAGAGGACCCCCAGAATTGGCTTGTCACCCCCAGAGGTATTGATTTGGTATGGGAACTTAGAGGACTTTCGGACCCAACAGATTTAACGAGCACGTACTCCGCATATACTCGGTAGGTCTTCAGTGGTACCGGGACTCGATCGCAGGACCTTCCGATCCCGAGACCGAGACGCTGACCACTAGGCTCACTACGGCCCTGGGTTGTTGTAATATCTCCGGGAAATTATTATTTTGGGTCATTTAGTTACAGCTCAGACGAGATTAACTAAGTTTTTAATGGGCTGGGGAGCCCAGTCGGTTAGGCATTCGCCTAGCATGCGGAAGGTCCCAGGTTCGGGTCCGGGCATCGCCAAAATAACTGCCGACCTATAAACGGCCCGTGCAGCCAAAAATGTCCGACGAATAATACCCCGTGTGGCGGAAGTGCTCGTTAAATATCCTTCAAAGTCCCAACGCTGCGTACGATGTCGCCCTTAACGGTTGCGTTGGGTGCCTACTCAGGTGTCGGCTCGTCACTTGACTGTGGTTCTAAAATACGACGCCCGTCGCCAATAGCCCTCGTGTAGCTCTAGTGCGACGATAATTCAAACTAAAACTAAAATGATATCGGATTGGCATTTAAAGTATATCATTCTATCATGTGCCACTAATTTTTTTTAAGTATTCAAAAACTGGTCGTAGATTTCAAAACATTTTTAAACGATGAGTAAGTCTATTCTTTCCTAAATTCTAAACTTAAAAAAAAATAATAATTTTGACACAAAGAAATGGAATTCCTGTCACCCAAATCGGCCCCTTAAAAAAACCTCAGTAACTCGTGATTCTGTGACGTAGTTCGACCTTTCTGCGAACTCGAAATCTTTTTTTAACGGAGGAGATTGAAATCACATACGCATGTACCCAAAATGAGAGCTTTTTTTTGGCTATATCCAAGGGGCTATAGGGGAAAGTAGTTGAGGTTTGGTGTCTCTGATAAGTGTTTATAATAATTGAATTTGCGTAAACGACGACTTTGTGAACACTATTAACAGTTTCATTTCCATATTAAAACATAAGCTTTGTTTTTTTAAAAAGAGTGGTTGGCCGTTTAACTTAATTTTCCGTGCATAGATTATTCAGGACTAGGGTCTTATAATTTGTTTATTTAGATCATTTTCAGCAGAAAGCTCGTTTTCACGTAACACATTTTCTCGCCAACCGGCGTTAACGAGCTTTGGCTGTAAAATTATCTACATACTTTGAGAAAAAATATGAAATTTTAATGGAGCAATGTAATTTTGATTGTTTTGCGCGGATGAAGGGAGTAATGGAGCTGAACAATGAACCAAGGACCAAATTACAAATAAATTAACCATTGACTTGACATTACCAGTGCTTTGTCCTCGCCTGACCAGCACAACCCTGTATATAAGTGGAGTTAAGATCTTATTATGTCGCCCCATTCCTCCATTGATCTTCCCCAAATAAAATTCTACTGCTCTTTCGCGGAACGCTGCGTACGATGTCGCCCTTAACGGTTGCGTTGTGTGCCAACTCAGGTGTCGGCTCGTCACTTGACTGTTATTCTAAAATATGACGCCCGTCGCCAATAGCCCTCGTGTAGCTCTAGTGCGACGATAATTCAAACTAAACCAAACCAAAGTGCTCTTTCGCAGATCTTGCCAAGTTTCCCAGACCTTTTCCTCTAACTCTTCGCCAATAGCCCTCATGTAGCTCTAGTGCGACGATAATTCAAACTAATCCAAACCAAAGTGCTCTTTCGCAGATCTTGCCAAGTTTCCCAGACCTTTTCCTCTAACTCTTCGCCAATAGCCCTCGTGTAGCTCTAGTGCGACGATAATTCAAACTAAACCAAACCAAAGTGCTCTTTCGCAGATCTTGCCAAGTTTCCCAGACCTTTTCCTCTAACTCTTTCAGTGATTCTAAATTACGACGCACGTCGCCAATAGCCCTCATGTAGCTCTAGTACGACGATAATTCAAACTATCCTAACCCATAATATATTTTTTAACATCAGTCAAGAACCGCAGAAAATAGTCACAGTCGCCACTGCAGTCAATAAATTCCAGCAGATAGAGCCCAGTTGGTAAGGCGTTGGTCTTTCCGTCTTCATATATAATTGGAATGAAATTTCAACTCAATGACTAACAAAATTCGTATAATCAAATGGAAGGGCGTTGTCCATGTCATCCAACTGTGCTAAATTCATTATTAATGTCCGATGAAAAATACCCCGTGTAGAGGGGGTGCACGTTAAATGTACGCCTCGTCTGATGTCACCCTTAAAAGTGGAGTTGGATACCTATTCAGGAGTCGGCTCGTCACTTGACTGTGGCTCTAAATTACGACACTCGTTGCCAGTAGCTCGGACTTGCATCAAGCAACACTCTATTACAATGTCAAATCATCACGATAACTCCACAAACCGTTGCATCCCATCATGTAACCCAATATTAATTCCATCAAAACAAACAATACAACAATTTCTTAAACGTCCATACATATAAGACAAAGCCATTTAAGTACTGACAACAAACCTGCCGATAGCTTTATCTTTTATCTTCTTACATGGGGGGGGGGGGGGGTGAAAGGGCCCCAAGAACTCTTCTCCCCCCCTTACATCCTCACCCGCAGGGTCCTTCCATTGTTTCAAAGAAAGTCGTCTGCAAGAAAAAAAAGAGGCACCGCCTCGGGCGCATCAACCGGCATTTACGTGCACCATTAGAGTTAAGAAGAAGATGGAGATGTTGCCGGGCGAAAGCTAATACAAAAACCACTTTGACAAGTGAAGCCATCGATCGCTTTGCAGTAAGCCCAATCAAACGCTCATTTGGCGCTTTTCTACAGAGGAGTTTGTGTAGGCCATAAATATCATAGTTAAAGTATTAGATTGGCAGATCACGTGACCTCCAATGCTAACGACGGGACGCGCATGGAGACCAGAATAAAAGGGCAAATGGGCCAGTGTTGCCAACACATTAAGGAGAAAAATTCTATGAAAAAATACCGTTAAATTCTAAAATTACAAAAACAAAATACCATAAAAATACTAAAAAAGCGTTTCACGATTTTTTTTAAGTCACTAAAAAGATTCCAAAATGCAGCTAGTATTTTTATGGTATTTTTTTGTAATTTTAAAATTAAACGGTATTTTTTCGTAGTATTTTTCTCCTTAATGTGGTGGCAACACTGGCCCATTTGCCCTCCATGAGCGTCCCGTCGTTAGCATTGGAGGTCACATGATCTGCCAATCTAATACTTTAACTATGATACCTACTCAGGTATAGGCTTACTACATCGACTTGGTGATATTTGATTCTCTAATAAAAACTATAATTGCAGCTCATTTTTCTTACCTGTGAAAGTAATATAATCGTTTCCGGCTGCTTATTTCTAGTCTCCTTTAGGAGCTTTAACACAGCCAATGACGCGTCGTAATTTAAAACCCTGGTCAAGTGACGACCTATGAAAGAAATTACTACCATCTAGTATACATCCAGATCTCGTGCTGCAGCCTACAACTGAAGAGTTTAGTGGAAGAACGTGCTAAGTGACAAAAAGGTGAAAATGAGCTTTGAAGTTTTTCGTTTGCACTTAGATACGTTAAAAAAGATACTTGCAAATGGTAAAAAAAATGAACTTCACTTTGAGTTTATGAGAAATGTGGAACTTGTTATCTTTAAAGGAGGTAATTACATTTTCGTTGACACAAAAATCTCAATTTTTTCAAAAATGTCACTTAGCAGGTTCTTTCACTAAGCTCTTCATCTGTAAATAGCCATTTTTTTTTAATCAACGCTTTTTAAGAAATAAAATGATGCGTTTCACTACAGGTCCCGACTTACAACTTTAGGGGCCCAGGGCACGAGCAAATTCGGGGGCAACCAAAACATACCTCGATAAAATATTTGTGTGTATTTTCCTTACAGTGTTTACCAAAAAAATAACTGAAGTAATTAGCTTGGAAAGCATGCTCAATTCTCCCAAAATAACTATTTTTTTGTGAATTGATTAATTCAGATTTTAAACACAATTTCATAATCAACATTTGTTCATGAATTTAATTTTTTCTGCATACTTCATATTAAAAAGTTTGGGGCAGTTGTATTGAGCATAAATGTTCATGAAGAAAATTTGGAAAATTTGGGCCCCCTTAAAGTGGGGGGCCCTGGGCACGTGCCCCGTTTGTCCTGCCGGAAATCAGGCCCATTTTGCCCTTTGGCCTCCATGCGCGTTCTCGTTAGCATTGGAGGTCACGTGATCAGCCAATCTCATACTTTAACTATGATATCTATGGTTTCAGCATGAACTAATAGAAGTAGCATGGTAGCAAATTGAGTGAGCGGTTTGTTTGGGCTTACTGCAGTTACTTGGCGACTTTGTGACTGTGTTTCTCGCCAAGCATCTCCTCCTTCTCCGTAACTTTATGACGTGCACCCATGCACGCAATCGTTTTTTTATTTATTTCTTGCGGTTGCGAGTGTAGGGTACGGTCAGTCCGTTAGAAACTAGAAAAAGCCCGGGAGAATCGTTTGGCACCTCTAATATGGATCTGTTGATTGTTTCGTGTGGACTGCTACTTCTATTTTTCTATTGTGTGCGTATGGAAGTTCGTTAACCCAGTAGTTACTGGACGTCAACCCTTTATTGGGTTGAGTTAAATTAACGTCGCGCTAGAGCTATTTACAACGGGCATCTTTATTTAGAAGTCAAGTAACGAGAAGACACTTAAATAGGCACCCAAGGGAACTTTTTAAAACTCGGATGGCCTAGTGGGTTGGATCGCAGCCCATTGCGCATGCGGGTTCGATTCCCGCCTTCGCCCCGGGTGTAATTTCTCTCCTTGTGTCAGTAAAAAATTCTGTCTGCGTCTGTCTTACTTAACGAAGGTTTATAAGCGGTCCTCTGATCAAGCACACAAACTGGAAGATATATGTACCAACCAACTTTTTAAAAGGTGGTATCGTACGTGGCTGCGTCGAGACTTTGGAGCATATTTAACGTGCACTCCCTCTACACGGAGTATTATTCATTGTGGCTACACAGATCGAACCGTTTATAGATCAGCAGTTATTGTGGCCCGGGCCCGAATCTGGGACCTTTTGCAAGCGCCTTTCGTACTAAGATCCCAGCGTCCTTTATCATTACCTCCTACTAGATTAAAGCCGTACAACAGGAACGTTTTTCCTTCGTAACGTCATGATGCGGAGGCCAAGTTTGACTCAACTTTTCTCCTACTGTAAAGTGAATCAACGAGTGAATTGTGGAATGGGTGTGGTAAAAAGAATTTACTTGTTTTCAAGTAATTTTAACTTTTTGAAATTTATCGAGTCATTTTTAAAGGAGAAAAGTTTAGAAAAATTTGGCCTTCACGTCATGACGTCACGAAGGGAAACAGTTCCTGTTGTACGGCTTTAATCTAGTAGGAGGTAATGCCTTTATAGGGTTAGTATTAGGTTGAATTATATTCAAAGATATATTGAATTGGTTTATTAGGTGAATTAAACCAATTTATTATGAGTAAAAGCGAAAAGTTTTCCAAGCGTTTAGAATTGGTTAGAAAGTCACTCGCGATCAACTTATGTCCTAAATTTATCTACGGCAGAGATACCCCTAAAAAAATAATCACCATCAAAATGTGTCGTCAATAGCACGCGTGTGCTCCCGGTTATTTTAAAAAAGGGGCATATTTTACTTAGACCACTCCGTTAAATCGAAGTTATCTTTTTATTGAACGCCAACTCTATGCAATAGTAATATACATTATTACATAAGACTTTTATACTTCTTTCTGATAAATCTCCCCTTCATTGTGGCACAGAAGGGAAACCCCCATCATAATGTTTCTGAAGGGATACGTAGATGTAATCATCTCCGTTCCGCTGCATAGGGCACGGTAACGACTGTTGAAGGGTTAACCAAACCGCAAACATCGAAAAAAGGGGTACTTTCGGAAATTCTCAACTACCTGTACGAAGTTGGAATGGAAATAAAAAACATAATTTACTTTAAATAAATATTTCTTTAGCAGTTAATGTTTCTGGTTAAATTTTGAATTGAGGTTTGGGTCAAAGTCCTGTGAAACCATAGAGGTATGAAAGAGAATAGAGAGGTCCATGTATATGCGCAGTAGCGCACAAATGAAGCAGGCTAGAGCGGTGCATCTTGGGATACCTCAGTGCCAGTTTCGGTCACTATGTTATGCGCAGTAGCTCAAAACACCGCTAGAGCGGTGCATCTTGGGATACCTCAGTGCCAGTATGTGATGCGCAGTAGCTCGAAAAACCTGACAGCCCTGCTTCAAACCATTTGAACTCATAGACCCCTCTACCTCTCCTTCCTAACTCTATGTGTGAAACAGATGGTTTGGTTTTATTTGGTTTTTGGTTGAATATTTTCGCACTTGATCTATACGAGGGCCGTTGTTTCAGGTGACATACGTTGTATATCTTCCTTCGATTGTCGTTCCGATTGATGAGATGTTTCCACGCGACATTGATTCAGCAAACGTGAAGGAATTCATTTCCATTTAGCATTTCTGGTACCACTCAAGACACATGCTGCCGGGCTTCGTCATTTTGAACCGCAGTCAAGTGACGAGCCGAACCTGTGTGGTCACCCAACACAACTTTCAAGGGCGACATCATGCGCAGCTTCTGGACTTTAGAGCGTATTTTACGTGCACTCCCATTACACTGGATATTATTCACCGGCTGCACTGCACACACCGTTTTATAAGGTCGGCAGTTATTTGGGCAGTAAGTCCGGGCACGAACCTGTGTTCTTTCGCATACAAGGCAAGCGTCTTACCAACTGGTACTCCCAGCCCCTGATTGAATTGAGATAATGTATGTTCTGGTAGTGAAGGGCACTGATTTCACGTGCAACATTCCCATCTATAAAGCGATTATCTCTTAACAAGGTGTATTTTCCGAAGTTGGGATTCAATGAACTTAGAACATATATATTTCTGTTCACTCACTATTTTATTTCAAAGAACAAATCTTCACTTTTTAAAACTCACTCATTCGGAATTATAATCTTTTACATTTTCTACAAACCACTGATGGCACGAAAACTATGCTTTTTACACAATTTCTCCACTTGCACAATTCTGCAATAACATCTGAGCGTTACCCTTATACACCAGGAAAACCACTTCGACATATCAAGTACCATTTCAATATGACACCCCTCGACCATTTTGGATTTATAATCCCCGACCTTATATGCTCCCAAAATGTTTCCGCGGAACTAATCCCGACTGTTTTTCGGCCTTTCCATTCGTCATTGTTCCGTGCCTGGAAAAAGGCCTTGTTGACGTTTCGCCTTGGCGCGACCTTCGCCATCTTATTTATTCGTTTTATCTGTTGTTTTTTACACGCGTCGGGTGGCATCAGTTATAGTTAGGCGCCGAAGGACAAGGGATAGTTTAGATAGTTAAAAATCAAATTAGAACGGGCTGGGGTCCGTCTACTTGTGGTTAGTTGAATGCATAAGCTTCCCTAAATTGCGGCAGTCCTTGAAGTAAATTATCATTGCTAGTAGTTAAAGCTGTTAATTAACCGTTAACTGTAATAAGGGCGAGAACGTAATGATTAGTTAGGATAACGGTTGCCAATTTTCCCCTTCGCTATTAGTTCGTAACACGGCAACTCAATTGCAGTTTCGGGGCAGACATGATGATGCAAAGTACTCTAAACAATCCAAATTTAGTGAATGCTAATGCCACATTCACCAAGTCGAAATATGCTGGAAGTCCAATGTCTAAAGTTTACAATGGTGGCTCAGTTGTTGTCCTTATCATCTGAAATCAATTTGCAATTGGTTTGTTTCAGGAGATGTATATCCTACCAGCTTTCATTCATACACTTCCTTCGATCAGTGCTCTGTTCCCACGTGAGATTGATTTGCCAATGTAGGCTAGAGAAAAGGAATTGTTTTCATTCAGCATTTCTGTTGCCACTAAAGGCCTGAAACATGCCTATTATAATTTCCGGGTATTTAGATGGGATAGATTCCGAACAAATAGCCAATTCTTGCTCAAATGCAACGTTATTCTAATTGCATAGACCTAATGCGACGAAAATTCAAGAAATACACTTAAGATATCTGATTTAATACAACTCATATTTTGTATAGGTGCAAGGATTTCTAAATAACAACTTATTCGTCAACAAAAGAAAGCACACAAAACCTCACCAATTAATTAATATCACTACAGTTATACAGTTCAATCAAACCAACTCAACCAACCAAATCTAATCAAGAGCCATTATTTTACCATCACCCCTCAAGCGATGATTCAACAGCTTTCTCAGTCCAAACCACTCAAACAAAGGTGTCCCGGACCCAACAAAAGAAACTTTAACCCGCTGACCGACCCCCCAGAATAGAGGTCACAAAATTGGCAGTCATTTGGTCAGCTACTGGCCACTACGATTCGCTTGACCAGCGCCGTTTACTCTCTTTGTTGATGGTTTTGATAGTCGGCGTTTTTTGTATGTGTTTTAATTGGCTTTTTTAAGAGTAGTGCGTGCCGATTTGGATCTGTGTTCCACATTTAAGGGCTTTGTTATTGATTTGTGTTTCGTTTGTGTAACAGGAGGATTACGTGTGCTTTTTTTTTTGTTCGACAGTTGTCTTGGTGTAAGGAGGTTTGGTTTAAATAAAATTCCGCTTGTGCTATTGGCTTGTTCCAGGTTACGTAACTCCTTTCAGCTTTCATTCCTGCTGGGCATTCCGATGGGTGCTCTTTCATGACGTCACATTATTGGACATATTTTGATATTTCTACCAATGGTCGTTAAAGAGTCACTCTCTAATCGGCCAATCAGCATTAAACACTAAAACATAGGTCCATTAATATGACGTCATAAGAGTTATGAATTTATTAGCCATAAGTGCGATTGGTAGAATAGCACTTCTTTTTCAACGCTATGTAACCAAAAAAGAACAGGATTTCCCTAACTTAATGCGTAGCTCCAGTGCGTCGGTAACAAAACAACATCCTTTCTCGGAAGTCGAAATTGCTCAACCTCCTCTAAAACATCCATTCACAACGATTTAATGATGTTTGTGTTTGTCGAGTATATGCGGAGTACGTGCTCGTTAAATCTGTTGGGTCCGAAAGTCCTCCAAGTTCCCATACCAAATCAATACCTCTTTGGGTGACAAGCCAATTCTGGGGATCCTCTAGTTGGCCTCTGTCTCTAAAAAATTAGATGGATCCACTTATGTGTGTGTGTTGTCTGTTGTGTGTCTTACTTGACGAAGGTTTAATAAGCGGGTCTCTAACCAAGCACACAAACCTGAATATATATGTCTACCAACCAACCAACCAACCAAAGATTTAATGCCGGGCCAACTAATCCGAACCGCGGGATATTATAACCTTCAAAAGAAAATGGGAAAAAAAAACGTTCCAAAAGGCGCAACCAAGCGATTTTCACCCTTTCGCCACCCGCACAAAATAAGCCTTCGTAATGAACAGGATAAATAATAGCACCAAAAGAAAGAAAGATGTTAAAAAAAAAGAAAATAATAAACTCAAGCACATGATGCAAAGGATTCATTTAGCCGTGTGTGTCAACAAGAGAGGGAGCATGCGCAGTGGAAATTCAAGGACTCGGACGCTGCCAACACTTTTTTTTTGCGCCAAGTGTGAGGGAGCGAAATCGCCCAATTCATCATATAAAAATATCGTTTAAAAAAAGTTTTCTTATCAAATTTTAAAATTTTGTTTTCTTGACGCTGAGACTTCTTTGAATAAGTTAGTTGCAGAATGTCGATATATCAACAAAATTTTCAGCAAATTATAAGGGTTTTGTAATTTTTTTAAAAAAATTTAAAAAGAAAGTTTTCGAACCATAGTAAGCTGTCATTTTTTGTAACGATATAAAACATCAAATGTATCTAAAATAATATTTTACACCTACAACTATAAACTATAATTGACTAGAAATAGTTTTTTTAGTATAAATGTTACTCCATGACTTACTAGTCTACTCCATCTACATAACTAATTGATAACTAAGAAAAGAGACATTTTAAAAACACATGTAAATTTAAAAAAAACCACCTGCAAATTCTGCGCTGTTTTGCCAAAACTGACGCCCCTGTGCAAAGACTGGAGTTTTGAGACGCGGAAATGAACCACTGAACACGACGAAAAACGAAAAACAAGAAGAAAATCACTTCTATTTCTCCAGGTTGCGTTTGGTTTGCTTGGCAAAGCCTACATTTAAATGACAAAATGCTTTTCGAACAATTAAGCAAGGGCGGAACGACAGGAGAAGAATTTTAAAAAGACAAGTTTTGTTTTTGAAACGCTGTTTTTGTCTGCATTGAATAATGACTAAGTTGTGTTCGTGAACGTCGCACTTTCATCTCAACAATGGACTATTCGTGAAGAGCTTTTTTTAAGCTTGACCTTATGGGATTAGAAACTGTGGTATTTTGATGGAAATTAATGCAAATACGTATTAATGATTCGAATAAACATTGTCTAGTTTGTGAAAACTATGCAACCTTAAATCTGATAGTTATAGGTTTACGAATGCTAACCATCAAATAATCTTATTCATCTCATGCCTTTGATAAGAAGCAAAGAGTTCTATAGTAGGATAGAGGAACGACTCGTACTGAGCTGCCATCGGCAGCCATGGCTCACTATGGAGCCCGAATAGAGTGGCAAAAGTGCTAGTTAATTTATAATTTTGATACTGAGAAAGGTAGTGCACCCAGGGAAAAGGCGGGAGTCGAACCCGCACCTGTTACAGCGCGCGGACTGCTAGCGTTATGGCCTGCGATCCAAACCACTCGGCCACCGGGCCCCACATGCCACCCTATATTGTCTCCATGTTGGTCCATGGTGCTGTTACCAGGTTCAGTCTCTACCCTACTATAGAACTCTTTGATAAGAGATAACTAAATCTTTCGAAACTATTTTAAAATTATCAGAATAGACTAATACTTACAGTTCTGGAAACAACATTTGGATCTGATAACCGGGACAGAAAAGGTTCACAGGATGTCACAGTTTTTCCAAAAATTCTTACTATCGGAATAGAATAAATCTTATTCTAACACCGATATAGCATTAAAATTATTGCTCAAATTTTATTAATTAATATCTTTATTTTGTGTTGAATCAATATTTTGTAATTTAAGATTCAACTGATAAACCAGCTGGGATATATTTTGGTATAAGATCACCAACTGATTATTCTTTTTTTAAAGATAATTCTTCAAACTGATAACGATCTTAACTGTGACCGGAAGGTTGATTGTACGTCCTGCATTCCTTAACGTACACTCCTTTTTCTTCGAACAACTTGTCGATCTCGGAATTTTATTTTCGTTCGAAAAAAAATAAATCTTGGTGCAATGAATTGTTTCCTCCAAACGATATGTCAAAAAGTCACTGACTTGTCCGAAAAGAACTTCTACTTCAACTTTTTTTTCTTACTTCTTGCGTTAAGACGGAAAAACGTCGAAACCAGAAAATATAATAAATAATGGTTGATGGTAGGGAAAATACTTTTTTTAAAAATCGATAGCAACCAAAATTAATAATTTAAGAAAGAACATTGCATGTTTGATTTCCTTAAAAAAGAAAATTCATTGAAAGATAAATTGTACTGCAAGAAAATCAAAGCCAGAAATTGCAAGAAATTAAGATCTTAAAGATAGGGGAGCCTTCATTTATGACATCAGAATGACACATTTGAATACCCTTGTGATACAGGTCATTAATCATATTCTAAATAGATTACTAAACATTTAGGTCATTTAGTACTTCCAGCATTAAATATTATTTTATCTTAGGAGTGGCAACAGAGTAGACTTTTATACCTTCTCTTTCAAAAATCTTAATTAGAGAACTGAAGATAATAAAAAAGTGTTGTACATATTTTATTGAACTTCATTATATTGAATAGGTATTTAGGCTTGAGACAGAGGTTTCTAACATCTCAAATAAAAACTTGAACTATTTAAATATTAGAATTGTCACTTCTTTGAAGAATGACCCACATATTGTAGCGTTAATACGCATGGAACAAACCGAAACCTTTTATTTTGCCCTAATGCATTTGAAATATCTCATCCAACCATAAATTGCGAGTGCAACAAAGAAAAATCGTGACATAACGCTTCGTCTAAAGCGCAAAAACTATCTTTCGGAAAAAATGAAACAAAAGGAGAAAATCAGGACCCAAACAGCTAAACTCTCCGTATCTTTTTGTTGAAAAGAAATCGATGTCGACAAGTGCGAAGTGAAGTGAAATGGCAGCAGAAATTTCCGGCAACACCCACCGTGCGGTTCCAGTCAAGGCCACTCGGCAAGGACGCCCTGTCTTTTACATTTCTTTTTCACATTAATCTGCGACAAATGGCAACGCGAATAAAGTATGTTCGATTTTTTTTAACAAGAGCAAATCAGATCAGCGACCAGAGCCTCATTCCCGGCAGGGCAAAAACGGGGCACGTGCCCCTACTACAAATGGGTACCCCATTTTTTTTAAATAATAGAAAAAATGTGCCAAAATTAGTTTGCCACAACAAAAAACAATTATAATATAATATATTTTGACCAAGTGTCATTAATTTTTCAAATGCGAGCCACTATAATTATTATATCGATTATTATATTTAAGAAATTATGCCCTGTTCATGTGAATAAAATATATGTATGTAAAAATATGTTATTGCATGGCATGATAGGTCTCTGATGCATATAATAAAAAAAATTGTAACGTATGCAATTACTTACACTCATGTATTTAAGATAATTGTTAAATTTTATTTATGTACAAATTTAAAATGAAAAAAAAATCACGTACATTTCTTCACCACACTGCACAATGTATGTTCACGTACAATGTATGTTGGACAGGTATCCAAACTTGTCCCCTAAAATTGTATTTTGGGCTCCGTCAGCGACTTTTGAGGCCTCAAAACGAATGTGAACCGAAATATTGAATCTTCTTTAAATTGTCATATTCTTGTATCTTTTCCAATTTTCTATCTCAAAAGAACTTTGTGACACACTAATCTAATTTGGATCTTTTTTTAATTAAAACTGTCGCTTCATAAATAAGGTTTTTTTATAATTAAAATTTTAATGGAGAATATAAAATAATTACACTGCAGTGTTTATATGAAAGTAGGTCAACTTTAATTTTATTTTCTTCGTATCTTCGAATAAATAAAACAGAAAATGCCAATATTACGTTTAACCAATAAGGACTAACTTTTAAGGTGACCCTTGCTTGTTTTTACATTACAGAAGAAGACACGGGAACTTCAAATCAACCTTCAGCAAATTTATAGGAATTAGTCTTTATCACATAAAAAACACATTAAATATGAAGAATATCTGAATGAATATCCAAAAAAAATTCTTGGAATAATTTGTTGACGGAGCTATTGAAACAAAAAAGCGCTCAAAATCATCCTCATCCATAAAACGTTTAAGGGATTTCCCAGACAATGGGCTTTTTACTGGTCCTGCACAAAAGAGGTTCACAACGAATTAAGCCGCTGTTGATTTGGTAGTTTTCTAAAATGTAAACCGCTTCCATTAAAATAATTTTGATTTTTTTTAGTTCTTGAAACGGGGTCGTGTGTAATATGGGTGGGGTGGGCACTTGGTCAAATGGTTATTAGTTCGAGTTTATTGAAAAGGGTGGCAACGCCTGCGGAGTCATAAATGGAACGTTTTTTTTTTAAATACATTTTTCGATTGATTTTTAAAGAATGGAAATCGTTTGCGTGTTGAAGTTTTTTTTGCCGGTAGGTGGTCCGTGAAAAAACATCAAAGTGTTGATGGTTTTTATGAGCTGTTTTTGAATGCGTAAATATTTCATAGAATACATGGTTGTTTGGTTGGTTGGTAGACATATATTCAGGTTTGTGTGCTTGGTCAGAGACCCGCTTATAAACCTTAGAATACATGGGCGTTTATTGAGGTGGTGTGATGGCTATATTGATATAGACCGCCCAAAAAGTAAAGTAAGAAAAAGTAGTTAAATAATTGAAATGCCGTTGGTTGTGGGTAGAGTACTCGTACTTAATCAACACATAGGCATATTGACGATGGGTTAGATTGAATTATCGTCGCACTAGTAGTTATATTTAGGTTATTCATATTGACGTGGGGATGAGTTCTTTTTAGTTTGGTTGCGTTGAATTACTCGTTAGGTTAGTTAGTTTGAATTATCGTCGCACGAGAGCTACACGAGGGCTATTGGCAACGGCCTCATAATTTAGAACTACAGTCAGGTGACTGAATTACTCGTTAGAATTTCCCAATAGCAATTTGCCGCTGGCTAATTTTCAAACCCCCGTTTGTTTGTTTTTTTCATAGAAATACACTAAAACATTATTCTAGTATGAAAAACGAACCTCAGAACATCAATTTAGAAATCGAATGTTCGATTCTATCGCGGGTTTCAAAATTTTATTTGTATGTATAATGAACTGACTAAAAAATATGAGTTAATCTAGTAATCAATCGAATTAAAAGATGAGATTTTTTTTAATCTGTCCCATAACCATGCTTCAATAACGCAATATAACCAATCCGATCCCAGCCCTCTCCTTTCTCATGTAAATAAACAAAAAGCCTCTCTCTGTTGCCACCGGCCGCCACCAAATACCGGCAAGGAGGAGCTCAGGTGACCCGGCCTCAAGGTTCCCGGGCCCGAGTGTTGGCTCGGCGCCAAGCGAATCGGTCGTCAAGGTTACTAGGAAGTGGAATTAGCAACCACATAATTCAGTGTGTCACATGTCTTCTCTTCCTGGAGCTATTGGACTTGGGATTAACAGAAAACAGTTATTGATTGCCATTGTTTAAGAAGAAAAAATATTCATTTTTTTTCTTGGAGTCTTGGACTCTTTGGGGGCTGCAGTTGGTTAGGCATTCGCCTAGCATGCTAAAGGTCCCAGGTTCGGGTCCGGACATTACCAAAATAACTGCCGAGCTATAAACGGCCCGTGCAGCCAAAAATGTCCGACGAATAATACCCCGTGTATAGGGAGTGCACGTTGAATATGCTTCAAAGTCCCAACGCTGCGTACGATGTCGCCCTTAACGGTTGCGTTGGGTGCCTACTCAGGTGTCGGCTCGTCACTTGACTGAAGTTCTAAAATACGACGCCCGTCGCCAATAGCCCTCGTGTAGCTCTAGTGCGACGATAATTCAAACTAAACTAAACTTGAACTCTTTGCATTTGAGCAGCTTCGATACAAAGTTATTCCGCGGAATCTTGTAATGGGCTTGTTTCACTTAGTACGGAAAGAAAACAAAACAACCAATAAAATCGCAGTACAGAGAGCTTGACGTCACAAGAAACCAATGGGCTTGTTTCATGTAGAACAGAAAGGAAACAAAACAACCAATGAAATCGCAGTATGGAGAGCATGACATCACAAGAAACATTCCCATTCTGTAATAGTCCGAGTCATTTTATCAGTAATGTGAATGTTTCAGATGATGTAACGCTCTTGTTTTCATTTTTCTGCGTACTGAGATTTCATTGGTTGCTTCGGTTTCACTTTCAAACTTGCCGATATAGACGAAAAGAAACTTTTCTTTCTATGCAAGCTTTTCTTTAACAAATGTTTTGAACATCCAACAGCACAGCAAGAAGTTGGCATTTTAAAAACTTAATAAGTAAAATATTCTTAGAAAACTCATTTTCGAATACCAAAACAAAAGTAATTCCAGGCAACAAATGAAAACGAACCGTTGGAGCTGCTGTCATCCACGACGTGAAACAACCCCATTGTCCGAGTCATTTTATCAGTAATGGGAATATTTTTTTTATGCCACGATCTCCATAAGTGCCATTTCATTGGTTGTTTCGTTTTCTTTGACAAAGTATTGAAACAAGCCCATTGCCGTTTCGCGAAACGAGCAATGAGTTTAATTGAATTATCGTCGCACTAGAGCTACTCGAGGGCAATTGGCGACGAGCGTCGTAAGTTAGAACCACAATCAAGTGACGAGCCGACACCTGATAAAACCAGTAATGATAATGTTGAAAATAAATTACATGCTCGATAATACGAAGTATTTTTTTTTTCGTCGCACCAAAGGGCTTAAGAACCAGAGAGTCTGATTTGCGTGCGATCATTGGTCCGAGGTTATCTACGAGGAAACGCTGGCAAGTATTAAAGAAGTGCTGAAAAAATTCAGCTCTTGTTTTTTCAATAAAGCACTCTTCTCGAAGACTCGCACATATTCTCGAAGCAAAACAACTGTCAAGGAACGTAGTTTTGAATCTATTATATTGCATTTATCCATACCCGACTCAACTGATAAGGCCTGAAAAGCCTCTCTGTGACGTTATTATCCGGTTCAATTTGTAGGCTGTTCCGAAGGGGAGGAACGAAACCTGTTCGAAAACCTCATAAGTATTATCGGCCGTGCGCGAATAGGTTTCGTACTCCGACAAATCGAACCTGCCGAATTGCGTGACGTAACGGAAAACTTCTGTAGCTTTAAAATTGAGTAAGCCATGATTAAACATGCATACAAAATCAGCTTTTAATTTGAATATTAAAGAACAGTTAGAAAAAAACATATGTTATATTGGTTTTGTCAATTGCGAATAATTTAGGGTATTATGTGCTGGTTATGTCACTAGTTTCTAAAATTAAACTTATGTAAGGTTTAGAAAAAGAGACAAAATCTTTCGTAATGTGTGAGATAACTATTTTGCAACGATAGATGTCAAGGTGACTTGATTTGGCCTTGGTACATTTTTACTTGGTTAAATAGGTTTAACTATTTTTGTTTGGCGTCTGCTGGTTAAGTGCCAATTCTACCGACCCGGAAATAGTTAATGATGTAGTTATCATTTTCAAGATGTTGTGTCTGAGATTTCGTTTCGACGGATTGTTGTGTAATGAAGCAGAAAATTCGAGACTTTCGTCTGGTTTTGGAATAAACACTTGGTTGGTAGACATATATATTCAGGTTTGTGTGCTTGGTCAGCGACCCGCTTATAAACCTTCGTCAAGTAAGACAGACACAACAGACAACACACACACATAAGTGGATCCATCTAATTTTTAGAGACAGAGGCCAACTAGAGGATCCCCAGAATTGGCTTGTCACCCCCAGAGGTATTGATTTGGTATGGGAACTTAGAGGACTTTCGGACCCAACAGATTTAACGAGCACGTACTCCGCATATACTCGGTAGGTCTTCAGTGGTACCGGGACTCGATCGCAGGACCTTCCGATCCCGAGACTGAGACGCTGACCACTAGGTTCACTACGGCCAATAAACACTTTTTTGTATATCAATGATACGGTAACATTTGTGCTAACAACTACACGATTTTATCAATAACTCATTAGTATTATTTAATTAACTTAATTAACTGGTTCAGAATTTTTTTTAAATCGTCTAATAAAAGTTTTTTGTTTTTGTATTTATGCACATTAAATTAACTTACTTTCGGCATTGTTGACTGTTTGTTCATCAAATGTTATCATCAATTTTTTAGAAATAAGTGTAAAAGTAAAAAAGAAGGATATGAAGTAGTGTAATGAAGTAGTGTATTAAAGAAATACACTAATTTTGCTTTCCGGGCTCTTCAACGTTAAAATGTACTGATGTTATGACAAAAGAACTCGAAAAACCAGGTCCAAATCAGTTTCTAATTAGTAAAAAACAAATACAAGTATAAGTCGGCTACAACATGACAAAAATTTGCCGAATTATTGGTATTTCACTGGTTTGAAATTCAGTGCTTTTAAATGAAGTTTTCCATTGCAAAATTTGAACTTTTCCATTTCGCGCTATAAGCGATAAAGTCGCCAAAAATGTACAACGGCCAAAACGGAATATTTCTAATGGTAACCTATAACTGTGTATCCCGTTGGTCCTTTAACTGTGTGTACTGTGTTTTGTCTTCAGAAAATTCCGTTTGTCGCCAAAGATTCCGTTAGGCTAGATTTGCACCCGCCAAATTTGAAAAAAAGTACCCAAAATTTCTACTTATGAATGTTTAACCAAACCAGCCTTGCAGTGTAAACATTTGCATGTTTTTTTGAGTAATGAAGTAAGATTGAAGTTAATTGTTGTGCGTTTTATTTAGGAAAGTATTTAATTTATTAGGAAAGTATTTAATTGAGGCCCAGTGGCTTAGTGGTAGTGCTTCGCATTGCCACGCCACAGGTCCGGGGATCGAATCCCCGGACCTGTGGCGTGGTGGGCGAGGTGGACCCATCCTTTCATTCCTCGAGTGGGTCGATAAAATGGGTACCAAGCATGCTTGGGAACTAAACACATGGGGGTTCCGCGTGAGGTTGACCACTTTACCGGGACATATGCCTAGCACCCAGAACCCTATGTCACGAAAGCTGAAATGGGCGCGGCAGGACTTGGCCCAGTAATGGGATGTTGCGCCAAAGAGTTTAGTTTGTAGTTTTTAATTTATACGCAACTTCTGAAGTTTGAATTTTTTATTCGAATTAATCGGGCGTTTAATTGGGTCACTTTTTAAGTGTAATCCAGTGGAACATTCTACTTGATTAATCAGCCATTATTTTATTTTGAAACATCATTTAATACTGGATTAAAGGGAAATGATTGAAACCATAAAAGAAGTTCATATTCAAAAATTAAAATATTTGATTAGTTGAATTAATTTCGTAGTTGAGTTAAATGGTGCTGGTTTGTATTTGCACTTGTGGTCTATCGTACAATTGTACTAATAAGTACTTATTTAGGATTCGAAACAAGCTCAAGTATTGTCTCCTTTCTGTAGTTAAAATTATGGTATAACTATCATATAATGGCCCGATCTGCTCATTTGAGACTTTAGGCGAGCATGGAAATTTAACATAGGGCTGCTATACCCATCGATTTAACTTAACGCAAATTGCCAAATCGAGACCGGCTTTTATATCACAGCAGTTCCAAAGTTATGAAGCATCGTTTCCAAGTTCCTTGGTATAGTGATACACCATATAACCATAAAAAAAGCCCATAACAGTCCCTGGAAGATGCCTTTTTTAATCCATCTGAGGGTTACAGACGAAAAACCCGCCACCTGGCTGTCAGGTTTTCTAGCAACACATATAATTTTTAAAAAAAATATAAATTTAATAATTTTATTAAATTTTAAAATTTAAAGCATGAAAGAGCCATTTATAACCATCTACAACAAAAATATAATATTTAAAAATTTAAGAAAATAAAGTTTCAATTAAAAATTTTAATTTAAAAATCCTGCAGTGAAAACAAGTTTACACTTCAGCCAATTTGCTTATCCCTCAGAGGCTCAGAGGGTTAATACAACGATATGCGAAAAATTAAATCTGTAAAAGTCTTTTTACTACGCATATCTATTTGTCGCTGGGAAACTAAACCTACTGACCCCCATGGGGCAGATTATCGTTGTTGTTTTTTTTAGTAGGTTTGTGCAATCTTTAAATGTAATTACAAACTATTTTTGTAAAATGTTTTTTTTTTTTAAGTTTAAAATGTTTTGCTTTTCAATTTAGGTCCTTGAAAGTATTAAAAGAGTTAAAAGGTTTTTTTTAGGTCCCCTAAAAGTATTTTTTCTGCGTTGGAGAAATATTCAATATTGCTACAAAATTTGTATTTCTTGCTTGAATTTCTTTGTTTTTTACTCAAAACTTTTAACTACTGTATTATAAAAGTTTAATTAAAAAAACATTTAACTTTATTCAATGTAATTATAATTTTTTGTATTTATACATCAAGCCAAGTTTATTCGTTGAACAAGTAAAATCTACGCTCTTTCAAGCGTTAATATTTAACAAAAAGTGTCCTTATAATTTGGAATTTTTTTTACGGAAAGGCTCTTTAAAGTCCTAGTTTTATAAATGAAAGGTACAACTGATTTGTTAATAATCTCCGATTAGTTAAATTGCTCCGATAAATTTACATTACACATAACTCGTTGATTCGAAATCTACATAATTAGTTCGCCCTAAGCGTAAGGCTACTTATCCGAAAATCTTCTTTGCAAATACGACAGCATGGAGGACGCAATACTGTTCGGATTAACAGTAATTCGGATTATCAGTGTTCAGATTAATACATTTCGGTTGAAACACCTGAATCCCAGAAGGACGCCGGCTTGTGTATGTTAAGAAAGATTGTTCAGAATATTATATCAAAGTCGGCCCCTCAACATAATACTTTAGAACAAAACAAGTTGCCAGAAAAAAATAACTTCGGTAACAAACATGTGGATTTACATAAACACGTTACGCAAAATTAAATATTAGCGCATTTTCTGTGGTATTCTATGTCAATAAACGTTTTTTCCGACGCACTTTTCCGACAGAAACAACAACGATGTTACGTCACATGACGTAGCAAACTACGTCACTGGAATTAAGCTCGCGAAGTGCGTTGTTATAGCAGCTGAGAAAGTTATTTATTATGGTGAATTACGGTAAACCGGCCTGTGTCGATTGAGGAAAACGGTGTAGTATGACATAATTAGAATGAAAACTGCTTTTTGGAAGGAAGAAATTCAGCAGCTATAAATAGGTTTGTAGGTTTCGGGAATGTAAGTTTTCTATGGGAAGTATAGAATTGAATTGAGATATTTAAGTATGGTATTTTTTTCCACGCTTTTTGTTGCTTTTCGAAAAAAAGATTCAGAAATGTGTTGGACACAAATGAATCAATGGTTCGGTGTTAATTTTTATTTTTGGCTAGAAACACCAGCATTGGAGTTGAGGCATTGGAAACTGGCTTTGTAATATCATACCTTGGTCAAGTGACGAGGCCGACATCTTAACGGGGCATCCTACAAAAACCCAGACATAACATCAAAATATTGAGGCTACTACTGATTTAACGTGCACTAGCCCACTTTACACGTTAATGCCTTCCGTTTACGTTTTCATGAAATTCAATGTTCGTTCTTGGATTTCTTTCAATTGAAGAGCTTAGTGGAAGAACGGCTAAGTGGACCTTTTGAAAAATTGAGATATTTACATCAATGAACACATTATAACTCTCTCAACGATAAAAGTTTCCTCTTTTTCATAAACTTTAAGTTTGCATTTTTATACGCTTTACAAGTACCGTTTTCAACAATCGAGTGCAAACAAAAAACTTAAAGCTTCATTTCTCGTTTCACTGTTTTCACTAATCACGTTCTTCACTAAGCTCTTCAATTGCGCAACCCAAGCTACCATTAACCTCCCTATTGAATGGCAATGTTGAACACAGGATTTGATCTGAGCACCTAATGGTATGGAATTCAACGCCTTTGAACTGGGTCTAAGTTTAACCCTATGGTAATACAAAAGTTTTAACTCATCATCAAACTGACGGGTTTTCCAGCAACAACATAATTTTTAAAAATCTAAAAAATTTATAATTTTACTATATTTTAATATTTATAGTCTGGAGCAGAAATTAAATATAAAGTAATCTTTTTTAAAATAAATTTTGTAGTAAAATTTTATATTTTGCAGTGAAAACGTGATTACTGTCTGATTTGGGACAAGATTATACTTCAACCAAATGGGAATGTTTTAGATGATGTAACGCTCTTGTTTTCTTTACTGGGATTTCATTGGTTGCTTTGGTTTCACTCTCAAACTGACCGATATAGATGAAAAAGAAACTTTTCTTTCTATGCAAGCTTTCTTTAACAAATGATTTGAACAACCAACAGCAGAGCAAGAAGTTGGCACTTAAAAAATTTAATAAGTAAAATAGTCTTAGAAAACTCGTTTTCGATTATCAAAACAAAAGTAATTTCAGACAAAAAAAAAATGAAAATAAGACCGCTAGAGCTATCGCCATCCACGACGTGAAACAACAGCATTTTTAAAAATTTAAAAATTGTATAATTTTACAAAATTTTAATATTAAGTATCGAACAGAAATAAAATATATATATATATATATATAATATATATATATATATATATATATATATATATATATATATATATATATATATATATATATATATATATATATATATATATATATATATATATATATATATATATATATATATATATATATATATATATATATATATATATATATATATATATATATATATATTGTAAGAGAGATTATACTGACTGATTAGTGACACGATTATACTTCAACCAAATGGCGTATCCCTCAAAGGGTTAAAATAGTTAGCCAATCTCTCCCGCCTTAACTATTCCAGCTCTAACCACAAGCCACAAGATGACCTTGCGAACGAGGTCCGTGAAAACGAAAGGAGCTCTTCGCAAAGGGCAATCACCCTTTATTTTACCCCGAGAAGAGGGCAATTAGCGAGAATAGGATTCGGTTCATCTGATAAACTTGCTGCGTGATAAACAAACGCGTGTTACAATAACCTCTTCAGTGTCTATGTTCACGGTCTATTGTTTACGGCGAGATCGCTCGCTCATTGGTTGCCTAATAAGACGGTGCGGCTAATGGACTATTTTATTGGTTGCGGTGACGTACTTGAACTCATGGGAAGGGACTGGGGTTTAAATGTAGGAATAAGGCTAATTAGCTTCATGGGAATGATGGTTTTATTTGTTGCATTTGATACAAATGCAGCTAAAAGGATATAGAAGCTTCAGGGAACGATTTGTTTGAAAAATTCTAGAAATGGGTAGGGTATTTTTGTTAGTCTTGAATATTTTTGATAAAGTGCATATTGAGGTAAGTGAGCCAAATATATGGGTTTAATTTTATTTTAAAACATAAAATAGTCTATAGACAAAATATAAATCTTGAATGATTCTGTGCTGTTCATTCAATTGGCGAAAGCTTAATTTAAAAAAAATATATCTAAGTGGAGATATATTTACAAGATAACTAAAATTCCATACCCATAAATACTTACAATATTTTTCCGTTAATATTCAATAAAAAAAGATTAACGCAATGTGTTTACTGCAAACGAACTCAATTGAAACTTTTATTAAATGTTTGCAATTTTTATTATTGTTATAATTAACAAATTTCATTCTAAATATCACATTTATAAGCGCAGTGCAAGAATACGTTGCAAAAACAACTTTATTTTTAGTGAGATAAAAAAAAAAAACTCGCTATCCCCATCAACTTACACCCACAAGCCACCTTTCAACCACTATCCTTCTGTCAAAACAAAACTATCACGAACAAAACAATACTATTCCTTCACCAACACTAAAACCGAAAAATAAAAATAAGAAAATATCGTTTGCTGACCAGCACGCGGCTTTTCGACCGGTTTGTTTGGCAACACGACCGGCTTCCTGTTTCTGATGTCCCACGTGACCACGTTTCCCCGCCTCCCATTGGCTGATCCTGGCCCCACCCACCCAGCTTTGAAAGGTCAATCGCGGACGCTTCCGATGAGATTCTTTATTTCGATTTTTATTCGAAAGAGATGTTGAAATTGTGTTTTTGTTGGTTTTTCTGACGATATAGGGTTCTTGCAATTAGAGAAATTAATAGGGACATTAATAATAGTTTAAAAGCTTTATTAAAAAAACAATTTACATTAGAACTTTTAATAAAATTTAAACTCGCCTATTTGTATTTTTTGTTTATGTTCTATGGCATGCTACTATAAAAGGAAGGGTTTTTTTGTGAGACGGAACATTATTTTAAAAAAATACTAAATATAAATGCCTGAAATTCGGAAGTATTAGTTCTTTATTTTCTTCAAAATTACAAAAAAAAAGAACGGCTGTTATTTTTTTTTCATAACAGCAATAGTTTTATTTTTATTTAATTGATGATTAAATTAAAACATTTCAAAATGCTACACAAAATCTGTATATCGTAAAAATATCTTACAAACATTGTGCTCTTCAATTTAGATTAAGCTAATAAAAATCGCAAGCTCTTAACGTTTACAAAACACAAATGCCCTAATCAATCTCCTATAAAGCTCTAATTCCTTTAAATTATCTAAGAAATACTTTTTTCCTTTCGATAAAAAACCGCATCTGAGCTTTATGATAACACCGCTCATTATATTACATCACGTTGACCTACCTCATAATTTTAAATTTTACTTGGTTATGTCACATCCTTTTTTATTGCTACGTCCATGACAGTTTCTTTATTTGTTGTTTATCTATTGGTTTTTTATTGTTCTTTTTCCTGTTGTGTGGTTTTCTTATTTTTACTGGTGTGGGAGTGTATGACGTCACAACAGCGAAGGCGTGATACACCGGATTTCTGTTTGTTCTTTAAAGTTCATTTTGTCATCTGCTGTTATCTTTTATTTTTTGTGGATCATATTTAAAAAAAAGTTTAAAAAATTAAATTCTGATCCGTTTTTTCCCCTTCCGACCTAAATCGGGTATAATATAAACTTTTTATGTAGCCTTTTACTGCTATTTTATAAATTCAATGGTTTTGAAATACAACAATGAATAATATGTACTTAAAATATAAATTTACATAGTTAAAGTATGGTAATCAATATTTTAAAATAAAAGGGAGAAATTGTTTAAAATTTCTGCTTTGGATCATTAAGTTATCTTTTTTTGCAAGTAATAACTCAAATAAAAGTCATTTCATTTAGAATTTCGAGCAGAATCACTGTCCGCCATGCTGAAGGAAGATATAACTCAAAGCAAACCATTCTTCCCTCTATATTCAGAAAATATCTTTGACTTTGCGCAAGAAACATGAGAGTGTAATTATTGGCGCAAATCTTTCTCCTCTGCTTCAATTTTGGTCAAACCTTCTAGCATTGAGGAACTTGACTTTGACGAAGCTTACCATATACTTAAAAACCATAATAACCTTGTTAATACATCCAACATGCCAAAGTTTTCTCAAATTTGGAAGGGTCTCATAGTAACAGAGTAACTTTTCTCCCCACGCACATTCCGTTTGTTTGTGTATATTGCTGAAGATGGCGAGCCTTGATCTCGCAGAAATATGTACCATTTTCACCAAAATAAACCATTTGCGCCAATAATTACGTTGTTTTCTTCACTCTCATCAATCTTCCCTCGACAATCCGAAGATTTTATTTGCATCCATTACTTCGGTTTAAACAGGCTATTTACTCACGAGGTATATATTAGATACAGAATGGTGCATTACCCTATAATTATAGGGTATGCGGGATTAACGTGGGCAAATAAATGTTCTCCGCCCACTCCAGAATCCGCAGGAAGGGTTGAGATCATACTCAGTGACCGCGAATAAAAAAAAACCGACACGCCCCAACTGTGGTCGTCTGGCCGTGAGTCAAGGGTTTTTGTGTCGTCTGCGCCCGAACGCCCCTCTGACCGGCCATTGGTTGAGGGAACCCGGTTTGGCCAATTTATCTCGGATATGGTTTTCGGAAGAGTTTAATGGGAATGTTTCAGATGATTGTACTATATTGTGTTGAATAAATTCCCTTTAGGACGACACATTTATTTTTACGAAACTACACAAAACATGGAAGTCTTCTGACCCAGCGAAAAACGATATTGCAGTTTCTATTTCTCCCCCTCTATTGGTTTTATTTCTCCCCCTTTATAAGTTCTATTTCTCCCCCTTTATAAGTTCTATTTCTCCCCCTCTATAGGTTCTATTTCTCCCCCTTTATAAGTTCTATTTCTCCCCCTCTATAGGTTCTATTTCTCCCCCTTTATAAGTTCTATTCTCCCCTCTATAGGTTCTATTTCTCCCCCTTTATAAGTTCTATTTCTCCCCCTCTATAGGTTCTATTTCTCCCCCTTTATAAGTTCTATTTCTCCCCCTCTATAGGTTCTATTTCTCCCCCTTTATAAGTTCTATTTCTCCCCTCTATAGGTTCTATTTCTCCCCCTTTATAAGTTCTATTTCTCCCCCTCTATAGGTTCTATTTCTCCCCCTTTATAAGTTCTATTTCTCCCCCTCTATAGGTTCTATTTCTCCCCCTTTATAAGTTCTATTTCTCCCCCTCTATAGGTTCTATTTCTCCCCCTTTATAAGTTCTATTTCTCCCCCTCTATAGGTTCTATTTCTCCCCCTTTATAAGTTCTATCTCTCCCCCTCTATAGGTTCTATTTCTCTCCGACGGAAATTCAACCCAAACCAGAACCAAATCGTCTCCAATAACCGTGTGTACATCAAGTGCGTTATTAATGCAACTATACAACAACTCCAAGTTTCACAAGACCAACCTTTCTTCTGCAACAGGTACCCGGGTGGCCTAGTGGGTTGGATCGCAGCCATTACCCTAACAGTCTGCGCACTGCACCGGGTGCGGGTTCGATTCCCGTCTTCGCCCTGGGTGTACTTTCTCTCTCTGTGTCAGTAAAAATTCTGTCTGCGTCTTAATTGACGAAGGTTTATAAGCAGGTCTCTGATCAAGCCGGAAAATACATGTACCAACCTACCTATCTGCAACATATTTCACCAATTTCAACACCTTGGCGATTTTTTCTTGGCGACCGGTGCTCAGAGCTGCGAAACGGTCACCATCCATCCTACGGGCTCAGGAAGCGGGTCTTGTGCCAATAATACCCGACGCCGGATGCGCGGGGATTAGTTCGGGACCACTGCCCGGCAATGCTTTTGCCCCTCGTGTTTGCTTCCTCCGGACACTTTACCCGGGTCAGGGAAAAAAAAGGGTATTCTTGGCTAGGAGGGTGGAGGATTTGAAAAAGAGTTTTTCTTGAACAGATATTGGCAATGGGGTCGTTCAGAATTTTTTTAGAATCGTATGTCCCGGGAATGATACATAAGGAAACTCTGATTTCGAATGACCTATCAGAATTTCTTTAAGAAACAAAAAGTTTTAAAAGAACTAAATGAGCCTATTTTCCTATTAACAACTTCCACACAAGATTTAAACACCTTAGAAAAAATCGCCAAACACAATATTCAGTAGTATTTTAAACTTTTTAAAACCAAAATTCGCTATTTTCATCAACTTACTTTCGAAAATTAAATTAATATTCTTTATCATGCGCTAAATTTATTTCCAGTTCGAAGAATAATTATGTAAAATTGCTTGGATCAAATCCTACCACACGCACTTGGCGTGTTTGGAAAATATCACCAACGCCTTTAATGCAGTCCAAATTGCAGTCATAAATGAAGAAATGTGAATTAAAACTAACCAGCTTTTTATGAAAAAAGAAATGGAACCCTTGCCAATTTCGGATATCCGGTGCTTTCCGCAATCCTTCAGGTTTCCTGCAGCTAGTGCATCAAGTTAGAGAGCTTAACTGTATTAATCAAACTATGAAGCAATATCTTTCCCACCCAAAACCCTCTTCCCCTCATACGAACTACAATCTCAATCTACCGGGTAAAATAGATGTGTTGGCGACGTATTTTAATACTACCTAACCCACTTTTTGTTATCCTGCGCTTACGAGGTTATCTGTGACTAGTGCGTCGGATTAGACAGCGTGAACCTGCATGTTACAGGTCTTGAGTGGCAACAAAAATGCTGAAAGATAATAAATTCTTCCTCGTGCCTTGATTCGTAAATCAACGTCACGTGTGAACAGAGCACCGATCGAAGGTAATGCAAGAATGAAAGTTAGAAGGAACTACGTCACCTGAAACAAGCCAACTGTATTCATCAAATAACGAAACAATAACTTTCCCATCACCCAAAAAACCGTCCACCCCTCATACAAACTACAATCCCAATGGGCCGGGCAACATCGGCCCTTCCAACTTCTCTTTCCATGACCACAAATTGTCCTCGTAATTGGTGAGGTCGTCCCTGCGAAGGTCGCTTCTGTCCGCTCTTGACCTGATGTATAAATGGGAATGGACGTGAGAAAGAGTTATTTATTGAGTACGGCCTTGTTGGTGAGAATACCCATTTGATATCTTCAGTGCGGTTGTCATCGATAGCCCCCAGGCGCAGCTTTAGTGTGTTGTTAGTCAAAGTAAAAAGTAATAAGATTTTGCTTGGATTAAGTTCGAAATAAATTATTTACAAATTGATTTAATTCGGTCCATTTTTCTTTAAAAACTGTTTGCAATTGATAATTTAAAAAAAATCTAGGGGTGTGTTACATCACGCGACTTTCACAATTCAATAAATCAATACCTATTAGGGTATGCCCTGTAAGGTGTGAATCATAAAATAATTTCAATACAACCTATAAAAAGTTCTATAACAGCTCTGTGCACGCACAATTTTCTTGAAAACCTTATTATGCACTCTTAAAACAAAAGAGTGAAATATACTCCTATACACTCTTAAAACAAACGAGCGGTTTTAACTCAGTCTGAGTTAATTTCCACTCCTTTCCGTGCCGAAAATGCACTTCCCCTATATAGGAGAGGTTTTCACTCTTTTTTGCGGAGTGGATAAAAGAAAACAATCTATATCCTACACTCTTAAAACGAGCGGTTTTAACTCAGTCTGAGTTAATTTCCACTCATATCCGGTGCCGAAAATGCACTTCCCCTATAGGAGTGGATTTCACTCTTTTGTTTTAAGAGTGTATGTGGTATATTTTTATGAGTTAAAAGTCGCTATAAACATTTAGTAAGTATCAACAATTCGTGACGCGATTCTTAACCATGAGACGCGACCGAATTGCCATATCATGCTAGGCAGATGTTTAACAATCAATTTCTTTCTAAATGTCTTATTTTTTTTTTGCTTAACTCAACCTAACTAAAGCAATGCTCTGATTAATATTTTCCTTTCACTGGTTTATAAAAAAAATCATTTGTTCCACCAACTATTATGTAATGAAAGTCTGAATCTGAGGTTTAGACGTAACTATTTAATAGTCACTTATAATTCCCGGTAAATTATCCGACTGAAATCCGAATTAAACGATTGTATGGTTCGTGCTTGCATTGTTATTTGAATTACGGAAAATCTGTTTTATGAATTATAAAATAATATTTAATTTGACCACATTAGGTTTTCTAGGTAAGTAAGGTAAGGTAAGGTAATCGTTTCCGGCTGCCTATTTCTAGCCTCCTTCAGGAGCTTTAACACAGCCAATAACGCCTCGTAATTTAGAACCCTGGTCAAGTGACGAGGTCGACACCTGATTTCTAGGTAGGTAGGTAGGTTTGAATTATCGTCGCACTAGAGCTACACGAGGGTTATTGGCGACGGGCGTCGTATTTTAGAACCACAGTCAAGTGACGAGCCGACACCTGGAGTAGGCACCCAACGCAACCGTTAAGGGCGACATCGTACGCAGCGTCGGGACTTTGGAGCATATTTGACGTGCACTCACTCTACACGGGGTATTATTCGTCGGACATTTTTGGCTGCACGGGCCGTTTATAGGTCGGCAGTTATTTTGGCAATGGAACCTTCCTTCTGAACCTGGAACCTTCCGTATGCAAGGCGAATGCCTAACCGACTGGGCTCCCCAGCCCCCTAAGTTTTCTAGAAAAGGCTAGTTAGATTAGATAAGAAAAATATCGGGTTCTTGCATCAAAATTTTTGAGTAAACCATTTATGGCAAAGGGTATATATATATATATATATATATATATATATATATATATTATATATATATATATATATATATATATATATATATATATATATATATATATATATATATATAATATTATATATATATATATATATATATATATATATATATATATATATATATATATATATATATATATATATATATATATATATATATATATTATATATATATATATATATAGTACTTTTTAAGTTGTTGAAATTACCTTATAGGCTGCATAATTTCCTTTAAATTTATTCATTGGTGGTAATTGAAAGTCATGTTGTGTTACACACCCCTGGTTTTTTAAAGAGCATTGTTTAATAAAAGAACAAGCAACCCCATACAACAATATGATGATGATATTAAACCCACATTTAAGGGGGAATGGGCGCGCTGGACCGCGGGTCTCCAAACTCAAGTGCCTCAGTGTTAATCCAATGGCGAAAAAACTATTTTCTTTGCCACATTTCTCCGGCTGTATTGAATATTTTTACAAACGGGTTTTTTTAAAATAATAAATGTAGATCACTTACAGGTCTCTATCTTCCCACTTTTAGAAATGGCTTCGAATATTTTGTGTAAAATTATTTATTGAAAACTAAAAATAATATTCGATGACCTGTAAGTCAGCTACATTTATCACATAAAAAAATCCGCTTGTAAAAATATTCAATACAGCCGGAGAAATTTGGCAGAGAAAATATTTCTTTCGCCATAGGATTAACACTGATGCACTTTGCTTTGGAGACCCCCGGTCCAGCGCGCCTATTCACCCTTAATGTGCGTCAGAACTCTTTGTAATACGTTCTTATGTTAAAATGGTATCACGAGTATCACATGACGTTGTTTATAGTAAAATCCGTTGGTTATTTTTGGACCCCGACCGTCTGTATCAATAAGACCTAAATAGAGAATATGGAGATGAGATTTTCTCAGCTGCATTTTCGTGGTTTTTTTTTTTTACCTCACAGGTGATGGTGATTCTTCGAATTTGTAGAATGTAGATCAGTTTTTGTATGGCGAAACAGTGTTGTACGATCGTGGCATAGAAAATAGGATGCACTATTTCCCGGGCTTTATTTAACCCATTTACGATTATTGGCAAGAAAATTTTTCTCGTGAAAATGGGCTTTCTGCTTTTGTTTATCTAAATAAACAAAATATAAGACAAATGAAGACCGTAGTCCTGAACAACATATGTAGGACAAAAGCTAATCTAAAAAACTTTAAAAGTTTAAATTTTTATATTCGGAAATGAAAGTGTTAATGGTATTCACAAAGTCGTCGTTAGTGGGATAAATATCGAAAAATCTCCAATATCAAAAAATTAAACTATCCCATTTTTGTTTCTACTATAATTCACCAGTATTGAACGATTGGAACGAGGCGGAGCTTATCTACCGGTGTTATTAGTGGTAAAAAAAATCGCGTGGCCGTTTTAGAAGGGCTAGTTCCGAATAGTTTGTTTGTCGGATACACTTTAAATTGTGCTTGGTTCAAATGATATGGTTCACTATGCTCAAGGCAGTGTGGTGAATGTTCACCTTTTTCGTGTTTGGTGACCATTTTCTGGATTAGGAAATAAAAACACAAGTAGTTCTATAGTAGGTAGAAACGACGTTATGAGCTGCCAGGCAGCCATTTTCTCCTTTCGGAGCCCGAATAGAGTGCAAAAGTGCTAGTGGAATTTATAATTTTGATACTGAAAGGAAGTACCCGTGGCAAAGGGGAAGCGAACCCGCGGCCGTTACAGCGCGCGGACTGCTAGCGATTTATGTGTGCGATCCAAACACTCGGCCATGGTTTCCACATGCACCTATTGTCTCCGTGTTGGCTGCACGTGGTGGACTGTTGCCAGGTTCGGTTCTTGACCTACTTATATTCATTTGATAAAAACCTGAGAAATGGTTCAACCGAATACAAAAATATGGTTTAACATTTCACCACACAGCCGTTGCAGCTACTAGGAACCATATTTTTGGTGAAACAAAGTTCCTAATTTTTAACAATGTAGATAATGGCTAGAAGTAGCTGTCACGTCAGCTTAGTCGTAACCGCTAGTCTTCCATCATAACTAGGGTGACCAGACGTACTACATTTCACAGTACAGTTTGTTATTCAACTATCTAGCTATAAAAACTGTGCAGATAATCTCCGTTTTATATTTTATAGTTTTCCCAAACAAAAACAACGTTCATAACCTTCCTCTTAAAATTTTTAAACTTTACTATTTTGTATAGCTTAAAGTTTCGATGATATCCGAGTCTATGATTTTTCTTTTGATAACATTTCTATTTGAGATATTTTCTTTGTGCCTATATGCGCTAGTTTTCCTTTCATAAACTATGAAAATAAATCAATCATTTTAGGCAACAACATAAAGATTTCTAGGCGACACCACCCGAGAATTACAACTCGAAGTCAACAACCGAAAACAAGGAAGAACGGTTTTCACTCAATCTAAATCTCCTCTTTTAACGAGAAAAAAAACTTTTGCTAAAGCTTTATGATAACAATTTTCTCTTTTTCTTGGTAGTAAAATGCGAAGCGTCTCTTTTTTTCCAGAAAATGTTTATTTTCTTTCCAGATACCACCAGGAAAAGTGTTCTAACTAGGTCATTTTTCCGGTTGGATAGCCAGGCGATTGCCTCGCAATCTCTTTATTCACGTCATCTTAGTTATAAGTGGTTGGTATACGGGACTTCCTTTCACGATTGCCTGATTGGTATCGTGGTCGAACAAGCATATCTGATGTAGTAGCAACTGGGTTCGTCTTGACCGAGGGTTTTGGAGTAAGACGTAGGTTTTGTTCATAAGGAAGAAATGAAGAGAGAAAAAGTTTTAAAATATACAGGGTGTCCGTAAAAGAATGTCCGAGTTTTAATGGCATATTATAGGAGTTTATTTTGTACTAAATATAACAAATCATACATGACATTGAAGGAAAACTAACCTAGTTTTTCCTAGAAGTGCTCAATGTGTGCGCCTTTAGTGATACGGCACACATCCAAACGAAAATGCAATTCTTCCCATACTGTCTGCAGCAAGTACGGAGTAATGGAAGCAACAGCCTGTACAACGATGTAGAGGTACAAGCGCATACGCTTATCTGAAACTGTTGGAGTTATTCTTTATTCGTCACCTTCAACCACATTAAAATTACACTTCAACCACAATACTATTACAATTTGAAACTCGGGCCTTCTTTTACGGACACACTGTTTGTATATTTACCTAGGCTCAACGTTTTTCTTTCATTTAGTTTAAATGTAAAATTTGCCATAAAAATCTCTTTAAGTTAGGGGTGACCAGACGTACTGCAATACAGTTTAATTTGTTATTCAATAATTTAGCCATAAAAATTGTCCAAATAGTCTGTTTATTTTTTTCATAGTTTTTTCTAACAAAAACAGCGTAAAAAAATGATTTATGAAAATTTAATGATGATTTCATAGTCCAAAAGTTAAACACTGATACAAATCTGATTAGGCTACTTTAAGTTTAAGAGTAAAACTCGAAAAAATACAGCAAACCAGCTAAATGGAAACGTTATGGAAATGATATAGTTAATTTTTGTTTTGCTGTTTACAATCCGTCTTTACTGAGTTATAATTCGTTAGTTTGGAACAAATGGCACACGCTATATTTACCAATACGCCTCTCATTCCCGAAATCCGGCTTCACGGAGTGAAAGGGTTAAGACAATTCAAATTCAAAATTTTATTCCTTTTAATTTGGATAATGGTTTGAAAAACCACTTTCAGAGCCAATTGTTTAACAACAATACAATAAACTAGTCGATTCTTCCACAGTTGCTGACGGCAAAACTGATTTTCATCTCCCCCTAGAGAGTAGAACCAATTATCTTCTGAAATCTTTATGCAAATCCTAATTGAAAACGCGCATAATCCAATACAAAACTCGCAATGTCCATTGTATATGTATTCCTTTTTTCGCAACTTGACTCTGAATACATTTGAAGCGGACCGGATTTTGTTTCAAACAGCACACGCTATTTGTTTTTTTTAAAACAACGAATTGTCTGTTCTTGTCTTTTTTAAAAAGAAAGAAAAAAAGGATAACTATGGTTAAAGAAGTCGAAGAAACACGACGCCCCAGTCCAATTCTTGTCAAACAACAGTGTTCAGCTATTTCATTTCGAGTCGCTCGGGAACAAAAAGTTGGGTCTTTTTAGAAATTCTTTCCAACGACATTAAAAGAAATATACCGAGTAGATAATATAGTTTTGTTTGGTTGAAATAGTCGCTTTAGAGCTACACGATGGCTATTGGCGACGGGCCTCGTATTTTAAAACTGTGATCAAGTGACAAGGGGAGCTTTAGTTTAGTTTGAATTGTCTTTGCACTAGAGCTACACGAGGGCTATTAGCGACGGGTGTCGTATTTTAGAACCACAGTCAAGTGTCTAGCCGACACCTGAGTAGGCACCCAACGCAACCGTTAAGGGCGATATCGTACGCAGCGTTAGGACTTTTAAGGATATTTAACGTGCACTCCCTCAACACGGGGTATTATTCGTCGGACATTTTGGGCTGCACGGGCCGTTTATAGGTCGGCAGTTATTTTGGCGATGCCCGGACCCGAACCTGGGACCTTTCGCATGCTAGGCGAATGCCTAATCGACTGGGCTCCCCAGCCCCTACAAGGGGAGGAGCAGAGGTACAAGTTCCATCAACATTCTGTGTTAACCTTATCGATAAATTATTTTCCATTAAATAGTTAATAATTATAACCGTTTGTAATCCATATATTTTTCCCTATACATTAAATATTTTTTAATTAATACAATAGCATAAAAGAATACTCAAAATAATCTAAGTAATACAAAACTAATTATTTCGGTATAGTGTTTGGTCTTCAGAACACGCAAGTCGGGGTGCCAAATTCATAAGACTTAGGTAGTAGGTGTTTGTCCCCACATGGCTCAGCCTATCCTTTTCCTAAGTCTTTGGTTCTTTCTCTTTGAAATGACAAAAAAAAAGTCTGTGAAAAATAGCGTAACAGGTTGTGGAAAAATTATCGTGCAAAAATAACAAATGTGTGCCCCGTTCTTTTTTTTTTACGCGCGTGTTCTATTTACACTGTTTCCGCGTTAGAACAATGTAGTTTAAAGTTTGGAGTTTAAAATAGCCGTTTTGTTTGTAAAACTAGTTCTTATATTGAAACGTTTAGCCATTTAAAAAAAAGGAACGTTCTGTTTAGAATTGAATAAGAAAGAGTATTGTTCGTATTAACGTATTGTAATGATAATACTTAGTATGCAAAGTAATTTGGCGTCTTTATTTCGATATTTATGTAGGTTAGAACATACAACTAAAATAAATAATGTTAAATTGTTAAAATCTTTCTGTTTCAACTATGCTTGTTTTAAAAAAAAATCTACCGGGATAACGGCATCAGTTATCGTATAGAAACTTTTTTGGGCCTATATTTAACCAATAAGCATTAAAACTAAATATTTACCCATTTCGCTTACAAAAATTCATAATATATTATTCCTTTCCTTGATAAAAAAAAAAGAGCACATGACTATTGCCATAAGTCATAACACTTGTATCTTCATGATTGAACACGGAATAATCTTTCCTACGTTGTTAAAAACCTTGGTGCAAGATTTCATCGAAATCCAAAGAGTTCTATAGTAGGGTAGAGGAACGACTCGTACTGAGCTGCCATCGCAGCTATGGCTCACTACGGAGCCCGAATAGAGTGGCAAAAGTGCTAGTTATTATAATTTTGATACTGAGAAAGGAGGTACACCAGGTCAAAGGCGGGAATCGAACCCGCAACCTGTTACAGCGCGCGACTGCTAGCTTAGCCTGCGGTCCAACCACTCGGCCATCGGCCCCACATGCCACTCTATATTGTCTCCGTGTTGTCCATGGTGCGTTGCAGTTATCTCTACCTACTATTGACCTTTGCGAAATCCCAAACTTTTTAGCTGCCACCATTATTTGGAGCGTAAATTTACCAATTTTGTGGTAAAACCATAACTTTGATACACCTTAAAGGTGGTAAATCAAAGTTCCAAATAGTGGTACTAGCTGGAAAGGTTTTCCAGTATTACAGTGCAATCTTGCACCAAAATTTTTAACTGGGTCATTAAAATATACCTTACTCGTAATCCTAAAATAGATAATGATCAAATTACAAAAGAGTGAAGACTTTTCAATACTCATATAACGGTAAGAATCTAATTAGCGTTAATCCTCTACATTGGTGACACAACTTTCTAAATACGTCAGGCCTAGTTTTTAATGTCCACTCTCCGAACGGACCATGGCAAAGAGGTCATTGTTCCTCATTATATACTATGAATACCATAGTCGGCGGCCTCAAATGAACCGTGTATAAAGACATGATCTCCCGATCTCCATTACAATAATAAGATAATAAAGCGTCTCTTTCATAACCTAATATTAGACCACAGGTATAAATATCACTCTTTGTTTGAGTGCCGGATGTTTTATTCATGTTGATTAGTAGGTGGTTGTGGATGCTGCTTGGGGCAATATCGTTGTAAAATGTTTTTAATGTTTTGGGGTTAACTCATTAACAATTGTTGGCAAGAAAATTCGCCCCGCTTTGGAAAAGTAAACAAGCGCCAATCTCAAAAAATAATAATAATAGTAAAGTAAATTTAAAAAAAAATACTGATATTCCTAACAAAAAAAACTTTGGAAAAGTAAACAAGCGCCAATCTAAAAAACAAACAAACTGATGCATTTATTTTATAACAAAAAACAAGTTATTATTTTTTTATGGCAGCGGAACTTAAATTATACTATTTATGTCCAAGAAGTTTTAAACAAGAGATTGGCATGTTTGTATATCACAGCTTTTTTAGCGACAACTTTCATAGTGACTTGTTTTTTGTTATAAAATAAATACATTAGTTTTTTGTGTTTTTTTTTAGATTGGCGCTTGTTTACTTTTCCAAAGGTTTTTTTTTGTTAGGGATAATATATAATTGGTTGCTCTAAGTATAACTTATTATGCCTTTTCCCAATGTTAAATAGCTTTTGGTAAAAAGAAAAAAAGCTTTTAAAATGTATAAAATTCAGATGCTTGTTCTTGTTGTAATATATTAGATTTGAAACTTAATAAAAAAATTAAATAATAACTTCTGAAAACTTTATTTACACTATCAAGTCAAGAACGATCCATTTATCTATACAACTTCAGCGTTCTGTGTAAATTCTTTTCCTTTTAAAATCTCAATCTTTCAAGTCTCTATGAAATATAGCAGAACACATTATTTCAACAGTTTAAACTTTTTGCTAATCAGGTAGATTATTATATTATTATTTTTTGTTAGTTTATTGCCTCAATTCAATTTCGGTGATAAGATTAGTGTTGACATGTTTATTTTTCAGATGATAATACCTTTTTAAGATAAAGGCAACTACACCGCCATTTTATTTTCCGCAAACAATAAAAAAAAAGCATTTGAAGGACGTTTTCTTTGGCGACAGGCTGTCTGGTTTTTTGATTATTAATAACCATTCTTTACAGTCGACATTTTATGGAAACTTTCCAAATAAAATCCAACTTCCTTATATTTCGTGAACTACTGCTACTTTTATGTTTATTCTTGGCATTAAAATGAATTTATCGTTTAAAAAAAAGTTCTTTTTTTGGCGTGTTGGCGGCATCCTTGGCATTGACCGTCTGAATTAGAATGTTTGTTCTTTCAGTAAAAATATAACAAATCGATGTCTTTGTTTGTGCAGCCTGCGCATTTGTCTGAATTCTATGCTAAACGTGCTACATTTTTTATTTCTTTTATAATTATACGAACGAGGGGTGGATTTGTAAATATTGATTAAAATACAATATTCAAAGCATGAATTGTTGATTGGAAATTTGCATAATAGGAAAGCAAATGTAAAATGTAATGGTAGCATTAATATGCTAAAGATAATGGGGTAATGACCTAACTCTACTCATAGAAGATTAGAAAAAAAATATTAACATTTTTTTAAAACTTATTGACGTCGATCTTTCGACAAATATTTGGGGGGAAATGTACATTTTCGAATTAAAAAAAGCCTGAAAAATGGGTAAAAACCTGAAATATAGAGGAATGTCACATGCATAATTTGCCATTTAAAAAAATGACTTTATATTTAGAACTAAATAACTAGTATTTTGCAATGTAATTTTGAACAAAAATTGTCAATTTCTTTAAAAGTTGATAATGCAAAAATGTTTTATACATTTTTTCTAGTAACTGTAAAAAAAACCTGTAATTTTACAGCTCAAGGTGATGGTACAAGTACTGTCACCACTCTGTGATTTGAATTTACGCATAATATAAAAAAAAATTGTGCAGTTAATTGTACAGAAAAATAATGTATCATTCTAATAATTTCAAAACTAATGCATGAGCTCTATGGGACTGACAGTCCCTCTTAATATGTAACTATATTTTTATATATGAATATAATAATACAGTGAAACCCCGATTTTACGTCCCCCGAATCTACGTTTTTCCCGCATTTTACGTTTTTTTCATCAGGTCCCAGCTTTTTCCGTATACTGTAATGTCATTTAACCCGATTGTAAGTTTGTTATTTATGGAATTTCCCGCATTTTAACGTTTTCCCTGGAAAGTAAAAAAAACGAAAAATTGTTCTAAAATAAGAAATATTTTTCCCATTCACAGGCTCCTGTTTTCTGAAACCGTTTTTTCTCATGGATCTGTTTGGCTTAGTTGGCCGTACGATGAGCTGGAGATATCTTAGTAAGTGGTTTAAGAAGCTCGTGCGCGAATGTACCTATAATGGCGCGATACTAGAAAAAAGAGATTTTTGCATTCTATGTACTATTTCCCGTATTTTACGTTTTTCCCGTATTTTACGTTTTTTTACCAGTCCCTTGAGAAACGTAATCGGGTTTCACTGTATATATTTAACAATACACAAAACTGAATATCTTTTTCTTTGCATTTCCAGGCTGGTCTCCCCCCACAGCCCTGGCCAGCAGCTCCGGCGCTTCCAGCTACTGTTCGGGAGGCGGGGGGTCGACGCGGGCCACCCCCTCCCCCCCTGCCCTCGTGGACGGACAGACGGACGAAGGGATAGACTCGGACGCGTCATCGTCCTTCGACGCGTCCTTCCCGGCACCCCCCAAGAGAAAGGTGAGAAGAGATTTTTTTAAAATTTTCACAAAAATTGAATGATTTCGAAGAGGTATGGGCTGGTTTTGAACCTGGCATCTTTTGCATGCCAGCCCAATACTAAACCGCCTGTGATAAATAATTACTAAATTGTGAAGGCTGGTATTATTATTTGTGCTGATTGCCACTGTACTCTCTCTAGAGTTAAAAAAGAGGTATGGGCCGACCCGGTTTTGAACAAGGTATCTCATGCATGCCAGCCCAATACAAAACCGTCTGCGGCAAAGTAATAACTGGATCGCCAAGACTGGCATTTGGTATATGTGCTGACTGTCACGGTACTCTCCCCTCCAGAGTGAATGAAGAGGTATGGGTCGACCCGGTTTTAAACCCATCACCTCTTCTATGTGTGTGTGTGCCCACCCTATTGTCCAATACTAAACCTCTGCAAACAAAGTGATTACTGTCTAGTATTGAGTACTTTGGTGCTGACTGCCACAAATTTATTGAATAGTTCGTTGATTGCAAATTTATTTTGAAACCCGGACCAAAATGTCTTTTCATTGCAATTATTTTACTCCTCTGTCTTTGATGATCGAATTGATTTGTTCCTTACTCTTTATGTTTTGTGAGAGAAAAGTTTTAGCGTCCACACTACGTTTATAACGTAAACAGTGGAAGGTATTATAAACGTGCAGTCCGTCTGTCACCCACTTTCATAGCCCAAACTACAAATTCTACGGACAAGTGTGATACGTCAAAAAATTCAGCGCATCGAAATTAGAATACATTAAAAATTTCAGAATAGAATTCGAATTCGAAGTACTTCAATTATTTAAAAAAACTGCAAAATTTAATGCTCATTTAAAAAGCATAGGAAGCCATTTTTATTAGAATTTAATCACCATTGCCATTCGCAACAATCGCTCGATAAACTTTTAATTCTTTTAAACAATAAATTAAAATAAATTTATTTTTGCGACATCGATCCGTTTGAAATGACGTCAAATATATTTCAATACGAGATTCTTTGTACGTTGATATGAAATGTTTTAATTATATTTAAAAGCGAGGAATATTACATATTTATTCTTTGAAATATAAATTAATTTTTGCAAACGATAAGTAATAATTATTGAATTTTCGAAATAAAATAAATGAAACTAGCCAAATTTAGCATGTAAATGTTTAATATACCTGCATGTAAATGTTTAATATATCGCCTTTTTACCTGTTAAACACAACTGTTGTGTGGAAGCGGGTTAAGTGACAGATTCTGTTACAAACCTACTTGTTTGTTCCTTATAATTTGTGTTTCTTGTGTTATAACTGAGAGCGACAAGCAAATAAATAAAGTATAACATATTATTTTACATAATTTTTCCCCATATAAATATTTTTAATTTATGTATTCCTGTAAAAAAGGATTTAACAAACCACTCGTTTTTTAATAATAAAATTTAATATAATGTCATTTAACTCACAAAATTTCTTTTTAATTAAGTTTAAAAAAACTGAACTATCTTATGTCTCCTTGCCAGTTTTTTATTACAATAATAAATTGCATACCTGTGTAGTAATAAAATGTTGAAGGAAGTATATATATAATTAACTATATAAAATTTCTCTCCACGAAGAAATCACATAAAATTATAATCGACACGACCTACATTTTTAAAATGATGCCTTTCTTCTTTTCTAACCGCTTATTACACTATTCTTTACAACTTTCATAAAAAAATACTCAATGTAAGACTTACTATAAGACCGAAATTTAATTACAGAATTCATTTCAGATCGACTCATCCTACGTTTTTATTTATAATCTGTAATCTTCGCTTTCAACAATTTCTGCAACCTCAATTTTTGATCAAAGTAAATTAACTATAAATTTAATTTAATTCAATTTTATTTTATTTCAATTCGTTTAAAACCCTTAGTCTTTGACTATACATTTGGTATTCAGAAGTTTTGTATTTCTTTTCGTGAGTTTTAATAAAAACAACATATTGTGTATTTAAAATATACAAAATATTCAGCACAAAAATGGGAGGGGGGTCACGAAGTTAAATAAAATGTGCTTTAAATTACATTTAAGTAATAAGCATTATTAATAATTTAATAGACAACTGAACCAAGGGCGTTTATTGACTAATCGTACCATATGTTACAATATTGCCTATCTTTGCAATGCTACTATTGGTTCGTAGACTATGAAATAAGCAACAAAAATATTACAATTTTCGTAGAATAATTCTTGATTGATTCTTACAAAACTATTTTTCCACGCATCCACATGTTACTATACGTTGTAACAAACGAATATACAAATACTTCTGAAATATATCTCAATTTTTAAATAAATAATAATGCATAATAATAGTACTACATAATATTTTAGCAAAGTAAATAAAAGCTTCGAGGCCCAGTGGCTTTAGTGGTAGTGCTTCACATTGCCCCGCCACAGATCCGGGGATCGAATCCCGGATTGGGCGAGGTTGACCAATACTTTCATCCCTTAAGTGGGTCGATAAAATGGGTACCACGCATGCTTGGGAACTAAACACTGGGGGTTCCGCGTGAGGCTGACCACCTTACCGGGACATATACCTAGCACCCCAGAGCCCTAGGTCACGTAAGCTGAAATGGGCAAGGCAGGCCTTGGCCCACTAATGAGCTGTTGCGCCGAGGAGTTTTTAAATAAAAGCTTCAAATAACCGTGGTCATTTGGTACTAAATGTGACCCATAAACAAGAACAAACATGGGCTTTCCCTTATTTATTACAACTCCCAATGCAATATTGTATACAGAAAAATACATGGAAAAGATAATAACCAATGAAATACCCAACAAAGGGTCGCGTTGACGGGCGAAAGTGAAACACTGCAGCAATTAAGGCACATTTCCTTTTCAGGGAATGTTACGGTTAACAGTGAAGGGGGGCATAAAAGGATGCGTCTGACGTCACAGGGTGTTGTGGAACGATCCGGGAATCGCCTTGACATCCATCTCGTTTGGCGGGGCACGACTTTGACCCATTTCGGCGGGAATGCCCACGTTCCATCGGTTGGTTTCGTTCATCCGGCTTTCGTTTATGTGTTTCTATTTGGGGATTTATTTGATATTTAAATATGAAATGTACTTGTTTTAGCTTCCACACTACGTTTATAACGTAAAAAGTGGAAGGTTTTATAATCGTTCAGTCCGTCTGTCTGTCCGTCTGTCACCCACTTTCACAGAAAGAACCACAAGTCCCACAGACAAGTGGAATGCGTCATTTTAAAGCAAAAAATCAGATTAGGCTACATTCCAAATTTCATTAAAAAATTTAAATTAGAAGTTTTTTTAAAATTTAAATAACTAAAAAGTTAATCTACATTGAAATAACATGCAAATTACATTTTTATTCAATATTTTCACTGTTGCCAGTTCGTTAAACGTACGAGAAACTTTATTTAAAATAAAAATAAACACTTTTGAAAGAATATTTATTTATGTGATATAATTCAGTTTGGATTGTTGTAATATCACAATAGAGTTCTTTTGATGGTTTATTATATATGTATGAAGAAAGATGCATAGAGAATTCTAACTTGGCATAAAACATATGCAAAGTTTTGCTTTTATTTTTAAAGCATCAATTGCACTAATTATATGTTTTTCGACCTGTAAATTAATTTAACAAACGATAAATGACTGAATTTTCGAAAGAAATGTAAATGGTAAATTGTGACGACACAAAGATATTTATTAAAAAAGATTACATTATTATTCTTCGAACTTCAAACAAATTAAGCAAACGATAAAGTCTAATTATTAAATCTGAGAAAGAAGATTAATGAAAATAATTAATTTTATCGTTTAAATGTTTAATTACAACTAGCTAAAGGCTCTGTTTGCCAAATTTCTTTCTGAGGTGTATAAATAGTTTGTTTCCTGTTGAGCACAAATGTTGTGTGGAAGCGGTTTAAGTGACAGATTCTGTAACAAACCCCTACTTGTTTAATTGTTATAATTTAGGGTTTTTCGGCTTGTTTTCCCCACTACAAATATATAATGTTTGAGATAGGAGGACAGGGTTGTTGAAGTTTACCCTGGATCATCCGCCATTCGCTTATCGGTGGATTTATTTCTATTTGGCTTCCATTGTTACTTTAATCTGAAATGTTCGTTTTAAATTGCTATTTATTTAGGATTTTTTTCGTATTTGGCTTGTTTTCCCACTATGAATCTAATTGGCTTTTTTCAGGTGACGTATTTCCTCCGAACTTTCTTTCGGTTCTTTATGTCAGATTCTCATGATTGGAGATCTGTTCTCACGTGACATTGATTCACCAATCGATGGTCGAGACCGAATTTATTTTCATTCAGTATTTCTGTTGCCACTCAAGACCTGAAACATGCTCATTCTTTCATATTTAAGATAGGAAATAGTTGTTGAAGTTTGCTGCCGAATTTCCTTAGAGTTATTGTAATCTATTTTATAGAGTTCTATCGCATCTGTTAAGATATTTAGAAAGACTAAACACTTTCTTTACATAGCACTGCGCCATAAATAATGATGTAGATCTATGGCCTAATCTAAAAAATTACTTTGCGTGATGTTATGTCATCTATTCATGAACGTTTTTACCGCAATACCATCTAATGTTAGCTCATCCCGTTATGTAGCATTTTATCCTTACTTTACCAGTTTCATTGCACAATGAATATCATAGGTTAATGAACTTAATTAACAAAATTATGGAAATGGGCACAATTATGGCTTTTCTAACTTTTACTTCGCAGTGATTTCAATCCGGGGCGTCAATTACCACAAGATGTTCATCCAATTACCACTCCATAATAGATACGCTAATGCCAAACGGACCAATGTTCAAAAACCACTTTTTCGGAATCGGCACCCTCCAAAACGTGTCAAAAACACATCTATTTCGGACTTTCAACCCCATCGCAACACTTTCATTACTTACATCTCAATATTAGATAATTGAAAGTAAAAAATGTCTCCGAGATAACAATCAAAACCGTCATTCTCGTAATCGGAAACAAATCTCGAGATCGTCTGCTGAAATTATAAATACACCCTGTGCAGAAAGGAAAAAAAAACAGCTGATTCTTAAACTTCAAGGTTATCGGATAAAAAAAGGTGGGTGAGAACACCTGTGAACTGAAATGTCAGTTCGACTAGAGAATTGTCCTGTCTTTTGGCATGCTAAGTTTTTTTTATGGGGTTGTTTCACGTCGGATCTGGCAACAGCTCCACGGTCTTGTTTTCATTTTTCTTGAGTTACTTTTGTTTTGGTATTCGAAAATTAGTTTTAAAAGAATATTTTACTTATTAAATTTTTTAAATGCCAACTTCTTACTGTGCTATTGGTTGTTCAAATCATTTGTTAAAGAAAGCCTGCATTAAAAAGTAAAATTTCTTTTCATCTATATCGGTTACTTTGAGAGTGAAACCGAAGCAACCAATGAAATTGCAGAACGCAGAAAAATGAAAACGATCGTTACATAATAAGAAACATTCCCTTTGGAGCTTTTTTGGCGTGAAGAAATGGCAAGGTTTTTATGTACCACAATTGGCTTGTTTCACGTGACGTAAATCATTCATGCTTCACTCCTGTATTTCATTGGTGGTTTCAGTGATTGGTGGTATGACGCGTTCTATATTGATTAACCAATCGATACCTTATTTTCATTCCAGTGGAACTGTTGCTACTCAAGTTGGGAAACATGGCCCGTTTAAGTTTTAGTTTTGGACTATTTGTTTATAAAATTAACATGTATCGCTTTTTTTTATTTATTAAGGGTATGTTGACTAGAATACAAAATAATTTATAATTTTATTTAATCAGAAGACTTTTTGGTGTTAAATTCCTTTTCAAATTGTAATTTATTCACAAAATTTGAAATCAAGCAATTAAAAAAATTAGCTGGTGGAGATCCAAAAATAAATCAGAAACGAAATTATTATTAGTTAGCTGTCTAACTTGGCATTTACATTAATGAAGTGTGAAATATAACTATCTTTAGAGATTTAAAAAAAATTAGTTTTGTGAACGTGTTATCTACAAATCTGATAGGTAGGAGTCCATTAGAAGCTGTAGTGGGATGTTTTCAAAACACCTTCTGAATTAAGAAGCCATTTTATTCCTGGCAATTGTTTCTTTGATGCAACGGTGAAATTCGTCTCGTTTTCAAGGTCAACTCGGTTACCCTCAAGGTCAATTTAATTAACGCCTAACTATTCTTGCTGACACGCGGAAAAGTGGGTGACGTCTTTTTTTTTTCTGAATGACGTTTTTATCTGAATGAATAATTAATGGTCTGTTTTTATTTGTGTTAAGTGTAAAGAGGAAGAGTTTGGAAATCGGATGAAAAAGGTCAGGTTTGAAGGAAATTATGCTGATGGGTGTGAAATGAAACCAGGTTGGTTGGTTGAACATGAAAAAAGATTTGTATTGAACATTACCGTAAGAAAAAAACTTTAGTATTAACACGCAGCGCGCGTTTACGTATTTAATAGAGTAAGTAAATAAGGTAGTTTTACTTTTGCTGAACGACATTAAAATTTTCGCTTTTCTGTGTTAAAACTTGTTCTTATAAAGATTATTAAAACTTGTTCTTATAAAGATTATTAAAACTTGTTCTTATAAAGATTATTAAAACTTGTTCTTATAAAGATTATTAAAACTTGTTCTTATAAAGATTATTAAAAACTTATTAAATTAATTATTAAACAATTAATAAATTTATTACAACTATTATTAAATTAATTATTAAACTTGCAGTTGGAATTATTAAAACTTGCAGTTGAAAGTGTGCGCTTAATCTTAGTAAAACGTTTTTTTTAAATGACATATTAAGTCTAATACTCGAGTGATATTAATGGAAAGAGATTATAAACAAGAGACTCAACATATACAGTATAAATAGATAGTGCCAATCTGTACCTTAGCAGAAAAAAAACACTGATGTCCAATCTTGTTACATAGGACATTGGTCCTTTTTCTACTGATATCTAGCAATGTCTATCGTAAGAAAGGCGTTATCATTTCGTGGGTGGAGTAGTAATGCAATGAATGACAACTTGCACTTGAACAGTTTTCGAAACAAGGGAAATATCAGAAATAAACACTTAACGCGTTTCCATGTACTTATAAATTGCCCTGCACTTCACCTATAACCTCGTAATGCAACTCTCTGCTTTACTTTGGGAAAATTGTAAGTGACTATAGAACAGTTTTGAGCCAAATGGGAATTAAAATAAATTATTATTAAGAATCTTCAAATTAGTAAAAAAGACGCTTCGCGTCGATCTAACTGATTGTTATATCGATCTCTGAGCTTAGAAGATACAATAGTAACACCCATGATTAAACAACTTCAATTTAAAATTAAATAACTAAAAAAACTATTGTAGATATTGAACTAAGTTTCGCGAAATATTAATAAGTGACCATATTTTTAGCATAAATGAAAATAGTTTACAAAACACTTATGCCATGTGGCTCTATTAAAATTGCTATTCGGGTAAAGGGTCCGTATAAACAATAAAAAAAGGAACAAATGATGTACGTTTGTGACTTAAAAATGTCTGTTGCAAAATCATGAGAATAGTTTATGTTTCACCTAATTCCTTAAAGGATGAATTCCTTAACATAATTTCTTAATTCCTCACAGGAAAGTTGGCAATTTTTTCAGAACTTTTTGTTTCTATGTATAAATTATGGCTTTTTATTTATTCCTTTTAAAAAAAAAGACAAGTCATTTTCTGTAAATAAATTTTTAAACATGGGGAATTATCATTTTAAATATTAATTTTTTTTGCCCACATTAATTTACATTAATAAACTAAAAAAAAAAAATGTGTTCGATACAGTTTCTTGACTGTTCAATTTTAAAATGCGGTAGTCTTCTAAAGGTGTGGTAGTCTTTTTTCAAATTCAATAAAAAACATCAGTTACAATCATGTTACAACAACTCAGCAAACTATCTCAAAAAGCGAAACCAAAACACAAAAACACTATCGCCAAGGTCGTATCACCTTGCCGAAAACGCCTTCAAGAAAAAGAATGCGAGAGGTGAAATGAGTGTACCTGCCCCCTTACGCCCACCCCTGGTTATTTTGATTGGCCCAAATAGGCCACCACTGACAGTTAGGTTTCAAAACAATAAAAGGGGGTCATTTACATATTGAGTAATGATAAATATAGGGAAGGTTTGGATATTTGTACCTTGAATTGGGAGTTCCCAAATTATGAGTCATGGTTCGCTACTGCACCTTCTTTATATGATTAGAAACTATAACATAAAGTCATATTATTCTGACTTATATTGTAGCATTATTTTTCAAAATAGAAATGATGGAATTTTAGGATGTGATTTTCCGTGATTCTAAGACACAAATTTCTATAGCAAATTTAGGGGACCCAAACAGCGAAGCGAAACGAAAAAGTTTAGGAACCTCTAAACTAAATGTTTTTATTTATTAAAACTTAAAATAAGTGTTTTTTAAATAAATATTAGATTAATTATTCTTTCACTTCTTCATTATCGATTTATAGTTAAAATTGTTTTTAAAATTTATTTGTGATAAAAGGATGAAAATAAAAATTTGGAACAAATTATTTAGGATAAAAATTAGACTGACGGACCGAAAAAACCTTTATAAAAGCTGGTATGCATTTATGTGGCAACTAAAAAAGAACTTAAATTTTCGTAATATTATGCATGCAATGCTTGCTCGCGAAGCGTTTCAACTGCCCCTGATGGTTTGTTTCTCATCGGTATAAAGACGCTAGCAGTAAACTGACTTTTACAGAGTTAACTATTTCGCTTCAAGTTATTAAGTGTAACTATAGTTATTTATGCAACTAGTGTGAAAAGTAATGCTTTTTTAAACGAGTTGAATAAATTATTTCTCGAGCGAGGTACGAGCGAGTGAAATAAATTCACGAGTTTAAAAAAGGCTTTTTTTGACGTGTTGTCATACACTATTTTTTATAATAACGTGCAAAAAAGTATTTATTAAATTGGCATTTATTGATTGGCTTATTAATTATTTTATTATCACGTTCAAATTATTTGATGGTGATTATTTATATTAATGATTCTTTTAAAATCCCATGCAAAAAGTATTTCTTAGATTGGCATTGGAAATAAGACGCCAAATAAAGAATCACGTTCAAATAAAGAATTTTCCACCAATCACAAAGCCGCCGAATAAAATATCACGCTCAAATAAAGAATTTTACACCAATCAGATGCTCTTATTTACTTTGTCGCACTAGTGCGTAAAAGTAACTTTGAAACACGATTTCGTTTAAAGCATCACTTTTGCCACAATTATTGATTTGAAAAAGTTAGTTTTTTGCACGATATTATAAAAAAATATATTTTTTATTCAGTTTATTTTATGCAACCTTCTTACGTGTTTGCAAACACTCGATTAACCTGATTTCCACTTATCCAACTCCTCGCTTTTCTTAATTAAATCAGACAGGAAAGTTATTTCAAGTAGTGTACCTTTATTAATTACTTATTTATTATTATCTATAATAAAATACATAATAGAGGTAATAATATATAATTATATATTATTCCATAAATAATTATGTATTAAATAATATCATTTTATACTTTTATGTTTTTAAAACATTGTTAGTGCTTAAAGTTTCTTTAATATTTTTTAACTAAACAATTTTATCGTTTTTTAAAAAGTTTCGAAATATATATTATCAAACTAAACAATTGCAAGAAATAATAACAAAGTTTATCTTCTCAAAACTAATTACAAATAATCATCAAACTAAACAACAAAACTATTAATCAATCTTTTCTTCATTAGATACTGAAGAAAAAATAATGCAAGATTGATGTGTTATTTTTTACAAGTGAACAAAAACGTTCTGTTTTTAAACTTTAAGATATTTTTTTATTTACAATAAACTACAATATTGACTTACATTTTAATTAATATTTGTTTTTTAACCCTTTCAGTCCCAATGACAATTTGGCATCATCATTTTAGAATTTTTTTTTCTGATCGTCTATAGCCATTTATGATATCAAAAAGCACATCATTCGATTCTTCAAACTTTATCCTATTCGAAAATATTTTTTATTAATCCCAATAGATGTCAGCCCTATTATTTTTTTAATTATGATCAGAAACATGATGATGCCAAATGGCATCACTGGTACTGAAAGGGTTAAATAGAAAACTTTCCTTAAAAAAGACTAACTGAAAGAGAATTTAAACTAAACTTTAAAAAAAAAACTAAATAACTAAAAAGAGTGCTAAAAGTGGCGTAATATAATTACTCTTTAAATACTACAAACTATTAGGTTTTGGTAACATTACATTTATTGATAAGTAAATTTTGATTTTTGTTTTAACTATTTAAAATTATTTTTATATTTTTCTTTCAAATTGCTTTTGATACTTTTACAAGAGTTAAGTATTAAATTAAATCTTCTAAACACCTCAGAAGTGCTTACAAAAAGAAACTAAAAATTCTTTGGCGCCGATTGGTTGGCGAGTATTCCTGCTCCTCATCACTTGACACACGCCAACGAGTCAACAATTTACAATGCTTGGTCTTGGTTTTAAAAAGCTGCAACAAACATTCGGCAAATTTGGAGTTAAATGAATTTCAAAATTTATTGCGTGAAAACTTGTTGACAAAGTCCTGGGCTGAGAGCTATGGATCAATGGAGCTGATAAAATTTTAAATAGTGTTACTTTCTAATTTGATTTTTTGATCAAATTCTTTTTTTTAACCTAAATTCCAGATACATTTTTTAGAAACTAAAACGCAGGTAATAACAAAGGCGGGGGACTCCCTAAAAAAGCGAGAGGCCAGAGAAAGGGGACTCGAAAATCCGAGGCACGTGATAAAGAATCTTGTTCATCAACTCACTAGAGCGATCGAAAAAAACTTTTAACGCCTCGCCCATAAAATGTAAGGCCATCCAATTCCACACTGCCATCTTGGCTTTTAAAAACACGCCAAAATATCGCCAATGTAATTTGAACTAGTGATTTTTCTTTAAAAAGTTATTCCAATAAAATGGCATTAAAAGCTTAAAATGTTATTTAGTTTGTTTAGATTTTTTTTTAATATTAAGATAAAGTTTATTTATAGGAAAACTATTCTGAATAATCATTTTATCGCCAACTTGGCGATGTATCGCCAACGTTGCACTTTTAAAGCATTAGTAAAAACGCGAACTAAAATGAAGAAAGAAAAAAAACATTTGTAGAAAAGTCAAGGAAAACTAGTTTGGAGCCGCTGTTTGCAATGTTATTTATATGGTAAGGTCACGCCCGTTTGAAAGGGTATATAGAATGACAACAATTCTCCTCTCTCGTTGGTCGAGGCAATATAGAACTTATAGATTATTTTTTTATTAATGCTTGTGGCGACATTAATTAAAATTATACGAAACTTATAGACGAATCTATTAGTTTATTTAAATTATTAATTAAATTTAATTATTATTTAGTCTATTTATAGACAAATTTGCATTTTTATTACAGCAACTTTTAATTTAATCAAATATCTTGTTATTTTACTTCAATTAGATGAATTAGTATGCAATGCAGCAACTTAAGTATGACCGACGTTTGAAAAAGTATTAAAATGAAATTCTCGTGTTATCTATTCGTATTTTTATGTTGTAACTTTTGCAGTAGCTTTAAATGTTACCTATTTCCTTAGCCCTTTCCTTCGTTTCTTTATGTTATAAATTTCCTATTGAGTGCAATTACATACTTGTTTTATAAACATATAGAACAAAATAATTGTATCAACTATTAATTATAATTGTATGAATTGTACTTTTATAAGCTTACGCACTAAATAGTAGGCCAATTTATCTTACTTGCATTGAAAAATACGGTTTTCATTAAGTGAAACTACGAAAAACTAGAAGCTTGCATCTTGCACTGACAGAGAAAAATATTTTTTTCATTTATTGAGAAAAAGAAAATTCAATAAGTCCGGACACAGACCGTGGAGTCAAGCCTTTACATTGATAAAGATAAAACTATTTGATTGAGTAGAACAACGAAACACTAGAAACTTTCAATCCTATATCATTCATCAATAAAGATAATAATTTCGTTTTCATTATGTAGAACAACGAAAAAAAAACTAGGAACTTTTTAATATTCCAACCATGATATGACATACTCAACACATCCGTATGATAAACAAACCTTGACCAAAAGAAGAACCTTGTAACATGTGGAATAATAATTTTCACACGTGTCAATGGAATACCCCAAAAACAGAAAGTATCATACGCAGATTTTTTTTTTAGTTGCGTAAAACTGTCCTTCGAAACACCAGAAGCAAAGATTTTATCATTTCAATATGAAGATAAGGGAACCATTCTGGTGTTGACACTGATTGGACGTGACATGTCATGTGACCCAATTTTCACATTGAAAGTTTTTCGACACTTTTTCCTTTGTTGTTGGGATATTATTATTTTATTTAATATAGTTTTGGCAACGGTTAGATGAAATGAATAACAATGGCTTATTCTGGTCAAGCGAAATTTTTATTGAACTCCAAATAGAATATTAAATGAATTATAATATAAACGAAAGTTTTAATTGAATTTTTTTTTTAATTTTATGGTTTCAGGAAAATTGGCCAAAGGACTTTCGAAAAATATTTAAATAAATCGCATTCCAATTAATCCGGAATATTTTTATAGTTCTAACAATTTCTTACTTTTTACTCCTTTCTTACTTTTCAGTTATGAACTACAAATACAATAGGCATGTTTCACGTCATGAGTGGCAACTGTTCCAGCGGTATTGTTTTCATTCTTGGTCCTTCTGGAATTATATTTGTTTTGGTGATTATTTGATCTAATTATTTCAATTTAATTTTTTAAATATTGGAATTCCTAATGGGGTTTCACAGAGGATCTGGCAATTGCTCTGCGGTTTTGTTTTCATGTCTCTCGAATGGGGTTGTTTCACGGAGGATCTGGTAATAGCTCCGCGGTCTTGTTTTCCTGTCTCTCGAATTACTTTGGTTTGGTTGGTTGTTAAAGATAATCAGGTTTGTGTGTTGACCAAGCACACTAACCTGAATATAGGTCTACCAACCAACCAACTTAACCAAAACAAAAGTTGGTTGGTTGGAAGACATATATATTCAGGTTTGTGTGCTTGGTCAGAGACCCGCTTATAAACCTTCGTCAAGTAAGACAGACACAACACACACATACATAGTGGATCCATCTAATTTTGGAGACAGAGGCCAACTAGAGGATCCCCAGAATTGGCTTGTCACCCCAGAGGTATTGATTTGGTATGGGAACTTGGAGGACTTTGTGACCACGACGGATTTAACGTGCACCAGTCACCATTAGCGTACACGGGGTCTTCGGAAGGCAGCGGGACTCGAACTAGCAACCTTAGGGATGCCAGTCCAAGACCTTACCGACCAGGCTATCCCAGCCCAAAACAAAAGTTATTCGAGAGACAGGAAAACAAGACCACGGAGCTATTACCAGATCCTCCGTGAAACAACCCCATTAGTTTAGACAGTGTATGTTTCATAGCGATTTCTTTTGATTTTATTTTCTCTTCTTCTTCGTTTCGTCGTCTTTTGTTTTCTTAATGTTCTTTTTTCGTTTTGTAATTTATTGTTCTGAATCTGTAGAATAGTTTTATCTAAGTACTAAAAAATACTAAATATAAAATATCCTAAATAGCCGCGGTTTTTACCGCGCATTGAGAGTGAAACCGAAACAACCTATGAAATCGCGGAAGAACAAAATTGAGAACCTGCGTCATCTGCAACAATCCAAATAGGCTAAATTACAGTCAATTAAAATTTTTTAAAATGCCGCTAAATTACTTTTTAAAAAAATACTTTGGAAATCACGCTTCAATTAGTAACAAGCCCAACCGTTCGGTGTCATCTCCTGGGTGATAAATTACGAGGAAAATTGTCGACGGGGAAAAAAGTAGGAAATTGGCTGGCAACATGCTGATCAAATTAGAAAAGCAATTTACCTCTTCCTCGTTTCTCTCGAGGAAGTTTTAGCGGTGTCCATCTTCGACGCGATTCGCTAATCGGTATCTTCGCTAATCCGTGTGATTTAGAATAAAAGGTGATTAGAATCCAATTACCCGATTTAGAATTTGATTGATTGATTTATTGGTTCAGCAGTTTCAAGAATGATTATTTTTTTAGCATTTAAATGGACAAAATGGTGGATTTTAAATTAACTTGAATACAGTCGATTCAAATATTAGTTTATTTAGACTGTTCACCCGAACGTTTGCGCACAGTTCATATTTGGAAAAAAAAAATTTCTTAATTTGAAAAAATCATGCGTAATCTGAAAGTGTATTAGTCGCCCAGTGTATCCCAAGTGTAGGCTAACAAATCTTTAGTACTCTTCTATGATTTTAAAAAAAAGCTGTAAAAAGTGTATCCATTTGACCTCTCGATGCTTTTCACTTCTAATTAGAGTGACCAGACGTACTGCATTTTGCAAATAGTCTACGTTTTATTTCTTTTTTTAGTTTTTTCAAACAAAACAACGTACACTCTTAAAACAAACGAGCGGTTTTAACTCAGTCTGAGTTAATTTCCACTCCTTTCCGGTGCCGAAAATGCACTTCCCCTATAGGAGTGGATTTCACTCTTTTGTTTTAAGAGTGTAAATAAAATTTTATTTATGAAAATTAAATGATTATTTTATAGTCTATCGCTGAAACAAATCTAGTCAGACTAATTCTAATGCTATTCAAGATTTGTAGGATATATCTATGTCCACTGTTCTAATAACCAATATGCCCTACATCCAATAAAATACTTCCTGACTCACTAAAGTATCCCCTTATGGCAGCTATCTCATATTGCACATTTTAATAAAAAAGATAAACAATCACCTAAAGAATGCTTTTATGCTACGATGGGTCAAAGTGTCACACGTTTAGAGACAGGACGGCTCCGGAAGGTATGTGGGTCAACAGCAGAGAGTTCTTCCGTAGCGTCTAAAAGCACGCACTGGCACGCAAGTTCCGGTTCATTTAGTTCTGTCAGAAATAATAATAATAATACATTACCGGAAGTGACGTTGTTTCCGTGGCTTGCTGGGATTGAACAAGTGATGGAATTTAATTGACTTTCGATTTTGTATTAGAAAGAAATTTTACTAATAGAAATAACAATCGATTTTGAGTCATTGTTGAGGATGTATTTTAGGAGATTCTGATTCCTTTAATTAACTTCTGTTAAAAAAAATTTAAAATCAATTTTAAAAACTTAATCTTTAAGCTTAGGGTACAAAAGGGTCTAAGCCTTAATTATTAGTAGATACCTACTGATAACTCACAAATTGTTTTAATTTTTCTAAATTTTTAATTTAAATGAAGCATCATTAACTGTAATGAGGTGTTATCTGCATTATAATAAGATGCATTTACATAAACTGTAATTACTTGTTAAAACATCGAAATATACATGAATATATACATTATCAAAACACAACACTTTCATTCGTATTTGTCACCAAAAAAGCTTTGAATTATCCTTATTACTCTTTTAAGATTTATTATTTAGAGCCAAAACTCGAATTACTGAGACATTACAGATATTTCAAGACTTTACAGATGACTAAAATTAAATGAATCAATTTTTATTCGTTACTCATAGATTAAATCTTAACTATTACTACATAATTTATCACACATTCCACTTTTTTTTTTAACCTTCTGTGAGTCCGTGACTAATAAATGTCTGTTGAATCATTCCTAAACTGCGACTTTAACAGATCCCACATTCTGATTTCATTCCCAAAACGTCAGAATGTCGTCAGAATACACCTTGTGCAAGTCTGAAACACCGTCACTTGACAACTATGTGGCTAAAATGAGTTCCAATTAATTTTTTTTACCGCCAAAACAAAACGTTCTTTTTTCTATTTTTTTTACTGCCACTGAGAAATCCTTTTGGCAACAGGTGACAACTGCCGCCATTTTGAATACTCTGGAGTGTGTTTTGTGTTAAGGCGAATGAAGTATTTGTGACCCATTTCTTAGCTTTCCTGGATCCATTCCAGGCTGTCTATTTTTATAAAAAGCCGTTTCGAGTCAGGAAACCATACCAGACTCGGCGTCCGTCGTTCGAATCCGGTGTATTTTTTACCGGTGTTTTTTATTCCACTTTCGTTCTCGTACAAGCAGTTTTATCGGCCAGTCACTAAAGTATCATTATTGAAAAATTAGAATATATACATCAATCCTCCCGATATTATCACTTTATTGAGTATGTTATTCTGTAAGGAATTAATTTTCTGTAAGGAAGTAAGGAATAATTGTATTTCTGTAAGGAAGCAGTATACAATTTCTTCACTTTCCATACTTTCTGACAAAACATCACTTGGCCCATTGTTAAGAGAACTTCAATTTAAACTGTAAATTACTTTGTAACCATAGATATCATAGTTAAAGTATTAGATTGGCAGATCACGTGACCTTCGATGCTAACGACGAGACGCGCATGGAGGCCAAATAAGAGGGCAAAATGGCCAGTGTTGCTGCCACTTTAAGGAGAAAAATACTACGAAAAAATGCCATAAAAAAATACTAGAAAAGGATTTAGTCACTAAAAAGATTCCAAAATGCAGCTAGTATTTTTGCGATATTTTTTTGTAATTTTAGAATTAAATGGTATTTTTTCGTAGTATTTTTCTCCTTAAAGTGGCAGCAACACTGGCCATTTTGCCCTCTTATTTTGCCTCCATGAGCGTCTCGTCGTTAGCATTGAAGGTCACGTGATCTGCCAATCTATCTTTGCCAATGCTGCCAATCTATGATATCTATGTTTGTAACTGAAAATTACGCATTAAATTACCATTAAATGACTTCTGAGTCAGTATTTAGTAAAATTTTCTGTGAGTCAATATCTCGTTCCTATCTGTAGCTTCAACACCTCAGCGTAGTTAAAAATTAATGCTATCAAGCCGTAACGGGGTTTTAATCTAAAGATCAAAAAATTTTAGTTATTAGTTTAATGTTTACTTATACTTGTTTAAAGCATTTATTTTGAAGAAACGACAAAAAAGCATTGTATTACGACACAAAATAAAATGAAGCGCGACTTCAAATTTAATAAATCAATTCAATAAATTACAGATTTTACATTAGCGTAAGGATGAAAGCAAAATCGACAAAATTTTTCGTGACTTAATGGCAATATATAAAGTTTCGGCATTTACCTGATCTATTATAAGGGGGTAAATTTAGAATAATAACATAATAGCTAACAACTGCAGATTTAATGGCTATAACGTGTTGTAATTGTTTTTAAACAATTACTTTTCCATATCATAATTCTGTACCTAATTAGGAAGATATCTCTTTCCGATGATATAAAATTTTAAGCTAGGCCTATTTCAACAAACATATGCATTATTTGCACACCCAATATGATGTGTGTGTGCTACAAAAACTATCTCCTATTTTCCTTGAACAAATTCGCAATTCGTTATGTCAGCAATTACTGATTTCCGCCACTGGGAAAAATCAAAAATCGCACGCTTGAAGAACTCCAAATTATTTTTTTCAAAGAAATGAAACTTTCATTGTTTATATTTCTGTTTTGTGTTTGAGTGATTGACACGAATACGGTTTCTTAAACAAAATTGGATACATTGTTGCCATTGTTTTTTTGACAGTCGATGGCAAACCAGTGCGAGATAAAAAAAAAAAAAATTCGATTCGGATATTCTTCTACCACTTTGTTCCAGTGACCTGAGAAAGTCGTAAAAGACCATCTTTTGTTTAGCACTAAGATGGCAATTTAAGATTTACCTAGTTTCAAATAAGATAGCTATCCACTTTCAAAAGTAAAAAAATGTTTCTTCATAGTGTCACTTACATTTCGATGATTTGACTTCCGTCTGAGTCGAAATTATTTTATTCTTAAAGTATACTTATTTATAAGAATATAGTTTCCAAAAAATATCATACAGCTTTCAAAAGCAATATAAGCGGTTTCAACACAATATTTTAAAATTCTAAGCATTATCCATGTAGTACATTTGCTTGGCAGCAGTTCCACAGAAATGAAAATAAGGTCTCAATGGGTTAATGAGTGTAGTGGGTGGAACATATCGTGACGTACCACCAATCACCGAAACACCAATAAATCCAGTAATTATCTACGTCACGTGAAACAAGCCAATTATTTTGAAAGCAATTTATTTGAATACTAGGAACACAGTTTCAAACAAGATATCGTACAGCTGTCCAAAAACTTTAACTATTTTGTCGAAATATTATTACTAATCAAACCGCTTTCCATATGCACTTTTGTTAGGAACATGTCCCATTCTATTATAATTCCAAGAATATAGTTGCAAATACGATATCGTGCAGCTTTCAAACACCATTAACTATTTTTTCGAAATTGCATTAATAATCTAACTACTTTTCATGCATTTATGTTAGGTGCCTGATACGCGTCCCATTCTGTTATAATTCCAAGAATATAGTTAGAAATAAGGTATCGTGCAGCTTTCAAACACCATTATTTATTTTTTCGAAATTGCATTAATAATCTAACTAATTTTCATGCACTTTTGTTAGGTACATACATGTCCCATTCTATAATAATTCCAAGAATATAGTTGCAAATACGATATCGTGCAGCTTTCAAACACCATTAACTATTTTTTCGAAATTGCATTAATGATATAGCTACTTTTCATGCACTTTTGTTAGGTGCCTGATACACATACCATTCTATTATAATTCTAAGAATATAGTTAGAAACAGGAATCCGTGCTGTTTCCAAACACAAGCTGTTTCTTATAATTCATATTGCTATAATTCTATAAGCATTATCCGTTTACTACGTGAGGTTTGGTAGCTTTTCCTAACGTTAAAATTCTATATGGTCTTCAAGGTAGGCGTCAACTCGATGTTGTAACGAATTTCTAACTAATCGTATTAATCAGTCATCTGCATATTAAGTCTGCACATTACTATTGCAGAAAGTGCTAGAGTAGTTTTTTTTTACTCTGGATAACAGGTTTCAGCATATTTGAAAGGCCATGCATCAACTTAACTAAAAAAAAATAAGCTAATATAGTGTCTAAATATTTTTAGGGTTGGACATGAAATACTTTTTTCATGTCAAATAGAAGCAACTTTAATGTGTGCCTCAACAATTAATGTGTAATCAACAATTAGAATGAGAATTTTTTACTTCTTTTGCTACTAATAGTCAAAATAAATAGGCTTGCAAACTGTTTTATCATTAAAATCGAATCTACAAACACATGTAATCCAGTCTAATAATAAATCATTGGGTGAAAACTTTAAAGACCCGCTTACTCGATTAAAAAAAGAAGGTTCCAAATCTGGGCAACGAGTGTTGCTGTTGCTGAGCATTGTCATTTGTTTGTAACTTTTTGTAGTATTGAAAATGTTTATCAGCGAGTTCTAACTCCAGTATAGAAAGCAAATTACATGATATAATTGATAACAACATATGCCAAATTTTGATTCTCTAGACATAAATTATCAATTTCATAGATCGATTCACGTGATTGATTCCATACGATAACAACTAATACCCAAAATTCGATTAGGGAATTACTCGATTCGAAGATTCGATTCAAATAACCGATTCATGAATCGATTACAAATCTGGGTAACGAGTGTTCTTGATGCCAGGCATTGTCTCGAAATGGTGTCGATCTTCAAGTACTTTAGATTTAACAACGTTATCGAGCAAAATGATCGAATCCCTGTTGGCAGCTTAACTTTCGCCATTGCAAGTCCTATTTACTACCTACTTTCGTTTCGCGGACCATTACGATGGTGGAACTAGACTTTGGACACGTTTTTCGAATTAAACTTTATTGTCCATTTTGTTGTAACCTACGCTTTTGTCTCTGTTAAGAGGGTGCATTGTCGACCAACCCGTTTGGTTTCGTTATTCGAAAGAGATCAGACGACTTTATTTTGCATTGTTCTGGAGTGGCTTTCATATAAAGATTCAAATTGGGATTTAGATTACGTAAGGATTTGTCTGCATAAGTGTGAATGCATATGCGTGATGAGATTTGATGACAGAGAAGAGTTTTGAAGTCGCAATCCTGTTATAAACTGTTGGCTGGAGATATGTTGAAGCATGATCTAGTTGACAACTTTTCATTGTTATAAAGAGCTTAAATAAAATAAAAATTATAGTTGACACCCTCTGAAACGGCTTAAGTGGGACCGAGGGCAAGCTGGTTAAGTGAAAATCCGGTTAAACTGCAGAAATTACATTATTTAAGCTGGTTAAGTGAAAATCCGGTTAAACTGCAGAAATTACATTATTTAAGCTGGTTAAGTGAAAATCCGGTTAAACTGCAGAAATTACATTATTTAAGGTTTTGGATTTACTTTTAATTGCGCGTTTATACATTGATGATATTTGCCTAAAAATAAATACCCAATTAAACTAACTGCCGACCTATAAACGGCCCGTGCAGCCAAAAATGTCCGACGAATAATACCCCGTGTAGAGGGAGTGGACGTTAAATATCCTCCAATGTCCCGACGCTGCGTACGATGTCGCCCTTAACGGTTCGGTTGCGTTGGGTGCCTACTCAGGTGTCGGCTCGTCACCTGACTGTGGTTCTAAATTATGACGCCCGTCGCCAATAGCCCTCGTGTAGCTCTAGTGCGACGATAATTCAAACTAAACTAAACCCAATTAAACTATGGGCTATTTTATTCATTGCATTAAAGCAATAAAAGTTGCATACCAATTTAAAATCCCTTTTTTTGTTGTTGTTAAAGCCTAGTTAGTTAGTTTGAAAAATCGTCGCACTAGCGCTACACGAGGGCTATTGGCGACGTGCGTCGCAATTTATTGTTAAAGCCTAAAAAAGCGGAAAATTGCCACATAATTTCGCCATTCTTTTATTAGCATAATAAGGATGAGGGATCGATAACGAAACAAGTCATTTTTAGCTATTTTTTTACATTTAAAGGATGAAAAAAATCGATTGTTTAAGTGGAAATCCGATTAAGTTGAAGCCTTCTTTAATGCATCTCGTTTGGTTCCAAAAACTGACTTATGTCTCGAATGTGGCATGTGTCCTTTTGGTCAATAAAGGACCAGCTTTGTAGTCTGTTACCCTATGCAGGTAGGATTTTGTTTCAGAAATAATATTGATAAAATAACACCCTTTGCACATGTAACGTTGTATTTGTTTACTGATACTCTGTTGATATATATCCAACACAGTTGTATTTCAAGATGGTTATAACAGGCAACAGAAAAGTATACTGTAGCGGTCCGCCGCACACGCAACCTCAAAATAACATCCGCTGATGCCGCTGATTTACTACTGTGTTGTGTTGGTTTGTAGACATGTATTTTCAGGCTTGTGTGCTTGGTCACAAAGACCCGCTTATAAACCATCGTCAAGAACGACGGACACGACATAACCCACGCATACAAGACAGATGCTGCCATCTATCGCCACCTCCACAATTTAGACATGTCCCTGAAGAGGAGGGAAATAGTCTCCGGGGATCTGTACCCGTGGGAAACTGCGCAATGACTGCCCACGGGACTTTCGCACCCAACAGATTTAACGAGCACGTACTCCGCATATACTCGACAAACACAAACATCCATGCCTTACCGGGATTCGAACCCTAACCCAGAGGCTCCAAAGGCTAGCTCCCTAACCGTTGCGCCGCCGGGTCGGCCTGTGTTGTGTTACTACCAGAAATCTAGATTATAACAAATATCGTTGTATATAACGTACTAGGTTTTTACCTTGAGGAGGCTTAAGGTGAACACTGGTTTTGTGTAATAACTTCGGTAACAATATACATACCAAAATACTTTTATACCATATAACACTCCCCCTTAACATCGTACCTCAACTTGAAGGTTCTGATGACTAACACAGCCAGAAAGAACGCCTACTGCCATAAAAACTTAGTCTAGTAAGTACCCAGATAGAAAAGAGGCCCACACACATTCTTTCGCGCCAATAACCCAAAAAAAATTTGGCCAACAATAATGCAAACATTTCTTTTTGGCTTCTAAGCTCATAAAAAGTTCAATCCCTTACATTCTTGCAGCGACCGTTTTTCAGCTGGTTCATTGTTGTCCGATTTTCTTTGGCGACGAATCTTCTTTGTCGTTTTTGGTAGGATCGTCTTTTAGGTGTTGGTTTATTGTAAAGGGCTTTTGGAATATAGGGGCTTACGCATTCTCAATGGCGGTTATGTTTGAGTGTATGATGGGTTTTTTGTTGGTTTGTTCAAGGTTCGGTAGGGTTGAATTTTATATCAGTTTTTATATGACTCACGTTTTTAGATTGCAAATGGATAACGAAATTCTTCAGGAGATTATATGATGCAATATAGATTAAAGTACTAGTTCTAGGGTAAAATCGTTATGTTTTTTTTTGCTGCTATTTATCTTCAATCCCCTTCAATTAACGACCTGGATTAAAAAAAACTAGTTGTGTGTAACACCACACGACTTTCATACACAACAAATTAATAAATTTAAAGGTATTTATATAACCTATAAGATAATTTCGATAACTTAAAGTTAAAAAGTTCTACGGCAGGCTACCCTTTGCGAATGTACGACTTTCCCAAAAACCTTATTATACCGTCCGACAGGTACTGGGAACTCGTGTACCAAATTTAAAGTCTGTACCTCTTTGCATTAATCAAAAATACCTTTAAAACCAAAAACGTTCTGTGTCAGCTATCCTTTGCGCATGCACGATTTTCTTCTAAAGCTTATTTTGGCGTACGACAGGTTATACACTCTTAAAACGAGCGGTTTTAACTCAGTCTGAGTTAATTTCCACTCCTTTCCGGTGCCGAAAATGCACTTCTCCTAAAGGAGTGGATTTCACTCTTTTGTTTTAAGAGTGTACTGGGAACTCGTTTATCAAATTTGAGTCCGCACCTCTTTTAGCTCGAGGTGTAGAGTGGTTTCAGACAGATATACACTCTGGCAGAAGGATTAGAGTACCTATTCCTACACATGCACTCCAAAGTGTGCATATGTTCAATTGGTGCTGATATAAAGTTACAAGAGATGCTCAGGGGTTGAGAGGTATTACGTGTCCGCCTCATAAGCCCAACTTTGCGGGTTCGAGCCCCGTCTGAGTCGTCAGATTTTCTGGATGGGAAATACGTGGGCACGCATGCCATATGATTATGTGGCATGTAAAAGATCCTTTGAGTACAAATTTGGCTTGGGATTCTCTCGGCAAAATTAAATCTCAGCATACTTTAACATCCACAGAGAGCTCACATTCATTGAAATCTCTGCATCAAAATTGGTAGCGAGAGTCGCCTAGATGGTGCCACAAAAAAAAATGGCTCTCAATTCTGGGGAATATGCCGAGTCTGCAAAGGCTTAGCCGCTAATAAAGCAGCTCCGTTGGAAAAAAAAATACAAGAACATCCACAAAAACGGATCTTTTTAGGTAAAAAGTGTAAATCGCCCCGCGGGCATAAAGGCTTAAACCACCTTTCGAACTTAGAAAAGGATTAATACAAGCTATCTCGAGTCCCGATCTCCCCATTTCTATCCACAGTGTGGTGTAGGGTATTTCACAAAAGAGCTTCTACAGTATATCTCGTTATATTCCGCAATCTGCACAGAACAATGCGCAATGGCTACGGAACTACGCTGGAAACTTGTGTATGCCGGTGGTACGTGACTTTCCAGGCTTCTCACTAATAAGTCTGAAAATGTAGAAGAATAAGGTTGTTTTAAGGTAGTAGTAGTCGTCCTGTTATTGTTGGATGTTAGCAGATGTGAGGCCTTGTGCGAAATGATTGAACCAGTGACAAATAGTAACACAAGTCTTAATCGAATCATAATAATGTAATTGGTCGTAATTAATTGAAACATAAAACATTAGCACTAGACGGCCATGGTTCCAAAATGCTGTAAGTAATTTTGACGAAATTTGACTTTCATATCTTTGTTTCATCTCATAAATGATGCTTTTAAACTTAAGCTCATTTTGAGCTTAAGCTTAATTAAACCTTCTCGAAATACTTATAATACTTTTTTCTACTTATTTAAATAAGTTTAGCCAATTTCCTCGCATTTCGAAAAGGTTTACATAAGCTTATCCGGTACGAAATATTTTAAAGTAAAGTAAATATCTTTATCAAACCAATGAATAATCAGTCCTGGGTTCGGATCGGACAACTTCAACTACGTTATTTGACTGCAGAGGCCTTCTCTAAAGGTTAGGTTAGTTTGAATTATCGTCGCACTAGAGCTACACGAGGGCTATTGGCGACGGGCGTCGTATTTTAGAACCACAGTCAAGTGCGCGACACCGAGTAGCACCACGCACCGTTTCTCTAAGAGTTTTGTCAATCCATCGTGATTTAAACTCTTACGCGTTGGCGACCTTCTGATTATGTTTAATAACAGGCGAAAAAGAACCAGCTATTCTCTAATACCAGGGAGGCGATGAGCCAATGTGTTATTTCCTTGAAGGGGAAACCGCTTGGAACCGGTTACTACAACCGTTGTACGGATTAAAACAATAGATGGTTTGAAATCTCTATTGGGGAATGATGTAACATACCTTCTGAATGTCCTCCTGTCTTCCTTGGATGAAGTAATTCGGCCAACTTTCATTCCTGCATTTACTGCGATCTGTACTCCGATTGCTGCTTTGTTCTCACTTCATAGTGATTAGTGATTAACGAATCGAGACTAGATAAATAATTTATGTCCATTCAGCATTTTTGTTGCCACTAACGACCTGAAACATGCCCATTCACTAGACAGTATTTATATTCATTTTCTCTCAAAAATTATAAGACAAATAATACCATATGATGAATTTGAAATTTGTTTTGGATTGAAATTTTCCGACTGTCTATTTCTAGCCACCGAGAGGAGCTTTAACGTAGCCGTATAAGAATCGTAATGTTAAACCGCGTTTGTAAGCTCTACCCAACGATCAAGTGACGTGGTCGACACCTGAGCCAGCACCGAAATTTCGTATGCTTACTGGTTATTTTTCGAAATGGCTATACCTTGTTTATAGCTCCGTTAACCCCAAACTTTCGGAATTCCTATGTAAAACGTTCTTTACTCCTATTTCCTAGTTTGAAACAAAAGAAAACACATTTAAAAAATAATGTTTACTCAAAGTGCTCGCTTTTGGGTCACACAAGCTCTCTCGCAAACTGAAACGAAAATTAAATTACATCCCCCGCTGATACGGCTTCGGGGCTAATGGCGGAACACTACACCAGCCATTACGCCAATACATATCCTTTTCGCCTAGTTGCTGCCAAAAAAGAAAAAGAAATAACAATTTTTAACAACACTTCACCGACATGCTAGAATTTTTTTTTATTGCGCCATTACTTATTTCTTGTATTTTTTCCTAAACATGATCCCTTATAACAAACCGCGAAAGAAATATTGTGGTTTTAAGGTTGCTGCATTCTAGTAACAGTGTCACCAATGAGGTTTTTTCTAAATATGTAACTCTCATGTTTTCATTTTTGCATTTCTTGCGATTTCATTGGTTGTTTTGATTTCATTTTCCAAGTGAGCTTTTTATCGCCTGCTTTTTATTATAATAGTTTTATTATAGCGTTATTATAAAATTCTTTACGTCCTACTAGTTTTTATTCCTGCTATTTATTAAACTTTATCGGTTTAAATTCAATCAATTTTCAAATATGCATAGTACTATTACCAATACATTAACCAACACCGCCCCGCGGCCAAAAATCCCAGTTTTATTAAAACTTCCATCTGTGCATATGCAATTTTTTCGAAAACCATAGTATGACGTCAGAAAGGTACTAAGAACTCGTGTGTTAGGTTTGAAGACCGTCGCCCTTTTAGTTCGAGCTGTAGAGTGGTATCAGACAAACAAAAAACCGGACCAATGTTCGAAATCACGTTTTCGGTATCAGCATCCTCCAAAACGTGTGGAAAACACAAAATCTGCGCATCGGATTTTCTATCCCATCTCAATACTTTCATTTCCTTGTATTTCATATTAGGAAAATAAAAATATCTCAAAATCGGGAGAAACCTGTTTTTAAATAAAGTATACGACATGTACTCACGAGAACTTACCAAAAAATACATTAGAGAGTTATTTTACCATTAAAATAATTAATAAGTATATATTTAAAGATATTAATTTTTTTATTAAAACAAAATTTTAGTAATTGTTCATAAACAATAGATGGCAGCACTAACGGCATGTAAATATCGAAACAAAAAATTAGTTTTAATTATAACTAATTAATGCCTTTAAAATTATACTTATTAATTATTTTAGTGACAAAATAACTTTCTTCTGTATTTTTTGGTAAGTTTTCGTGATATATGTCGTATACTACTTGTTACTTTATTCAAAAACAGGGGCAAAGTTTCCCCATTGGAATTGTATAGAGATCTGTTACCATACAAGACCCTTCAATCGTCCTTTTTTAGAAACCAAATCCGGCATGGCTTCCCCTTGTTGTGTTTACATTTTTCCCGGTGACGTCACTGCGGGGGCGCGGGAGTGCGCGCGCAGCTCACGCCACTTTGTCGATAAACAAAGTGTGACGTCACAGGGGGGATCGATGGGGGTATGCGACATCTCAACTCTGGGCCAAACGATTATTGTAGGTGTATGTGCTTGCGTATCGATTTGGACTTGAATCCAATACCACCCCCTTTTTGCCCAAAAGTAACGCAGGTGTATAAGGTTTTTATTTTCAAGTCCCGTTATGAACATTTTGTTTTTAATGGTATTGGGTGTTTACTATGTGTAGTTGTGGGTGGGGTAGCTTCCGGGTTGAGTGCACCCCGTTCATTCACTAGGGTTTGGGTTTATTGATTGGAAATGCGTCGCGCAAGAGCTACGGTGTGGGCTTGTTGATAGGGATTGTGGGTGGTTTTGGTGTGAAAATTTTAAAGAATGTGATTTTTGACAAAGTAGACTTTAGCTTAACCTCTTTACGACTCATTTTTCAATACCATTAATATCCTCATTACCAAATAAAAGAAATTTTATTTTCCCTTGGCAAATTTTTCGTGTCTTCCGTCGGTAATGATTTAAGGTTGAACTTGTAGGAGAGACTGCGAGCAATTTATTGGGTTTTTTTTATGATTGTAGAACAATATCAGAATGTAGAATATAATTTTTATATGCACAGACTATTTGAGAGGTTACATCTTTGGACACTGGGGGTTCCGCGTGAGGCTGACCACCTTACCGGGACATATGCCTAGCACCCCAAAGCCTTAGGTAACGTAAGCTGAAATGGGCACGGCAGGCCTTGGCCCACTAATGGGCTGCTGCGCCGAGGAGTACTAGTAGTACGTCTTTGGACTGATATTATTTGAAGGCCCCATTTTGAAGTAGAAAATATAAAACGAAAAAAATCAAGATAGATGAATAGCCTTAAAATTTGAGGCCTCTATTATATAAAGATCCAAGTTAAACTCCCCATTTAATTTGTGTGAGGACTGCAAATCCTAACTTAATTCATATACAGAGAAGTGCTAAATGCCCAGGGTGGGTTCAGAAATATATAAAGGGGAGGAGGAAGGTCAAAGTTGGAAAGTGATTGATTTTAATACACTTTTTATAAATATATCTAAAATTCCATCGTTAAATTTTGAAAAGTCAAAAAGTTTCAAAAGAGGGTAACAATACTATATTATTATTATAATCTAGGTAAGGATACAAACATATAACCTGGTGGTAGAACTGTCGTTTTTTTCAACATACATTTTTACACCCCTAACTTTCAGAGTTTCAATTTGTTAGGCTTTGTTAATTTTAAAATCTTAATTATTTCTAGGAGTCTTTTAAAACTATTTACTACATTTTTTGTAATTTAAATTTTAAATCTCATGCAGTGAAAATAAGCTTATACTTTTACCCATTTTTTTTTATCCCTCAATGGGTTATAATAAAGATATGCCTTACAAACGTGCGTAGCCGAAGAGCTCTTTATATGTACTCACTCTGTTATTTTCTCTTTTAGAGCCCCTGCCGCACGAAGTTGGTTTTCCAGTGCACATGGCCGGGCTGCTTACAGCGATACCACGAGTGCGAAGAGGTGGAGAGGCATGTCAGGACAATGCATCTCAAGTGAGTATTAGTTTAGTTTGAATTACCGTCGCACTAGAGCTACACGAGGGCTATTGGCGACGGGCGTCGTATTTTAAAACCACAGTCAAGTGACGAGCCGACACCTGAGTAGGCACCCAACGCAACCATTTAAGGGGGGCCGTAGTGAGCCTAGTGGTCAGCGTCTCGGGATCGGAAGGTCCTGCGATCGAGTCCCCGTACCACTGAAGACCTACCGAGTATATGCGGAGTACGTGCTCGTTAATCTGTTGGGTCCGAAAGTCCTCAAGTTCCCATACCAAATCAATACTCTGGGGTGACAAGCCAATTCTGGGGATCCTCTAGTTGGCCTCTGTCTCTAAAAATTAGATGGATCCACTTATGTGTGTGTGTTGTCTGTTGGGTCTGTCTTACTTGACGAAGGTTTATAAGCGGGTCGCTGACCAAGCACACAAACCTGAATATATATGTCTACCAACCAACCAACCATTTAAGGGCGACATCGAACGCAGCGTTAGGACTTTGAATGATGTAAGAGATGTGTTGTATAGCGTGCACTCCCGCCACAAGGGGTATTATTCGTCGGACATTTTTGGCTGCACGGGCCGTTTATAGGTCGGCAGTTATTTTGGCGATGTCAAGTGAGTATTAAAAAATGAAGTTAAAATTTCCATTTTTTTATTGACAGAGTTTTATAAACAGTGTTTGCGAGTTAGTTAGAAAAACTATATTCAGTGGAAGCCATAAAGCTATCAAAATCTAACGTGGAAAAAAATCATTTATTTAAAGCAACTAAAATCATGACTAGTTTAACAGAGCACACAAGTTTCACAGATAGCGCAGGATTTATATACAATTACATTTTCTTCTCATTTACGTATAACATCGTATTCTTTAAACTGATTCTTTTGCTAGGTAAATAAATAGGTTCAGTTCGTACATAAAAAATGAACAACCAATAAAGAAAATAATCCGAAACTCTGTGATCGACCTTACATAAAAATTACTCAACAAAATTTATTCATTAAAAATTGATTACTTAGAATATGTCAAACTTGGAAGTAAATACTCTTATATCCTAGTTCGAAGGACCTGACTTTTGGCGTTGAAATATAAATAATTTAAAAGTTTTAGCGTACTCAAACATGTGTAAAGAAATGAATTAAATTAAAATTAATTTTTTTAAGAAACATTAAATATATATTGTTTTTATTTATTAGTTCTAGCAGTAAAATAATTATATTTTTGTTCGAAAAGTCTTTATTAAAAAAAAGTTTAAGTGGTAACGTGACCCCTTAGAAAACTATTTAACTTTAAATCGAATACATGTGCTCATCTAGTGCCTGCGGCTTTGTTTCCACCTTGCCAAATTGTTCAGATTTATTGTTTAAAAAAATTTTAATTAGGAATATATTATGTTTTGAAATATATTTGGTTTGAACCCTCGGTGTTGAAAAATATTCAAACCCAAATTTGAATGCAAAATACTAAATTATAGTGCTGCCATCTATGAAGCAAATATAAAGCAAAAACTGATTCTACATTTTACACTTTTAATATAAACAAAAACTTTAAATTTATAAAAAATATCAATAAAATTAATAATAAAAATAATGAAATTAATAATAAAAAATAATAAAATTATTAATTATAAATATTAAAATATAAAAAATAAAATTAATAATGAAAATTAAACATTTTTTTTCTCAACGCCAGACGCTGCATGGACGGTGGCAGCGGCGACAGCGAAGAGGGCAGCAGCGACCACGAGGAAGAATTTTACTACACAGAGATGGAGGTGGACGGGACCGAGATCCAGTCGTCCATCTATTCCAGTTCCGTGCCCACGCTCAGCCACCTCGACATGGCAAGGCCAGCACATGAAGACCCAGAGTACATTAGGAGGAGTGCGGCGGCGGCACAGGTAATGAAAATTCCAATTTAAAGGGGAATGACCGCGGGTCTTCAAACCAAAGTGCCAATTTGGTCTTTGGAAGAATGGACAACTGGAACGTCCACGCCTACGGTGAAGTCACAGCTACGTGAAGCGTCATTTTACAACCCACAAACAAACCACTTTGCAGCTAATTCGTTCAAATTAAAACGGGCACTTCTATGGTGACGTCATAGCTACGACATGGTTTTTCCACCCCACAAAAAAAAAGCCTTCCCCCTCGGTCGAATCGTCTATTAATTTTGTAGGTCCTTTGAGTTTTGGATTAACGAAGTTTGAAAATCGTATGGTAATTTAATTTGGAAAAATCGAATAAAATATGAAAAAGTTTTGTAAGAATTAAAGTGAGAATGAGAGGAATTTTTTGTTCTTTTGCGAAGTGATAACGGACTATTGAAAATACAAAATTGCAATCTTTTTTCATCCAACTTTTAGCATGTAAATTTTTCTATGAAAAGACTTATTCGCTATCCTCAATAATGAAAACCTCTAAACGGCTTATTATTTTTACAAAATTTGCTATAATTTGTCCATAACTAACCCAATTCTTTTGTTTTTGTGTAGGTGATGGGCCCGAGTTTCACACAGGCTGCTCCCATCTCCATCCCGCAGCTGCAAAAATCTGCAGCTTGGCATCTCCATGGTTACGCTGCCAGCGCCCCTAGTAACATGGTAAGACAACTCTTTGTTTTCTAAAGCTGCACATACTGGCGCTGCCAGAAAGAAGGCAGTATCTGCAATTTTGGTGTTTTTGAGTTATTAACATTTAGACACATAAAATGGATAATCTATTTTATGATAACCCAAAATGCTTAATATAATTCATAGTTAAATCTGCATATTCACAAACTTATGCAGGTACGTTATATTTGGATTTGATGACACGAGTTTTCTTCGTTTTCTCAAAACTAAATTTTTGCAGACACGTTCTTTTTTTCTTACAGCGGCAGCATAGCCCTTTACAACCCCTTTAGATGCCACTGATTTAAGTTTGCTTGGTGTTTTATCCAAAAAAATGCTAGGTTTTTTATTGAAAAGATACCTTAAGTAACTACTAAACATTCTGTGACCCACGAAATCAATGTAACCAAGAATTTACTTTACGATTTCTATTCTAAAACCCCTGTAACTGACTTCATGATAAACCACGGCCAACTTCAATAACAAGGCCAGAGAAGCTCTCCCAAACATGAGCGTAGACGGAAATTTTGACGTCACTGTTCCCAGTGCCGAAGATCGGGAAACTAGTTCGGACGCATTCGGAACCCTAAAATTGTGGTTCCAAACAGGTTTCGAGACAGGTTGTCTTCATCTTCGGAACAACGCCACTCGGAACTATGACGTCAAAATTTCCGTCCCCGAGCTTGTTTGGGAAAGCTTCTTCGGCCTTAGTAGTTGAATAAGGCCGTGGATAAACCCACAAGATTTTGTGGGTCCGGCATTAAAGGGATACACGGTGGGACAGGCAGGGGAACTTTCAATCCATCAATCCATCCACTTTAATTAAGTTAAAAGCAAAATGTGTGTAGTAACAGGACGGTAAAACAAAACATCCATTTCATGAATATCAGGTATCAGGAAGAAAAAGTAACCATATACAGGGTGAAGCAAATAAAACCGGCCCCAACGTGGAGATAAGAATACGACATAAATGTTGCCAAGTCAAAACCAATACAAAAACAGGTTTGCTAACATGAAGCCATTGATCGCTTCAATATTAAGCCCAAAAAAAAGCTTGGCGACTTATTTGCCGGCAACTACGCTATGGTTTGAAAAGCTAGTTGAAATGAAATATAAACAAGGTTTGTAGAGCTGATCAAAAAAAGTTCCCACTAGTGATTATTTCGGTTGTTATTTATCGTAGAGAATCGGACCTTTTTGTTTTTGTTACTACAAAACATTCTAAATTGATTGCAAGACAAAAAAAAAATGCATAACAAGCCGTCTTCATACAATACACACTACGATCTGAACTGGCCAATAGTCCATGAGTAGCTCTAATGTGATGCTAATCCAATCCAACCAATGCAAAAACAGGTTTGTCAAGTGAAATCATTGCATGCTTGAATCATCTTTTATTTCCACTTGAAAGCTTTCAGGCGGCTTCAAGAGTTTTTAACGCCAAGCATTTCAACGTATTCCTATCTCTAGACCGCTTTTATTTGCCTCACCCTGTAGAAGGGCAATAGCGGTTGACATCCTTTTTAGCCAAAGTTCGCGGAAGTATTGAAACATTTCTAGGCAATGCAAGTCCACATTTTCGTATCTTTTTGCATCACTCTGATAAATATACCTTTGCCCACTAACATATTTTAAAGTTGATCTAAATCATTGTGGAAAACGATTTGACTCATTATTTTTACAAAATATCCTTAAAATTAAAAAAAAAATTGTTTCCTAAATCAAGTAAGATAAAATTAAACGTTTGCTTCCATTTAATAAATATACATTGGTCTTTTAAAAAGGAGTTTTCTTATGCCTTTCATCAATCAAAATAATAAAAATATTAGGTCATTATTTTTACAAAATATATAATCAAATCATTAAAAAGTTTTTTTTCATAATTGGATGAAATTATATGTTAAAGTTATATCTTTCTGCATCTATTGGAAAACACGTTTGAAAGAGTTTTTATTTTATCTTTTGTTACTATTATAGCTAATAAATTAACTCATTATTTTCACACAATATTCTACAATCAAAATTTTGTTTCCGGAAGATGTCAAAAATAAATGAAATTAAATATTTCTACATCCAGATGATTTATGCATCTAAGACCCCAACAAAATCCGATACACATATTCTTCAGATAAATATTTTTTCAAACATATTTCAAAGTATGATTTGCAAGTTACTTAAAAATTTATGTTTAGTATTTGCTGAGAGACTCCTTCCTCACTTTTTCATGAAAATTGAGGTCTAAAGCCCTAAAGATACCAATGTTTTGCTTCTATGAAAGCAAAAATAGGCTGTATCCATTTGTTGTAATTAATAATTCATTGTAGCATCAGTTTTTAATGTGAAATACCTTTAAAATTTACTACTGAAAAACTTTTTGCAAGAATTCCGAAATCGTGTAGCCGATTTCGTTTTTCGAATCCGATTCCGATGTTCACAAAATATCTTTCACTTTAAATGTTAAGTTACTGGATGTTTAAATTCCTAATCCGTTGTTCTCTTTAGGGCTCCCCCCAGAAATGCATGCGTCTGAGCATCAAGTCGACGCCTTCCCCTAGCAAGGCGTCTTCCCCGCTCCACCGCCGGACCCGGTCGGAAAGCCGCAAATGCCGGAAGGTGTACGGCATGGAGAACCGCGACATGTGGTGCACCCAATGCAAGTGGAAGAAGGCGTGCACACGATTCACGGACTGAGGACAATTACGCGGCAACAAAAGACTGACGAAATTCGAAAAGAGAACTCTGATCTGGAGCATGATCTGTTTTTCCCTACGCTCTCAACTGGATGGTATACTTACAACAAAAAAAAAAAAAATCGAAAGACTTTGATGACTTTTATTTTGGTTGAGGGTTTGTATTGCTGTTATTTTGTGTTGATGCAGTCATAAATTATAATTTATATATTTTTTCATTGCGTATATATAGATATTTTATTATTATTATTATATTACTATGTGAAGTTCATCGGGAGATGCATTGAAATGACTTAAAGGTCGCGCTATAAATGCTAATTAAGTGCAATTAATTGCTTGGTGTTTAATATTGCTGTATTGTGTTTGATTCAAATGATTGATATTATTTATATAGGTACATAACAAACTATATTGATTGTGCTATTGTGCATTTTAGTGTTCCATCGTACTGATAATGGTGCGATGCATCAAGTATTCGTTTATTTTTTGTAATGTAGGGGGGGAAAAACTAGATCTCAGCAGACCGTTCTACAACCAATCGGACTAAGTCCTACATATGCAATATTGGTCACTCCTTGTGATATCTAAACAAGACCAGGCAATACGTCAAAGTAACTCAACTCACCCAATTCGATCACTACTGTTTGAACGACAGGTCAGCATATTTATATAAATACAACTACTGTACATAGTATGTCCCCCTATATTTTGATTGCTCAAATCTGTTTTGGCCAATCATGAACGGTGATTATTATAGACTTTTTATATTTATATGTACATAAACCTCGTTTAGTCTATTTGAATTTAGTATATATAGAGAGATATTATATATTATATATGTGTAGAAAAACACATCAAACCGAAAGTGTAAAGAGATTTTATTAGGCTTGCAGCTGTTAATTTTTATATGCGCCGCCAGATGGCAGCATGCTATTTGTTTTGCCGGTTCGCATCCTGGTTGATTTGTTGATTGACCTGCGTGAGCTACGAATATGACGAAATATTATACCAATCACTGCCTAGTCAATATTTTATGACCAGTAAAGTTACTCGACTTGTTCGTTTACTGCCATTTATTTCTTAGTTATCGATTTAAAGATTATTTTACATTAATTTTTTAAAGTCTTTTTCTAAAGTTAAAGTATTTATATTTAAATAAAGTTTAAGCTCTATATTTAGATTTTAAGTAAACAAATACGTGTTTTAATTAGTTTTAATGGGGCTAGAATGTCATCCTGTCAGCCGATATCCAAACACGTTCAATCCCAATTTCAACGGATTCCACAACTTCGGAATTCTGGCTTGTCAGGATTTTGAGTTATTCGGAATTCTGGCTTGACAGGATTTTGAGTTATTCGGAATTTTGGCTTCATGGGATTTCGACTCAGTCGGAATTCTGACTTAGATTTCTAAATTCTCTGGATTCCGACTTGCTGGGATTTAGAACACTCAGGATTTTGGTTGTCGGGATTATACTAGTAGCTCTTTCTATTCTTAAATATTTTTTAATAACTTTATTTTTACCGGCGAAGACATGAAAGAAGTTTATTGCTGCCATTGAAACAAGCTCAAATAAAACTCGAGAGACAAATCCTAAAACATAATGGGTGAAAAGAACACTGAAGAATATATACTTAAAGCCCGAATATATACTGACGAAACCGACTGTGTTATAAACATTTAATTAAGCTATACTACGACATTCGTAGTATATTTACTGCCAACCGAATAAGAGTGGCAACGACTCTAAACGGGACAAAATATCGTCTGCAAATATGGACAAATGCTTTTTCAAGTGAGATATATGCTAGTTGTACCTGAATTTAATGGAAGGGCAACCAATGAAGATATATATGTCCCATGTATTGTAAATGTCGTTTGAAGAGAAATTTATTTAAATTCATGTCATATTTCAGCGTATATATCTATTTTATGTGTTTTAAAAGATGTTTTATTCCATTATATATAAATATATGTATTATTGATGTTGTCAAGTCGTAGTGATGTTAGTTATATTGTGATCAAAGAGTATTGAAAAGTATAACATTACTTGGGAAAGAATGCAAGCCATTTAGTACATAAAAAAGAACCAAAGAAGAATTAAAACTTTGATTTTTTTTATTTCATTAAATTCTATCTATTTTTCATATTCGTTCTTCTCGAATATAAATACATCTAAAAATTTATAAGTGATCAATTAAAAAAAATTAGTTAATTTTTGTTTAAATATAAGCACAGTTTTTGTTCTTATTATTAAAAATGGAATTTTATAAAAAGGTTTCCATGATCATGTATTTGCTACATCTTCCCTCGTGCTTTCGATACTCTTTGATTTTGATAAAAGAACAAGGCTTTAAATATTTTTCCACCTAGCGTTTGCGTGAATTCCAAAGCAATAACTCGCAATAATTAAACATTTATGCTTTTTGAATGGCAACAGTTTGAATCGGGAGGATATTTGCCAGAGAAGTTTAAAGAATAAAGTTTTTGATTGCATTGTTTGAAATAAGTGATCATATTATGTAGTTACGACAAAGTAACTTAAGTACAAAATGTCATTATAATTAAGTTTTTATTAATTATTCTTAAATGCATATACCAACGTTTATGAGTTTTAGATAAATCGGCTTTAAACCTTTATTGAAAAGCGTTATTTTATTAGTAAATTAGTTTAGAAATATTATTAATATAAGATTTTATTATTGTCCATTGTGTTAAGTTCAAAATAAACCTTAACTTTATTAAAATGCGTTATAAATAGTATTTTAGGAATATTATTAATATAAGATTTTATTATTGTTAATTTTTAAGTTGAAAATGTAAACTAAATTGTCCAATACAATCAACAACATTTTAAAATCTTTTTTGCAATTTTATATATTCGAAAATTAAGTAACCTATTTTTTGTAAATAATTCTACGTATCGTTGAAACCTGTTTTATAACACTGTTATTTCGAAATCACTTACTTTCGACAATTGCAATAACTAAAAATGGGAAAGCTTTGAAGATGGCAATCTTGTTGGGGCCTTGTTCTTTGTTAACCAAATGTTATATTTGCTGCATAATTTATGTGTCACGATATTTTAGCACACGCTTTTTCGCAATATCCCAGTTTCCCCCTACATAGTAATTTTTTCCGTGCCAAATAAATAGAATGGCAGTATTTTAGATTAAGTTTGCTCTATCTCCTGTATACACCTGCAAAATGTAAATTATGAAATGAGAAAAATTTACTATTATGATATGTAATAGCATTTTAAAAGTGCGTTTTAATGCGGACAGCTTATTTAGTTTGTTGGTTAAACATCAATTAGAGATTTTAAAATTTGAACTTTTTTTCGTTAACGTACTTACATTAACATTCAATTAAATTCTTTAAAAATTTTCAAAGATTTTTTTTAAAGTAATTTTGTTGGTTAGAGGTTTTTAATTTAAATGCTTGTGGGACATTTTCCGTAGTTTTTCAAAAATTCTTTTTTAGCTAAATTAACCAATACTTTAAAAATTTATGAATTTAATATTTTGTTAATATTTTAACGTCAGCAGCAAAATATAATGAAGCTTTTTTTTTAGTTTTGATTTATTAATGGTTAAATTGCTTTTTTCTTTAAAATTCCATCTATTTTTCCTCAACTCATAATTACGAGGCATCTATTAGCTACAATGAAGCTCTTCACGCGACCCAGAAACAGGTATCCTCAAATGTGCTTTTCTCATTGCATAATTTACTAACTATCGTAGAATAGTTCGTGAATATTCTTGCATGCACTTTAAAACCCGTCTCAGGCAGTGAATACATGAACATTTGTAAATTGTGCTCAAAGTGATAGTTCATATTCTAATAGCCTCGACAACGGCGCGTCTGGGGCTAGAATTGACTTTGAATTGTTATTAAGGGAAGAAGATAACAACGATGTGATCCTATTTTGTAAAATGACTGATATAAATAACTATGTGTACATATATTTGGATTTGAAAAGCTTATATGCCATGTACATTGGAGAAAATTGGACAAAAGTCATCTACAAAATTATTTACATTTGTACATACAAGAACTTAAGTATTGTTTTTTGTGATTATGCTAAGCTGCCAGTTTGTTTAGTTCGTAAAAAAAAATTAATAATTATTTTGATTTTAAGTATAGGAGCTTTTTTTTTAAATGTATTATACAAAATTAATTAAATTTAGTACTTTCATTCGTTAAAGTTATTACGTAAAGCTATACTAAATGTTCATGTTAAAAAATTCTCTAAAAAAAATCCTGTTGTCTGATATTTAAAGTTTTTAAGCCGCTATTAACTTTAACGCACATTTACTAAGGTTAAAAAAAGTGGTTGGCATAAAGGAAAAATTAATGAGTGTTTTTGAGCATTTCATACCTGAAAAAAATATTGTCTTGTGGTTTTAAAATTTTGTATACAATCATTGATTTGTTAATTATTTAAACCATTTTTTATTAATTATTTTTTTCCATTTTATGAAAAAATGCAAGTGCTATATTGAGATCAAAGGATAAGTTTAAAAAATGTTTTTTACTGTTATGGTTTTTTGATAATTAAATATAATTTAATATCTAATAAATTAAATAATTTAATACCTAATAAATTAAATAATTTATTATTTAATAAATTAAATAATTTAATATCTAATAAATATTTAATATATAAAATATAATTCTTAATTTATAACTTTTTGTTTCCATGTAAATTTGAGCGAATATTTCGATTTAAAAGAAAAACTGCAGACGTTATCAATGCTTGTCTGGGCAATTCTAATATTTTTTTTATTCTCTGTAAAATCTAGTTTATTCTATTATTTAATTCACCTGAGAGAATGTTTCGATTTTTTTAGACATTATCAATGCTTATCTTTGCAATTAAAATACTAATTTAATAAACCTGTAAATGTTAAGTTAATACTTCTTTGCTGCAATTAGTTTCGATGCTAATAATTTAATTTACAGTGTATTTGAATTCCTGTCACTTCAAGAGATTTTATTTGACAATGCTGCAATACATTTTTCTTACAATTTAACGAAGGAAAAATTGAAAATACTCTTATGAAATGCTCATTGGACGCCATTCAGCTACTAAAAATGTTGAACGAAAAACTCAGTCAAAGATCTTAAAAACCCTTGTTTCTTCTTCCCTCACTGTACATAACATTGTTCAAATATGTAAATAAGATATAAAGCTATCGTCCACTAATATATTAAAACTAAATGTATTGTACCAGTAAATCGTTATCATATCATGTTGCTCTGTATAAAGCTAATATTTTCATTTTATTGCAACTTGTGGATAAATATATGTATTTGTTTGTTTTTAAAAAAGTTTTAAAATATTTTTTTTCTGTTTGGTGTGTATATTATGAAACTATTTCTCCTATTTTCAAAAAAAAAAAAAAAGATGGACAGAAGTTTGGGGGGCTAATAGAAATTAACTGTGATTTGTAGTCGTTAAATGTGAAAAGATTTTAATTATTAGATTTTTTATTTAAGTGATATTTGATGTGGTAAATGGATAGACTGTTTATTTAAATTGTAATAATGAATCTTTCAAAACTTCAACTTTAATTTTCACTGAATTATTTCAGAACGTCTATGTTTTAAAGTGAAATTTGTAATTTTAGGGATAATATTGTTTCCATATTTAGTAAACTAAAATTCACTTTGCTAAAAAAATTTGAGAAAAAAAGAGTTTTCCTCAAAATTTAAACAATAACTTAAAAATTGGGATTTGTCTTTTGTTCAATTTTTTTTTCCATTTTAGTGAATGATAAACCTTTGTGTTAGAAATATTTGTAAAAGTTTTAAATACTGGTTGTGGTTCATGTATAAATGTCTATTCTAAGTGTTGTTTAATCTTAGATAACACCGATCACTATGCAAATCTCTAGGCTTATCCTAAAGGCACAAACATAGAGCATGTCTGAGAAAAAAAGACGCAAGAACTTCGAATCAAACTGGCAAATCGCAGACTGTGCAAGATTTTACTAAATGGCCACCAGATGGAGTTGTCAATTTATTTTATTTTAATATTCGTTGGCAGACGATAATTTCAGAGCTTGAATTTTTTTTTTATTCCATAAATTTTGCGTGTTTTGAAATTCTAAATTTCATTCTAAGCTTTAAGATAATTTAATTAAACGAAGAATGTAATGGGTCCAGTAAATTTAAAAATATCTGTTTAAATTTCAAAGTAATAATACATAACACATGTTCCAGAAATTCCTTAGATAAAAATTGCAATAATCGTCTGCCAGCGACCACAATTATCTTGAAAGTGATGACGTATTTTGAATTCATCCAATCTCAACCAACGTTGGTCGTATATCTTGAATATCATGAATATCAGCATATTCTATGCAATTTTCGCATTTAAAAATGCCGGGCTCTCTTGCACAGTCCCCAGATTATATTTTGTGATCTCAGTATTTATTTTTTTCTGATCACTCTACATATATTTTCTTATTAAAGATGCAGAAATTATATTTTCTCCAAGACACAGTAACAAAAGAATACTTCTTTCTTGTCATTTCAGGCATTATTCATAGTTAGTGTGTTTTGTAAAGTTTCATGTTTATACCATAATAATAAATAAAGCTAAATTTTTTGTCTATTAAAAATGACTTGTGTATTTACTTTTTTACGTAATTTTTATGTCATAATTAAAAATATATGCGCTTCTACCATATTTTGGGTTACATAATTTTAACTTATCTCTCTCCATGCACGATATAAATCATCTTAAACATTAAGGTTATACATTTCTATAAATCATAATTGGTCTTTATAAGTGTCCTTACTTTTAAAGCGAGAGTATTTTAGCCATAAAATAAGAAAGGAAAACTAAAACACTTAACAATAAAATAATAAACCGTAGAATAAAATGGATCTATTTGTTGACTAAGCAAATATTTTATTATATCAAAATTGAAATGCAAATACATACTTACATCTAAACTTATGATTTAAAATTAAACATTTCGTAAAAACCATAGATATCATAGTTAAAGTGTTAGAAGGGCAGATCACGTGACCTCCAATGCTAACGACGGGACGCGCATAGAGGCCTTATAAGAGGGCAAAATGACCAGTGTTGCTGCCACTTTAAGGAGAAAAATACTACGAAAAAATGCCATTTAATTCTAAAATTTAAAAAAAAATACTAGAAAAGCATTTCAAGTCACTAAAAAGATTCCAAAATGCAGCTAGTATTTTTACGATATTTTTTTGTAATTTTATATTTTATTTTAGAATTATTCTAAAATATCGTAAAAATACTAGCTGCATTTTGGAATCTTTTTAGTGACTTGAAATGCTTTTCTAGTATTTTTTTGGTAATTTTAGAATTAAATGGTATTTTTCCGATGATGCCGTAGCATTTTTCTCCTTAAACTGGCAGCAACACTGGCCATTTTGCCCTCTTAAAACGCCTCCATGTGCGTCCCGTCGTTAGCATTAGAGGTCACGTGATCAGCCAATCTAATACTTTAACTATGATATCTATGTAAAAACCATATGTATAACCATAGAGATAGAACCTATAGTTAAAGTATTAGATATCAAAAATTACAAAAAAATACCATAAAATATTAAAAAAGCGTCAAAAGTCACTAAAAAGATTCCAAAATGCAGCTAGTATTTTTATGGTATTTTTTTGTAATTTTAGAATTAAACTGTATTTTTTCGTAGTATTTTTCTCATTAATGTGGTGGCAACACTGGCCCATTTGCCCTCTTATTCTCATCTCCATGCGCGTCCCGTCGTTAGCATTGGGGGTCACGTGATCCGCCAATCTAATACTTTAACTATGATATCTATGTGTAAACACTAACAACAAATATGTTTCATGAACAACAAGTTTAAAAGTTTTTTTTGTTGTATTCCTTAATTAATTTTTTAACATTGTTAGGAATAAAACGTTTATATTTATTTTATCATCGATACTTTAGTTGAAGCAAACTCTCATAGATGGCAGCAGCAAAATAAGGTTTAGGAGGAGCATTTCTGGAATTTTGATGCTGCCATCTAGGATATATTGGTTCAACTAAACTAATTTTTTAGAAAATGAGTGAATGAATTCTTTATTGGGTGAACAATTTATACGCATTTCTAACGAGCAAAAATATAATGAAGTGATGAAAATATTGAGTATTTCTTATATTTTAACGTTTTACACACTTAGCTTTTAAATGTATACAGTTTAAAAACAATTCAATTCCTTTCAGACGTTTTTGGTGCTGCCATCTGTTTAATTTAAATAGTACTAATTAAAATGTAATAGTTTGATTTTTTGGGGACATTGGTAGTAAAAAAATATTTTTACAATTTCTATGAGAATAATATGTTTTTTTGTTATTATGCATATTCCGTCAAAAATACCTAGCTAATAGGCTTGACGTCATCCTAGTAGACCGATTTTGTAGTTGACTAATGACCTTTCTTAACTCGTATTATCTTTAAGGTAAGAAGAATCACACTCTCATTGGTCAACACCATAAATCGGTCTACTTATCTTACGTTATGTTGCTTAGTTCTTGGGCTTTCTAATTTAGGTGTTCTTTACTGTTCATAACTATTTTCTCTTACAGCATGCGTTATGGAGATGGAAAACCGTGCGCCATATGCGATTTTAAAGGTATTTCTCATAGATATCTTAGTTAAAGTATTAGATTGGCAGATCACGTGACCTCCAATGCTAACGACGGGACGCGCATGGAGACCAGAATAGGAGGGCAATGGGGCCAGTGTTGCCCTCAGTTTTAGAAGAAAAACGCTACGAAAAAATAAAATGTAATTCTAAAATTACACCATACCATAAAAATACTAGCAAAGTGTTTCACGTTATTTTTATAGTCACTAAAAAGATTCCAAAATGCAGCTAAAATTTTTATGGTATTGTTTTGTAATTTTAGAATTAAATGGTATTTTTTCGTAGTGTTTTTCTCCTTAAAGTGGTGGCAACACTGGCCCCATTGCCCTCTTATTCTGGACCTCCATGCGCGTCCCGTTGTTAGCATTGGAGGTCATGTGATCTGCCAATCTAATACTTTAACTATGATATCTATGGTATTGCTGGAAAATGAAAAGAGATGCACTTCAGATTTAGTGCACGAGTTCCAAGTACCTGTCGGACGTTATAATAACGTTTTGAGAAAATCCCTGCATGCTCAAGGAGTAACATGCATAAAACGTTTTAGGTTTTAAAGTTATTGAATTTACCTTCTAGGGTATAAAATCACCTTTAAATGAATTTATTGAGTGGTCATTAAAAGTCGTGTAGTGCTACACACCCCTTGTTTTTTTTTTACAAATCATATATCAAATATTGTTGTAACTTGTAAAAAAAGCCCAAATAGTACTTATCTTATTCGTTTCAAATCAAAGAATAAATCACTAGAAATACTTGTTTTTTTTTTATTTAAACTAAAGTTATACAATGACGTTTAGTTAGTTTTTGACTTCATCTGTCGCTGCTGCAAGTAATTTGTCCATTTTCGCTATTTCTCCGGACACGAACTTCGACTTTTCCATAGTTAGCATGTTCTGGAAAAGTGAACTTTATTCTAACTTGCTACATTGCATGTAACAAAAAATATAAAAAAGTCAATAAAATTTAGGAATAATGTTATGACATTCAAATCAATGTTTTGACATGTTTTATTTTAAATAATGAAACATCATTTTAAATTGTAAAAAATTATTTTTCGCGATTTTTCACCGTAGCTAAATGAACTCAGAAAACTATTACGTGATAAATTGAGCTTACAATTAAAATGGCTGGAAAATGTGTTTACTAAACGAACTTTCATTGGATGAAATTTGGTGTTCCATGTCTATTTCAAATTTTCTCCATGTATTGTATACTTCACATTGTTACAATATTTTGACAGCTGGTTCTCGTATTAAATAATTCTTAATCGGAACACTTTTATTCAACCATTCTGTGTAAAAAAAGTATTACAACTCATTGTAATACTTTTGCTGTAGTTTTGGTCTCCCTTCCTCAGAAAAGATATAGAGTTGCTTAAAAAAGTTCAGCATAGGGCTACAAAAATGATTAAGGGTTGGTAGACATATTTTCAGGCTTGTGTGCTTGGTCACAAAGACCCGCTTATAAACCTTCGTCAAGAACGACGGACACGACATACACACATACAAGACAGATGCTGCCATCTATCGCCACCTCCACAATTTATACATGTCCCTGAAGGGGAGTGATTAAGGGTTTAATCTGGTATCGATTATGATAACAAATTGAGATCTTTAAACATTCCCTGGAAAATAGTTGAACAAGGGGTGATTCAATTCAGTTTTTCAAGTTCATAAAACAGGGAGACATGGAGGGCTTAGGTTTTACCTGAATTAGCCGGACCAGAGGACATGATCAGAAATTGAATAAATCGTGCTTTAGAAGGGAGGTAAGGAAACATTATTTTTACAATAGAGTTGTCAATGAGTGGAATGCTTTACCAGATTATGTTGTGTATTCGAAGAGAGCAAAAGAATTTAAAAAGAATCTCGATAGTCATTGGAAACTGGTAAAGTATTATATTTATTTTAGACCAATCTTGCTGGCCTGTTGTTGCTCGATAATTTTTGTATTTGTATTCGAACTTGCCAGTCTTTCAATAAGACACAAAAACTTATTTTACCTTCAGAGATGACCTGATGTTTGGTGACAGCTTAAGGATAGTAACACAGCCCCTGTTTGAAAAAAAAAGTATATTTGAATAGGTTTTAGTGTAAACATAGCAATTATTATTATAACTGTTCATACTGTCAGTGAAATGCAAAACTTTGGCGAAATATTTTTCGCCAAATACCTTAAACTAGCATTTTTTTAATACCAGGACTTTTTATTTCAAAGTATATCTCGATGATTTAATTTTATGTAATATAAGAACAACTCAAATACGGCCGACCCGGCGGCGCAACGGTTAGGGCGCTAGCCTTTGGAGCCTCTGGGTTCGGGTTCGAATCCCGGTAAGGCATGGATGTTTGTGTTTGTCGAGTATATGCGGAGTACGTGCTCGTTAAATCTGTTGGGTCCGAAAGTCCTCCAAGTTCCCATACCAAATCAATACCTCTGGGGGTGACAAGCCAATTCTGGGGATCCTCTAGTTGGCCTCTGTCTCTAAAAATTAGATGGATCCACTTATGTGTGTGTTGTCTGTTGTGTCTGTCTTACTTGACGAAGGTTTATAAGCGGGTCTCTGACCAAGCACACAAACCTGAATATATATGTCTACCAACCAACCAAGCAACTCAAATACGAAAGTTTACTCCTTTTTTTAAATTTAGATTCTTCAGCAGGTGCTGAAATGCCAAGTATGATTCTCTTTCGTTGTCTGCCACATTGTTTATTAACATATTATTATTTTGGTGAATTTTTCCTCGCGAGGTTTGAGTGTAGTTTCCGCTTCGATAGTCTTACCTCACCTTCTGGTTTAGGTTAGCTTGAATTATCGTCGCACTAGAGCTACACGAGGGCTATTGGCGACGGGCGTCGTATTTTAGAACCACAGTCAAGTGACGAGCCGACACATGAGTAGGCACCCAACGCAACCGTTAAGGGCGACATCGTACGCAGCGTTAGGACTTTGAAGGATATTTAACGTGCACTCCCTCCACACGGGGTATTATTCGTCGGACATTTTGGAGGCACGGGCCGTTTATAGGTCGGCAGTTATTTTGGCGATGCCCGGACCCGAACCTGGGACCATCCGCATGCTAGGCGAATGCCTAACCGACTGGACTCCCCAGCCCTACCTCACCTTCTGACTAATTCCATCTAACTGAAGATTTTTGTAGTGTAAGTCACAACTAAAAAAAAAACATTTTAAATGTGAAAAAGAAATCAAATTAAATAAAGCAGGTTACATAATGTAGTTGCAGTAAGTGTAGATCAACTATTCCGTTTTGTTTTCATTTAATATTAACACAAGTAATGATAACAACTTATTAACAAACGTGACTTACTCTACAGAAAGGGGGGGGGGGGTAGGTACATATGTATTCCGGCTTGTGTGCTTGATCAGAGACCCGCTTATGAAGCCTTCGTCAGGTAAGACAGACACAGAAGGAATTTTTACTGTCACAGAGAAAGGAAGTAGACCCAGGGCGAAGGCGAGAATCGAACCCGCACCCGTTATAGCGCGCAGACTGCTAACGTAATGGTCCAAACCACTCAGTCATCCGGGCCCCAAGACACAGAAAGGGTAATTCTGCATGGAATTAGCCTTCAGTAGTATTCGAGACTGACAGAAGTTGAGGATTACTATATCCTCTTCCGAACCTGGGGTAAACATTTGGGGACATTTTTTTTAAACCTTCCCACTAATAATTAACATGTTAATTAGTTTCGAAATTGACCTTGTCCGATAGAAGAAGATCCGAAAATCAGTTTTCAGCCTTTGATTACAGGTATCAGTCATTTATTTCCATAAAAAAATGAAGTTGAACAAGGGTCAATACGATATTAGAGTTCTTTAAAAAAATAACTTTAAACTAGTTCTTTCTTTAAACTTTTCAAAAAGTTCTTTTAGTAGTAAGTTTGAAAGGCATTTTGCATTAAAAACAATGTTAAAATGAACTGTTAACTATAAATAAGTTATACGGGTTTTTTTTGCATTTATAGCACAAAAAATGTGTATTTTTAGAGCTTAAGGCGTGTCTCTCAGTAACTATTAAACATATTTTTAAAAAAAATACTTTGTAAAACATACTTTTTAGCACATATTTGTATACTACTACTACTACTATTACATATACATATTCCGGCTTATGTGCTTGATCAGAGACCAGCTTATGAAGCCTTCGTCAAGTAAGACAGACACAGAAAGAATTTTACTGTCACAGAGAAAGGAATATACACCCAGGGCGAAGGCGGGAATCGAACCCGCACCCGTTACAGCGCGCAGACTGCTAGCGTAATGGTCCAAACCACTCGGCCATCCGGGCCCCTATATTTGTACGAAAAGTATGTTTAGATGAAGAATATACGTGTAGGATTTTGCTGAGATCTTAAGAGGATATAAATTAATAATAGGACCGTACCTTTCGTCTCCCGCCGCAAGCAAGGGCCTGTTCGGGTGGAATGCTATTCGTGTGAGGGTTGTGTCCTGCTTCTTAGTGTACACTTCGAACACGGCTAAAGCCTCCTCTTTGTCCAAGGACAGGTCGAACACGCTCACCTGTGGGACAAGAAAAAAACACAACTGGTCACTTTCAGGTAAAATTGAAGGGAAGGTATTTATTTAAAAGAAAGATTGTTTTTTTTTTTAATTTATATGTTGTGAAAATATGGAATTTTTCGTAGAGCGATAAAAATAATATTTAAAAAATAAAAATATGTATTCTTTAAAAGAATACTTCAATAGTTACTGATTTTATAGTTCCTGGACAAATTATTAGACGCACTGTATTTTTTAATAATGATGAAAACATACCAAAGAATGCCATATCGTTAAAAAAGATGTCGATATATGTATTAAGTATTATATGTATTAAGTATAGCAGATAGTATTTTCTGGACCACAGGATGTCGATATATGTATTAAGTAAAGCAGATAGTATTTTCTGGACCACAGGATGTCGATATATGTATTAAGTAAAGCAGATAGTATTTTCTGGACCACAGGATGTCGATATATGTATTAAGTAAAGCAGATAGTATTTTCTGGACCACAGGATGTCGATATATGTATTAAGTAAAGCAGATAGTATTTTCTGGACCACAGGATGTCGATATATGTATTAAGTAAAGCAGATAGTATTTTCTGGACCACAGGATGTCGATATATGTATTAAGTAAAGCAGATAGTATTTTCTGGACCACAGGATGTCGATATATGTATTAAGTAAAGCAGATAGTATTTTCTGGACCACAGGATGTCGATATATGTATTAAGTAAAGCAGATAGTATTTTCTGGACCACAGGATGTCGATATATGTATTAAGTAAAGCAGATAGTATTTTCTGGACCACAGGATGTCGATATATGTATTAAGTAAAGCAGATAGTATTTTCTGGACCACAGGATGTCGATATATGTATTAAGTAAAGCAGATAGTATTTTCTGGACCACAGGATGTCGATATATGTATTAAGTAAAGCAGATAGTATTTTCTGGACCACAGGATGTCGATATATGTATTAAGTAAAGCAGATAGTATTTTCTGGACCACAGGATGTCGATATATGTATTAAGTAAAGCAGATAGTATTTTCTATTCAATAGCTTAAGTTTAGGAACACAAATAAAGGTATTTTGTTCATCATTGATTGATACATGAAATCTTGCAGTGCGTCGAATAATTTGTCCAGCGACTGTATGATGTTAAAATACAGTTTAATTGTCGTACTGTTAATATTTTGATTCCCCTTCGTCGGAAAACTATGAGGAAGCATACAAAAACAAAGTCCTTAACCTAATGCAAATTGGTGGTAGTATATCAAAGAAAAAAGTGAATAACTTGAAAGTTTAAAGTTAATATAAAGAATATTTCCATGAAACCATTTAAAAAAATTATTAATTTGTCGGATGTAGCCTTATCCTACTCGAATTCATCCTTTAATTGGGATTTTGTTTTGGGCAATTTCCCCGCGAATCTACGTTTGTCAGAATTTCATTACAAAATGAAATCAGTTTTTCTGATATTCGCCACGCGAAGGCTTAATTGGGTGTGTTCCAACATACTAAAATTTAAATGAAAGAAAAAAGGAATTCAAGTGAGTCAGTCCCCTTACCACCGATCTGGAAGTGACGGCGGCGAAGACCGTGGTGGAATACGGTGCCCAGGCAACGTCCTCCACGCCGTGGTCGAAGAACAACTCCAGCACGGAACGCCTGCAGCCAAAATACAAGTTTAGTAAGGTTCCCATATTCTGTCATATGACGCACATAGATATAGTACAGCAACACTTCGGTTTCGAGAACCGCGTCCATTCCCCCTAAACTAATTCAAACTTACTCTTGTTCCTTGTCCCACACTTGCACCGTGAAGTCGTCCCCGCACGAAATGAACACTCCCGGGTGCAGGCGGTTCCAGCACACTCGTCGGATCCGGGCCGCGTGTCCGTCGCTCAGACTCGGTCCGCAACGACTCCGGGCAAAGGATCCGTTCCGCAAGGATCCATTCCCTGTACCAGCTAGGAAGAGGTCGCTCTGGGAGGGGTGAAGGGATAGAGAGGTGCCAGCAACTGAAAGAGACGAGTTAATGCAAGGTTAGAAGTTTCCGGGTGTCTATTTATAGCCTCATTGAAGAGCTTTAACGCAGTCAATTACGCCTCGTCATTTAGGACCCTAGTCTAGTGAAAGTTAGGTAATGCAAGATTGAATTGATGAAATGGATAAGGAATTACTGTAAGTATATTCTGCCGTGGGCAGGTAAACTACAGTAACCACAACAATGAATATGACCATTTTTGTCCTGAAAAAATCAGTCATTTAGTATATTTGCTTGTAGGTTAAAGCTATTGAGTTCTTACAAAAACGGTCCGAGAAATTTGTCTAGATACTGCAGTTTATCCACTCACGGCAGTATTTGGAGACTGAGTTTTTCATAGAGAATGAATTTAAGTAGAGGTGCATTAACCCGATTCCACACACTGCTAAATATGTAACTCTCAAAAATGCATTGAGCTAGAAGAAAAGTGGAGTGAGGTGTGTGATTCACTGAACAGGGCAGCAAACGAGCCGGTTCAATAACGAAACGCGGAGGAATACACGGCACTGCAGCAGGAACAAACCGGGCAGAAAACCTAGAAACTTGCCTATTTCGCTATTGGGTTCGTCTTCGCTGGTTCTTAGTTAGTGAACCACATAGTTATTTCTTAAAAAAGTTATAATTTAAAGTTGAAGAAAGTTAATTTCTTTCAAACAAAATTTTTTTTAATACATTTAGGAGCCCAAGTCAATATGATAGAGGGGTCTCATAAAAGCATTGCATACAAGTGTAGGGAAAATAGTCCTTTTCTGCCCTGTTCGCTCAAAGGGTGTGAGTGGGTTTTCGGCTCGATGACACGTCACTCCATTTTCCCTTCTAGCTCAATGCAAAAATGAGTTCCAAGGAGTTCTCATTTAATTAGGAGAACAATACTTTAAAATTGAATACGTTGGAATCTCAAATTAGAGAAGGGGACGTACATAAATTACGTCACGCAAAATTTTGACTTTTTGGACCCCTCCCTCCCCCTATGTCACGCTGCGTCACGTTTGATCGAACCCCTCCCCCTAAAATTACGTCACGTTGTTGCACCTCCCCATCTAAAGAAAAAGTTAATTTTAATATTTCCCTTTGGTTCTGAAATTTGAAAAAATGCATATTTTTATATTTTAAAAAAATTAATTTGGAAAGAAAAAAATGTAAAATTTATCTTGTTTAAATAATTTAGTCATAGAAATATACCCCAACATGGTATTTACATTTCCGTTGTCCAAGGTCTATTTAGCCATTTGCTAATATCTTCTAAGAAAGGGGGTCTGAGAGTAATCGAAACTGTCTAGTTCTGGGTCTTTTGGTGTTCGTCCATGTAGCTGCCAGTCCTCTAATTGGTCAAGATAGTGTCGCAATTTTGCGTTTTGCGAAGAACCATTAACCAACGGTTTGTAAAATATTGGAAATTTTCGAATCGTTACGTCACGCAAACGATTACCCTTCCCCCTCCATGTCATGATCCGTCACGTTGGTGCATACCCCTCAATCCCCCCTCTGAGCGTAACGTAATTTATTTTAGGTCAAATTGACCATTATTTCGATGGTCCTATAAATTCTTTAGAATAATCGGTATTGTACAGCCGTGGAACCAAAGTTCCACTAGAGCTACACTCACGAGAGCTATGGCAACACGCCGCCGTATTTAGAACCACGCTCAAGTAACGAGACCAACACCTGAGGTGGAACATAACGTAAGCTTAGCGTTATCATGCACTTTGGGCTATACATCGTGGGCTATACATCGTATACATTCGTGTGCATCTGTCGATGATGGGTTTCTCACCTGTATTCTTCATATATATTTTATAAATTATTTTAAACCACACAAAACTAATAAAAATCGCCTGATTTGCATGCATTGGTATTGTAATAAATTTGCAATATAGGTCATTTTTATTCGAGCTTCATATACATGAAAAACAAGCAAATAATGTATAGGCCCTCCTGCAACTTATAAAACTGTAGGCTTCTCAAAAACTTCCAGGTCTACCATTTTTGACTTAATATATTCCTCAAGTATTGCGTTATTTTAAAAGAGATGGACGTGATTGCAAAATTTCTAATAAACTACCAAAAATTTATATATTTTCGCGTAAAAGACGAAAAAATGCCTGTACTAAATTTAAATAGTGTTGATGTTTTGACTAACTTTCCCCCATCAAAAGATTATAATAAAATATTATTAGAATTATTATGAATTCATATGTATGGCCCTACACTCTTAAAACAAAAGAGTGAAATTCACTCCTATAGGAGAAGTGCATTTTCGGCACCGGAAAGGAGTGGAAATTAACTCAGACTGAGTTAAAACCGCTCGTTTGTTTTAAGAGTGTAGGTACAAGGCGAATTCATGATGGCTACTTTTCAAGACAGTGTAATTTTTTACAAAAAAAGATATTTGTGTTTTTATGGATGTTAATGTTTTGCTTTTTGAATGGTATAAGAATAATATTATTTAGCAGAATTCATTAAAATGTCACTGACTAACCTTTGAAAAAATGAAAAAATATTTATAAAATTACGTTTAATTTTAATAAAAAAATAATTGAACTGTATTACATGTAATAGTCAATTTACACTGTGCAAAAAAAATTATGTTATATTGCAGAAAACTTCTGATAAGTTGCCAGAAAATATCCGTAACGCTACGAAAAAAAATGAAAGCACGGAAGCAATTTGTATATTTCAAATGTTATTTTTTAAAATCAAAACAGAAACAATAAGTTCTCAACAGATGAAATCTGTATCAGAAGTTAAAGATTTTATCTGTTGAAATAGAAGAAGTGTCTTTTGACCCATTGAGATTAATTTTACAGTACATTTTAGTAGTTTTAGAAAACAGAATTTTCTGTAGGAAAATAACAGAAATATTATGTTTTCTAACTGAACTTTCTTACATAGTGTAGGGGACGTACATAAATTACGTCACGCAAAATTTTGACTTTTTTTACCCCTCCCTCCCCTATGTCACGCTGCGTCACGTTTGATCGAACCCCTCCCCCTAAAATTACGTCACGTTGTAGCACCCCCCCCCCCCTTAAAGAAAAGTTAATTTTAATATTACCCTTTGTTTCTGAAAATTGAAAAAAAAGCATAGTTTTATATTTAAAAAAATAATTTGGAAAGAAAAAATGTAAAATTTATCTTGGTTAAATAATTTATTCATAGGAATATACTAACATTGTATTTACATTTCGTTGTCTAAGGTCTAACTAGCCATTCGCTAATGTCTTCTAAAAAAGGGGGTCTGAGAGTAATCGGAACTGTCTATATTTCTGGGTCCAAAAACTTTATTTTGTGTAAAACAGATTTTCCTTGAAAAATTGGAGATGTTCAAATCGTTACGCAAGCGATTACCCCTACCCCCCTCCATGTCACGATCCGTCACGTTGGCGCATACCCCTTCCTCCCCCTTCTGAGCGTGACGTAATTTATGTACGTCCCCGAACTGTTAAAAATGAAAACCCCAATAATGAGTAATGTGAATATTGCGATTCATTAAATTATGAATATTGTTCTCACAATTAAATGAGAACACCTTGGAACTCATTTTTGAGAGTTACATATTTAACAGTGTGAGGAATAGGGTTAATGGATGGTTTCATTTTATAATGGGGACAATATTCTGAAAAACAAATACTTTAAAACTGCATATTTAAGATAAAACTAAAATTTAAAACTTAAATGTCCCAAATACCCACTCACTGCTTTCGATGGAAGCTCAGAAAGATGCTCTGCTGCATGCTGAGAAGGATTGCGCACTGTGATAGGCGTAGCGTGGATCGTGGGTTCGAGCCTGCGTCGAAGATACCCCCCCCCCCCCCCCCAAAAAAAAAAAAGAACGTTCTCGAATTGGAGAACAATGTTTTCGAAATGGAGATATTATCTGATGACTTACTCATAATTGAGAACTTATTTTTTACAGTGAATTGGTGAAGTTCTCCACTACGCTTCTTTTTTTCAGCATTTTAGTAGTTCGATTCAACATCTAAAAAATTGGGCTCTCATTGGAGATAAAACCAGGTTTTCGATCTTGCAAAAAGTTGTACACCTTTCCCAACAGCATGATATCCACTACCAATGGATCCCATCCCATGTCGACATCCACGGTAATGACTTGGCAGACACTCTAGCAAACCAGGGACTAGACAACTCAGTCCCCTCCACCTCAGAGCTCATATACCTTGAATAATTCGCAAGGCAAAAGGCCCAAAACAAACAAACAAAATTGGCTTCAACCTCCTACTCACTACTGGTACAAAGCAAAAAGGCCAGGACTTTCTCTTTCCTTCCTGGAGACAGACAGACCAACACCTGCATGTCCAGACTAGCCAGCGGACACCTGAAAAGTTTTCTGCTAATCAAAAGATCTTCTCTCCTTGCCCAAAGTGCCAGCAAAACCAGCCATCACTTGATCATATCCTAAACTGCCTAGGACTGGACTGGGACGACATACATTCTTCTCCCCTTTTGGTTTCAGACTTCCTAAATGTCAACAGATTTATTGATCTGGTCTGACTCCGTCAGACCAGATGGGAATTAGCAACAACAACAGCATTTTAGTGAATGAAATTGCATACACGGAAACATTTCTATGAACTTGACTTATACATGGAGTGACTGTATATGCTAGCGTTCTCATCTGAAAGCCATACTCAACTGTTCAATCCGAGGTCTTCTCCGTCTCTCGGCTCCGTGTTCATTTCCAGGCCTCTCGGTGGCGCCTCCAGTGGCGAGTCCTTCAACTTCAGCTCAGCCACGACACCGGTGGGAAACAGGTCGTCCTACAATTACTCAATAATTTTTCATATACAAATATATAAAATAGATCTATCGGTAAATAGAGATAGAGGAATTGTGGTCCCAATAAGTGGTCGTCCCAAATAATCGATGTGAGCAGCTCGGTTAAAACTATAAACACGTTATACAAGCGATGGCTCCAGAGACATTAAATAGAATAAATAACAAAAAAAAACTTTGGAAAAGTCAAAACAAGCGCCAATCTAAAAAAAAAACACCTGATGCATTTATTTTATAACAAAAAACAAGTCATTATGAAAGTTGTCGCTAAAAAGCTGTGATATACAAGAATGCGAATTTCTTATTTAAAACTTCTTGTACATTATAAATAGTTTAATTTAAGTTCCGCTGCCATAAAAAAAAAATTACGCTGTTGGAGGTTACCGCCCATCTTAATCACCCTCTATACCATTATATAAATGTATTGAGATCATATATTTGTTAAGTTTTTTTTAAGTATCCTTCGTTATTTAGATTATTTATTAATTTAAATCGAAAACAAAGCGAAACAATCGATACTCCAGCTGCAGAAACTGCCCCGACTCGGAACTGTATTCAAAACATCTTTTCTCTTGTTCAGCCATCCTGGCAAAATTGCAGCAAATCACCAACTCGCCCTACGAAGACCTTTATGAGGACCACTGTCTGCAGATCGCTGAAACCTTTGGTCCCTTATAATCTTTATCCATGGACACGACATCATCATCATCATTAATTTAAATTTCATTTGCGTGATTGAATATTTTTGAGGGGATTAAGATGGCCGCAGTTTCTTCTAAAGTAACGTTCTGATGCTGGCTTTTATTCAGCAATTATATAATTTAAGGTACTAGTACCTACTACTAAGGTACTAGTACAGCTGGGGAAAAAAAACCGATCCACCCTTCGTTTTTCGGCTGCTATTGATCAGGGAATTTTGTTTAAGGTGTCATTTTTCAGGAAATAGCGTAAGGAATTCAGAACTGGCAACCAAAATTGTATAAGGGGTCGTCTACATATTAAAATGAGTATCAACTTTGAAAATTCCAATGGCAACACCCAACTTTTTTTATATAAAAATGTTTATCATTTTCAAAATACCCCAGATCCAAAAAAAAAATTATTAATTTGCATTATTTGTTGAGATATAAGCATTCGAAGTTGAAAGCCCATAATGTTAAAAAAGTTTCACAAACTTTTATTCATACCTCCACAAATAAAATGAATTAAACCAAATTTTTTTTTTCATTATATACTTCTTAATCTTCCAAAAACAAATCACACAAGTTTTTTCATCAATTTTTAATTATTATTATTTTTTTATTTAAATTTAAATAAGAAAAAAATAAAACATGAATAGCAACCCCAAATTTTTGTTACATAAATCGATAAAGTAGATCAAGTAGAACCGAAATCCCGAATTTTTTTATTCAACAACAATTATTTGCCGAGTTATTGTAAAAAAACTGAAAAAAACGAATTTTAGGGACCGTGTAAAAAATTACTTAGCAAATTGGATCCTAATTTGCATTATCGTTTGGTGGTTGAAAAGCGTTTTTGGTAAATGTTTATTCAAATTATTGATGTCTGTCAAATGTCTAAAAATCTTTTCTTATTTCAAGTGCATACAATGTATTTTGTTTGTATAATTAACATTAAATTATATCGGTTACTAAGTTTTTGAATGTATGTAATTTCCAATATTATTTATAATTATTTTATTATAAAATATCTAATAATATGTTATTTCCTCGATTTTTTTTAATTATTATAGATTACTTATTTATTTAGTTATTTAGTCAGTTAGTCAGTCCGTTAGTTAGTCAGTCAGTTAGTCAGTCAGTCGGTTAGTTAGTTAGTCAGTCGGTTAGTTAGTCAGTCCGTAAGTTAGTCAGTCCGTAAGTTAGTCAGTCAGTAAGTTAGTCAGTCAGTCAGTCAGTTAGTCAGTCAGTTAGTCAGTCAGTTAGTCAGTTAGTCCATTAGTTAGCCAGTCAATCAATTAGTTAGTCGGTGAGTCAGTCAGTTAGTCCGTTAGTTAGCCAGTCAGTCAGTTAGTCAGTCAGTCAGTCAGTTAGTCAGTCAGTCAGTCAGTTAGTCAGTCAGTCAGTCAGTTAGTCAGTCAGTTAGTCAGTCAGTTAGTCAGTTAGTCCATTAGTTAGCCAGTCAATCAATTAGTTAGTCGGTGAGTCAGTCAGTTAGTCCGTTAGTTAGTCCGTTAGTTAGCCAGTCAGTCAATTAGTTAGTCAGTGAGTCAGTCAGTTCACTGACTAACTAATTGACAGTCAGTTAGACTAAGGTAGTCAGTCTGGACTAACTAAAGGAGTGACTAACTAACGGAGTGATTAATTGACTGACTGACTAACTAACTGACTGACTGACTTACTAACTAACGGACTGACTGACTGACTAACTAACTGACTGATTAACTAATTGACTAATTAACTGACTGATTAACTAACTGACTGATTAACTGACTGACTAACTAACTGACTGACTAACTTACTGACTGACTAACTTACTGACTGACTAACTAACTAACTGACTGGCTAACTAACTAACTGACTGACTAACTAACTGACTAACTAACTGATTAAATAACTGACTAAATAACTAAATAAATAAATAATCTCTAATATTTTTTAAAAAATCGAGAAATGGACAAAAATCTATTTTCGGGATTTAGACCCATTCGGGATTTTGACTCATTCGGGATTTTGGCTTGTCGGAATTTTGGCTTGTCGGGATTTCGGCTGTCGGGATATGTCCCAGACCCAGTGTGCCGAATTTTAAACCAACCTTTTGTAGCAATATGAATGAAACAAAAATTTGCATAAAATGTAAAACATAAATGTAATAATCATGTTTGTCTGATTGTAACTAATCGCATTTGAAAATCTGTTCGTTATAAATAATCGTATATGTGACTTAATTTAAAATTAAAACTTTTTCTCGTCTACCCTTTATTTTATTTCGGACTTTTAAAATCCAAAATTTAAAAAAAAGGTAAAAACATAAAAAAAAAATCACAATATTAGTGAAGAAGGTTTAATTCTAGCATCCTTTGGCGAGATTATGGTAACCCTTTCACTAGCTTGTCGTTTCGAAAAACACCCTAAATATTATATTTATCAATTTGGAGATTTCCCCCCAAACGAATTGAAAATTAATGCTTTAATATCTCAGCAAATAATGCAAAATGAATAATTCTTTTTTATACCTGGGGTATTTTGAAGTTGCTGAACATTTTTATGTAAAAAAAATTGGGTGTTGCTATTGGAATTTTCAAAGTTGGTACTCATTTTAATATGTAGACGACCCCTTATATAATTTTGGTTGCCAGTTCTTAATTCCTTACGCCATTTCCTGAAAAATGACACCTTGCACAAAATTCCTTGACCAATAGCAGCCGAAATATGAAGGGTGGATCTTTTTTTTTCCCCCAGCTGTACCTATAAAAGGTCAAAAATTTAAAAATTTTACCCTTAAACTGATATTCTTCTGCTGATTGAATTGAATAATAATATAGATATTTACCATCAGAAGCTCCCAGTTGATAACTTTGCCATCGTGAGATATTGTGCAGAATTTTAAGGGGACTGGATCAGATGACCATTCGAGCTATAAAACAATACATTTTTACGGTTTAGCTGCAACTTATTTTTTTTTAAGCTTCTAACAGCAGTGGTTCAAAAAGATAAAAAGTTAGACGATGTTTTTGCAAATTCCAATCTGCATAATGAAAAACAGAGATAGAGATAAATTTGTCATTTTTTATTAATTAATATTTATTTCGCTGTAAAAGTATTTTTAAATATTGCAAATATTTCTTTAAAAAAATACAACTTATAATTTGAGCATAAAAACATTTGTTTTGAGATATCACTGGTTGGTAATTTAAAGCAGACGATAACTCGCAGTTTATGTTAAAATAAAAGGTGAACAGAACACGACGATCCTTATTCCTTACCTCTCAAAGTTTAAGAACTGGCCTACGTGTTATATTCTAGAGGCTGGAGAATGATGAAGACTTAATCCCTTTTGGCGCAAAAGTCACTTGTGACTTAATTCTTTTCGGAAACAAACGCGAATTTCCCCCTATGTTTTTAATACGATCAAACCCCGCTTGAAACTTCGACTTATTGAAAATAGCTAGCTAGCATGTATTTATACATTTTTCCATCAAAAAATCCATTTTTGAAAATTTTGACTTAACGCCTTTTGGAAATCAGCTCTTCAAATGTAAATATACTATGAATATTTGTATTATTTACACATTTCAACATACATACCTCCGTCACTCTTTCCCGGTGAAACCACGTGCGGAACTTAGAGTCCTTCGATTGCGGCGGCGCACCGTGCCGCAAATCCACCGCAGCCGCGCCGCCCCGTGTGAAGGCCACCCCCAAAAGGTGCTTAATGTGGGGGTGGAAAGACAGACAGCTCACTCCTTCCGAGCATTCGATCGTCTGTTCGGGATGGGTCGGGCACTTGAGGCTGTAGATGTGGATGGTGCCGCGTTCTCGGGTCTTGCCTAGATCGTCTGTTTATATGAAAATAATAGTTATGTTTTAATTAAGAGGGGTTTAATTGTCAGTCCCATAGATCTAATACATTAGTTTTGAAATCACAATTTTGGCAAAAGAATTGCTTTGCCATGTTATCCCATTTTCGCCAGGTATGGGTATCATCACACATCGAAATGAAAAAAAAAATGAAACGAAAATGCTATCTAGTTATTTAATGATATATTTTTGAAGTTTTAAAATGCCAAAAATATACAGCAGATGGCGACACTATTTTAAAACTTTATCAATTAATAATTAAATAACCGGATGGTTTTTTTTTTCAATTTTGTTTTAAATGGACGTTATGATGATTCCCAGACCTGGTGAAAATGGGAAAACATGGCAAAACAATTCTTTTGCAAAAGTTGTGATTTCAAAACTAATGCATTAGCTCTATGGGACTGACAATCCCTCTTAAGTTGTTAAGTTTAAAAACCCGATTTGTCCTCATTTGACTTAAACTATTTATGTACTGAAACATCACCATACAAGAAGTAGTTAACTTTGATAAGTATATAAAAACAAATGAAGAGCTTAGTGGAAGAACGTGCTAAGTGACAAAAAGGTGGAAACGAGAGAATGAGCTTTCAAGTTTTTCGTTTGCACTCAGATGTGTGGAAAACAGCACTTGCAAACCGTAAAAAAAGATGCTAAACTTAAGTTTATGAATGAGGGGGAACTTATTATAGTTAGGCTATGACCTCACTACGACATCAAACGCCACAAATGCAACAAAATTTGGCCACTGCCAAGGGCGCCAAGCGATGCAATAACGTGGGGGCTGACTCTGCCAAGTCGCCAAGTTTGTGGCTTTGTGGCATTTGTGGCGTAGTCAGGACATAGCCTTAGAGAAAGTAGTAATATGTTCATTGACACAAAAATCTCAAATTTTTTTCAAAATGTCACCTAGCACATTCTTCCACTAAGCTCTTCAAATTTGGGTTAAGTCAAATGTGGACTAATCTGGTTTATAAACTAGCCAACTCAATTCTACAATTGGCTCCACACACACTTTTGAATTTCCCCGGCAAAATTTTTCAAAAGTAAATACAAAAACATCTTTTAAAATCAAGTTGTTCTTGTGATCACAAGGTTACGACTCACGAACAATTGATCAAATATTTTGGTCGATCCGATTGGCCTGAACCGGAGCTAAAAAGTAACGAGACGCAATTCCGATCACGCAAATAAACTGTCAATCATAATGAAGCAATGAAACCTCATTGCTTCATTATGGACAATCATCAGTAATTAGCGCCTCAGCCCCAAAGAAATTATAACGGGTATCATTATAACTATTACCATTATTAGTGTATTATAAAATAATAGATGACACCACCTTGTATAAAGTGTTGAATCCATTACCTAAAAATAACCCTACGCTGTGATCTCTCTCCGCTGAGTAAAATATGAGAACTATAATACATCTAACGTCATCTTTATTTTTTCGTCTTTTTTCAGTGGTAATATGAACGTAACAAGAAATAATTTAACATCTTTCTAATGAAGTTCTAATGAAGAGGCCCAGTGGCTTAGTCGTAGTGCTTCCCATTGCCACGCCACAGGTCCGGGGATCGAATCCCGGATTGGACGAGGTTGACCCATCCTTTCATCCCTTGAGTGGGTCGATAAAATGGGTACCAAGCATGCTTGGGAATTAAACACTGGGGGTTCTGATGATGCTGACCACCTTACCGGGACATACGCCTAGCACCCCAGAGCCCTAGGCAACGAAAGCTGAAATGGGCACAGCAGGCCTTGGCCCAGTAATGGGCTGTGGCGCCGAGGAGTTTAGTTTAGTTTCTAATGAAGTAATTCGGAGGAGTCGTTAAAAAATTTAATATTCTATCGAACCAAGTTTCAGGTTACCTTCGTCCAGCTTGTTCACTTCACCGTATCCCACAGCGAGCATATCAGGGTAGTGTGGGTTAAACGCTACATCCCGGACCACCAAGCCGGACTGCAGGCGCCAAAGGGGGAGGAGGGAGCCGGAGTCCGGTTTCACTTCGTCGACGGGACTATCGTAGAAGGCGTAGTCTGGAAACAGATCACAATTGAGATGGGTTTGGTTTTTAGCTTCCACACTACGTTTAGAACGGAAAAAGTGGAAGATATTACAATCGTTCAGTCCGTCCGTCTGTCTGTCCCCCACTTTCACAGAAGAACCGTGAGTCTCATAAAGAAGTGCGATACGTCATTTTGAAGCACAAAATCAGGCTAGGCTACATCCCAAATTTCGTATAAAAATTTAAATTAGAAGTTTATTTAAAATTGAAATAACATGCAAATTCCATTTTTATTCAATATTTTCACTGTTGCCATTTCGTTAAACGTACGATAAACTTTATTTAAAATAAAAATAAAACTTTTGACATAATATTTATTTATGTGATACTAGCAAACTTATACCCGTTCTTCGCACGGAATAAAAAAATATCAAATAGATTCCAAATATGTGTACCATATACCCTGTTATAGGATCATAAACTTATTATTGTTTCCGCTCGTTATAAATTATAAAATCCCGTTTCATTGCCTTAAAATTCCAAAATGAAAAATACGCTATAAAATGCACTCATAAATGTCATCACAATTCCCTCATAAATACATAAAACCTTTTATCTCATTTGGCGCGTTTTGGGAAATTATTTGGCGAGAAAATAGATATAGCTACCCACACCCATTATACAGTTCTAACACACTGACCTTCGAACAACCGACCAGCTTATAAATTATTTATAAAAGAAATTGCCTATTTGGCGAATTTTAGTTAATAATTTGGCGAGTTTGGCAACGTATTTGGCGAAAAAATAAAGACAAAACACTAATAGGTGTGATGGTCTTTATTAACCATCATAGCTTAACTTATATAGCTTATATACCATCATAGTAATAGCTTAACTATACATTTATTGCTTAAATATGCATACATGCAGTCAACAGAAAAATCAATGAAAAAATCATCAAATAAACCCACAATAAAATCCGGGAATGAAGACTGGCGGAATTACGTCACTTGAAACATGTCAATTATTTTTCAAATAATGAATTTAGTTTCTGAAAGTAATGGCAAAAGAATAAAATAAACATTTTGAATTTTAAATGTTTTCGTTAAAAGTTTTATTTAATTTTTTCAGCCGATGGCATCAGGAAAGAGAAAAAATGATAGGATTTGAGCAAAAGTGGTGTATTTTTTTCAGAAAATTCGAATTTTCTCTAAAAATTTAACAAATATGAAAAATCTAAGCCTCAGGTGCACACGTTGGTATTAAAGGGAATCTATCTTGAAAATTTCGTATTTCTGAGGACAGTATAAGTAGGTCTTTTACGATCCGAAAACAAACACACAGACACACAGACTTTCTTTTATTATTATAGATAACTAGCACATTTATACCCGTTCTTCGCACGGAATAAAAAAATATCAAATAGATTCCAAATATGTGTACCATATAACCTGTTATAGGATCATGAACTTATTATTGTTTCCGCCCGTTATAAAATATAAAATCCCGTTTCATTGCCTTAAAATTCAAAAATGAAAAATACGCTATAAAATGCACTCGTAAATGTCATCACAATTCCCTCATAAATACATAAAACCTTTTAGCTCATTTGGCGCGTTTTGGGAAATAATTTGGCGAGAAAATAGATATAGCTACAAACACACCCATTATACAGCTCTAACAGAATGACACGACCAGCTTATAAATTATTTATAAAAGAAATGGCCTATTTGGCGAATTTTAGTTAATAATTTGGCGAGTTTGGCAACGTATTTGGCGGAAAAATAAAGACATAAAACACTAATAGCTCTAGTGCGATGGCCTTTATTAACCATCATAGTTCCAGTAATAGCTTAACTACACATTTATTGCTTAAATATGCATACATGCAGTCAACAGAAAAATCAATGAAAAAATCATCAAATAAACCCACAATAAAATCCGGGAATGAAGACTGGCGAAATTACGTCACTTGAAACATGTCAATTATTTTTCAAATAATGAATTTAGTTTCTGAAAGTAATGGCAAAAGAATAAAATAAACATTTTGAATTTAAATGTTTTCGTTAAAAGTTTTATTTAAATTTTTCAGCCGATGGCATCAGGAAACAGAAAAAATGATCGGATTTGAGCGAAAGTGGTGTATTTTTTTCAGAAAATTCGAATTTTCTCTAAAAATGGAATAAATATGAAAAAACTAAGCCTCAGGTGCACACGTTAGTATTAAAGGGAATCTATCTTAAAAATTTCGAATTTCTGAGGGCAGTATAAGTAGGTCTTTTACGATCCGAAGACAAACAGACACACAGACACACAGACAGACTCTTTCTTTCATTATTATAGACTAGCAAATTTATACCCGTTCTTCGCACGGAATAAAAAAATATCAAATAGATTCCAAATATGTGTACAATATAACCTGTTATAGGATCATAAACTTATTATTGTTTCCGCTCGTTTTAAATTATAAAATCCCGTTTCATTGCCTTAAAATTCCAAAATGAAAAATACGCTGTAAAATGCACTCATAAATGCCATCACAATTCCCTCATAAATACATAAAACCTTTTTGCTCATTTGGCGCGTTTTGGGAAATAATTTGGCGAGAAAATAGATATAGCTACCCACACCCATTATACAGCTCAAACACAATGACCTTCGAACAACCGACCAACTCATTATTTATAAAAGAAATTGCCTATCTGGCGAATTTTAGTTAATAATTTGGCGAGTTTCGCAACGTATTTGGCGAAAAAATAAAGACATAACACACTAATAGCTCTAGTGCGATGGCCTTTATTAACCATCATAGTTCAGTAATAGCTTAACTATACATTTATTGCTTAAATATGCATACATGCAGTCAACAGAAAAATCCAATGAAAAAATCATCAAATAAACCCACAATAAAATCCGGGAATGAAGACTGGCGGAATTACGTCACTTGAAACGTGTCAATTATTTTTCAAATAATAAATTTAGTTTCTGAAAGTAATGGCAAAAAAATAAAATAAACATTTTGAATTTTAAATGTTTTCGTTAAAAGTTTTATTTAATTTTTTCAGCCGATGGCATCAGGAAAGAGAAAAAATGATCGGATTTGAGCGAAAGTGGTGTATTTTTTTCAGAAAATTCGAATTTTCTCTAAAAATGGAACAAATATGAAAAAACTAAGCCTTAGGTGCACACGTTGGTATTAAAGGGAATCTATCTTAAAAATTTCTAATTTCTGAGGGCAGTATATGTAGGTCTTTTACGATCCGATAACAGACACACAGACAGACAGACAGACTCTTTCTTTATTATTATAGATGGGCTTGTTTCACGTAGTACGGAAAGAAAACAAAACAACCAATGAAATAGCAGTACGGAGAGCGTGATGTCACAGAAATCAATGGGCTTGTTTCACGTAGTCACGTAGAATTACAACTAGCTAAAGGCCATTTTTCGCGAATTTCTTTCTGTGGTGTATAAATAGTTTATTTCCTGTTAAGCACAAATACTGTGTGAAAGTGGTTTAAGTGACAGATTCTGTAACAAACCTACATGTTTTATTTAAATTGTATGTTGTGACAACAAGTCCAGAATTGTCCCATAAAAAATTTCATACGGAAAAAAACAAGTAGGTTTGTAACAGAATCTGTCACTTAACCCGCTTCCACACAAAAGTTGTGTTAAACAGGTAAAAAGGCGCCAAACACTGCATTAATTCTATATTAAACATTTACATGCTAAATTTGGCTAGTTTTACTTATTTTATTTCGAAAATTCAATAATTATTACTTATCGTTTGCAAAAATTAATTTGTATTTCAAAGAATAAATATGTACTATTCCTCGCTTTTAAATAGAATGAAAATATTTCATATCAACATACCAAGAATTTTGTAGTGAAATATATTTGACGTCATTTCAAACTGATCGATGTCGCAAAATAAATTTATTTTAATTTATTGTCTAAAAGAATTAAGTTTCTCGGGCGATTGTTGCGAATGGCAATGTTGATTTAATTCTAATAACAAACAGGGCCTTTAGCTATTTGTAATTCAAACTTTTAAACGCCAAAATTAACTATTTTCATTAATCTTCTTTTTTAAATTCAATAATTAGATTTAATTAAATTACAGTTCGAAAAATATATAATTAGTACAAATGATGCTTAAAAAATAAAAGCGAAACTTTGCACATTTTTTATGAAAAGTTAGAATTCTCTTTGCATCTTTCTTCATACATATATAATGAACCATCAAAAGAACTCTATTGTGATATTACAACAATCCAAACTGAATCATATCACATAAATAAATATTCTTTCAAATGTTTGTATTTTTTAAATAAAATTTCTCGTACGTTTAACGAAATGGCAACAGTGAAAATATTGAATAAAAATGGAATTTGCATGTTATTTCAATGTAGATTAAATTTTAAGTTATTTAAATTTTAAATAAACTTCTAATTTAAATTTTTTAATGAAATTTGGAATGTAGCCTAATATGATTATTTGCTTCAAAATGATGTATCCCACTTGTTTGTGGGACTTGTGGATGGCAACATTGAAAATATGAATAAAAATGGAATTTGCATGTTATTTCAATGCAGATAAAAAAATTTTAGTTATTTAAATTTTAAATAAACTTCAAATTTAGAATTTTTAATGAAATTTGGAATGTAGCCGAATCTGATTTTTTGCTTTAAAATGACGTATTCCACTTGTCTGTGGGACTTGTGGTTCTTTCTGTGAAAGTGGGTGACGGACGGACAGACAGACAGACGGACTGAACGATTATAAAACCTTCTACTTTTTACGATATAAACGTAGTGTGGAAGCTAAAAATGTGCATAAATATAAATATTTTACCTTCATATGTTTTCTCAAACCCAAGTCAAGAGCAACACACTACTGGTATTTACAAAAAATAATTATTAGAATATTAAAACGCATTTCTAACAGTCTTTAATTTAACTCTAAACTCTTATTAAAGTATTGAATATACTACAAGTTAAAAAAAAAACCTTTAACTGATAAACCAAAGTTATTCCAACGATGAAAAAGGAATTGAAGAAGAGGCGCAGTAACCCTATTAAACATATTCGCATCAGCACAATGCGGATCACTCATTGGTGTGTTACCTAGGATGCTTTCTCAGTCCTCGGTTCCAATTTTCGAGTGAAATTTCAGTATGAAAAATTTCATTCAGTTGTATATATAAATAATAGTAGTTTAATAAATAGTAATAGTAGTTTAATTAGTTAAGTTGTAAAATGGGTTCTTAACCCAAATTCGCGGGATTCGAATAACACTGTAACATAGACGTTTGTAGCCCATCGTTTAATTTAATTTTAAGTAAAAGAAAGCTTACCTAAGTTTGCTTCTGTCATATTTTGGTCAAGGATTCGTTCACATAGTCTTAGGTAGTTATTATTCTTGATATTAAACTAAAAACAAATAGAAAATTATGTACGTCTAACATTAGCTTTCCAATATTCTTTCCGTATTTCGGAGAAACAAATAGAATTTCAAATGAACACTTCAAGGACCAAGATATTTGGTGCTGCCATCTATGTATAAAACGTTACACTAAATATTCAAGCTTTAAATTTTATCAAAATAAAAATCAGTTATATTCTTACCATAAATAAGGAGTTCATTTTTACTGTAATTTAGATAATTTTAAAATATAATAAATGATTTCTTGCACTATATTGTAAAATCAAATCACTAAAATTACGATTTAAACTCATTTGTATAAACATAATCTTGCGGAAAATAAATCTGTTATGTACTAAATAATTAGATTTAGTACAAACCCCTAATTCTTGCCTCGCGGTAAATTTTAATAAAACTTTCAAGTCCCCCTTGAACCAGCGATCATTCTGTTTTTCATTTTCTTTATCGGCATCCTTCTTTTTCTGGAAACATGAAAAGTTGTATTTAGTGCTGCCATCTAGTAACTAATAAAAATCTAAAATTATAGTTTGGAAGGTTAATAGTTGTCAAGAGTTAATCAAAATCTTTGACTTATTAAGTAATTGTTAAATAATAGTAAATGAAATATTTCTACTAATTTTTAATAAAATTCTGCTAATTTACATTTTTTATGCTATGTAAAATAAGTTGAATTTTCAAAACTGGATTCATAGTTTTTAAGCAACTATAAAGTAATTGGCTTTCTTATTTAATACATATACAGAAATATCATTAGTAACTAGGGATTCTAACACAAAATTTAGCAAAAAATCATAAAAATAATTTAAATAGCGTGTAAACATAACTTTTTTTAATCGAGTTTTTAAATGAACATAGGTTTGTAACAGAATCTGTCACTAACCGCTCAACAACATTGTATTAACAGGTAAAAAGCCAACAGCATTAATTCTATATTAACTTAAATGCTAATTGGCTAGTTTTTTTATTTATTCGAAATCAATAATATACTATGTTTGCAAAATTAATTAATTTCAAGAATAAATATGTAATTCTTGCTTTTAAATGAATGAAATTGTATAAACGTTATAAACGTAGTGTGGAAGCTAAAAAAATATATAGAATTTATTTTGGATTTTAATTATATCCAAACTACTACTTCGTGTTCTTCATAAGCTGATAAAATTTCTGCTTTCGAAGCCGTTCCTTGAAACTTCAGGACTGGAAACAAAGTTGGTTCTGTATACTCATTCTGGTCCTGAAAACACAATTTTTAATTTTATTAAATTAATAAATTACAATCAATGAATTAATAATAGCATGATGATAAAACAAAATTCCAAGTATGGCATAATCGGAGTTTGTTGATTAACGTTATTCTTTTTTGAACATTAGTTGAGTCAAACGTAAGTTATGTATTTTTAAAAACATGTCGCTTGTCGCTTTAGAGAGACTTAAGAAAGTTGGTAGTGTCATCTAGTTTATAACTTTTAAAGTAATTGCTATGTGACTCTTTTGGGATATTTTATATAACTTCAAAATTGATGATGAAAAATTGATAAGTAGTAAAGAGACTAATTGAATTTATTTTTCTGTTATTTATCTTTTTTTCTTAGCATGAAGTATTAAAGAATTAATAAAGTTAGGTGAAGGCCACATTATTTTGAAAATATCAAAATTAAACTAAAAATGTGTATTTAAAAAAGCTAATAATCATAAAATATAAGTAATTTTGAACGTAATTTTTTTAATAATTATTTAAAATTGTATCAGATAAAACAAAATAAAAATCATACATACAGTTTTTACACAAATATTTGGTGGCGCCATCTAGCAAAACTAGTTACTACTAAACTTTAAGATTATAAAGTTGCTATTATACTTCCGAATTATAATTTATAAACTTTGTCTTATTAAAAAGAAGAAATTTTTTATATAAAAATAAAAATAATTATGTATAATTATAAATCTATACATTTCGCATATGATTCCTCAAACACAAGTCATAAGCAACACATTACTAATATTATTTTTAAAAAAATAATTAGTTGAATATGAAATGTCATTTCTAACAGTCTTCATTATTTAATTAACTTAAACTCTTATTAAATTATTAAATAAATAAATAGTAAAAAAATACTTTAATTTAAAAAAAAAACTTTTTAAATATTTTGAATTCTTATAAATTGTAATTTGGTGCTGCCATCTAGCGTGTACTGTTAGTAATACTAAGTAACCCCAAAACAGTCCGTTTCTTATAATTTTCGATGTTCGAAAAAAATATATATTAAACTATCATGCCATAGAACTTATATTTAAATAATATTTTATTTAAAACTATTAGATACAAATTACTAATCCGAGATTGTTCTTTTGTATAAAGTTATGAATAAAATAAATTGTAAATTTATATCAACAATGAATACTGACCCTTTGGTGAACACGTGAAGTTTCTGTTGACGCCGAACGAAAGTCAAAACTATTGCTAGCTGATTTCTCTGTTGTAATGGGAACTTCTTCATAGACAATGCCATAGCCTGGAATATTAAATATTAATTCTTAATAGCTGCATGATTCTAATTTTGATACACAATGGCATATAAACGTAATAAATTGTTATTTAAAAAGTCAAAAGCTAAAAACTGTTACTTTTTTTTACAAAGTTTTGGCATATGCTATTTTACTGTTTCATTTTATGCCTTAACTTTACAATTTTCTGCATTTAAATAATTAAATTAACCGCCTAATGGTTAAATATATTTAGGTTAAATAGTTAAATTATTATGAAACTAATTAGTTTTAGACAATAATTTGATTCCATGAAATTAAATTACTAATTTAATTAAGTTTAATTAAATTAAAACATTTATTAAGTTTATAGCTTTTGGCGGGTTTTTTTATAAGGTACATAAGTAAATTATATCAAAATAGAACTTACTGCCTTCAAGTCTCCGTTTCGTCGATCCAACTTTTCTGTAATAAACGACAGGTTTCTTGTGATCAGATATCGCTTTGAAGTGCTTGAACTGCAATGAAATAAGGACAAACAGGGGTTTGTGAACCAAATTTGTACAGAGCAATTGTACACAATATGTACCGAATCGGAAAGTGTGAGGCTTAGTACTACAGTACTTAGTTGTACTACACAGTACACATGTACAGGGTGAGGCAAATAAAACCGGCCCCGGTCTAGAGATAGGAATACGTTGAAATGCTTGGCGAGAAAAACTCTTGAAGCCGCCTGAAAGCTTTCAAGTGGAAATAAAAGATTATTCAAGCGTGCAATGGTTTCACTTGACAAACCTGTTTTGCATTGGTTGGATTGGATTAGCATCACATTAGAGCTACTCATGGACTATTGGCCAGTTCAGAGATCGTAGTGCGTCAGTGTGAGTTGCGACTGTGTGAGTGTAAGGATATCAATTCACAGGTGAAGATGAAACTCACAGTACAGCAGAGAGTATTCATTGTAGAAAATTATATTAAAACGAATTCATGGAAAAATTGTGACCAGCTGTTTGTTCAAGAATTTAAATGTGTAAAAGTGCCAAAAAAGAGTACTAGGCAACGATCAGTTACGAAATGGCGTCAGCCAGGGTCTGCTGTCAACTAGTTCAAAAACATTCTGAAACGGGCCTGAACACCAGATTCTGGGTTTTGCAATCAATTTAGAATGTTTTGCATTAACAAAAACAAAAAGGTCCGATTCTTTACGATAAATAACAACCGAAATAATCACCAGTGGGAACTTTTTTGATCAGCTCTACAAACCTTGTTTATATTTCATTTCAACTAGCTTTTCCAACCATAGCGTAGTTGCCGGCAAATAAGTCGTCAAGCGTTTGTTTGGGCTTAATATTGAAGCGATCAATCGCTTCATGTTAGCAAACCTGTTTTTGTATTGGTTTTTGACTTGGAAACATTTCGGTCGTATTCTTATCTCCACGTTGGGGCCGGTTTTATTTGCTTCACCCTGTACTTAGCCTTACTGTCTTAAATCCCACAGACAAACACTTCTACTCCCCGTTAAAATCGTACATTAGTCCATTAGAATTGTCCATTAGTAGAGTCAATGCTTGGAAAAATTTATGACTCGTTTTCTTCCATCTTTCAGGTTAACCATCGTTAATGAATGCTGGATGGACTATTTAATATTATGAAAAAACTACTGATACCTAGAGACAACAATTTAGCTTCTTCTTTAACTTTGGGGAGGGTCTTTTTTTTACTCCTTTTTACAATTAATCAACTCTCACTACCGCTTCATTTAGCTATTAAGTTCTAAACGTGTTGCCAAATGACGTTTTTTTTTGTAGAAATGCGCGTCCGTCATTTTGCCGAAATCGAAGTGTCGTATAAATTGAGATCCGTTAGCACTGGAAAAAAGTTGGTTAAAAAAACACAACTGGTTAAAACCAAAGATAAATGTTTTTTTCCATCTATATGGTTTGTGCTACATAGTACATAGTTGCATCTTATAAAATGTAATCCAAATAATTATTCCAAATAGCGGAAGAGTTCCTTACCTTCTGATCAAATTCCACACAATTTGGTGAAATGTAAGGATTGTAGACCGTTAGAAAAATGTCTATTTCTTCATTCAACTGATCCTGGAATATAATATCATAATTAATCCATTTATAAATTAAATTTATTTTTAAAATTCTAATGTTTAATTTGAACTCACTAGCGCCAAAATGTTTGGCGAGCGTTAGCAGGTCTATGGGATAATTGCATTGTAATTAATTTGTTGTGTCATTTATAAAAAAAAAGTACAGAAATAATCTTGGAAGAAAATAAAGACACAAGTAAATAAATCTTCTTTGACACAAAATACTTTTGGTTAACCTAAAGTACCGTGTCCGAATTTGGTAACTTCTCAAAAATCTCGCCAAGTCGAAATGACAACAAACCCGTGCACTTGCCGAGCTGGTTACCATCTCGTAATGACTAAAAATACTACCTAATTTCAACTTGGCAATCATTTTAGCCAAAAAATATGGTTAACCTAAGAGGCGTGCCTGGCAATTATACGCCAAATCTGGTAGCCCCCTAAACCCATTTTATGGCAACCCTTGGCAGAAAAATTTTGGCGCAATCGCCAAATATCGCATTTTGGGCTTTGTTTTTAGACAAAAAAAGTATATTTTCTGTTTTACTGCCGTATCAAACAATGTTTTGCACATAATATTTATGGTTATTTTTAATTTTTTGGCTTTTTTACTGCCATTCCTGAAATTGTCAATCCACTAATTTCGTAGTGCTTTTTTCAAAAGAATATATTCAAAGTTTTTCTGTCGAACTATGTTTGTGCAAAATATTTATATTTATTTTTCCCTTTTTCGCCTTTTTAAAGCGATTCCTTAAAGTACACTTCTTTGTTGCTTTCCGTCCGCCACGAAAATTAAAATTAAACATTTGATTGAATGAAGATCTGATTGCTATTTTGTTCCATCAAATGTTTAATTTTAATTTCTGTGAACGCATTTGACATTTAAATATTTCTTAAGTCTAATATAGTTACATCTCATGCGCACTTGTATTGATTTATTAAAAATTTAACTAGAATAAAGATTTAGGTTCAAATTCCAATAATTTACGACAACTTAGAAGCTTGGCAATTAAAAAGTTCCATAAACTCAACGTTCCCTTTTGTATGTGGGTGATCCATACCCAACAAATACTTCCTTCCAAGACCCCAATTCGATGCAATTAAAATGGTGGTCTGTTCATTGGCGACTTTGGAAGAGCTTGAAAAATTAACGTAAGGTTGCTTTACCTATCGAGTTGTAAGGCTGTGTCCTGACTACGACATCAAATGCCACAAATTCAACAAAACTTGGCGACTTGGCAGAGTCAGCCACATGCTATTGCATCGCTTGGCGCCCTTGGCGGTCGCCAAGTTTTGTTGCATTTGATGTCGTAGTCAGGACCCAGCCTATGAAATATGAAGTGGAATGTTTACCACATTTATGCATTTTCGTTGCTTGGCAACGTAAAGCAAAACGCCGAATTGAGACCGACCATTGTACCACAGCTGTTCCCCAATTCTAATAGGAATTAGTTTGTAAATTCGACGCATTTAGTTGTAAAATTATGGTTTACCTCGTTTTGTTTATCTGGATCTGATTTCGGAACATTTTTATTTGAGAGGACTTTAGGTGGCATCTTTCTTTATTACCCTCAAACCTTTGTTTTCCTAACTCTTTTTATTCTAAAAGTTTATATATGTTGAATTTATTACTTGGTAGTAGATGGTACATATACAAAACATACACTTTTTCCATTAACTCCTTGAAGAATTAAGAATTTTGAAGTATATAAAACAAAACAAAATGTTAATCGTTGCCATTTATTTTTCTAAAAGATTTACTTTTACTAAAATTAAAATACAAAGTTCTCAATATTCAAATTTAAATTTATTATTTTAGGTTTGATATACAAAACTTAATGGCTTTAAATTGATTGTTAGTTACTATTAAAGCACTCTAAACTGTGTGTGCACTTTATTATACAGTAAACGACATATAAATAAATTATACAGATTGTATACATATTATGATAAATTTGTGATGCTGCCATCTGTATGTGAAAGTTAGAACTTTAAAGCTACCCCACAAAAAAACATCGTAATTTCAATATTTTATTTTAGTACTTTTAAAAGTATAAAAGCACTGAATAATATAAAGTATATATTCTCATCTTTCTCTTTTAAAAAACAGAAAATTACTAAAATATTGAAAAATAAATATAAAATCTTAATATGCCACAAAAAAAATATATAGTATGGAGCATTTAATATTTCTGGTGTTGCCATCTATATGCAATATTACTAACTTATGTTATTTTTCTCCTCGTAGGCTACTTTAGAAATATATTTAAATGAATAAAAATAACATTTAAATAAAATAATATTTAGTAACATATAAATTTTAACAATCTATAAATTTATAAAAAATATATGTAGTATTTTTTTCCTTTCTTGAATTTTTGTTAATATATGCTTTACTTGTTTATTGAACAAAAAATTTGAATGAATTATTGATTAAATAAGTATTGGTTATAATAATAATGGTTGTTTGAATTTTCAAATTGTATTGGGTATTATATTTTTTGTATGCTAATAGCATCATCAAAAAAATTCAAATTTTAAATATTTTTCTATTATTATTACAAACTCATTTTATCCTGATGAGCTCTGTCAAAAACTAGATTTTATTTTAGAATTATAAATAATAGCAAGTTCATAACTTAAAAAGTTAATATTTTTTATTATTTTCAGAATAAGTAAAAATTTTGATAAACTGGTTCATTGATTGAAAAAGTAAATGTAGAATCCGAAATATCGAGTTAATATGTGTTAATATGTATTTCAAGTTTCACTAACATTCCAATAAAAATATGTTAATTTGTTTACAGATTTATTTTTTAAAAGAACATGTTTACAAACATTGCTAATACCGGCTTATAATTAAATTTAATGTCAAAGGGAACTGTGCACAAGTTTGCACACAAAATTACTTAGTATTTCTTCCTTTATTATAACAAACGTATTTTTAACGAAAATTCGCACATTATTGAGCATATTCTTTTTATTTATAAATATTTGATGTTTTAGAGAATATTAAGCGCGCGCGCTTTTGACGAATACGATATTTCATCCCAGAAACAGACACTCTTTATTTCTAACTTCTGTCCCACAACAATCACAGAGATAAATTATAATCAAATTATAATAACCTAATGAAAATGTAAATTTCCACTGATAATCCAGCCCCAACTTATTACATAATACAATCAACCAACCTAAAACACCTCATAATTCGCAACCTTGAACATCACCAACTCAAAATATCCTTCAAAGCCCGCCCCTATATCCGTCCAAGCCACGCCCCCTCACCCATCACTCCAACATAATTGGGTGTCAACGACCGGGTCAGGCGGGGTTAATGACACCCACCAATCCGAGAGGTGGGTGCGATGAACCTGTCTTCTACTCGCGCTTCTTTTGACCCACTTTCGATTTCGATGAGCACTTTCACTTTCATTTTTGCTGGGGAAAGTGAACGGGTCAAGGATGGAAACGGGACGAGTCTATTTTGCGGTGGGGAAGAGAGGAGGGTTCACTCACCCCTTGGTGGAAAGTGGATTCGTCAAGTGTTTTATTTTTTGTTACAGGTTGTTCTGTTCAATGAACGCAGGGTTTTTTTGGTTTCCTACTGTGAGGTTGTTGTATTAGTTTTGGAAAAGGTGAATTTAGTTCTATGAACTTTAAACAGTCGGTGTCCTTTTGTTCGATTTTAAAAACCCAAAATAATAATACACTAATAAACGTTTCTACAATGCAATAAATATACATATTTTTAATTATTAATTATAATTTTTTATGTATATTTGAAAATTTATTTAGAATTCAGTTTTTTCCCCAGTTGTTTATTTAAAAAACGTTGTCATATTATATCATATGGCTGCCTCAAACTATGAAACTAATTTTCTTTTCAAAAAAAGTGTTTACTAGTTAAAAAAAAAAACAATTAAAATTTCTTGCAAAAATATTTCAAGGGAAATATTAAATAGTTTTATTGTAAATTCCCCTTATAAAATAATAATACTATTATATTACATGTTAAAAAAACGTTCAATTAATATTTTATAAAAATGACACTATATTTAAATACAGCGCTAATTTATTAGGACAGTTTATTTTCATAAAAATAATACTTAAAAAATGTTCTGTACGTTTCTTGAAGACCTTTTAAGAGGGACTGGGACAGTCCCACAGAGCTAATGCACTAGTTTTGAAATCACAACTTTTGCAAAAGAATTGATTTGCCATGTTATCCCATTTTTCAACAGGTATGGGAATCATCATAATATCAATTTAAAACAAAATTGAAAAGAACCAATTACCAATTGATAGAGTTTAAAATAGTGTCACCATCTGCTGTACATTTTTTGGCATTTTAAAACTTATATAATTAAATAATTAGGTAACATTTTCGTTTCAAATTTGTTTCATTTCGATGTTATGTTGATTCCCATACCTGGGGGGGGGAAAGGGCTAACATGGCAAAGCATACTTCTGCGGAAGTAGTGATTCAAAAATTAATGCATTAGCTCTTAACAAATATTTCTTTCGACACGACCTCGTTCGATGCCACCGAAAGGATTAAAACTCGAAACAGTTCCTCGTCATCCCGGAACAAAAGTTCCATTTGAAGGCCTCATTTTCGAGCACGAGGAAGACATCGAACTCGGACTGGATCGTCTTCCGGAAACCGCGCCTGAAAAACGGAACGGCTCTTCCTTCTTCGTGCGAGTGCATTGCACCAGCGCGAAGGACGCGCGCCGAATCTGTCCTTGGCGCGAAAGTTCAACGCTTTGGCGAGAAGTGAAAGGGTTGTGGTGAAGATGTTCAGTTGTGGGGAGGGTTCAATACTCTTTTTTTTCTGGTTGAGGTTCAAGGTTTAGGGTTTCGGTTCAAGGGAGGTTTTTGGGTGGTGGGCAGGGTTTTGGGGAGGAATGGACTTTTTGGAGGACAAGCAGGGATCAAGTGCAATGGTTTTTGGTTCATTACTGAAACTGTTGAATTGGAATGCAAGGACATAAAAGTTTCTGAATCAAGAAATACATTTAATAACTCGACAAGAATTGAAATATGTACTTTTTTTATGATTCCTCAATGCATTTATTAAAAGACTAGCAAATAAATACCCGTTCTTCGCACGGACTAAAAGAATATCAAATCGATCCAAGTATATGTGTCATTTAATTTGCTATAGGATAATAAGCTTTGCCTTTGTTCCCGTTCATTATAAAGAATAAAATCCCGTTACTTATATTGCTTTAAAATTCCAAAATAAAAATACATCACTATAAAATGCTCATATCACAAAACTCTTCCTCAATATGAACTTACTGTCATCGCAATTTTCCTGATAAATTCAAAATTAACCATAATTGTTTAACAATGTTATTTAACGTCAAAACCTCCATTCTGGGTTTAAAAAAAAAAACATTTAGCTCATTGGCACGTTCAATTATTTTTCAAATCATTAATTTAGTTTCTGAAGGTAATGGCAAGAAAATAAAAGCAATTTAATAAAATAATGATCGGATTTGAGCGAAAGAGGTGTATTTTTTTTCCAGAAAATTAGAATTTTCTCTAAAAACGGAACAAATATGAAAAAACTAAGCCTCAAGTGCACACGTTGGTATTGAAGGGAATCTATCTTAAAAATTTCGAATTTCTGAGGGCAGTATAAGTAGGTCTTTTACGATCCACAGACATGCAGACACACAGAGAGACTCTTTCTTTTATTAGTATAGATGTGTTGTCATACACCAACTAAGGAATGGAAATCGGAGTGTTTTGGGTGACGTTGTTCCTTCCAGCTTTCATTCCTTAATATTCTTCGATCGGTGCTCTGTTCCCACGTGACATTCATTCACCAATCGAGGCTGGTGAAAGATTTTTTTTTCATTTAGCATTTTTATTGCCACTCAAGACCTGAAACATGTCCATAAGTAAAACGATAATCAGTACTGAACATCTACGAACACTTGTTAAAGCATAATAAATTGGTAATTTTTTGAAGTTTGGTAAAATGCTCTGAAATAATTCAGCTTAGGTGTTAGTTGCTACCATAGATATCATAGTTAAAGTATTAGATTGGCAGATCACGTGACCTCCAATCTAACGACGACGGGACGCGCACGGAGGCCAAATAAGGGGGCAAAATGGCCAGTGTTGCTGCCACTTTAAGGAGAAAAATATTACGAAAAAATACTATTTAATTCTAAAATTACAAAAAAATATCGTAAAAATACTAGCTGCATTTTGGAATCTTTTTAGGGGCTTTAAATCCTTTTCTAGTATATATTTTTTTTGTTGAATTTTTTAATTTTAGAATTAAATAGTATTTTTTTCGCAGTATTTTTCTCCTTAAAGTGGCAACAACACTGGCCATTTTCCCTCTTATTTGGCCACCATGCGCGTCCCGTCGTTAGCATGGAAGGTCACGTGATCTGCCAATCTAATACTTTAACTATGATATCTATGGTTGCTACAGTCGCATGGATGACTTGTAGCCATTCCTATAGTACGGTATTTAAGGTTATTTTATGCACTTTATACGACTGTTTCAAAGTATAATATAAACCAAAGAGTTATATAAACTTATTAAGTTTAACTTTTCCTTCAAAAGATAATTACAGAGAAAATATTATATTTTTAAGTAAATAAACTTTCGTCATAAATTATCATTAGTTAAAAAAGTAATGTAAAACCCGAATAACAATAAGATTAATATTTCCAAAATATTTCATAAATAGAAAGTTGATTATTTTTTTTAACAAATAGCCTCATAAACTACGCGACAGAAGTTCATAAATATTGCACTAAGATAGGATTAGGCTTCGAAATCTCTATAGAACAGCTTTTAGAATTATTCACTCTATAATTAAAAAAACAACATTAAAACATCGTTTTTCAAAGTTTTCTAACAATTAAAATTCTCCTTGACAACAACAATTTAAATTTTATTCATAATCTTGGATTTCTATTGGTTACAACAAGTACTTTCTAGTTTATAGTTATTGTGAATAATGAAATACTCGGTAAATTTGTTTTTTTTTAATTTCTTCGATTTTTTTATTTAAAATTAACGGATGGAATCGGAAACCTTCTTTGTTTTATTTTTGATATAAAAAAATCTTTTTATTTATCATTGATATCATCGACCAGTAATAAATATTTTTTCAACGTTTTCTTTAAAATTAAGATTTTTAAGAGAAAATAGTATCTATTTATTTATCGACAGAATAAACCGATTTTGTGTATCTATACACCATGTGTAGAAAAAATTAAATTGTTGTTAATACTTTAGTTGTACATAGATGTCAGCACCAAAGAGCCTTAATGCCTTAAGCCTCTTAATTTAAAATGTCGACTTGACTTCATTTTGTAAAATGTTAAAAACAAATAAATTTCAAAACTTCAATAAAAACAATTGAATGCTTCTACAAAATGTTCCTTATTCTTGTGTGTTCGTGTTGTTGGCTTTCTGAATTTTTTTTTAACTTTTAAGACACTATCCCGTGTTTAAAATTTTGAATTAACTAAAACTTTTAGACACATTTTATTACAAATCTTTGATTTTACCTCAATTTTAAAGTATCCCAAGTCAAATTAGCAAGCAAGCTAAGTTTATAATGTTTCCAAAAATTATTTATTAGTTTTTGAGTTTATTTAAACGTGTCAATTCGGTATTAAATATTAAAATATTATCAAAGTTAAAATTGACACAAACTACTTAGAAAATCTTTCTAGTTTTTTAGAAATTAAAATTTTTAATAATATATTTTTATCTAGTTTTATAGCAATTTAATTGAAAAACTGTTATTTGCAAATTGTTTCACGTTTTATGGAAAGAAAACAAAAAAAACCAATGAAAAATCGCAGTATGGAGAGCGTGACATCATGCGAAACATTCCCATTAATATTCTTATTAACTATTTCATGGCTTCCGTTAAAGTAACAAACATTAAAATTCTCAGTTCTTAAAATAACTTTGTAAAATCTGCAATTATGGACAATAAACTATTATAAATAATTTTATATTATATGGTTTAATATTAATTTGTTTTGGTGGCGCCATCTATGACACAAATTAGAGACATCCACCAAACTCGCATATTTTTTTTTTTAAATATTGTGTTATACTTTTTGAACAAATAAAAACAAACACTTTGAAAATATTTTAAAGCACTTGTATAATTGAAAAAATTACATGGAAGCATTTTTTTTATAGGGTTGCGTTTTAGTCTCTGATAGAAAATACTTTTTCAAAAGTTTTAAATAATTCAATATTTTTTTCGACAAATTAACCACAGTAAGTCTTTTTTTTATCTTGTTTAAAATGCAGCATTTTGAAGTCTTAAGGGGAGTCGGATGGGTGTTTGGGTCAAAAATGTAGATTTTCTGTGTTTTTTTTTATTTTTAATCGATTTCTGTTTAGTAGGTTTCTTTTTATAAGCATTTTCAGAAACTCTGTATATCAGTTCTTACCTATACCCAGGGCCGTATTTAAAGATTTGCCGCCTATAGGCTACGATCGACTTGCCGCCCCTGCCCCCTGTCACAAAATTGTCTACCTTCGGCGAAAGATAGCTGGTTCGCTGTAAAATAGGGTGGTATATGCTGCTTAAAATTATCACAACGAATATAAAAGAGGGAAAATAGGTTTATTTGAAATACGATAGAAATAATTAGAAAATATAGTAATAGAAAATCGGATATTTTCATTTGCCGATAACTGATCACTTATAATATCCTCACTTACCCTGGTCGCATAAGGTGTAACTGATGTGGTAGATCAACCAGCGACGACACGACATTGCTTTCCAATGTGTACTGCACTTTAAAACTTGCTCTTATTCGACGATATGTACTTCTGTTCAACACAATTACTTAACAGTGAACAATGTGATCCACATTAAAGCTCATTAAATTGATATCAAAATCAATTACAATTTAATTACAGGGACTCCTACTTTTACGGATGCCTTCAGAATTATAATGAAAAAACAAAAATTGCACTGAAATCCTATAATGTAAATACAAAAAAAAAAATTCATAAGCAGTAATCTTCGAAGAAGATCTGGGTAAAACTAAGTTGTTCCCTCATTGGACAAGAGGTTCCTGATCTCTACTAGTATTCCTTTTTTATACAGGGTGGGGAAAATAAAAGTGACCTCGGTCTAGAGATAGGAATACGTTGAAATGCTGGGCGAGAAAAACTCTTGAAGCCGCCTGAAAGCGCTTTCAAGTGGAAATAAGATTATTCAAGCGTGCAATGGTTTTTGGTTTTTGACTTGGCAACATTTCTGTCGTATTCTTATCTCCACGTTGGGGCCACTTTTATTTGCACCACCATGTATTGATAGCAAAAGAAAATGGAATAAAAAAATTAAGTTGACGGTTATATTTGAAATAAAGAATTTATTAGTGTTTTTTTTTCTCTAATGGGGCTGCAATATTGGCGGTCAAGCCTTTTGCAGACTCGGCATATTACCCAGAACTGAGAGCCATTTCTTTCTGGCACCATATAGGCGACTCTCGCTACCAATTTTGACGCCCAGATTACAATGAATCTGAGCTCTCTGTGGATGTTAAAGTATGCCGAGATTTAATTTTGCCGAGAGAACCCAAGCCAAATGGACCCTCCAGGGATCTTTCACATGCCACATAATCATATGACATGCGCGCCCAAGATTTTCCCATCCAGAAAATCCGACGACTCAGCCGGGGCTCGAACCCGCGATCTTGGGCTTACGAGGCGGGACACGTTTAACCTCTCAGCCACCTTTTTGTTCGGCGGCTGAATTCTGTTTTTCCTTAACTTCCCCCGCTTCCGTTGTAAGATATCTCCCAGATATAGTTCTTGACTATTTTTTTCAGTCTACATATGTATTAGAATTATCTATTGAAATGTATTGAAACTTTATCTATGAAACTATGAGTATCTTGAAATTAGTAGTATTTTTGTTCATTTCGATTGTTGCCATTCCAGAGATAGAAATATAAGGAAATTTGGGCGCCGTATAAGAGAATTATATATATAGATTATGTAACACAATACACATATAATTTGAAATGTTTTTTGTTTGTTTTTTCAGTTACACTTTTTTCGTCAATTATTTTTTGTTTACATTTATCATGATTTAAAGTAAATAAAAATTATAAATTTTTTCTAACTGTTACTTCTTGTGTTTTTCTATATGTTTATGTATGATTCTAAGTATTATACTGGTATTAATAAGTCATTAATAAAATTAAGACAGTTCAATTCTCTTGTAACTAACTGCGCATGCTCAAAAGTAATTTCCAGCTTCAATCTCACTTTGAAAGCGATATTCAAAAATCCAGCATCTGATTTCTAGATTCTAATTCATGCGCATGCGTACTAGTGGCAATGGCGTCACAAAATATAGCACTCACCCAGCTATAGCATGAGTGGATTACTTAGCATTTTGCTTTCCACATTTTGCCCACCGAGACGTCATTAACTGTTGGATTATAAGTTAGAATATCAAGAACAAAGTTGGGTCAGAGCGAACACATTGGTTTGTTAGCTTAATTTGATAAAGTGATTAATATGATAAAATAAATTTCGACAAAATCCCTTCCGAGAACGTGTACTGGTTGGTTGGTTGGTACATATATATATTTCGGTTATTCGGTATGTGTGTGCGATCAGAGACCCGCTTATAAACCGTTGTCTAGTAAGACAGACACGGATAGAATTTTTACTGACACACAGAGAGAAATTACACCCAGGGCAAAGGCGGGAATCGAACCCGCACCCGGTACAGTGCGCAGACTGTTAGCGTAATGGTCAGCGATCTTAACCACTAGGCCACCCGGGCACCACTTGAGTTTTTATTAGTCTTATGCTAAAGTAATTTGGTAATTTAATCGTTTCTGTCTGTCTATTTCTAGCCTCTTTTAGGAGCTTTAACACAGCCAATTACGCTTCATAATTTAGAACACTGGTCAAGTGACGAGGTTGACACCTAAGCGGGCAACCAACGGAACTTCGAGCGACATCGAACGCTGACGCCATCGGGACTTTCGACTCCACAGATTTAACGAGCATGTCTATCTCAGTATACTCGGGTAGTGTCTTAGTGGCTGGGATGTATTACGTGTCCGCCTCATAAGCCTAAGTTTTCGGGCTCGAGCAAAGAGTTCTATAGTTCGGGTAGAGGAACGACTCGTACTTATAGCTGCCATCGGACACCATGGCTCACTACAGAGCCCGAATAGAGTGGCAAAAGTGCTAATTAGATGTCTCATCTTGATTTTTTTTTATTGAGGAAAAGATATATGGATAAAATTCCTTTTTTAAACGGTATTAATACATATACTATTTATCAGAAAACGTTAAATTTACGTATGATTGTCTTCCGAACCTAACATGGGAAGATTTAGCTGTTTGTTAAGTTTTTCCAGAGGAATTTTGATTTATTAAATCCAAAAATGATTAATTTCCCTGATCTCTATGAGGTTGTTTCAGATAATGAAACTTGCATGTTTTCATTTTTGCCTATACTGCGATTTCATTGGTTGCTTCGATTGTGCTCTCAAAATGAGTATTCTTTTCGTTCAAATTTTTCTATTTTACAGTTATTTTAGTGCAAATTGTTTTTATCTCCTTCTATTTTTCATAATTTATCGGTTTTATTTCGATTCGATATCAAGTTTGCAAAGCAATAAAAAAAAATGTTGTCGGAAAACTTCGGTTGAGATGATATTTTGTCTTATGCGGAAAAATTAAGTGAAATTGTTAGAAAGGAATTTAAAGTGATTCACAAACAGAGAAAAGCTTTAGTTCTGCGAAAAGAAAAGTTTGTACTCAACTTTCGTTTTAGTAAGGTAAGAAAATAGTGCATTGTTCAAAACTAATTTCATTCCATACGAACGAAAAGTGAAAATAATACCGCTGGAACAGTTGCCACTCACGATGTGAAACATGCCCATTGGGTTGTTTCAGGGAACAAAATTTCTTCAAGCTTTCATTCTTGTTCTTCTTGAAAACGGTGCTCTGAATGGTACTCTATTCTCAGTCACGTGACATTGATTCACCAATCGAAAAATAATTTAATTGCATCCAGGGTCTTGTATGGTAACAGATGATTACCATATGATTACCTATGCAATTTCAATGGGGAAACTTTGGCCCCTGTTTTAAAAAAAAGTATACGACATGTACTCACGAAAACTTATCAAAAAATACAGAAGAAAGTTATTTTGCCATTAATATGATCAATAAGTATAATTTTAAAGATATTAATTAGTTATAATCAAAACAAAAAATTTTAGTAATTATTCACAAACTACAGATGGCAGCACTAACGGCAAGTAAATATCTAAACATTTTTTTGTTTTAATTATAACTAATTAATATCTTTAAAATTATACTTATTAATTATTTTAATGGCAAAATAAGTTTCTTCCGTATTTTTTGGTAAGTTTTCGTGAGTACATGTCGTATACTTTGTTTAAAAACAGGGGCCAAAGTTTCCCCTTTGGAATAGTATAGAGATCTGTTACCATACAAGACCCTTAACATTTAAGTTGCTACTCAAGACCTGAAACATACCCAGTAACCCATTATCCTTTTTATTGTAATTCATACAACTAAGTCAAACCATCGTAAATATATCAAATAAGTACTACAACAACGTTTGTTTTGAATCTGAGTATGACCCAGAATACACCGCTTCCTACTTTAAATATCACTGCAATGCCCGAATACACTGTGGTATGCATGCCTGACAGTTAAGAGGGCCCCATAGAGCTAATGCATTAGTTTTGAAATCACAATTTTTGCAAAATAATTGGTTTGTCATGTTATCCCGTTTTCACCAGGTATGGGAATCATCATAACAACAATTTAAAACAAAATTGAAAAGAAAATAACATCTGGTTACTTAATTATTTATTGATAGAAATTTAAAATAATGTCGCCATCTGCTGTATATATTTGGAATATTAAAACTTCAAAAATATAATTAAATAACTAAATAACATTTTGGTTTCAAATTTGTTTCATTTCGATGTTATGTTCATTCCCATACCTGGGGGAAAATGGCTAACATGGCAAAGCAATACTTCTGCGGAAGTTGTGATTCCAAAACTAATACATTAGCTCTATGGGACTGACAATCCCTCTCAAATCTGTGGAGTCGAAAGTCCAGACAGCGTCAGCGTACGATATCGCTCGAAGTTCCATTGGGTGCTCGCTCATGCGTCGACGTCGTCACTTGACCAGGGTTCTAAATAACGAGGCTGTGTTAAAGCTCCTAAAAGGAGTCTAGAAATAGACAACCAGAAACGATTGAATAACCCAAAGAAAGGCTTGTACGTCATCTTTTTTTTGTCGCTCAAAGTTCCGTTGGGTGCCCGCTCAGGTGTCGACCTCGTCACTTGACCAGGGTTCTAAAATACGAGGCGTTATGCTGTGTTAAAGCTCCTGAAGGAGGCTAGAAATAGGCAGCCGGAAACGATTACCTTACCTTACTACGTCATCTTTTGCAGCTTAATAGGGTTGTTTCAGATGATGTAATTCTGAAATTGTTTGGCAGCATTTTAACGTGATTCACAAACCTAGAAAAGCTTTAGTTCGACTGAAAGAAAAGTTTGTAGACAGCATTCGTTTTAGTAAGGTAAGAAAATATTGTATTGTTCAAAACAAATTTCATTCCAGACGGGCCAAAAGTGAAAATAATACTGCTGGAACTGTTGCCACTCACGATTTTACGACATTCAACCAAACCAACTGTTTCGCTTTGGAAATTGCCCCTAAAAATCGATCGAAAAACACAAAGTGGAAATCTAATTTACTTACACGTAAAAAGTTCTCATCTATTTCGATTATTTTAGAACTAATAATCGCCGGAACCTCTACCAAAACACACATACAAAAAAAAAAAACTTTTAGTTAAGATGGCGGTAAAATTTTGTTGGATTTCAGGAACTAAATGTATTGCATAAAAAAAATCCTATATGCTGCTAAAATAAATTATCGTCTGTTTCTATCCATAGCTTTTTCAAGGACCAGGGTTCATACTCTATCTATGATTCTGAAATTTCTCTCTGAGTTTTTCAGGAGTGCAGCAATGTAAATTCAGAACTCCGGAGGTAACTTCACTGCACTTCAAATTATGAAACAGAAACTTTACTTAAGGGGAGTCGGATGAGTGTTTAAGTCAAAAATGTCGATATTCTGTTATTTTTAATCTGCATATCTATAGCATTAATTTAAGACCAAGATTATCGATTTCTGTTTAGTAGTTTTCTTTTTATAAGCATTTTTCAAAAATTCTTTGTATCAGTTCTTACCTATACCTTAATTTTCTTTTGAGTTTCCTGAAATATAAGGTTTTCCAACAGTTGGGAACATTTTTCTCAGGAACTATAAAAGATATCAACATGTTTTGTTTTATTATTTCTTCCCCATTAATAGCTCTTTGATTTAAACTGAGGAATTTTAAATATCTCTGCTAAAAAAAAAGATCAAAATTTCAGGACTTATAAGGGCCCTTAGTAAAAAATAACGAAATTCAGGAGTTTTCCTGGAATTTCAGGAGGCGTATACGAACCCTGAAGAACGAAACGTTTTTCCTTTAAAAAAATAAAAGGTTTTTGCTTGTTTGTGTTTTGCAAAAGGAATAATGGTATCTTTTTAATATAAAGCCATCCTTTTATAAAATTTGACTTCAATCAACTTCAATTTTCTTTCCTAAAAAATAGAGCTTACACTGACCTCAATAAGTCCAAATAACTGAGGTAAAAAAGTATTTCCATTTTGTAAATTTATTAAGAAACAGATTTATTTATTGAAAAGACTTTCATTCAGAAACTTTTCAGGTATTGTGTTGCTTTAAAAGCTAATTCTATAGCTTTGTCACTGATGAAAATTTAAACAAAATGGTTTTTTTATTTAAAAAATTAAATGACAAATTGCACAAGTTTCAAAAGAAAACCAAAAATGTGACTAAAGGTCTTTATTCAATAAATGACAATTTACATTCATCAAGTTCAATCTAGCAACATTAAACATACAAAAATAATTAAATAAACATAAATCATGTACAATCAGTCAACTTCGATCAAGATACATACAAAATCAATCATCAAAATACCATACAGATTATATACAAACCACATTTAATCAAAAACATCAAACGTATATACACAATAACAGGGTTCCCACTCGCAAGTTTCGGGGCTTTTTAAACCACATAATTTAAGGCTACATAACAGCACCATTGATAGAATAGAATTAACGAAAATAATGACACATGTTTGGCTTTCAAATCCCACATGTCGGCTGCATCATAAAACCAGTTTTTAAGAGTAGAAATACATTTTTTTCTTAAGTTGAGCAGTCTTTTGGAAGAGATTTGGTCAATACAATAATTTTTTTTAAAATTTAAAGGCTTTTTATCAAGGCAAGTAAGAACCCTAAATGAGAAAAATGGGAGAACTTTTCAAAAAGTTAAGTTATGATATTGGCACTTCAAAAGATTTGAAATCATATTTTCAGTTTTAGTTATGAAATTTGGGTTATATAAAATGCATGTAACTAAATAAATAAATTAACCTTTTTTTCAATAAGATTAAAATCCACCTTTAAAACATTTTTCTGCAACAATTTGTTTTACAACAAAATCTTAGAATTTTCTAAATTTTTAAGATATTATTTTTTTTATAAACTAAGAGACTATATTGATTACTGATAATATATATAAACAGCAAGCTAACATTAGATGCATTTTAAATATTTGAAAATTAAACAAATTTCTCATAATTCTAACATGTAATATAGTATGTGGGGGAAAATAATCAGAAGCTAATATATATTACTTTAATACAAGCAATTAATTGGATTTTATCTTAGTATCTAATATAAACAAAACAAATATAATTATATATCTCATCTTCAATGCTAGATTCAGATATGTATATATTAATTTTAAAATAAATAAAGAATAAATTAAACAAATTTCTTCAAGATAACCAATAAAAAAATTACCCCCAGATAAGAAATATACTTAAAATAATGCCAGTAAATTTCACTTTACACTAAAAGTGAGACATTTATAAATGCTGATACACAAACTGAATTCTAAACAGTGTACAATTAAAATAAAATTATGAAGTGATAAAACGTCGCTCGAGTTACCAAACATATAATTTCAGCCAAATATTACATAAAGTATCAACATAGAGCTAAAAGCTTATTGTGTGTTCTGGGTTATTTATAATATATTTCTTAAAAGCTAAATATATGTCCAACTAAAAACAAGACCTTGGCACAAAAATATTATGGCAAGTAAAATAAATTAAAAAACTAAGTTGATAAAAAAAATGGCAGTATAAAGTGAAAACATAAATTGATCAAAGATAAATGATATTATGACAATGAAAATTTACTGGAAACTTAAGCCACCCAGAGCAAAATATAATATATAAACCATGCATGAAATGATATATTAAAATATTATGACACTTCTTGGTTAAAAGACAACAAACAATTATAAACTATTTCCAATGTACCACACATGACAAAAATTAGTTTCAAGAATCAATAACTAGCACAAACTTTTATAAAATGAGCATAAGCCAGTAAACATAGGAACACTTGAGGTGGCTAAAACTAAAACAGCTTAAAAATATACATAAATGCTTGGCGGTGTAGACAAATTAAAACAATCAGGACTGATGCCCTCATTTTTATTTTAGAACATAATTTTATTTGGATAACTTAACCCTCCAAATGTAGACCCGGCTGTTTCCGTATTTTACGCACCAATTTTTCTAGCAATAAACACGCATTCCAAAATTTTATAAATTATGAGTTTTTATTGATTTTTTACTTTTTTTTCATTTTGGAATGATTTTGAGATCATCTCTTCAAAATGTATCCAAATTCTGATTTAAAAAATAACCATACATTTTTGCCTATATCCAGGTCGTTTGGAAGGTTTAGCATAAAAAGTTGACTTGAAGCGATTCACACCAGAGTCGATTAAAAACAATTCAAAAAGACAGAACCCATCTCACTATTACAAGGGATACATACCACCATTGCATGTGAATAGCCTCTATAAGTATGCTTCATCCAAGAACAGTAAAAAGAAGCCATTGTTATGTTAAACCCCAGATACAGCACAAGTCAGACATAAAATTACATTCGGACACAATACAGGCTAAAATGCGAATAGCAGATAAGTAATCTCTGGTCAGACACACTATGTCCTACATCATTGCATCTTGTATGCAAAGAAACCAACATATGTACCCCTATGATTGAAAAGCATGTCTTGGGAGTTACGAGCCCAGGTACAAGTTAGGCAATGTATCCTGGAGCATTCAAGAGTCTTGTTGTAGATATCCCAGGTTGGACACAGTGCCTCAAAAGTGGTGCCTAAGCGAATCCTAAAGTCTTGAACGGCATGTGGAGAGCCCAGGTAACCCAAGTCTCAACATTGCTGTGTCTTAAAAGTTATCTAAGTCAGTCTTGTATGGCATGTGAAGAGCCTAGGTACAAGTTGGTCAATGAACCTTGGGGGATAAGAAGTCTTGCATGTAAAGAGTCTAGGTATTCCAAGCTAGACACTGTGCCTTCCTAAGGTCTTGTATGGCATGCGTCTAATTTACGACACTGCTGTGTCTTAAAAGTTATCTAAGCCAGTCTTGTATGGCATGTGAAGAGCCAAGATATAAGTTAGGCAATGTACCTTGGAGCATGCAAGAGTTTCAAGACACTAGAGTCCAGGTACAGGTCAGATGCCATGTCTTGATTGCTTTCTAAGCAAGTCTCTACATCTTGTGTGTAACTTCCGCAATACAAGTTGCACTTTCCCAAATATGCGGCTTAACAGGACTAGAAGAATCAGGAGGAAAATTGCTAAAAATTGTAGTAGTAAATGCCCGAGTCAGGGCTCGGAGGATTTCCCGAGCTTCTTTTTGAGGCTCTGGGGAGGAGTGAGCTCGCGGAGGACCAAACTTGGGCTGTTTTCTTGGAGGGCCGCTCGCTGTTTTTCGGCAACTTGGTCCTACAAATGAAATGGTCCATGTTAGAAAGAGCATTTGCACTAGTGTTAGAAAAACTATTACAGGGTGGTAACAAAATCCTGGAAAAAAAGTTCCCTGATTTTACAATTACTTTTTAGTTAAGTTTAGTTTGAATTATTGTCATACTAGAGCTACACGAGAGCTATTGGCAACGGACGTCGCCTGAGTAGGCACCCAACGCAACCGTTAAGGGCGACATCATACGCAGCGCTGAGACTTTGGAGCATATTTGACGTTTGATAATAATTGACAGTTTTTTGCTTCTGCGTGATAGGTAGATAGTCGAGTTTACATTTGTAGCTCCGGTTCAGGCCAGTCGGACCAACCAGAATACTTTCTTTTGATCAAGAAGTGTCTGCTAGTAGCTAGTATATAGTGATCGCAAGAACAACCTAAACCTGCTGTTTAAATAATCCGGAAAAAAATTCCCTGATATTTTGCTAAATTTGAAAAATTCCCTGATATTTCCAGAATTCGCTGATTTCCAGGTTCTGGTATTAACTAAAATAGCAGCAAGAGGATGTCAGTTAGCTAAGAAAGATTTTATTAGAAGAGCAAAAGAAACGCATCTATATATAAACTTAGCTACATCATTAAACTAAACAACCAATGAGATTAAACAACAAAAACAAAGGATGCAGGGGTTTTTTTTTTAACATTAGAATCTTCCAGTTACATAAGACAGATTCTAATTCCCACGTTGAAACTTGGCTATTCCACTTTTAAATGAATAAATTTTGGATATTTTTTCAAATGAAAAGTTTCCGAAAAGTAAACTCGTACCTTCTGATCATGAGTGGTGAAACTATATATAACAAATAATTGTCAACAACCTTTGCAGTCACAACTGGCATCAAAATTTTCATACTCTGTGTGAACTTCTATTTTAAACTATCTTGTATATAAATTAATAGTTTTAGTTTCTTAACAATTTAAACTTTTAATAACTATCTACTACCTCTAGAGAATTTTTGTTTACAGGTTAGCTGCTCAAACATTGTAAAAACGAAAGAGGCCTTAAGGGCATACTTTATTAGTAATTTTTTTTTATTATTCTGTATTAGCTTTAAATTCAGCAAATATCTGTTTCAAGAAGTCAATACCGAAAAACTATAGTATTTTACCCTCAGATTTTTTAAGAGGGATTGTCAGTCCCATAGAGCTAATGCATTAGTTTTGGAATCACAACTTCCGCAGAAGTATTGCTTTGCCACATTAGCCCTTTTTCTCCAGGTATGGGAATAAACATAACATCGAAATGAAACAAATTTGAAACGAAAACGTTATTTAGTTATTTATTTATATATTTTTGAAGTTTTAAAATGTTAAAAATTTACAGCAGAATGGCGACACTATATTAAAACTTTATCAATTAGTAATTAAATAATCGGAGTTATTTTCTTTTCAATTTTGTTTCAAATGGATGTTACGAAGATTCCCATACCTGGTGAAAAGGGGATAACATGGCAATGCAATTCCTTTGCCAAAGTTGTGATTTCAAAACTAATGCATTAGCTCTATGGGACTGACAATCCCTCTTAACTGTGCACATTAATCAGTTTAAGCAAGAATTTATTTCACAATTAACTCACCAGAATCCTCAACGAGGCAGTGTGTGTTTGAATGTTGTGGCAATCTTCAGCTGGGACATCGCTGAAATATTTGAGATCGGTGAAGCCGTTTTCTTCGGACACTTCCACAAAGGGTTTCAGCCAGGTTACGCAGGGCAGGAGTTCTGACCAGGATAGTCCTGCAATGGAGAGGTCTTAAATGGCTGGTATAATTAAACTGTACTTGAGCTATAGAATGGCATACTGATTGTTTCATTTTCAGATAAAATGGAAAAATTGGATTCGCTGTTTGAACTATGATAAAAAATTTAGGTTTACACTCAAAATAACAGGGTGGTAACAAAATCCTTGAAAAAAGTTCCCTGATATTTCCATGATTTCCCTGATACTTTCATAAAAAATTCCCTGATTTACAATTACTTTTTAGTTAAGTTTAGTTTGAATTATTATCATACTAGAGCTACACGAGAGCTATTAGCAACGGGCGTCGTAATTTAGGACCACAGTCAAGTGACGAGCTGACACCCGAGTAGGCACCCAACGCAACAGTTAAGGCTGACATCATACGCAGCGTTAAGACTTTGGAGCATATTTGACGTTTGATAATAGCTGACAGATTTTTGCTTCTGTGTGATACGAAGATAGTCGAGTAATTTTGTAGCCTCGGTTCAGGTTAATTCTACAAACCACTAACCAGAATACTTTCTTTGGATCAAGAAGTGTCCGCTAGTATAGTGATCGCAAGAACAACCAAAACCTGCTGTTTAAATAATCCGAAAAGGAAAAAATTCCCCGATATTTTGCTAAATTTGAAAAATTTCCTGAGAATTCCCTGATATTTCCAGAATTAAAAAGTTCCCTGAGAATTCCCTGATTTTCAGGTTTTCCAGGTTCTGTTACCACCCTGAATAAGTATAAATAGTTTAGGGAACTAGCGATCTATTCCTCAGACTTGTATTAACAGACACAAATACTAATTAAATTAGGAATCAAAGCTTTTTTTCCTCTGCAAATGTTGTCAAGTAAGCATTGACAGTCATCTAAGGGTTTATCCCAGTGAACCTTTTTTTTTATTTATTGAGTACTACAAATGTTAATTAAATAAAGAGTGTAGTAGCAAAAACTAACATTCTCCAAAGTAAAACTAAGGTATAAGGTCCGGGCTGTTCATTGGTGCCTTCGTCCAATTTAATTAACAATCCTTAAAAGTCCCCAATCAGCAAACTTGACCTCATATCTTATACTTTGGAGAATATGAACTACACTCTTCCCTCTAATGCTTTAAAATATATCTCAAGTGTTTCTATTTAATAATAACCATTGTCCTAGGTAAAGTGATAGCCAATACAAACCCATTAATCTAAGTACAATGAAGTAAATTGAGAATAGAGTGCTGCTCCGTTGAAATAAAGAACTGAAATGCTTTACCTGAGACATGCATGGCAGTTTCTTTTGAGATGAAATGGGCCATTGCTGATGCACAAAGTACACTGTAGGAATATTTCAAGCTCTCCAAATCAAGTATGCACAGGTCTAACACCTAAAGAAAAAAAAATGGCATATTTAGTTAAAATTACCCAAGAAGTGATTAAAATCATAAGTATGAATTTTAAAGTTAGGTGAACAAATCTGAGTAATTAAACTAGAATCGACTCTGGAGTAATGTGTTTAATAAATAGCAGGAAAGTTCTTTTGGGGTATTGATGTGTTGTTTTTTTACAAATTTAAAATAGTCACTTTTTTTAAGGGGGCACTGAAATCAACTGCAAAATTTGAGAGCTTCTTAAGTTACCCTATTTAAGAATTAAATTTACTTACGATTTAAATATTGAAAAAATACTATGAACATAGTTTCAAGTCCAGTAAGTCACATTTATTTAAAAATATAACCTAGATTAAATTCAGGATTTTATAAATTTATACAGGGTGGTGACAAAATCCTCGAAAAAAGTTCCCTGATATTTCCATGATACTTCCCTGATTTTACAATAACCTAGAAAATATACAATACACACTATTCAATACAGTACAGAAACTTTAATCCAGACATCGCGGTAAGACTTTACGGATTATGGATCAGCCTACCTAACTTTTCCAGATTTCCGGAAATCAGAATAAGTTTAGAGGAACCACTGGACCAGTGAATAGCATTATAACATAGTTCGTACACTCCTTGAAAAGTTTTGAATGAAAAACCTTATTTTCAAGCCCTTAAAGCCTATATGCTTGAAAATGAAGCTGAGTATTTTGAGGGGGGGGGGGGAAATGTGCACTATTTATTACAAAATTTAATCAAATCAAAATAATTCTCAATGCTAAACGCATAATATCATGATATTTTTAAACCCCAAGTTTCTAAACAGTCATTAATAGTTACAGTAGAACTCCAATTATCCGAAGCGGTGCTGATTATCAGAACGTTAGAAAAAATTCCATACTATGAAATATCCTCAGTTTAAATCAAAGGGCTATATGTAAGGAACAAAATATAAAAAGTTCATAATGATATCTCATTCAACTTGAGCGAGATATAACCATCCGACTCCTCTTAAGTAATTCAAAATGGAAAATTTCCCTGATATTTTGCGAAATTTGAAAAATTCCCCAATGTTTCCAGGTTCTGTTACCACCCTGTTATAAGACAGCGAAGAAGAGGAAATGGAAACATTTTCTTACTTGACTGATTCTGATGAATAATTGTTTAGGAAATGTCTCTGGACCAATCATGTTTTCTCCATCTTCCAGATAGGCAAGCTGCAGAAATATGTTTAGCCAGCAATTGATGGTCACTGGGGTAAGGTTCCAGTTCAGGGTCTGAAATAAAGTTCGACATTTAAAACATGCCCAAAAATAGTCAAGGACGCCAAATAAGAACAGCATTGCATGTTCATGCAGGTTAACTAACCATTAATTTAGCCTGACCAGATTTATCTCAGTGATTAACTTTTCAATTGTAAATCATTAACTATTCCGAAATCCTATTTCATTTATGTTGTGTTTGTTTGTATAAAACTATAAAAAAAATTATACAGACTATTTCCACAATTTCTATAGCTAGATACTTGATAAATAAACTAAGCAGTACTGCGAAATGCAGTATGTCTGGTCACCTTACATTAATTTTCATTTTTTTAAAACCCACTGACGGGAAACAGATGCATAAACCTGTCACATGATTGTCAGGTTTTCCAGCTAATAACTTTTTTTAAAAATGTATGAATTTAATAGATTTTTTAAATTTAAAGTATAAAGGAGCCAATTATAACCATCTACTACAGAAATTAATTTTTTAAGTATAAGAAATTTAATTTTCAATTAGAAATTCAAATTTAACTCTCATCAGTGAAGAAAGTTTACACTTCAGCCAAATTGTTTATCCCCCAGAGGGTTAAAGGATATCTTAAGACACAAAAGAAAATAATGTTTTTCGAACTCCTTAAAAAAGCATCTAAAGAAATAGGAACTGATAATTGAACATTGTCAAGTAAAATAACTATTTAACATTCACATGCTTATTATAGTAATAAGTACATGTTAAAAATACTTAAATATCAATACTTACCTTTTTACTATATCCAAGCCAGATTGAAATGAAAAGACCCAATCAATAATTTGTAGTTAAAGATTAATTCACAGAGACAAGTCACATTAAGTTAAGATCTTCATCATAAATACTGTACTATGTTTCTCAATTAATAAACACCATATATGTACGAAGAACTTTTAGGGACATTTGAAATCATAAGGTTTGATAAAACTGTTAATGGAAAGAATTTAAATATATAAAAATTACCATTATCAATACAAGTTCCTGCTGCAATATCTGTGCATCGGTACAGGCACCATCTGTGACAAAGGCAAACTGTTCCAGTTTGGGGGGATAAATTTCCTAAAGGAAAAGATAAAAAGATATTTAGAGCGAATTTAAACACAGGAAAATACATCCGATATATTTGTTCATTTATAGATTCTTGATATCAGAGTTTCATATAACATAAGGACAATTAGAATTGGGCAAGTAATAATGTTAAGGATTTAAAAAGAAACTTTTTACTGCAGATTGTATACATTTAACTTAAGGGTCAGTTAAAGAAAAAAATTGTGTTCTCTTTTTAATTGAAGGATTTGTTTGCCAAGAGTTAAGTAGATATGGTCCTTTAGCAATCTTGTTTTTTGCATTGGAATAAGATGCCAACAATTTTTGGAGCTCTAACCTTTTAAAAACAGTTGCACCTATCTTTTAAATGTTAATGTTTTGTTACATTCTGATAGTGAGACTTACAGGTTCCCACAGAAAAACTAATTCCAGAACTCTTTTCAAAGATAAAGGGTGATGGGGAAAATAAATCATTTCCAAACTTTAAGAAGCGCTTTGTAAAAAGTAGTGTGCTTATTGAATCAAGCGAGTCAACTTACCTCCATTTTGGAAGCTACAAACAAAGCTGTAGCGCCTAGTAACTGCAAGCAACTTCTGGGCAGGTCTGGTTTGGCCAAAAGATACCTGTCCACATAGTCAAGAGCAAGGTAGAACGTCTCTCTGTGCAGCCTGTACACTTCACATACCTAGAGGGTACAAGTACTGTGATTTAGATTACCTGAATTTTCACAGTTAAGGGCAAAATTAAAAATGATTTGTTGATTATAAGCAGAATTGAATTTGGTAGGTGATAGCAAGTTGGCTAATGACTGAAAATTACTGCTGAGGAAGCGATTGCAAAAAAATATTGTAATTTTATTATTCAGCAAGCATTGTTGTTTAAGAGTTTTGGACAGTTAAGAATAAATTAACCTTGAATATTGAAGCCTTATATTTGTCTCCTATTATAAAATTTATTCTATAATCATTAAGAAAAAGTGGCCTGGGCGAAGATGCAAAGAATCATGCTTTATCTTACTATAATGGAGTTATTTTTAATATTTAAAGTAGGTAATAACATGAGGTGTCAGAAGGACTTAAGCAGAAATAATGATAAACTGTCAGAATGACATCTCCTGCTTGGTTTTAACTTCAAATTTAATTTCATCTGATAATTCCCAGATCAACTTTCCTTAGTTAACTAATTATTTTTGCATAAAAGAATCCAAACAGTTTAAAAATCCTTTCCACACTCAAATGCATGGCTTGGCACACTGGGTGTGCCAGTCAAATTTCAGTTAGATGCATGTCTACTTATATATTCATGAATTCCTAAAACAATGAAAAATTTGATGTCGCATGTCAAAAAATCAATTATCACTACAATTTTTAACTTTAAGGGGAAAAGAATTAGCGGAATAGTTGATCTATAGCTTATTACTACTAATAATGTAATATGCTGTATTTAATTTGATTTATTTCAAATTTAAAGCTTTTTAAATTGCGACTTGCATTACAGTTACATGGAATTTGACTTCATTAAACATGAGAAGTGAAAAAGAACAGAAGATGTTTAATGTTGTCTTAAGGCTGCGTCCTGGCTATGACATCAAATGCCACAAAACTTGGCGACTTGGCAGAGTCAGCCACATGCTATTGCATCGCTTGGCGCCCTTGGCAGTCGCCAAGTTTTGTTGCATTTGATGTCGTACTCAGGACACAGCCTAAGGACAAGATGTGGCTGTTCATGTTCACACCTTGACCCACATAAAATTTTCCTTCAGATAGAATACACATGACTAAATCTGCCAACTCTCCGGATTTAACCCGGCAATACTGGATTTTCTAACTAATTTAATAATGTCAGTGCCATATGTTCCAATTGCTGAATTTATGTAAAAAAATCATTAAATTTCTCTTAGCCCCCGGAATCCGGAAAATGGTTATTACCGAACCAAATGTGGAGAGTTGACAGGATGAATTAAGGTTGCACTAGAGCCACAGTTGGCAGATTTGCATAAACTAAACAACAATGATTTCGAGATTTACTTGCAAACTTATATTTGTGTATTATATATAATACATAAATAAGTAGATATAATACATAAAATAGTATAAGTACTTATATAATTTATATTTATGTATTTAAATTTATTATTTTTTGTGTATGTTAACTTATGTGTCTCAATATTATAATTAATTAGTCACATATACGTTTTTTTTAACCCCCTTGTGACGAAAAAAATTATTCTTGTAAATGGTTGTTTTATGTTAATAAAGTGTTTGTTAACTACCCACCTCCGTCAGCCAATCCAGCAAGATGGCCCTCATCCTCGGCTCAAGGTCGGGATGCCTTTGCAGCACCCTACAGTCCCTGGAATACAGCACATCCTTCACAACCATACTGTGCCACAGCTCCTTCTGCTCTGCCCAGTCCAGCTCGGGTAGTGGACACGCCCTCCTGCATGCGTTCGACTGGGGCTGGAGCTGCAGGTTAGCGATGCCGCGGAACTGTGACAGGATTGCGCTGCTGGGGTGCTGTGCGTCATCGGCTGGGTTGAAGTTCTCGTCACAGGACGGACACGGGCTGTCTTCGCAGCTGCTGACCATGCTGGATGAGGAGCAAGGGGAGGAGAATTCGGATGCGGGGGATAGCTGGCGGGGAAGGAAGAAAAGGTTATTGTTTATGTACAAGTAGACATAACGCAACAAGAAAGGGCGCCCAATAAGGGAAGAGTGTAGGCTGTGTAGCTCATTACTCTATACACATAGGATGACAGAAATATGTTAGTGGTCCATTTACTTGACATAATACTGCTGTGAGCAGGGAAACTGCAGTAATCGCAACAATGAGTTGCACCAATTTTTGCTCTGAAATAATTTTTTTACAGTACGTTTTCTTAAAGGTTAGGGTAATAATTGAGTGTTTGTAACAATGGTCCAAGTCATTATGGAAGTTATTGCAGTTTACCTGCCCACGGCAGAATAGGCAAGGAAAGGTAATGATGATAAGGAAGGTATCATAGCAAAATTGCATGCCACTCTCCTATATACGTTACAACCGTTGTACAAGTACAGAGTAGACAGGTTTTCTACAAAAAGAATTAGACTGGGACATTACTTAGAGACCGTTCAGAGCAGACACACATGTCAAAAGACAGAGTGGAATTAGGACCATGCACTTGGCACTGAGGACCAGCATTCATTCCCTACTGGGTTGGTGAGTATACTTCCCTACTGGGTTGGTGATGCAGGCTCTCTGTGCCAAGGCTGGAAGTAAATATTGTTTGGCCGATTAAGCTGATGCGACAGCATTTGCTTATTTTTTTTCATGAAAACTAAGCTTGATTTAGGTTTGGTTGATCGAAATATAGTCTACTATAGCGACACTTGAGTTATTAGGAGAGGACCTCATAATATTAAATTGTGAATCATTGTCAAGTAATAAGGACAACACTTGTCGCAATAGGGCGAGGACTTTTGGTGACAGGCTTAGCAATTTGGAAGTGCGGTCAAGTAACACCCAAAGCAACCTTATAGCAACACCAAGACTTTCTCTCATGTAAGAAGGTTGAAATATGAGCCGGTACCCGATGCCATAGCAATACTCCCCTGCATCATTACAGCTTTGTACCACAACAGTTTAATGTCCACCAGGATAAGGATATTATGGTTGTGTTTATTTGATATTAGAATTACATGTCACACAAAGACTAATTCTACCTATAATAACTGTTTAGAACATATTCCATAAGACAATATACTACAAAGCCGCGGTAGCTCAGTCGGATAAAGCGTCGTGCTAGCATCGGAAGCTTGTATCGGCGCTCGTATTCGGCTAAAGACCGCCATGTTGCTAATGTTGGCTGAGGCACGTTACATATGTTGTGGTCACAATGTCCTCCATGCTCCCATACCAAATTAATACTTCTGAGGATACCAGATCAGGATCAAAATTAAATTCCTATATTTGAGCGAGAATGGATGTGTGAAAGGGACCTTCCTGTAAAACGGATGTGTCATGCTGACAAGCAAAAGTCGGACTTCCTCCCTTGTGGCGCTTAATAAAAACAGAAGCCGCCCCACTTCGCCTTAAAATAAATTGGGTAGTCCTCTACTCCGGGCTCGGCTACCGAGTGGCATTAGAAACAACAACTACTACAAAGCCAGGGTGTGATTTAAACCTACAGACTGGGACAGATCATCAGCACTCTTAACCACTCTGCTAGTTAGGTTGATATTCACAACAGAATAAGCCATTCTTATTTTAATGAAAACAGAATTAAGAATTTTAATCTTTGATTGTTCGAAATAACGCCCCACTCAGGGTTTGAGAAACCAAGCTCAAGTTTGTTTTTTCCCTCCAAAAATATTAATAATTTACAACTTTCTTTGTTTTTAAGAAAAAAAAATATTTTTATTAATTAAAAGGTAAACACAGAATAAAACATGTCTAAGTTAACATATTTATTTTAATACAATACATTTACTTAAATAAGAAAGGATTGCACCGGCACGGTTTTATTTTGGCTTTTTAAGGTTTTATCTAAAATAACAGCCAGTTTAATAAAAAAAGAATATTTTTAAAATCATACAAATAACTTTCAAATTAAAAATTTTGGTCAAATCTTTGACGCATTTGTGATACCATCTTACTGTATTAGTAAAGAAGGCTGAAGTACATAGTTTTGATTTTTATGGCCAGTTACAAAAGTATTTGTTTTCCTGAAAAAATGTTAGTATGCAATTCACATTGAACACCTGATCTCCTTTGCTAGTTCATAAAGGGAGTTTGTTCTCTCGAGTTCAATTTGTAAATATAACAATAAAACAACTAAATAATAACAAATGTACTTGGAATTGAAAAGGCAAAAAAGCCGGTTAAATGTCATCACTACTTAAATCGAGATAAAACTATCAATCAAGTAATTTCTGTTTTTAATTAAAAAAATAATTATCATGCAAAGTAAGTTCTCTTTATTTCGTATTATTAAGTTTAGTTTAAATTATCGTCGCACTAGAGCTAAACTAGGGCTATTGGCGACTGCCGTCGTATTTTAGAACCACAGTCAAGCGACAGGTATTATTAAGATCCTAAAAGAGTGTAAATTAAGGTTGAAAATTGATATTTTTTCATTAAAATTCATTTTTACTTTTTTTAAAAAATTATTAATTTAGAATGAGTTTTTCTCTGAATTTATTCTCTTAAAATAAAACTTAAAATTTAAACCAAGCAGTGACCTTATAAGGTTAAATTAAAAAACAACAACAATAGAACCCAATTGGGTTGGGCTTAAAAAAAACCCAACCCAGATGGGTTCTATGAAACCCCTCCACTAGAGGGTATTGAGAATGGGTCTCACAATTTAAAACCATTGTCAAGTGATAAGGACAACACCAAAGCAGAGGTTATGATGAAAAGTGTTGTCAGATGTTATGATAATTTGTTTGGAATTTTAATATAAGTCAAGTGTTTACACCAGTAAGGCAATTGAAACCCAAGACCTGACTATCAAATAGGCCTTCAAAACTAAGATAACCTAGCAAATGGCAAGGAGCCTCTAATTTGCAAATATAATACTTTTTTTTATATAAGTTACGAGTGCTTAGTTTGTTGTGATTATGAATAATAAACAAAACAAAAAATATATTAGTATTTGCATATTGGAAATCCTGAAGAGATACTAAAAACAAAAAGTTAAAAGTACTTTTTACAAATGAAATTTAACACCTCTGAGTTACTATAACACTAGTTAAGACTGCAACAATTTAACAAACTCCAAAACAAAGAATATTTTAAATTAAGGTATCTCCCTACCTTGAAAATGGCAAATTTCGACAATTTTCTTTTTACTGTTTTAAAGAAAAGGCCGATTATTTATGTTTAAAAATCTGCATGGATTTTTAATCTACGATAATTTAATCAAAAGTTATTGCTATTTCAGTGAAGCATTAGCCCATTGTGTGTAACGAAAACGTAACTTTAAACCGGTTTTCTGAAGAACGGTAATTTTCAACAACAATGTTTTTTAAAAACCTGATATCTCAAAAACTACTTGATATAATATAATAAACATGCTATAACAAATTTTATTACAAGTTCAAGTGTGTTTTGAAATAAGATCTATGTAAAATAACTGATAGAATTTATTTTATGGACTTTTTAATATTAAAATTTCCTCTTTTTTGAAAAATTTCTATAAACATGGCTTTGATACTGTGTAATTCCTAAATATTAGAAGAATTGCTTAAATCTCATTTCAAAACATGCAAGAAGGTCCAATGAATGACTCTGCCTAATATTTAAGGAAAAAATTAATTATTTTTTTACTTGTGGTGTTTTGCGTAGCTCGTATATTTAAGGCAAATTTCTTCAAAATTTGCATTTTTAAAATAAAAATTAATTTGTTTTTGGTCAAATATTCCATTTAACATTATTATTCATCATTACCATTAATAAAATTAGTTAATTTTAAAGTATTAAAAAATTAGACCCCTTAAGGTAGGGAGCTACCTTAATCTAAATAAAAGCCCCTGTGATACCCAAGTAGAAACGATTCCCAGTTTTAACAGGCTAAAAAAGTTTCATGCCAATGATTCTATTTAAGATAAATTTGTAATTATTTAAACTATAGTAAACCAGAATGGAGATTTAAATAGTAATGGCAATTAAATTTAAAATCAATTTTTCAAAAAATCATATCTCAATCTTTTAAAAGGATTTTTACATACAAATTCACTTAAATGAAGTTGCCAAAATTTTATGGCAGTTATAAATAAAAACCAGATATTGGGAAATGTTTAAATTAGTAGTATTATAAAGTATGTGTTAACAAGTCCCAATTGTAATTATTATCTAAGTCAACTTTCAAGAAAAATCTTTATAATCATGATTTTATTTTGGTGAAGCAAGTTATTTTTCTTTAAACTAATAAATATCTTAGAGGCTTGTTGTTTAAAAAAAAAAAAACATTCATTTCTTTTGAAATGGTTTCATGTAGACTTTCGTCAACACTTTCATTTTAGACTTCAGAATGCTTTAACAAATCAGTGTTTCGAGGTGTTTTGGAAAATGCAAGTTTTGCTTTTATCTCTAAAGAGTTCAATAGCACTTCAGGAAAATTTCTTATTCATTATATTATTATAATTATTTTTTCAAAAAACCCAAAACTAAAATACATTATGGTTACTCGTTTCTTAGTAGGCTTTAGAATATACGTTGGAAGCTTTCTGACTGCTTTTAAAATAATTTATTGTAGAGGGAACTTCTTTATTCACTTCAAATGATTAAAAAAAGACAGCTATGATTGAAAAATTCCCCTTAAGCCTATTATAAGATGAAGTTAAAAAAAATATGCTGTTATTTTTTCTGGTAAATGCATGAAAACGTTTGTAATAAATTTTCCTCGATTATTTGCTACTCATTTAATTAGCTGGTAGTTCAGTTTAGTTTAGCTGCCCTTCATCTTTACCAAATATATGAATATTTAAAAAAAAACTTAATTTATTTTTTATAATAATTCGAGGTATATCCATGAATGACTTGATAAAGGATACAACACTTGCCTTTCTAAAATTTCAGTAAAGTTATATTACCTAAAATAGTTCCCCTTTAAAATTTAATAATCTGCACTTAATTCTTTTCAACTTCAACTAAACTCTTCAAAATTATTGCATAAGTTTAAAAAGAATACTTAGGCTCTTATGGAATTTATTAAGAAAAATTAAATTGGGGAAATCAAATAATCCTAATACTTTTTTGCTGCAAACAATGAAAAATTTGACACCTCTTTAAAAAAAAAGTAGATACCTCACAAACCGACACTTGTAAAGTTTGTGCGAGTACAAATATATTTCTTTAAATCTGTAAAGTTTCAATTTGGCATTTTAAGTCATTTATTATCAGTGCAACTTCGTAATTATCTTGTATCCCCAAGTTTAACACTGCCCCATAATTCACACTATAAATAAGGATTTTTTTAAAAATATAGTCCCAATATATTTGAAGGGTGTAGTTGTACTTTTGAGATTTTGAGTGTTTCAAATGCACCCTTTATTTCTAGGGGCCTGGATAGATAAAAAAAAATATCAAACAGTCCTTTGTTATCTGGAGAACTTAGTAATTATCTTATGTCCCCTAACCCCTACACCCCCCAAATGAAATGCGACTTCATAAATCACAATCAAAGCAGGACTATTTTTTTTATATTTTACCAGGATTCCAATCCATTTCAATTCTCACAAGTAAAACTAAGATATATGGTCCGGTCTGTTCATTGGGGACTTGATCCAAATAAATTAACAATCGTTAAAAGTCGCCAATGAACAGGCTGCACCCTGTATTTAAGTTATACTTTGGAGAATGTGAGTTTTGCAACTACACCTCTCATGTCTAGGGACCTGGAAAAATGATATCCAACAGCTTGAAAATAGAATTAAAAATCCTATTTTAATAATTGTACACTGATCTTAGTCTCTCCTTCTCAGAAATAATTACTCATTAAAAAGTCGCCTAAATTATATCACAGGCGCCAAACCACAAAGTAGGCTTTACATGTAGTTACATTTTTTCAAAGTAAAAAAATATGTATAACTAGATTTTCTACTTAGTGTAAATACTTTTTGAACGGTTAATTTTTCACATAATTTTAATTTATAAATAAAGTAAACTTAAACACTATTGGGTATCTTGTCCTAGATCAGCGACCTGGGGGCGATCGCCCCCAAGTGGGCGATTTGTGTTATCAAGAGGGCAAAAAATACTTAAGGGGAGATGAGTATTCAAAGGGGAAAATTAAAATAATGTTGTACCTTTGTACAGTAAAACCATTCTCCAACAATAACCAAACTAACCAATTTTTACTTTAAACACTTAAATTTTCTAGAAACCAGTAAAAATATCTTAGTTAATTATTTCACTTTTGTTCCTTATAAATGTTAAAAATATGTGTTTATGTTTTTTCTATTTTATATAAAAGTGACCAGATAAGCTTCTTTGATTGTTTTTATAAACGGTAGTAAGTGTTATAAAACTGTTTTATAGTTACACTTTAAAATTATGATTAGACATAACATGAAAATTAAAAGGGGGCGATGGATGTTAATCAACCTAAAATATGAGGCGATGGTCCAGAAAAGGTTGGGAACCACTGTCCTAGATACTATAATAAAGAGTTCTTTAACTACAACTGTTTTTAAAATAATAAAACCTGCCCCGGCTTAATCTCAGATTTATCTGTAATTCAGTCGCCAGTACTTTCAGTAACGATCCCACTTCAAACCTTTATCATTATTTTTTAAGTTTATCTCTTCAGAAAGAAATCTGTATTATACACAAATAACTTTAAAAAATTAAATATCTTACAGAAAAAAAAAATTGTGATGAAAATAAAAATACTATTTTAAAACAAATACCTAATTGCTTTATAACTTATAAATATCTGGAGAAGATTAAATAGGCATGATTTAATGTTTTTTATAATTACTGAAACAATCATCGATTTAAAATAAATATTGTCGCCCAATTTAACTTTTGAACACCAAATCATTTGTAATCATAGCTATAGTTTAAATAAAATAACATCTTACTAGCCAATAGTGCTATTCCAATCAGTTTTATCTTAAAACTATTAGCTAAATAAAAAAAAATATGGATTTAAAAAAAAAAAAGTAAACATATAATTTTAAATACAGTACTGTTACTTTTAACAGATGAATTTAAATTTTATGTTTGAAACATAAGAAATACTCTATTCTAACTGAAAATATAAGTTTTACCATTTTTATATTTATGTTTTGATTGACTTTCTCTATAATTTTTTTAAACATTTTTATGCAGTCTATTTAGGAACCAAAAGCAAAATTTTAAGAAAACCATCTATTCTAGGTTATTTGGTTACATTTTTAGATAGCAATACATTTAAAATTAAATAAAATTACTTTACATTTAACAATTAAGACCTATACAATCAAAATGTAAATAAAGAAAATTGAAATTTCAAGATTAAGAATTTTCCACCAAATAATAAATTTAAAAATTCTAAATTATTTTTTTTACTGCTGCAATATTTTACACAACTATTAAAAAACATATAAAATAAAATTAATTTTTTTTAATAGATTTTTTTTTCCGCAAAAGCGTCGGTATAAAAATACCACAACTGTTGAACATTCCATTAGGCTTGCAGAACTTACAAAATTTAAAACAAAACAGTAGATTTCATGTAATATTCGAAAATAACACCATTTATGAACTTATTTAAAAGACATAATTTTAAAATAAATTTAAAATTAAAGAATTTCGATCGCGCCAAAAGAATGTTTACACGTCTATCGTTTGGTGGACCGGCACAGCAATTGGCGGGAAGTATTGGCGCCCAAACAGATAGCCAGTACTGAACAACTTTAACAAATTTCCACTTATAATTACAATAATTAACACATATAAACTCATTTTAAACAATAATAAGTCCATATTATGTTAGAAAATGGGAAACGAGGACATTTGACACGAATTGTTTCAATCGGTCTACATGGATAGCTTATACGTGGACAATCGGCAGGATGTTGATGTAATATTATTAATGTAAGGTAATTAATTGATTAACTTACCACTAATTCTTTTTCTGCTTTCCTTTTACGAGATAAAATAGCTGGTTGCCGTCCAGATCGTTCGTATATGGTACTGGAATACAATCAATTGGCCATTTTCAGTAAGGGTTAAGCCGCGTAAGCAAATATAAACACAACAGATTTAAATAGTAAAATTACACTTACCTTTTGATGGACATGCTGAAATGGTCACTAAATGTGTTTTTATAGTATAGGCAGGATATCCACAACGATTTTCTAAATAAAAATATGAAAAATTTGTTGAAATTTACACTGCCGCCAAATCGGGAAATTTCCAGAAAATTACAGAATAATAACAATTTAAAATATATTATACACCATAATTAAATAATAAGATCATTTAAAAGCACTATGACGTTCCAATGAATAACATATCTCTTAATTGAAGATTATTATGATTTTTACAAATACCAACAGCAGCATTGGAATGCGAAGCCATTTGAATTTTTTTAGTAAACTAACAAACATTAGTAAAATTACCCTGATTGAACAGTAAGAAAATTTTGATTACTATCAATGACAGAAAAAAAGAATCACAAGAAAATTCTAATATTAAGTATTTTTTCCTGATTTTTAAAGATTTTAGGTGTGAGAAAACAACATGGAGGAACTTACTTCAGACAAGTTATTCGAACCCACCACTAATATCCGTTTGCCAGCAGCTGAGAAAAAATTCGGCAAAGCGCCAAATCGCTCAGGCGCATTAATTTGGAGTATGCGCAGTACATACTTTCCCCACAGGTTACCGGAATAGCGCGCCTTATTTTCTGCCAACGCGCCAAACTTTTGTATTGGGTGAACCAACTGTCAAAATTTTCGCGCCACGTGTGCAGGCGATAAGCATTTTAGAATGGTAAGGCGGGAGAATTCCGTAGGAATCTGACGTCACGTACTTCTTCAGTTCACTCAGAAACTTTATTTACTTTTAAAATTAAATAACTATTTCGGCCTTAAATAAATTTCGGATCTTTAAAATCAGATTTTAGGCTCCACTAGAGTTTCCCGCCAATTTTAATTGTTTTCTTGATGAAAGGATTAAAACTGCGAGGCATGGAATATTTTGACACGGTTGGGAAGTGTTCTAGAACGCGCGGGACCTGTAGTTAGCGGGAGTTACCGTTGCCGGTTCGAAAAAAATTCTTTTCGTGCGATAAGGAATATTAAACTTCCTTTTTAACTAATTCGTTCTTTACTTTATTTTCAAAAATCATAATTATTTCTAAATAACGTTTAAATTTTTTTAAAGAGGTTTTTAATCGTTCTACTTTTTTACGTAGGCATGGTGCATTTATTAACGTTTTTTAAAAGTATTTTTTGAAATTGAACTTAAGAAAAAAAATAGAATAAAAAAAATTTAGTATTTTGCTATGAAAAATATTTAATATTTTAAAATAAAACATCCAATACTTGTGAAATTTTAAAATAATTTAATATTTCTTAATAGAAAAAAATCTAATCTTCCTACACTATTTAAAATATTTAAGTGTTTTATTAATATTTATTGTAGATTTGCAAAATTTTTTATTATAAAAGTTATAAAATTTAATTATTTTAGTTTATTTTACTGTTGATATTTTTCGTACAAATATTTTAAAAAAAAAAACTTTTTGCATAAAAAATTATTTAAAATTTTAATTTATGAAATCAAATCGGATTATAAATTTCGCAATAAAATTGATTTCCAACTTTTTTAACACAACAGAAAATATGCAAAAATTTTGATCACATGATTATCAAGAACTTGATAAGGGGATTGTTGAATGGCAACATCTCAAGCGGTCTTGTTTTCATTTTTTGTCTGGAATTAATTTTGTTTCGGTATTCTAGAGGCTATGTCCTGACTACGCCACAAAGGCAACAAAACTTGACACTTGGCAGAGTCAGCCCCCATGCTATTGGCATTGCATCGCTTGGCGCCCTTAATTATTTGTTAAAAGCTTGCATTAAGAGAAAAGTTTCTTTTTATCTATGATGGTTATTTTGAGAGTGAAACCGAAACAACCAATGAAATCACAGGATAAGAAAAATGAAAACAAGAACTTTACATCTTCTGAAATATTCTCATTAGATTGAAATATATCATTGTTACAATTTTCTATAACGAGTATATCTTAAGTCATATTATTCACTGAATGGGCATGCTTCAGGTCTTGGGTGGCGACAGAAATGTTGACTGAAAATAAATTCCTTCTCGAGTCTCAATTGGTGAATCAATGTCACGTGGGAACAGAGCACCAATCGGAGCACAGATCGAAGGAAGCCAGAAATGAAAATAGGAAGGAATACGTCACCTGAGTCAATCCAATTAAGTGAGTAAGTTTATCAAAATCAAAAGCTTTTGTAGTTTTAAAAAGACATCTATAGTAAGGTTATTTTTTTTAAAAAATATTTTAACTTGATAATTGGCTTGTCTCAGGTGACGTATTCCTTCCAGCTTTCACACCTGATTTTCCTTCGATCGGTGCTCCGATTGGTGTACGTAGCATTGATTCACCAAATAAGATTCGGGAAAGAATTAAGTTTCCTTTAGCATTTCTGTTGCCACTCAAGACCTGAAACATGCCAATTTCGCACTAAAATAATAAAAATAGGCACTATACATGTGACTTCTAATTTAGTGAGTAAATAGTGTTTATAATATCTCTTTATATTACATGAAAAAAATTGTGTTTAGTATTAATTTGAAATAATGGGAATGTTTCAGATTATGTAACGCTCTTGTTTTCCCTTTTCCATGGGCTGCGATTTCATTGGTTGTTTCGGTTTTTCTCTCAAAATGACCGCCATGGATGAAAAGAAACTTTTCTTTTTGTGCAACCTTTCCTTAACAAATGATTTGAACAACCAACAGCACTGCAAGAAGTTAACATTTAAAGAAATTTAATAAGTAAAATATTCTTAGAAAATACATTTTCGAATACCAAAACAAAAGTAATTCCAGACAAAAAAAACGAAAACAAGACAACTGGAGCTACAATTACAGCGTTTTCCACAAACATATTTATTCGATTAAGCATATTAAAAAACCTCTAAAACTCAAGTATTTCTGGTTTTAAAGATGTATTTATTTTTAAATTCATTTTTAAAGTTAATGATACGTCACTCTTGTTAAATCTCTTTTAGCATAACAGATGACGTCACGGTTGGCTTTTTTTTTGTTCTTGGCGTGTTATTTCGTATCACGTTTCACTGTATCGCTTTTGAAACTGTGAAACATGCTTTCATCCTTATGAAACTCTTAAAAAAGTTATGCTATTTTACAGAAACATGTCATGTTCATTCCAGTTAATTTCTTCAGTCGATTCACTCGACTATTCCGATCAGATCCAACAGTCAATAGTTCTGCAATAGCTCATACGCGCTCTAGTGTGTGTATTTTAACTAACAACCAAACTTGGAACAAGCTGTTTAACTTCCTTGATATGAACTGGTTACAAATAATATTGTCTTCTTCTTTTAATGAGGTTTCGCAGAAATTGTAAGGTTTACTATTTTATAAAGTGTATTACAGCATAGATCGAAACATCGCCAAAAACATAACAGTTGACGTCAGAGCTGTTTTCAGTGACGTACATTTTCGGCAAATTTCAAATGCATTTTTTGTTGAAATTAAACATATTTGTGAATATTTAACCTTACTTCGGAATCTGCAGCTTCTAATGTACCAGAAAAACACATATATTATGAATTTCGCGTTTCATGCAACTTGTCCATTATATTTTGATAAAGTATAAATGAGAAAATATCGTTTGGCAATTAGAAATGTTCTTCTATTGTTTCTTAAAATACGTTTTGACATTGATTTCCTTTTGGAATAAAATATAATATAATTTTACTTTTTATTCACAAATAATAAATATTTTTCCATTTTGAAAACATAAATCTATATTTCTGTGAGCTATTTTCAAAATAAAAATTCACCAAGTTTTTTTAAGCATTTTAAATTTACCTGGTTAAAAGCTTGCATTGGCCTGCTTTTAGAGTTATTTTTCTTGAATAGAACGTTAGTAATACCTAGTTCAATTTGTTTAAATATAAATTAATATTAAATGATACAGAAGATTTCTTGCTCGGGAAGAACTAATATTAAACATGTGCACTGTGACCTGAACTTGTAGAATTCTGCCAGTGGAAAAGGGGTATCCGCCGCACACCGCACACGTGCACACATTAAAAAAAAAGTGGTCTGCAAAAAAGCTTCCTTCGAAAGCAAACGATAGCGCGCGCCCAGAACAATTCCAAAGGAAAAGCATTGTCATTCTTCAATGGCGTCCTTTGCAAAGTTTCAATTTTTTTACAACCACCTTTTCGTACCTGGCCGGCAGACGACATTTTATTATCAAGTGGGTTTTTTTTTTAAAAAAGGGAGGGGGATCGGCGCCTGCTTGCCACGTGTCATTGAGGGGGTCTTTTCAGGAACTTGTTGTTCGATATGACTACGTTGTAACTGCCATTCGATGGATGGCATTTTATTTACATTATTTAAAAATAGAATAAACTATATTTTGGTAATTTGCAAAATCTATGTTATTTTGTATCTTAATTGTACAAAATTTAAGAAAAAAAATGTTCGAAATAAAAAATATAGTTTCTTTTTATATAATCAGTACAAAACGATATAAAATTTTATGTGGCAATTATAAAAAATTAATTATTTTTATTTAATCCGTAGGCAAATAAATAAATATCGTTTAATATTCTTACAAAATTAATTATTTTTATGCAACAACTGGAAAAAAATTAAGAAAAATATCGTTTGGTAATCGGAATATTCCATTATTTTTTAATCTTAGAATGATTATATCAATAAATTATTTTTCAGTTAGAACATTATCTTTATCATCAAAATATGATTAAATTATTTGTTAAAAAAACATGGTTTCAAACATGCAACTTATTTTTGACAAAAACGTCTGCTAGCATTTTGTCAAAGCATCACCGCGAACTTTCGAACACAGGGTGACCGAAAAAGGATGCGTTCGAAATGGCGCGAAAAATCAGGGAGGGGGGTTTCCTGGAAAGATCTTGGTTCAGCTGCGCTTTTTTTAGGGGGAGGGGGGGGGGGGACCTTCCTTATGGTGTGTTTATGAGGGGTGGAAGCTGCTCCTTCGTACTATTCTTCGTCTTTTTAGAACATGTGGCAATGGGTGAGTCACAATTATTCATTAGGTTTGCTTTGGTTCAGGCAACGTTGTACTAGAGCTACGCAAGGGCATTCATGATGGACATCGTAATTTTGAACCGCGGACAAGTGACGGGGCCGACACTTGAGTGGTTGGTTGGTTGGTAGACATATATATTCAGGTTTGTGTGCTTGGTCAGCGACCCGCTTATAAACCTTCGTCAAGTAAGACAGACACAACAGACAACACACACGTATAAGTGGATCCATCTAATTTTTAGAGACAGAGGCCAACTAGAGGATCCCCAGAATTGGCTTGTCACCCCCAGAGGTATTGATTTGGTATGGGAACTTAGAGGACTTTCGGACCCAACAGATTTAACGAGCACGTACTCCGCATATACTCGGTAGGTCTTCAGTGGTACCGGGACTCGATCGCAGGACCTTCCGATCCCGAGACGCTGACCACTAGGCTCACTACGGCCCCACTTGAGTGTGATCCCACAAAACAATCTATAATAATAACAATATCGTACATGGTTTCAGTTTCAGTACTTTCGAAAGATTTCACCTACACCACTCTCATAAACGCAGGATAATTTTATTGGCGTGATTTTTATCTCCAGTATGCTACTTTTGCAGGATGGGCGAACAAGCACAGGACAAGTAAAGGTAACCAGCGAAGAATAGTTTGAATTATCGTCGCACTAGAGCTACACGAGGGCTATTGCCGACGGGCGTCGTATTTTAGAGCCACAGTCAGGTGATGAGCCGACACCTGTGACCTGAGTAGGCACCCAACGCAACCGTTAAGGGCGACATCGTACGCAGCGTCGGGACTTTGGAGCATATTTAACGTGCACTCCCTCTACACGGGCTGTTTATGGGTCGGACATTGTTTGGCTGCCCGGGCCGTTTATAGGTCGGCAGTTATTTTGACAATGCCCGGACCCGAACCTGGGACCTTCCGCATGCAAGGTAAACGCCTTAACCGACTGGGCTCCCAGCCCACAGCGAAGAATATCGCTCCGACCCACGCGATGGGTTAAAAAAAATTTTGGCGTTCAATAGATTTGTAATGATAAGAAAAATAAATGCAATTTTAAATTCAGATTTTTTATTAAAAAATAGTGAATATTTATTATATTTCAGCTTTTCATTTCTGGAATAGTAAAAAAAAAAGCAAAATTACATTGTCGGAGCATGCTCGACGATAAATCCATGTATAATCTCGAAACCCATCTTCAAAGTTTAGTTCCCCCACAATCCCCCACTCTTTTATCGTTGAACAAGTGTCAACAAAACACAATAGGATCTTATTAAGAGTGTGTAGACAACTTGCCCCATTCGATTGTTCTACGAGAAATAGAACTCTTTTTTAGAAGTAGATTGATAAAATTTTATCTCCGGAAAAGGCATGAAGTGGTGTTTTAAATTACAAGCCTATTTGGAGCAGACGATAGCTCTACAGTTGCCAGAGACTTATCGAATGCATGATAGTGTGTGAAAATTAATCTTAATCTTTCCTGATTGGAAAAAAAGAATCTCCCGTGGATTTAATTCTTGCATTGCTTTGTTTTGGTTAATTAACGTTTAACTATAAGCTGTATGTTCGACTTTATGCGAATTTTTGAGATAATCCCAAGGGAAAGACCCGGGAACAGAGTTTCGTAATTTTTTAGGTACTATGCTAATCATTGTAAAAATCTGGAGTAACGTTACGCCAAATTTATGGAGTAATTTTACACCGCAAAGCAGGAGTAAACTGGATATAATAGGTAATAATCTCCTCTCGCTATCGTCAGTTGTGTTGGCACAGCCCAAATTTGTGTTCGTACGTCATCAACACAATTCTTGTATCGAAAATGCATAATATTGTCATTTTTACACAATACTTGTGTTTGTGTTGCATATGTGTTCGAGTTTGGCCAGTTTTTGAACCACCCATTTTCCTTTTAGCTTCCACACTACGCTTACAACGTAAAAAGTGGAAGGTATTATAATCGTTCAGTCCGTCTGTCTGTTCGTCACCCACTTTCATAGCCCAAACTACTAATGCTACGGACAAGTGTGATACGTCAAAAAATTCAGCGCATCGAAATTAGAATACATTGAAAATTTCAGAAAAGAATTCGAAGTACTTCAATTATTTAAAAAACTGCAAAATTCAATGCTCATTTAAAAAGCATAGGAAGCCATTTTTATTAGAATTAAATCACCATTGCCATTCGCAACAATCGCTCGAGAAACTTTAATTCTTTTAGACAATAAATTAAAATAAATTTATTTTTGCTACATCGATCCGTTTGAAATGACGTCAAATATATTTCACTACGAGTTTCTTTGTACGTTGATATGAAATGTTTTAATTCTATTCAAAAGCGAGGAATATTACATATTTATTCTTTAAAATATAAATTATTTTTTGCAAACGATAACTAATAATTATTGAATTTTCGAAATAAAATAAATGAAACTAGCCAAATTTAGCATGTAAGTGTTTAATATAGATTATCAATGCTGTGTTTGTCGCCTTTTTACCTGTTAAACACAACTGCTGCGTGGAAGCGGGTTAAGTATCAGATTCTGTTACAAACCGACTTGTTTGAACTACACTCTCAAAAATTGTTGCTGTTTCTAAACCTTCGTGACCTAGCAGCTAGATCTGGTCCACGAGTCCATCCACGAGTATTTTAGCAAAGACAAGAAGTGGGGATCTTCTAAACTTAGACCTAGGCAGTCTAGTTTAGTTTAGTTTGAATTATCGTCGCGCTAGAGCTACACGAGGGCTATTGGCGACGGGCGTCGTATTTTAGAACCACAGTCAGGTGACGAGCCGACACCTGCGTAGGCACTAACGCAACCGTTAAGGGCGACATCGTACGCAGCATTGGGACTTTGGAGCATATTTAACGTGCACTCCTCTACACGGGGTATTATTCGTCGGACATTTTCGGCTGCACGGACCGTTTATAGGTCGGCAGCTATTTTTGGCGATGCCCGGACCCGAACCTGGGACCTTCCGCATGCAAGGCGAACGCCTTTACCGGCTGGACTCCCCAGCTATGTGTTTCAAAATTGATTTGTCGGGTTTTCTTATGAGCAGATTATCAAACCGTGATTCAAGCCTAAGGTGCATAAAATAAAATACGACAGCTAAAAACAAATTGCAATTCCCCAGGTAGCACAACAATTTTGTGCTACCTGGGGACACAACTACAACTACACGGGGTATTATTCGTCGGACATTTTCGGCTGCACGGACCGTTTATAGGTCGGCAGCTATTTTTGGCGATGCCCGGACCCGAACCTGGGACCTTTCGCATGCTAGGCGAGCGCCTAACCGATTGGGCTCACCAGCCCCTTAGGCAGTCTAGGATATGCTCCGACCTGCAAAAGATGACATGTATGAATATACTGCAGATGTTCTTTTAATTAATGGAAATTTCACTACCAATTTAGATATTCTGCTGGAATGTATCCGTTATTTGAAGAAAGATTTTTATTAGAGTGTACACTCTTAAAACAAACGAGCGGTTTTAACTCAGTCTGAGTTAATTTCCACTCCTTTCCGTGCCGAAAATGAAATTCCCCTATAGGAGTGGATTTTGCTCTTTTTGCGGAGTGGGTAAAAGAAATAAAAGAAAACAATCTGCGTCCTACACTCCTAAAACGAGCGGTTTTAACTCAGTCTGAGTTAATTTCCACTCCTTTCCGTGCCGAAAATGCAATTCCCCTATAGGAGTGGATTTTACTCTTTTTGCGGAGTGGGTAAAAGAAATAAAAGAAAACAATCTGCGTCCTACACTCCTAAAACGAGCGGTTTTAACTCAGTCTGAGTTAATTTCCACTCCTTTCCGTGCCGAAAATGAAATTCCCCTATAGGAGTGGATTTTACTCTTTTTGCGGAGTGGGTAAAAGAAATAAAAGAAAACAATCTGCGTCCTACACTCCTAAAACGAGCGGTTTTAACTCAGTCTGAGTTAATTTCCACTCCTTTCCGGTGCCGAAAATGCACTTCTCCTATAGGAGTGAATTTCACTCTTTTGTTTTAAGAGTGTATCGGACACTTTTTTCGACCAATTTTCGGTATCTTGTACTATACCTGCATAAATACCGGAATTTAGATTTTTATTTCATATGCTGACAACAGATACGAAATACTTCTCCTTCACTCCATAGTCCATAACGACACTGATACACGCAGACGAATCGCTTCCTCTGTTTCTCTGTGAAAAAGAACAGAGAGAGGAGGAGGAATCACAGTTAGATACCCCCCCCCCCCCCCCCACGGAGGGGGAGTCACGTGGCCTTCCAGAATAACTCGTCCGGGAGCGGCCCGTGTGTTTGACCTTGACACCACTGAAGAAGGAATTGGGACTTTTTTTCGTTACTAACTTGCAACTTCGCCCTTAGATACATACGTTACACTCATACATAGGCATAAAACTCATAAAAGTCTGCATCGTAGAAAAGTATCCACAACGAATTGCAACGAAATTCGTTTTTATTCGAAATTAGGTGAAATTCGTTAAAAAAAACACACGATTATTTGTAGTGGTAGTTTTTAAGATAGCAGCATTTGCGTATTGGCTTTTGTTTCAGGTGATGTAGTCCCTCCCAGTTTTCATTCCTGGACTTTCTTCGATCGGTATTTTTTTTGTTACTAACTTACAACTTCGCGGGGGCCGGGGAGCCCAGTCGGTTAGGCGTACGCCTTGCATGCGAAAGGTCCCAGGTTCGTGTCCGGGCATCGCCAAAAATAACTGTCAACCTATAAACAGCCCGTGCAGCCCAAAAATGTCCGACGAATAATACCCCGAGTAGAGGGGGTGCACTTTAAATATGCTCCAAAGTCCCAACGCTGCGTACGATGTCGCCCTTAACGGTTGCGTTGGGTGCCTACTCAGGTGTCAGCTCGTCACTTGACTGTGGTTCTAAAATATGACGCCCGTCGCCAATAGCCCTCGTGTAGCTCTAGTGCGACACGATAATTCAAATCTACCTACCTACAACTTCGCCTTGGATACATATGTTACACTCCCATAGGCATATTTCTAGGCAGAATAGAAAAGGACCCACAACGAATTGTAACGAATAAGACACGATATTCGTTTTTAAACTAGGGATGTGTAACGCTACACGACTTTCAATTACCGTTCAATAAATAATTGCACACATTTAAATGTAATTATACATCTTATAAGGTAATTTCAATTACTTTAAAACCTAAAAGGTTCTATGGCAGTTACCATTTACGAACGTGGGATTTTCTGAAAAACCTTACGTCCGATAGTTACTGGGAACTCTTGTACCAAGTTTGAAGTCTGTTTCTCTTTTCAAAAATATCTTTCTCTCTCATTAATTTTATATATTTAAGTTAGTTTAACTCTAAAATCCAATTATTGTCAATTACAATCGAATATTGTGTGATCTAGAGCCAAAAATGTAAGCAAACTGCAAACTGAAAAGAATCAATTTTAAGAATTTAATTAACTTTTGATTGGCAATAAATATCCGATAATGCAAACGATTCAAAACGATCAAATTGCGTTGTGGTTATTTCGAATTAGCACATCTCATTCTTCCATTTTCGCTACATGAGGGGGAATGGGCGCGCTGGATCGCGGGTCTCCAAACTCAAACTCAGTGCTAATAAACTATTTTTATAACTTATTTTTCCAATGGGAAAAAAACTATTTTCTCTGCCACATTTCTCCGGCTGTATTGAATATTTTTACATTTTTTTAAAAAATAATAAATGTAGATAACTTACAGGTCTCTATCTTCCCACTTTTTAAAATTGCTTCGAATACTTTTTGTAAAATTATTTATTGAAAATTAAAAAAAAAAATTTCGAACCCATTTCAAAAAGTTTGATTGTCGGGACCTTTATCACATAAAAAAATCCGTTTGTAAAAACATTCAATACAGCCGGAGAAATGGGGCTTAGAAAATATTTTTTTCTCTATTGGATTAACACTGAGGAACTTGTGTTTGGTGACCCGCGGTCCAGCGCGCCCATTCCCCCTCACTGTCCGCCGCAGACACTTTTTACAGCGGCTGATTGGTCAGTTGGAGTCTACTATCTAGCCAATCAGGCGTCGTAAAACTGTCCCTGTCCGGCGGAACTTTTTTTCCTTCTTTAGCTGTTTAGAATTTTTTAAAGGTTTTTTCGTTTTTTACACCAGTGTTTTTAACTGTGACTATTTTGGTAGTGATTTGATTTTACTGGGAGCTTTAACTGGTTTAGTTTGAGTATTTATAATTCAGTGAACTCCTCAGCCTGCATAAACCTTCAAAAATGATCGTAAACGTCAGAATTCTGCCAGGTTCCCAAAAAATCGCCGAATGACGTCTATTTAGACAGAATGAGGACTGTTATTTAGACGTCAAACAACGTACTTAGATTTACTAAAGGTGAATACCATATTTGATCAATGAATTTGATGACAAAAATACATTTTTAAAAAACCTTTACATGACAACGCTTTTTTTAAAGTGATATGTTCAGTGTGACATTTTGATTGTCGGTATCCACGGCCAACTTCAATAACAAGGCCAGAGAAGCTCTCCCAAACATGAGCGTAGACGGAAATTTTGACGTCACTGTTCAAAATGCCGAAGATCGAGAAACTAGTTCGGACGCATTCGGAACCCTAAAATTGAGGTCAGTCGTGAACGAGTGGTTCCGAACAGGTTTCGAGACAGGTTGTCTTCATCTTCGGAATAACGTCACTCGGAACTATGACGTCAAAATTTCCGTCCGCGAGCTTGTTTGGGAAAGCTTCTTCGGCCTTAGTAGTTGAGTAGGCCGTGCGGTATCTCGAACTATTACCATTGTACTAACCATTATAATTGCATTATATACCAGTCCCATATACAAGCGATTCCAACGAGAAGAAATACAATTAGCTATTTATTAAGGGGTTGGGGGGTGCGTAGAACGATTCGTTCATAGATGGCTTAAGAGACATTGAGCTAGAAGAAACGTGGAGTGAGGTGTGTGATTCACTGAACAGGGGAGCAAACGAGCCGGTTCAATAATGAAACGCGGAGGAATACACGGCACTGCAGCAGAAACGAACCGGGCAGAAAACCTAGAAAATTTCCTATTTCGATATTGGGTTCGTCTTCGCTGGTTCTTAGTTAGTGATCCACATGGTTATTTCTTAAAAAATTTGGAATTAAAGTTAAAGAAAGTTAATTTCTTTCGAACTGAAAATGTTAAAATACATTTAGGAGCCCAAGTCAATATGATACAGGGGTCTAATACAAGCATAGCATACAAGTGTAGGGAAAATAGTCCTTTTCTGGCCGGTTTGCTTAAAAGGGTGTGAGTGGGTTTTCGGCTCGCTGGCACTTCACTCCAGTTTCCCTTCTAGCCCAATGTTAAGAGAGGACAGATTACGAGAAGGTATCCTCAGTGGAAAGACGACTGAACCCACCGCGCCACTCCAGAGGCCGAGTAAAAATGTACACTACTATTCAAATAAATGCAAATTTTCGATCAATATATTTTGGTATGTAATTCAAACTAATTTAAACAGATGCGTTCCTTTTCCTTTTTATACTTACGAATGAAATAACTTAACATATTAAGTTAAATGAAAATGAACTAACAAAAATATTTTAGCGAAATGTGGGAGGGGCATAAAAGAGGGGGATGTTTTCTTTGGAGCTAGCACTCATTGATAAAGTTTCACTGAATTAATAAACAATTTTTTTTGTGCAATATATTAATAAAAATATATCTAAAAAAATACAAGGAAAAGATATAAAGATAATAAAAGCTTATAAAATAATCTTTAGAAATCTTAAGAAATTTAATAATTTTAGGGACGTTTGTTAAAGAATAAATAGGGACTAAAATGAGCTAAGATTAAAAAATCCTCATTTATAACATGTTGTATTGCTACTTTAATTATAATTTGTTAAATTAAAAGACATAAATAAAAAAAAAGGGTACTTGTGTATTATTATCTCGTCGACCATATTCGCCAAAAAGTCGACCGTTTTTGACAAGCCCAATATTATCGCCAAACACGATATATAAGTATAATTTATAATAAATATAATCATTAATAAAATATAATAATTTAATAAAAATTGATATAAAACATTCATAAAACCTTAAATAAAAAAAACGTATGATAATTATGTAAAAAATTTGTATGAATAAAAAAAAATAATAATTAATATAATTTACAATATAATATAAGTATCATTTAAAAAAAAAAATTCATGTAAAATCTTATGTCAAACCTAAAAACTAGCGCCAAATCATTAGGTTGAAGGGAAAATGCACAAGTAGTACCAGAAATGCTAGTAAGAGAGTCATTTACATTTAAAATGAACGCGTAAAATGAGATGAGTTAAAAATTAGTTTGCCTTTAATTACCCATAGTTTTACTAGAGAAAGTACGTGTAATTAAATTTAATAAGTATTTGGATTCGTAAATTTGTAATTTTGGTTGCATTTAATAAAAAGAGAAGGTAGTAGCTTATCTTCGATTTAATGTACATAGATGGCAGCACCACAATTTTATTTACCACAACCGTTAGAAATATTTTTTCAAATAATATTATTTTTTTATATTTTAAGGAAAATTGGTATTCAGTTTTTAAAAAATATTTTTCTTATTGTTTGGTTTCAATCAGTTTATTCTTAAATTGTCAATAAGCTGATAACGAAAAAATTATGAAAAATTTGTTCCTAGTGTACACTTTGTTTTAATATTTACACGATAGATGGCAGCATCAAAATAACTAAAAAGGAGAGTACTAATCTTTCTCCGCTACTAAATACTCAAGGATTACATGAAAGTTTTAAAACATGAATATAATTTTACATATCATTTGATGCATATGATAAGTACTTATTTCAATGAATTATTAATAATTTTTAATCATTTAGTGAAAATTTTACGGTTTTTTATGTAAAATAACTCAAGGTATACGATATTTAAAGAGAGTTTTTATTGCTACGTATTAAGCCTAATTTACTCTTATTAAGCATAATTATAATATTTAAGTATGTCTTTGTTTCGAAAAACATAAGTAAAACATGATTTGAATTTTTTTTTCATATTTAAATATTTAGGATAGAATTTTTTTTATCTAAAATTTTATGCAGTATGAGAATAAGTACTTTTAAGAAATAAAAGTATAAATTATCATATCCGTATGAAAAAAACCTAACTTAACTATTTTTATATTTCTTTTTGTCAAATCCCGCTCAATCAAATATCTCAACTTACTTCTTTCATTTCTAATAGTTTACTTTGTCGAATGTAGATGGCAGCACCACATATTATTTTGTCTCATTCTATATCTATTCTAACAATTGGTTTCTTTTTCTTCGTTAGATATATTTTTAACAACTAACTTAAAAAAGAACAAACGTTGTATAAAATAATGTTTAAGAGGGTTTCGAACTTGGAAATTTAGTTTCGGATATAAATGGTCCTTCGATATTACAAAAAATTGAAGAACTATAACTTACTCTTTGCGTCTATTTAACGACTAGATAGCGACTTCAAAGTTATCGTTACTAAAAAGCATAAGAATTACAGATTTGAGGATCAAAACTGTACAATTAAGAAATTCTAGATATTATTAAGACTTCTTGGTGCAAATTTTGCAGAAGGTTCATTGTGGTTAAAATTAAATTCGCACAAGATCTCGTACTTGTTAAGTTTATATAATTACTAGATGACATTGTTATGTGGTTAATATGTTTAAAAAATTGGCAGAAAATAACTTATTGGTCCCAAAGTGCTTAAAAATCATGAATATAGAGTTCAAAACGGTGTTCTTTTTTATGTTGTCAACATTTAGCATTTATTTTTCTTATATATCTTTATTTTGTTTTGAATAAATATGCTTAGTATTGCATTAAACAAAACATAGATATGAAACTGGTTCCAGGGATATTTTAGTTAGGCTGTAACACTAGACCTAGGCTGGATGACGAGACACAACTTTTCATAGAAGTTTCACACCCGAACTACAACTTTCGCCTTTGCATTCTAGATGGCGCCACCACCGTTCCTCCATCAAAAGCGCGCCAAAAACTCCCCTCGCCGGCAAACAAACACAACATTCGGTTCGCGGCAGTCACGTTCTCCGCTCGCTCCGCAGATGTTGTCTACGCGCTAAACATCGTGTTTTAGCATCCGGCACTGACACAATTTTATCCGTTGTCATTCACATTTTGCCGTCATCATTCTGATCCGTTGTCATTCATAATTTTTCCGTCACCATTCTGATCTGTTGTCATTCGTAATGTCGTAAACAACAGACTTTTTCCCAATGGATGAGAGGACAGTCAAGAAGTGTGGAACGGATCCGACGACGGGGGAACGGATCGCAATGAAAACGGATCACGCGGACTCGTTCCGTTTCTGGTTGGGCCGCTATTGCTGGATCCTTCTGTGGCTGCTGTGCGTGTCTTCGTGGGTCGTGCTGGGGCTGTACCGGTTCAGGCTGAACCTTGTCGAGGACCGGCTGGCCAGTCTGGAGTCCAGGTTTGAGGGGCTGGTGGGGCCTGGTCTGCACGATCCTGGTCATCTTCAGGGTTATGTGAAGTCCGTCATTAGACAGGTAAGATAAATTGAACCAGTTTGAATAAAGAAATAACTCCAAAATAGTTGAAAAATTCGTTTTTTTTCCACACCAAAGTGCTTCTGTGTTAATTCCTCGGAGAAAAATATTTCTGAGCCACATTTCCCCCGGATGTATTGAGTATTTTTACAGTTCTTTTTAATGATAAATGTATCTGTCTTACAGGTCTCTATGATCCCACTTTTTGAAATGGGTTTGGATATTTCGTTGTAAAATTATTTATTGAAAATTAAAAAGAATATTTGAACGAATTTCAAAAAGGGGTATTATAAGAGCCCTGTAAGCCAGCTACATTTTTCATATAACAAGAATGTTTGTAAAAATATTCAATGTAGCCGGAGAATTGTGGCTTAGGAAATCCTTTTTTCCCATTGGATTATTACAGATGCACTTTGGTTTGGAGACCCGTGGTCTCTTTCGCCGTTAATAATATTCGTTAGTTTGAATAAGGAAATGCCTTCGCGACTTTCAACTTTAAAATAATTTTTTCAAATATTCTAAATAAGTAATCAAATAACTAAGTAGTGAGTTAGAGTTAGGAGTATGTCATTAAAAAAATTTTAAGAAAATATTCAGAAATAACGGAATTAGATTTTTTTTCGATTTCAACTGAAATTTGGATTTTTGGAATTATTTCCTTATTCACACAAGCAACCGACCCCATTAAAATTTACAAGTTATTTACAGAAATATTAGAAATTAAATATATTAAAGTCCTCTTCATTGTATAACAAAGTTCTTGAAAATTTTAAAGAATATTTTTGTGTTATACAAATTTTATTATTGCTGTATTGACACCAATTTTCAGGATTCAAATGTTCTACAGCGTGTTAGAGTAAAAGCCTTCTTTAACGAACTAAGATGACACTTAACGTGGAACGAACCTAAAATATAATAATGCCATTGTTATGATGCGCGGCAAAAAAGATAAAATCGAAAGGGTTACTCACATCGAAAGACTTTTGTAAAAAATACGTTCATTTTACAGAGAAAAGCTATAAATGTTCTGTTATTTTCTTTAAACAGTTTCTTTCTGTAAAAATATGCTGTTTAAAGTAAAAACTCATTTTTTTCTTCTGTTTTTAAATGTATCTAATTCTGAAAAAAAATTAATGTTTCTGATGCAACAACTTGTAGATTGTTACATCAATTACAAATTGTTCTGTAAAGTAAACAGATTTTCTGTAGATAATACAGTATTTTTTCTTTGAGTTTTTCTTCAAATACAAGACGTTTTTTTTTTACAGTTTACTTAAAGGGATAACTTTGCTAGGGTAGCTCAACTTCCAACTCAACGAATTACAAAAAATATATAGATAGTACTGCCAACCAATGTTAGAAAAATTAGAAAATTGTTAATATTCTTTCGGCGTATTGGAAAAAAATAATATATGGCTGGCTAAAACTTTTACATATACATTACTGAAAATATTTTTAATGATGCTGCGTGCAAATTCGCCAATTATTAATATGTCATTTTCTAATTGTTAATTAAAATTATCAACATAAACAATGAAATTTTTACAAAAAAATATTCAAAAAAGTTATGTTGTAGTAACTTACACACACTACCATCTTTGAGCAAATACAATTGGCATTTGATATAGAGTATGTAGTGCTCTTTAAAAAAATATGAACGTAATTACTTAATTTTAGACATTTTTTTGCAAATAGGTATATGTATATACATGCTTAGATTATATATAATTAAAATAATAATTGCTCACAAAATCTCCTATAACTAAATGTTTTTTGTTCTTAGAAAAACTAAAAAAAATTACTTGCCCGGTTGGGTAAGTTAGAAAAAAACAATTCATGTCGACGAATTTTTACATGTTCCGAGCATGTCCGGTTATAGATTTTTCTAATTCTGCTGCCAAGACTCTCTGATAAATCTATTTTAATGTGTACACATTTACCGAATTTTTAAAAATAAAAAAAAAGTTTTTTTAAACAGTTGTGTCATGCGAATTCTCTAAATTTTTTTTTAAATGAACCTCAAACCATTTTTGACTACATTTTAACTGGGATAACTACAACCGAATGAGTAATTAACTGAGAAAGTCGAGCTAACTTCTGTAGCTGGACTAAGGAGGGAGAAAAGAAAATTGCTGTAAGAAAATCAAATAGTATATCAAACTTACTCCCAGGAAAAACTTGTTTTGACTTTCAATACAAAAAGTGTGTTTTCGCCAGTTATTTAAGGGGTAGGGGTAGGTACATATATATTCCGGCTTGTGTGCTTGATCAGATACCAGCTAATGAAGCCTTCGTCAAGTAAGACAGGCACAGAAAGAATTTTTTACTGTCACAGAGAAAGGAATATACATACACCCAGGGCGAAGGCGGGAATCGAACCCCGCACCCGTTACAGCGCGCAGACTGCTAGCGTAATAGTCTAAACCACTCGGCCATCCGGGCCCCCAGTTATTTAAAGTTGTGTTGAAATAATAATAAAATTGAATTGGTGACCTACAGGCGTTGTTGGTACTACACAATCCCCATTTAAAAACCCTCTACCTTTCTCGAGGAATGTTATATTATTTTCATGAAATTAACTGCACGATAAGCAATCTAGCCACCCTACCAATTTTTTTTTTACGAAATTGGTCATCGTCTTCATACCGCCACCATTTGTTTCATTTCGCCAAATCGCCAACCGCAATTGGAGCTCTTATTTACCGACGACGTGACAATTCCAATCTACCGGATGAATGGGTCTTCTTCATTGGGGTGGGCCGTGATTCAGAAGCGAGTAATTGGCACGTTCAACAAGGCCAATTGGCACGATCTAATCGATCGGAAGGATTAAGTGCCGATCGCACTGGGCGGGCTCGTTTGTTGAGTTGTGATTTTCAATCCCGATTCCGATTATTATAGCCAAGAAATACCGGTTAGGACACGTTCGATTACTTTTACTATACTGAGATACAGGGTGACCACTAATTAACCTACAATTTGAAAAGAAATTCAAAACACTCAAGAGAAACAATTAAGAATTGGTTGTCACCCTGTATCCAACTTTAGCTTCTTATTTCTGATTACATTTAGTGTTCTCCGCCCTCCGTTTCTCCTAACAGACCCAAAAGTTCTTCCCCCCCCCCTAACACACCCAAAATGTCTGAAAAAAAATATTTCAGAAATCAGTAGTTTAGTTTGAATTATCGTCGCACTAGAGCTACACGAGGGCTATTGGCGACGGGCGTCATATTTTAGAACCACAGTCAAGTGACAAGCCGACATCTGAGTAGGCATCCAACGCAATCGTTAAGTGCGACATCGTACGCAGCGGAGAATATTTAACGTGCACTCCCTCTACACGGGGTATTATTCGTCGGACATTTTTGGCTGCACGGGCCGGTCGGCAGTTATTTTAGCGATGGGGTCCCGAATCTGGGACCTTTCGCATGCTAGGCGAATGCCTAACCGACTGGGCTCCCCAGCCCTCAGAAATCATTAGTATCCGTAATAGTACACGATAAAATACGATCTTCTCTTGACAGTAACTCAATATCGCAAAGTCAGAATGACTTTGGAGTAGCATTGGATGATATCGTGGATTTCTTTCCTCTGGAACTTAGGGTACGAAATAATTTATCAAAAAAAAATCATTCGGATTTCAGAGGGGAGGTTGGTTGGCTTTTAAAAACGTCGTCCTACAGCGAGCGTTTTTCTGACGTGATTCTGCGTCTGCTTCAAGAGTATGAAGAAGAGTGAAGGACGTGAATAAATTTATTTTCACACTTTTTTTAAAAAAAATTATAGCACACAAAAATATGCATTTTTACTGCTTAAAACCTGAAAATCCACTCATTTGACTTGCTCCTCAGCAAACGTTAAACGCTATTTTTCTTTCAAATTATTTCCGTAACATACTTCTAAATACATAATTGTTTGAAAAATATTTATATAAAGAATATATGCGTAGGATTTTTTCGGGGGTACAGTGGGCCGTGCACTTATGCCCGGGTAGAGGGGGTCTTTTCTCTTGTAGTAGGGGGATGTCCTTGTTCTTTTTTCCCATAGAAAGGGGGGAGGAGCGGGGGGTGAATTAATTGACAATGAATGTACCCCTAATGGATGTTAACTGGGCAGTCAATACCCATGGGAAGATTTGCCTGGTGGGGTGTGCTGGTGCTAACGAGGGGAAAAGGGGGGGGGGGGGTGAATAGGAATGGCAGTGTTCTGTACTCTTTCTAGAACTGCTCACAGTACTCACTCAATGTGGACTTGTATGGATGCTCACAGAAGCGAGCCACAACGATGAAAAGTTCCGATTCTTATAATAGTTTTTTTTAACCGATTCAAAATGTTGAATAACTCTAATTCCAAAATGTTTCCCCATTAAGCGCTGTATTTACTTAATAACAACGACTCTAAGTCGCCGATCTTAAAAGCCCGCGAAAACCCTGAACATCTGATGACGTAGCTGGTGCCCAAGTTGTCCCACGGCCTTGTGCTTTGTGCCTTTCCCTCTACAAATTTATAATGGTTTAAGAGATGTTAAGGGGCACCAGACCCACACCATTTTCAAAAATGCCCTTTAAATGTCGTTAATGTTTCTTAAATATGAAATCTTAGCTTTACAACGATATCTCACAATAAAAAATTTGAGTACTAGAAGTATTTTTAATATATTTTTGAAAAAATGTTGTTTAGGTAAAATCCATTCATGCTTTTTAGGAAAGAAACCACCATTGTTTACTATAAAAGTTCATATCTCAAAACTTACTTTTTCAATGTGGAGGTACCTTTTTCTCAGAATCTACTATAAGTGTCATCCTGAAATTTTTTAAACGTATTTAAGAAGTTGGTTTCAAAAAACCGGTGGAGGGATTTGAGTATAACTATCTTAAAAAATATTTTAGATGTTTTTTAGGTAAAAAAATATGTAGTTTCACTTAAAAATTTATAATTTAAAAAATAAACAATAATTAAAAAAAAGCCTCCAGTAAAGTATAGTTGAACATCCATTTAATAACTAGTAAAAATTTCAATAAAAAGTATCAGATAGATTCTGAGAAAAAGGTACATAAAAAAGTCATTTTAACATAGGCTTCAATGGAGGGCTTCGGCCCCCTTTAAATTCCCTAATTTACCTTTAATACTTATGCTGGAATTTAAGAATATACAGAAATCCAACATTCTTACACGGAGCGATAGGCCACGTGGCTTTAAAGTTGAAAAACAAGAAGGACCACTCTGAAATCTATTGAGGACAAAATATAATCACTATGAATACAAAATGCTTCTTCGTTTTTACCGAATAAACTTTACCATAGATATCTTCTGGAGCAATTTTACTAAGTTTTGAATGTCATTGCAAATAAAAACAAACTAACAAAAAAAAGAACCTTAAAATGCATTAAACTAATTAAAGTATTCAAAGTATAAGTAGAATGAAAGATACCAAGTCCCAACAAATTCATAAATACGATCTACGCCAACTTAAAATAGAATACAAATGGTTCTTTCGTTCGGAAACAAAACACTTTATTTGTATCGATTCTTTGCCTGACATTTATTTTATTCCGTTTTTACGATAAAAAAAACAAGTTTGGAAATAAAATAGGTTTGATGGCTTGATTCCGTGCCCAATTTTGTGTTTTTTTTTCTTCACAACGTCGCCAAAACGAAATAAAAAATGGCGCCGTCGTCCAGTGATCCAAACATTCGAAAGCAGATGATTATCACCAGCGGTAATCAATTACTCTCACTCGGAGATTCGAAACGGGAGAATGGCAACAGCAGTGAATTGTTCTAAAATTAGTCCGTTTTCCTTCGGAATATGTCGTTGTCTGTGGTATGACAATGTCGTAAGTTACATGTTGGTCAAATACGAGTTAATAATTTTATCGACACCATTACATTTATATTGATCAAAATTTGGCTTTTATCTGTAAGAACAAGGCTAGAATTTTTTTTAATTCCTGTAGACTATTTGAAATTGAATCTTAAATTGCTTCCTTATTTGACGAAAACCCTTCTTGGGAAATGCTTAGAGTAATCTGTTGTTAAATTGAAGAAATTTCTCTCTTCAGTTGTTTGCGATTTAAATTTCGTCAGAAGTAGCAGAATATTTATTTCAGATTTCTAACAAAAAAGCTATTTTTTTAAACTATAACTTAATTATTTTTTTCTCATATAGGTTTTTTTTTGCTTATGGGCTCATATAAATCTTACATTAGTGTACTACCTGTTGAGTTTAGAAAGAAGGTTCAAGGCTTTAAGTAAGCGAAACTGTTTTACTGTTTTAAAACCTTCGAAAGTACATGACATTTACGCAAAGGGATAAGGGACGGGTTTTTTTCGAAGTACACATGTGCTTAGTTTCCTTCACATCTTTGTTGACATCCACAGCTTTCACATCTTCGTTGATATCCACAGCTTTCACAATTTTGTTGACATCCTTAGCTTTTACATCTTTGTTGACATCCACGGCTTTCACATCTCTGTTGACATCTACAGCTTTCACAACTTTGTTGACATCCACAGCTTTCACATCTTTGTTGACATCCACAGTTATACAGTTATCATTCCTTGTCATCCACACCTGTCTAGTTATCATTTGCGCCATGTACACCTAAAAAAATTGGCACCGTGTTTAATCAGAAATTTCTACCGGATACCGAAAATAGGGTGAAACATTTCACCGCACAGCCGTTGCAGCTACTGGGAACCATTATTATGTAGAAACCAAGTACAAATATTTTCTTAGTGTACGTATATCTGTCAAACGACCTCTCCAGTTATCATTTACACCAGTGGTTCTCCACCTTTTAAAAGCTATCTCCTCCCTAAGGATTGAAAAAAATTTCACCGCCCCCTTTGTGAAAATCTTGTAATTTTCTAAGGTATATGGAAGAAGATTACTGAATTATAAAAGGCCAAACTCTTTTGAGTATTTTTTTCACACTAAATTTGTTTGAGGATACTAACATTACTTTTTTTAAATTAAAATGACATGCAAAAAAAAATGCTTTAAATGCGATTTTATGTTTTAAAAGTATGTACACTTGATCAGATAATTGAAGAAAAATAAGCCAAAAAATAATGCACTACAAATGGAATATCAATCAAGAACATCAGGGAGATGGTTGTGCTTGATGGTTCAAAGCCAGTTTCTGAACGTTTGGTTCAATTTACACCATTTACAGCTCTGTCAAACGGTTTGCCCCCTGCCCAAATTAGCCGTTCTTCGGTGCCAAATTATTAACGGCCCCCCACAAGCCGTGAATTCCCAACGTGCCGAGCATCCGCAAAAGCGCCCACTAAAGTTGAATTTACGCGCTACGTGCGAGGGAATAATAAATACCCGATTATGGAGTGCGCATAGAGAGATGGTGCCATGGACGCCAAATGGAATTGTTCGAAATGGCGGAAACATTTAGATGTAGCATTTGAGATACTTCAGTGTACTTGGTTAGGTTTAAAATCACTGGACATTGATTATTAGATTTGGTGATCTGTATTTAGTGAATCTGGGTGTTTGAATAATAACTTCTTATGGTTATTATTCCCACGTTCTAAAGGTGTACATAGAGATTTCATGGAAGCAAATGGAATCGTTTCGAAATGGCAGAAACATTTATATGTAGCATTCGGAACTATTTGAGGAGGTTTAAAACCACTGGACATTGATTATTAGGACTAGTGGTCTCTACTACGCTTTAAAACTGTAAACAACCCCACTTTCGATCGTTGAAAAACTAATCTTAAAGATCTAAGAATAATTAAACTTAAATCTGAATATTCTTAAGGGGTGATAATAAGAGTGATATAGATGTCTCCCGTAAAGCTGAATAACTCACTACGTTCGTGGGAATAATATATTCTTAGTTACATAGAGATTTCATTGACGCAAATGGAATTTTTCATAATGGCGTGTCATTTATGTGTCGTAGTTGGGACTTCAGTGTACTTGTTCACGGCCTACTCAACTACTAAGGCCGAAGAAGCTTTCCCAAACAAGCTCGGGCACGGAAATTTTGAAGTCATAGTTCCGAGTGACGTTGTTCCGAAGATGAAGACAACCTGTCTCGAAACCTGTTCGGAACCACTCGTTCACGGCTGACCCTAATTTTAGGGTTCCGAATGGGTCCGAACTGGTTTCTCGATCTTCGGCACTGGGGACAGTGACGTCAAAATTTCTGTCTACGCTCATGTTTGGGAGAGCTTCTCTGGCCTTGTTATTGAAGTTAGCCGTGACTTGGTTAGGTTTAAAATCACTGGACATTGATTATTGGATTTGGGGATCTGTATTTAGTGAATCTCGGTGTTTGACAATAACTTCTTATAGTTATTATTCCCACGTTCTAAAAGTGTACCTAGAGATTTCATGGAAGCAAATGGAATTGTTCGAAATGGCGGAAACATTTAGATGTTGTAGTTGAGATTTTTGAGTAGGTTTAAAACCACTGGTCATTGATTATTAAGATTAGTGGTCTCTATACTACGCTTTAAAACTGTAAATAACCCCACTTTCGATCGTTGAAAAACTAATCTTAAAAATCTAAGAATGATTAAAGTTAAATCTGAATAATCTTATGGGGGTGCTAATAAGGGTGATATAGATGTCTCCCGTAAAGCTGAATAACTCGTTAGGTTCGTGGGAATAATAAATTTTTAGTTACATAGAGATTTCAATCTTTTGAAAACCAATTTTGAAGATTTAGAAAGAATTAAACTTTTAAATTAAAAAAATCGTAGGGAATAAGGGTGATATAGATGTCTTCCGTAAAGCTGAATAACTCTTGGCGTTCGTGGGAATAATAAATACTTCGGGTGTTTATTCTTATAGTGTATACATAAAGATGTCATGGATGTAAATTGAATTGGTTCATAATGCTTAAAGCATTGAGGGCGATGATTAATATGTGTAATAGTTGGGATTTTATGATTGTAATGTATTGTGACAAATCCATTTTAATCACTAAAAACCTATCTTAGAGAATCTATAATAATAAAAGAAAGAGTCTGTCTGTCTGTGTGTGTGTGTGTCTGTTATCGGATCGTAAAAGACCTACTTATACTGCCCACAGGAATTCGAAATTTTAAAGATAGATTCCCTTTAATACTAACGTGTGCACCTGAGGCTTAGTTTTTTCATATTCGTTCCATTTTTAGAGAAAATTCGAATTTTCTGAAAAAAATACACCACTTTCGCTCAAATCCGGTCATTTTTTTCTCTTTCCTGATGCCATCGGCTGAAAAAATTAAATAAAACTTTTAACGAAAACATTTAAAATTCAAAATGTTTAATTTATTCTTTTGCCATTACTTTCAGAAACTAAATTCATTATTTGAAAAATAATTGACACGTTTCAAGTGACGTAATTCCGCCAGTCTTCATTCCCGGATTTTATTGTGGGTTTATTTGATGATTTTTCATTGGATTTTTCTGTGACTGCATGTATGCATATTTAAGCAATAAATGTATAGTTAGCTATTACTGAACTATGATGTTAATAAAGGCCATCGCACTAGAGCTATTAGTGTGTTATGTCTTTATTTTTCGCCAAATACGTTGCCAAACTCGCCAAATTATTAATTAAAATTCGCCAAATAGGCAATTTCTTTTATAAATAATTTATAGGCTGGTCGGTTGTTCGAAGGTCATTGGTTTGAGCTGTATAATGGTGTGGGTAGCTATATCTATTTCTCGCCAAATTATTTCCAAAACGCGCCAATGAGCTAAAAGGTTTTATGTATTTATGAGGAATTGTGATGGCATTTATGAGTGCATTTTACAGCGTATTTTTCATTTTGGAATTTTAAGGCAATGAACTGGATTTATAATTTATAACGAGCGGAAACAATAATAAGTTTATCCTATAACGGTTATATGGTACACATATTGGAATCTATTTGAGATACTTTTATTCGTGCGAAGAACGGGTATAATTGCTAGTAAGGTATAAAGTCTCCCGTTAAGCTGAATAATTCGCCTATAGAGAATAAAAAAAATTCAGTTATGGATTGTACATATAAAGATTTCATGGGCGTAAATGGAATTTTTCGAATTGGTAGAAACATGGTGTGCCTCGGTTCAAATAGTAGACTCCGTTTTTCCAAAAATTTTGTCGATTCGTCATCCACCACAGTACCATAAAACTAAAATTTATTTAATTTTTTAATAATAACTACATTTAATAATTAATTTAAATGCTATATCTTTTGGCATTTCATTGTTTAAAAGAAGTGAGCTGAGAACAGAGCCCTTTGTAGAATCTAAACTAAATGGGCTTGTTTCCAAGTGACGTAAATCACTCCTGCTTTCATTCTTGGATGTCATTGGTGCTTTCGGTTATTGACTCCTCCCACTGCAATGGTTAACAAATCGAGATCTTATTTCAATTCCTGTGGAACTGTTGACACTCAAGACATGAAGCATATATTTTAGTCTAAGTTTAGAAACAAACAATAATGAAATTTGTTTTTGTTTCAGGAAATGGGTTTTAACCTCCTGTCTAGAAGACATAAAAGGAATACACTGTCCACGACAGACTGCAAGTGTCCGCCAGGTATTTCTATTTCCTTACATATTTAGGTACAGCTATGATATGATGGCTGGTCTGTTCATTGGCGACATTTGGCGATCTTGAAAATTATTGACTATACCAAGCGAGTTGCATGAAATATGTAATGTAAATGCTGTAATATGTAAAGTAAAATGCTCACCACAATTGGTCATTTCCTTTGCTTGGCAACGTAACAACGCAAATCGCCAAATCGAGATCGGCCATTATATCATAGCTGTTCCAATTTTTATTAATATATTAATGTGCTTCACTTTTTATGTTGTATAAATACTGTAAATCTTCTTATTTACTTAAAAATTATTTTTTATAACTTTATTTTATATTGCGTAAATGTTTTTTAATACTGTAAATCAAAACGTTATTTTATCATATTTTTTTTGAAAAATTTTGCTACATAAATGAGTGAGTTTCAATTTTTCGCGGTTTGCATTTTGTAATAAAAATACGTTGGGAATTTTCATTTCAAAGGGATACTTTTAAATGAAATTTTTTAAAAATGAAGTATATAAAAATGGAAATAGTGTAATTATTTTAATAGTGTAATTATTTTGCAGTAAATATAGGCTTCTCAAAAATTTAAATTTGTTTGATTTTTGGAATACATTAATAATTTTGTTTGTAGGTTTATATATTTTTATCTACATTGCTTAGTAACGGCATACTAGCAATAAATTGTTAATTTCTGTGCACATGTTTACCTTGTTTTTGGTTGACGGATACTGTATCCTAAACAAACGGTGCATATTTATTCACTATTTGAAGTAAACTCTGGTAACTTCTAAAAAAAAAAAAAAGTTTATATTTGTTCTTGCTTAGTAACGGCACACGCTAGCAATACATTGTTAAGAGGGACTGTCAGTCCCATAGAGCTAATGCATTAGTATTGAAATCACAACTTTTGCAAAAGAATTGCTTTGCCATGTTATCCCATTTTCACCAGGTATGGGAATCAACATAACATCCATTTAAAACAAAATTGAAAAGAAAATAACGTCCGGTTATTTAATTATTAATTGATAAATTTTTAAAATAGTGTCGCCATCTGCCGAATATTTTGGGTCATTTTAAAACTTCAAAAAAAAAAATAAACAATTGTTTCTTTTCGATGTTATGTTGATTCCCATACTTGGGGAAAAAGAGCTAACATGGCAAAGCAATACTTCTGCGGAAGTTATGATTTCAAAACCATGGCACTGACCGCGCGGACATCTCGTTCGGAGACAATTTATTTAGACGACCTACTTTTGTGCTAGGTTTCACCATGATATTGTTTGGTTTCACCATGATATTGGTTGGTTTCACCATGATATTGGTTCCTAGTAGCTGCAACGGCTGAGTGGTGAAATGTTTCAAATTTTTTTCGGTGTTTGGTTGAACCATTTTTCTGGATTTGGAAACAAAAACCTGAGAAATGGTTCAACGGAATACCAAAAATATGGTGGAACGTTTCACCATTCAGCCGTTGCAGCTACTAGGAACCAATATCATGGTGAAACCAAGCACAAAATTTTAACAGTGTAGGGCTTTTTAGTAAGTTGCCTGCCCATCGACAATCATTAGTTGCATAAGAATCGCACCTACTCGATTATCACACGGCTAATGAAAAAAAGCCTAATCCGCTGTAATTAATGAGGGTAAGATAAGTAGAGGGCCAAACTTTTAGGCAACACCCTTTCGAGGAAGTACAACAAGATTGACGCCCAAGTTTTTTTTTCGGGTTTTACGAAGTTCTTCTTGTTTTAAAATCTGCCCTGTTTGATGAATCATCGAAGTTGTTTGTCTCCGAAAGTACAATGTGTGAGTTACATAGACTTTTTTAAGATTTTGTCGTCGTGGGGGTCCACACCATTCGTTTGAACGCCCTTTGACCAATTCCACCTAAAGTAGAAAGCCTGAGCGGAGTGACGTCATACTAATGGACCACTATGGATATTCAGACCAAATGATGGCTTTGTTATGTTTATTTAAAATAAAAACGAGACCCATTCTAAAGGGTTAATTAAAAAGGTCCACAATAGTGTGACTTCAATCATGTCAGTTAATCAGTCAGTCTTTTTTCTCGATTCAGATCCTGACGTCACAAATCACAACGACTACGTCATTTTCTACAACTGCATTTAAACTGTACATCCGTTCACTACCACTTCCCAATTTCGGTTCGTGATTACTATAGATGCCTCTGGAATTTAAATTTTGTACTTAGTAAAAGATATTTGCAAAGTACTATCTTAACTCATTTCAACTTTAAATTCAGGATCGCTTCAGTTAATTTTAGCTTCAATTGCAGAAATATTTCCCCGAATTTAAACTTTGATTTATGGAATTTTCTTAGTTAATTTGAACTTCAAATTATTGGACTTTAAAAAAAACCAGTATGAATTTCGGAAAGGAAAGCGGCTTCTATTCGCTGTTGTTAAAAAAAAACCCTGTCAAATATAGCATTTTCTTTTTTTTTTAAATTTGTACTGAAAATATTTTTAAATTTCCCCCCCTAAAATAAAGTAGTTTTTCTATCAGTTTTCTGCCACTTTCTGCGATTGTCGGAAACCGATTCCGGCTCCAATGCCGGCATTTGAGCGTGTTTGGGGGCGGCGTGGTAATAGGGCAGTGTGCTCTTTCCCACGTGGACGCAATGATAGATGATATCCGCCCGCCGTACTCAACTCTGTCGCGGCTTCCCCAAACATAGCCACAAAATAGTACAATGTTGCAATGTTGATTCCGCATAGGAAAAAACGGAACCGTTGCGACAAATTAGCCGAAATCTGTTATATAGACAAAAACAAGTAGGCTTGTAACAAAATCTGTCACTTAACCCGCTTCCACACAACAGTTGTGTTTAACAGGTAAAAAGGCGCCAAACACAGCATTAATTCTATATTAAACATTTTTATGCTAAATTTGGCTAGTTTCATTTGAATTTTGTTTCGAAAATTCAATAATTATTACTTATCGTTTGTAAAAATTAATCTATATTTTAAAGAATAAATATGTAATATTCCTCGCTTTAAAATAGAATGAAAATATTTCATATCAACATACGAAGAATCTCGTAGTGAAATATATTTGACGTCATTTCAAACTGATCAAAATAAATTTATTTTAATTTATTGTCTAAAAGAATTAAAGTTTCTCGAGCGATTGTTGCGAATGGCAATGATGATTTAATTCTAATAAAAATGGCTTCCTATGCTTTTTAAATGAGCATTCAATTTTGCAGTTTTTTTTACATAATTGAAGTACTTCGAATTCGAATTCTTTTCTGAAATTTTCAATGTATTCTAATTTCGATGCGCTGAATTTTTTGACGTATCACACTTGTCCGTAGCATTTGTAGTTTGGCCTATGAAAGTGGGTGACGGACAGACAGACGGACTGAACGATTATAATACCTTCCACTTTTTACGTTATAAACGTAGTGTGGAAGCTAAAATCAACCAATAAAAAAACTTTCAACCAATTATAACTTCATCAACTGTTATCATCGAATTTGTAGTAAATATTGGCGCGATACCACAATTACATTTTTTGAACTTATCAAAATATATAACAACAAACGAAATACAAAATGAGGAACTTGCATCCTACCCAAAATGACGTACTTATACCATTTTCTGGAACATTAGAAGCTACAGATTCTAAATATCAGCTTAAAAATCATCAAAAATTATTAGTTTTACTCGAAATATGCCTATTAAAATTCCATGAAACTCACGTGACCGAAAACGGCGTCTGACGTAACAACACACCATTTGGCGATTTTTTCTAAAAATGGCGCTACGGTTAGCATTGTCCATAATTAAAATAAACATGCAACGTTTTTCAAAACGTTCTATTTAAAAGAACAGACTGCTCACTTAAACCAGCTTTTGATAATAAATTAGAACAGCTTGTTTCTTGCTTGGTTGTTGAATTTAAAATCGTACAAGAGCGCGCTGTTGACACTTCAGACCTAGTCAATTGTTGGATCAATCGAAATCTTCGTAGGAGATCTACCAAGTCTGATGAGAATAACTTGAACTCTTAGAAAAACCACTTATTCTAAATAATCCTATTCCTATATGGGATCATTCAAAACCATTTTGTATTTTCAACAGCTGTATTGCACAGAAGTTGGTTAGAAATTGCACGCCAATGGACAAAAAAGCCTAGCCTGACGTCATTACGCACTGCAAGAGAATTGTGAGTGTTTTTACCGGAAGCAGGGGTGCCTACAAGGGGGGGTCAACGACGCAGACTGCGTCGTTGAAATTTTAGGGGGGGGGGGTTGAATTTTTTATAAAAATTATTAATAAAGAGCCAATCTTGATAAAAAAAACTCAGCTAATCTCTGATTCTTACTCATTATCTGCCCCACCCCCCACCAGCCGACGAAACACCGAGGGGGGGGGGGGGGCGCAGAACTTGTACTCTGGCGAATTTTTATTTGGTTTAAAATAAAACACAAAGTGGCAAGATAATCAAAAGTAGCTCCAATTTTTTTTAAATATTTTTGCCTTCAAAGAATAGGGATGGGCAACCATAATTCAAAGCAACACCAGGGAAAAAAGGAGTTATAAATTATGTTCGTTGGCGTCTACCAGACGATACGATTTCTGACAATTATTTCCAATAGACAATCCGATCACTGTAACAAAGTGTAAACACTCATAAATCGCACGCAGTTTATAAAACATTTCGGTGAATTGATGACGTTCGCATTATAGTTTGCCAATGGAATCAATGAGATATTCCCGCCATATTTTGCAGCTGGCTCATAAATCTTTCGAACTTAACTTTGTATAACATTTTTATGCATTAATGACCTTCGGATAATATTTTTGACTTTTCCCCGCCAAATTAGACTCGAAGCCAAAATAACTAAATGATTGCTTGAGAATCAGTAGGAAAATACTTGTCGTCTTGTCTCAAATGTGACGGGTCTGGGTAATTGAAGATAATTAAATAGTGCAATTCCGAGTTTCACGGTAAGAATTTTGTTATATTTAACTTTAATTTTTTAAATTTTAGGGTTTTTTTAAGTGAAGCAATCTCTGTAAACCTTATAAAATAATTCTGATGTGTTTGATAATGTCAAATGTGTTGCATTAAATAAAAAGCTATACCAAGATAAACTTTTTTTTATGCATTAAGAATTGAGGGAATGAATTGGAAGCCGTTTTTGAATGGATCACGTGTCCGGCTATTTTTATTGTTTTAAAAAAATAATATAATTACATAAATTTTGAGCGGAATTTTTTACCAATTATTTAGATTCCGATAGCTTTGGCTGTAAAGAAAACCTTTTTAAAGGAAAATTAAAAATAGCTTGTAATTCCGTATTATAAAAGATATTCCAAAAGGTGCTTCCCTTTTCGATTAGGGGCAACTCTGCTTTGACCTATCAGTAGAAAAATATTTAAGAAGAAAGTCAGTACTGGGGTTTCAATTCTTGGGATAAAGTTAAGTTACCCCATTCGATGGCACTTGAAATATCATTTTACTATAAGGTTTTCTATATACACCGTAAAGATGTAGTTAGAGGCTACTTTGGTTAGGTACTCCCATTTGCCCATATAAATAAAAAATCCTCACCGGTTTTTTTAGGGGGGGGGGGGTAATAATTTTCTAGGGGGGGGGGTGCGTCGTTAGCTCTGGGGGGGATCGGCACCTCTGACCGGAAGTGACGTATCCCCTACTTAAAACTCAATTACTGACTAATTTAATAACTTTTTTACTAGTGTGAAACGTAGCATTCGACGTGTTTTTAAAAGGGCTATTGTCTGCCAATGAATTTGAAATTAATGCAACTTCCTCATTGCTGCGTGGAATTTCCGCGGATACAAAACGCAACGCTTTTCCCATGTTAATTTTTGAAATTTAATCAATTATATAATTAGAACTTTCAAACGAAAAAACGCAGAAACTTTTAAAGTTGCACAATAACTTCCCCGTTCCATTCTGCTTGTACCACGTGAATCCCATGCGCTCTTACGCGTTCCAAACCAGAAAGCGACTTACAAACCAGAAATTCGTGACGTCACATCCTTGACTGACCAATCAGGTAATTTTTTTTTGAACTTCTTAAGTAAAAATGGATTTGTTTAAAATATTTTGAAAAGTAGCGGAATAATTTTTCATTCTGCGTATTTTGACACATTTCCATATCTCTACTTGGTTCAGGCAGATATAGATTTCGGGCAAAGCAGACAACTGCATAGTCACAAACTAATTATGTAGATTATCAAATCAATTTTATGCTGTTAATCAAGACCTACAATTTTGAAAAGGCTTCCGTACAGAATACAAAAACACCGGAACCATTTTGACAAAATGGTTGTACCACCGTAAACTGACATCAATTTCATGTGATTTAACCCATAAATGACGATTGGCAAGAACATTCGCCACGCCAAAATGAGCTTTCTGCTTAAGTTTATCTAAATAAACAAAATAAAAGATAAATGAAGACCAGGGTCCTGAACCGTTTATATGGGAAGTTACACGATAAACGAAATAAAGAAACTTAAGAAACTTAAAAGTTAAGAGGGACTGTCAGTCCCATAGAACTAATGCATTAGTTTTGAAATCACAACTTTTGCAACAGAATTGCTTTGCCATGTTATCCCATTTTCACCCAGGTATGGAAATCATCATAACATCGATTTAAAACAAAATTGAAAAGAAAATAACATCTGGTTATTTAATTATTAATTGATAAAATTTTAAAATAGTGTCGCCATCTGCTGTATATTTTTGGCATTTTAAAACTTGAAAAATATATAATTAAATAACTGGATAACATTTTCGTTTCAAAAATGTTTAATTTCGATGTTATGTTGATTCCCATTCCTGGGGAAAAAGGGCTAACATGGCAAAGCAATACTTCTGCGTAAGTTGTGATTCCAAAACTAATGCATTAGCTCTATGGGAATGACAATCCCTCTTAATGTTTTTATAAGGTAATGGGGGTATTAATGGTATTCGCATAGTCGTCGTTTTAAAAAACAAGTTAAATCTTTATGTAGTTCTTTAGTGTTGCAACCACAAAATACAACGTTGCAAGAAGTATTATATTCGCAATAAAAAGCATATACGACGTGGCCATTTTTAAATATCGCCAAAACAAAATAACCTTGGTATTGGTATTCCATTACTATTCAGACTAATAGAATTGCCTTTTCCTGTGTTGTGATTTCAATGGGCCCAACTGAGAGTTTTATTAAAACCAGTTATCTTATATTCATAAAGACTGTAAGCTTTTTCGAAAGAAACCCAATAAGTTATCATCCAGATGGCCAGTGTGTAAACTGCCATACAACATCTGTTGCTGGCAATAAAACCGGCTTAATTTATTAGTGGATACGGAGCAGATTTCCTCCTTCTTTAGTATTGCAAATATTATAATTATTTTCCATGAATGTATATTAAGTATACTAACAAAATTAGATGGTCAAAATTTTCTAAATTTATAAAATATAATAATTAATATAAATTCTAGTTATATTTGATAGAATTTTAGTTTTTTTTACGTTAATATATCTTCAAAAGGACTATTGTTTTTATGTATTTTTAAGATTAGGGTTCCAGGATTTAAGATCAGGGTCCCTGTCCCCCCCCCCCATAATATCACGTCAGATTTTCAAAATTCGTATTTTGTATTTGCAACTTTTGATTATTTTGATACCCGGGAAACATCAAAATACTTACTAATCGACGCCGACGACGTCAAATCCCAAACTTGAATAGTCCAAACAGCAGCTGCATTGTCTGATGATGGTGAAAAAGAGTGCCTAAAAATTATATACGGGGCAAATTTTGTCCACTTTTTCTTTGTGAAGTATGGAATTACTTTGAATATATGTTATTTGGTGAAATTGAAACTAATAAAGAGAACAAAAAAAAATATTAGAATATATTATCTTAATTTATTAGTGGGTACGGAGTAGATTTCACTTTATTTTTAGAGAGTATTGCAGATATCATTACCTTTTTTCATAAATTTATATTAAGTTTTCTAACAATATCAGATGGTCAAAATGTATTTAATGGGGTTGTTTCAGATGATGTATTGCTCCTGTTGTCATTTTTGCGCTTTCTGTGATTTTATTGGTGGTTTCGATTTCACTCTCGAAATGAGGAGTTTTGCTGTGTTACTTTAGAGTTCTTAAAAGGACGTGGTACCCAAACAATTAAATCCAGTATTTTTTATGCTAGCATCCAAATTAAACTATTTTTACAAAGAACTAATATTCCATAAACATATACATAATAAATATTGAAACATAAGTTTTTTTTAAAATTTAAAATTTTAACGTTTTTTCAAAATGCTACTCCTCCTACAATTTAAAGAATTTTTAATGGACTTTTTGAAAAATGTTCCCACTGTATCTATTAATAAAAGTTGGTATGGATATTAAGCTAACAGTTAAATAATAACAGTAATGTAGCTTTATGTATAAAAATGGCCAAACAATAAGATTTTTTGTAAATTTTCAACTTCATTATTTAAAAAAAAAATATTCACACTAGACCTTATCCCATACCAGCTTTTGTTCATAGTATATGCCTTAATACAGAAAAAAAATTGAAGCTCTACATTAATTCACCTAAAAGCCTTAGGGTTTTAACCATTCACAAGCTGAAAAATTAAAAAAAATTATAAAAGCAACATAAAATTTCAAAAACCATTTTTCCCAACCACTATATCATTTTCAATAAACCTCTACCATTATAAAGGATTTCTTCTTTTTTGCAATATCCGTATCTCACAGCATTCGAGCATGTTTAATTATTTTCTAGGCAGCCCTAAATTTTGGGTACCGCGTCTCCTTAACGTGCAACTTGTTTATATTATTGCTATTTATTACATTTTATTGGTTTTTAATTTAATTGAATATTCGATTAAATATAAATAACCCTATTTAGGGAATTAGGTTGAAACATGTTTTATATTTCGAAAACCAAAACCTGGAGAGTGGTTCAACCGAATTTCAAAAAATATGGTGAAATATTCCCCCACATAGGCCGTTGCAGTAATGAGGAATCATTATAAAACCTAAGCATGGAACGTTTAACAGTGTATACAATGCGCGGAAATTTGTTCCTTCTAAAAATCCCCCACCCCCTAAAAGATTCGACTAAATGATATATTGATGAAAGAGCTGAATGTTTCTTTTATAGTGGCAGTTACTGCGGCACTAAAAATTGACAGTTGACTGTGAGGGAGCCCCGACTTCCTTATTACCGAAAGTGACGAAGATTACGATGTGGCCAAAATAATCGCCTTATATATCTGCGATCGGATCATAAAAATGGATGTGGTCAGCGGTTTATTTCGGCGGGAATGTTTACCGATAAATGGCAGGGTAGTTTTAGCCACGCGTACAGTCCCGTTTAGTCGAAAAGATGGAGTAAAGAAACAAACAAGTAGCAAATTATTTTATGGGTTTTGTTGTTTAAAAAATCTTTTTTTATAATATCGTGCAAAAAAACTAACTTTTTCAAATCAATAATCGTGGCAAAAGTGATGCTTTTAACAAAATCGTGATTCAAAGTTACTTTTACGCACTAGTGTGACAAAGTAAATAAGAGCATCTGATTGGTGTAAAATTCTTTATTTGAGCGTGATATTTTATTCGGCGGCTTTTTGATTGTTGTAAAATTCTTGTGATTCTTTATTTAGCGTCTTATTTCCAATGCCAATCTAAGAAATACTTTTTGCACGTGATTTTAAAATAATCATTAATATAAATAATCATCTTCAAATCATTTGAACGTGATAATAAAATAACTAATAAGCCAATCAATAAATGCTAATTTAATAAATACTTTTTTTGCACGTTATTATAAAAAATAGTCTATGACAACACGTTGAAAATAGCTTTTTTTAAACTCGTAAATTTATTTCACGAGCGAGGTACGAGCGAGTGAAATAAATTCATAAATTCAACACGTAATTTTGTTAAATAATTTATTGTACTCATATTAAATATTTTAATGTAATGAGTGTATGTAGTAATTTTAATTGAATGAGCACAAGAAAATAATTTATGAAAAGTTTCTTTAAGTTAAAACGTGTCTCCTATTTGTCAATGTGTATAGCTTGTACCTGGATTAAAAGAATCACGTCACCTTGAGACATAGTAGGATGTGTTAAGGCAATACCTTCGTTAGAGAAGGCCTCTGATGTATTCAAACAATGACGTGTTGAAACAGTCCGATTTAACAGGGACTGTCAGTCGCATAAAGCTAATGCATTAGTTTTGAAATCACAACTTTTGCAAAAGAATTGCTTTGCCATGTTATCCCATTTTCTCCAGGTATGGGAATCATCATAACATCCATTTAAAACGAAATTGAAATGGAAATAACATCCGGTTATTTAATTATTAATTGATAAAGTTCCAAAATAGTGTCGCCATCTGCTGAATATTTTGGATCATTTTAAAACTTAAAAAATATATAATTAAACAACATTGTTTCTTTTCGATGTTATGTTGATTCCCATACCTGGGGAAAAAGGGCTAACATGACAAAGCAATACTTCTGCGGAAGTTGTGATTCCAAAACTAATCCATTAGCTCTATTGGACTGACAATCCCTCTTAACCATTCACAAAAGAAAAAAGCAATGCTAAGACATAATTCGCAACCTTTTTTAGGCAAGTCAGAGTGGACTCAGCATGTCACACGTATAATCATTACCCGAGGAGAGGCTTTCTTTACAGGAGGTGTTGGCTCATGTCGCCAGCCACTACAATTAGCATGGACATCTTCATTGCGTTTAGTAGATTTTGATTAATGCCATAATTTGTATACCTCCAGTATAAAAAATCCTTAAAATAAGTCCAGTTCTGAATCTGGACAATTCCTTCTGTTCCCTTCTACACAATACCTGACTTAACTTATTCCTGAAAATGATAACATTTTTCATTACAAAATCTCCAAATGAAGCGAAATACTATACAGCCTCTTAAAATGTTTAACCAACATGTCTCATCGACCAGCCAACATCTCAATATACCCTTCTGCCCCCCATCTTAACGTTATGCAATGGACAGGTACAATGCCGGCCGACTTTGGGCAATTAGACAAATTGCGATGGAGAATAAGCGTCTTCTGTGTTCCGTACCGTAGTTGCAAACTATGGAGGAAAGAATGAGACGGAAATGCTGCCTGCTCAAAAACGGGACTGCCATGTGAAGCCGTTGATCGTTTCCGAATCACGTCCAAACAAGCGATTGGCGAATGATTTGCCGATATTTTGCACGTGCAACTTATTACACAGATACAAGATAGGATTCAGGAAATAAAGGCAACTGCTTAAATCAATGTTACATTACTATTAAACTGTTTAAATAATAAATATACAAATACAAAAATTGTCGACCAACAACAGGTCAGAGGCCCAGCAAGGTTGGTCCAAAATAAATCTTATACATTACCAGTTTCCATGAGTAGATGAAATATGAGTAGAAAAAAATAGAACTTGTCGATTCGGATCTCGGAATACGGTCTACAAATGCAAAGACAACCATATATTGTTAATAAAAAATATAATCGTCGATAATTAAATAATAAAATAAGACGTTTCAAACAGAAATCTTATTGAGAGTGAAGTGTGTTCGATATTTGAAGAGCTCAAGTGCAAAACAAGTTAAATCACTTTTTGGAAAAAATTGAGTTGGTTAGCTTTTCATACAGGTATTGTAGGAAGGGATCCACCAACATTTTGATTTGCACAAAAAAGTGACTTTTGACAAAAAGTGAAAACTTTTTTGTGCAAATCAAAATGTTGGTGGATCCCTTCCTACAATGCCTGTATGAAAAGCTAACCAACTCAATTTTTTCCAAAAAGTGATTTAACTTGTTTTGCACTTGAGCTCTTCATTTAAAGTCACTCAGTTTTGACGGATGCTATCGCACGTGCCAAAGATTCAATACCAGTCGTGTTATTTGACGAGATGGCTAAAGCTTCCCTTCGCCACCAGAGGTCATGCAGTTCTTTTAAGGCCTATCCGCCGCGATTAGCTCCTTGCTGGACACGGGTCGCTATCCCGCCGAGGTTGTCTCAACTATGTCTAGTCAGAAAAAGGGACACTAGTGTTTGGGCCTATCCCATCGCTTTGGCTACTACTTTACTTTATTTTTTTCCCAACCAATTATTATAGCCAATATACAGGGTGGCGCAAATAAAAGTGGCCCCTTCATGCAGATAGGAATAAGATAGAATCGTTTCCAAGTCAAAAACCAATGCAAAAACGGGTTTGCTAAGTGAAGCTATTGATCGCTTCTGTATTAAGCCCAAACAAACACTTGGCGAATTATTTACCTTCTACTATGCTATGGTTGGACAAGCTAGTTGGAATTCAATATAAACTGAAGGTTTGTACAGCTGTGCCAAAAAAATAGTGCCCACTAGTAATTATTTCGGCCGCTATTGGTCCTAGAGAATAGGACCTTTTTGTTTTTGTTAATACAAAACATTCTAAATTGATTGCAAGATACAAAACTTACACAAGGGGCCGTATTCATGTAATATGCACTAAGATATGAACTTGCCAATAGTCCATGAGTTGCTCTAATGTCATGCTAATCGAATCCAACCAATGCAAAAACAGGGTTGCCAAGTATAGCCATTGCAGGCTTGAATAATCTTTTATTTCGACATGAAGGCTTTCAGACGGCTTCCATAGTTTTTCTCGCCAAGCATCTCAATGCATTCCTATCTCTACGCCGGGGTCACTTTTATCTGCGCCACCCGGCATTATAGGGACACTAGTTTGGGCCGACACAACGATTTGGCGAATGCTTCACTTTATTTTTGTCGCCAATCCTATTCTATCCTCCACACTCCACACCCTAAAGAATAAGATCCCTCTTTATAATAATAAGAAGAAGAGGATGCGGGTCATTTGCCTTTGTGAAATCAGGGTGTGGCCGCTCGCCTCCTAATCTCTCATCTTCTTTTAGTTTTAATGGATCATCGACCTTCAAGTTCTCGCACTTATTATGGATACTTCTTTTTTACATTTCACCTGCCGCGACTCGGGCAGTTAACATATAGTCTTGTTAAAAATTGAAGAGCTTAGTGGAAGAACGTGCTAAGTGACATTTTTGAAAAAATTTAGATTTTTGTGTCAGTGAACATATTACCAACTTCTATAACGATAACAAGTTTCCCCTTTTTCATAAAATTTAAATATAGTATTTTTTTACGCTTTAGAAGTTCCGTTTTCAACAGTCCTGAGTGCAAACGAAAAACTTTGAGGCTCATTTTCTCGTTTTCACTTTTTTGTCACTTAGCACGTTCTTCCACTAAGCTCTTCAATTCAGATTTGAAGTCGATGGACACCTTTAAGAGGGAGTCAAATATCTCCGGTACTTCTTGTCCATGTTAAGGGGAGTCGGATGGATGTTTGAGTCAAAAATGTCGATTTTCTGTTTTTCTTTTATTTTTTTATCTGCATACCTATAGCATTAATTTAAGACCAAGATTATCGATTTCTGTTTAGTAGTTTTCCTTTTAAAAGCAGTTTTCAGAAACTGTTTATCAGTTCTTAAATATACCTTAATTTTCTTTTGCATTTCCTGAAGTATATAGTTTTTCAACAGTTAGGGTCATTTTTCTCAGAAACTATAAACGATATCAACGTGTTTTGTTTTGTTATACCTTCCCCATTAATGGCTCTTTGATTTAAACTGAGGAATTTTAAATATCTCTGCTAAAAAATTATATATATAACTTTAAATCTGATTTTTTGGGGTTTTTCAATACATATTTTTAAAAAAACCCCCGTAAAAGTATTTTTTTATACTTTGAAATATCTTCAGTTTAAATTAAAGAACTAGTATATGTAAAGAACAAAATATAAAAAAGTTCATAATGATATCTCATATAGTTCCTGAGAAAAATGTTCCTAAAGTTAGGACAATTAACATAGGAGAGCTACAAACCCTCCGACTCCCCTTAATCAAAACCATCTATACAGGACGCACGATAATTAACTTAGGTCAACCACTTTACAACATGTTATACGCGACATTTTACAATTCGGTCCAATCTCTATATAGTTTAGGAAAAAATATATTTTTTACAACGTGACCAATTTTAGTTTTAGTATACTACCAGAAAAAAAAAATCCAATAAAAGAATTCGCGTAAAATGTTTCTATCCAAAATTTTCCACCAAAACTTTCAAGCCACATTTCACGCTGAGTGTCATCAAGCATAAATTTCAACTTGTGTAAATCGATTAACGTCAAAACAGCATAAGTCGTTCCCTTGTGACAAACAACCGAACATTATCCATATTCCACAAAAAAAGAATAAAATTCCAGAAAAATGGAAGTGCCGATAGAGTTAAGAAGCAGATGGAAATGCTGCTGGGCAGAAACCAAAACAAAAATAGGTTCACCAAGTGAGGCCATCGATCGCTCTGTAGTAAGCCCAAACAAACGCTCTCGGCGAAGTATTTGTCGCTATTCTATAGTGGAGTTTGCCTTTAGGCTTACTACATCGACTTGGCGATTTCTGACTCTCTAATAAAAAATGTAATTATAATTTTTCTTATCTGTGAAGGTTGGTTGGTAGACATATAATTTCAGGCTTGTGTGCTTGGTCACAAAGACCCGCTTCGCATATAAAACTTCGTGAAGAAGGACGGACACGACATACACACACATACAAGACAGATGCTGCCATCTATCGCCACCTCCACAATTTAGACATGTCCCTGAAAGGGAGGGAAATAGTCTCCAGGGACCTGTACCCGTGGTAAAATGCGCAATGACCGACCACAGGACTTTCGACCCAACAGATTTAACGAGCATGTACTCTGCATATACTCGGTGGGTCTTCAGAGGTGTCGAGACTCGATCGCTGGACTTTAGTTTTATAAGAACAATTTCTATATTAAACTTTTAAAATGTCAACTTTTTACTGTGCTGTTGGTTGTTCAAATCATTTGTAAAAGGTAGGTAAGGTAATCGTTTCCGGCTGCCTATTTCTAGCCTCATTCAGGAGCTTTAACACAGCCAATAACGCCTCGTAGTTTAGAACCCTGGTCAAGTGACGAGGTCGACACCTGAGCGGGCACCCAACGGAACTTCGAGCGACATCGTACGCTAACGCCGTCGGGTCTTTGGACTCCACAGATTTAACGAGCACGTCTGTCCCTGTGTACTACGCCCATCCGTGATGAGGATTTATAAAAGAAAGCTTCCATAAAAAGAAAAGTTTCTTTTAATCTATCATCGTTTTAGAGTGAAACCGAGACAACCAATGAAATTTCAGGACGAGGAAAAATGAAAACAAGAGCGTTACATCCTCTGAAACATTCCCACTGCGATAACAGTAATTTTTTTTTGATTTTTAATCAACGCTTTTCAAAGACTAGGGTAGGTACATATATATTCCGGCTTGTGTGCTTCATCAGAGACCCGCTTATAAGCCTTCGTCAAGTAAGACAGACACAGAAAGAATTTTTACTGTCACAGAGAAAGGAAGTACACCCAGGGCGAAGGCGGGAATCGAACCCGCACCCGTTACAGCGCGCAGTCTGCTAGCGTAATGGTCTGCGATGCAAACCACTCGGCCATCCGGGCCCCTTCAAAGACTAAAATGTTGCGTTTTACATTGAACTAAAGTCGAGTGGGCCGATTATTTGGGCTTACTAGGGTTACTTGGCGACTTTCTGACGGCTTCACTTTATATCGCGCCAAGCATCTCCATCTTCATTCTTAACTCTATGAAAGTGTCGCAATTTTTTTTTCCTTTTCGCCACTGCTGCCACCGGAAATCAGAAAAGATGCGCTACCTGCCAGCCATCAGTGAAAGCATTCCGGTGTTTTGGTGTCGCCGGAATTGCTCGAGAAATCACATAAACTCCGGGCTATGTCCCCGGAGCCCCGAGTTTATTGTTCCCCTGAGAGAGGACACCAAATTGCTTCTGTTGCCCGGTTGACACACGACTTTTCGCGTCTATTCGAATGGGATGGTATCGGTGGGGAATGAAAGAACGACGGTTTGTTTTCTTGATAACTGTTCTCTCACTGGCAATAAAAAAAAAACCCTCAGAAAATCCAAAAAAATTGGTTGAATTTTCTTTTTATATTCTATTGCGAATTTTATAGTTTAAATTTTTGTCTCTTTTTTTTTGGCAATTTTGGAATCTGTTACGAATTCTGATGCATATATTAGCTAATACTGTTAGTTTTAGTTTTGTTAATCAAAAATAAGTAATGATCCAGTTCAAATGTATACATAATTTATAATATGTAATTTATAATCAGTTGTTTATAATATGTAATTAATTATTTCTAATGTTAACCTCATGACAATTTAATATATTGAAAAACAGAGCACATTTGTTTAACGTTGTTACAGTTAAAAAATTAAAATAGTTTCGTAATTAATATTTTAAAGCTAATTTAGTTCAACATTAACCTTATGACAATTGAAACATCCCATTGAAAAACAGAGCACACTCTTACAGTAACAAACTTAAAATCGACTTAATTATTTTTCCGTTTTCTCAGCAACACACGCGATTTATAAATTGTTTAATTTCCCTTAATTTACCCACATAATTTTCTTTAAAGTTTTTTATTCTTAATACTTCGAAAACCACATTTTACAACCATAAAATCCGTGCAAGTAACTTAACCCTCCGAACATTTCTAAACTAAACTAAACTAAATTCCTCGGCGCAACAGCCCATTAGTGGGCCAAGGCATGCCGTGCCCATTTCAGCTTTCGTGACATAGGGCTCTGGGGTGCTAGGCATATGTCCCAGTAGAGTGGTCAGCCTCACGCGGACCCCCCAGTGCTTAGTTCCCAAGCATACATGGTACCCATTTTATCGACCCACTTAAGGGATGAAATGATGGGTCAACCTCGCCCAATCCGGGATTCGAACCCCGGACCTGTGGCACAGCAATGCAAAGCACTACCACTGCGCCACGGGACCTCACATTTCTTAACAATAAAGGTTAATAAACTGTTATTCTAATAGAGCATACTCTTAAAATCACGTGCTACACAGAGCAGAAAAACGAATCGAAAGTTACAAACTGTTATTTACCGAAGAGTCTTCCGGCATGGCCAATGGCCTTTGATGAAATGATCGCGATTTTTCCAGATTTCCGATTTCAGCGAGGAAAAAAAAAGTTATAGGATTTGTTATCTTTTTTTTTTATGCTTCAAGGAAAAGTTTCAATTTCGGGAATTTTATTGAAATGAGTTTTAGAGTAAAATGTTTGTTTTGAACAAGTTATGGTATTGTTTTTATTTTGAAAATCATTCAACAATTGCAAATACAATTATTCCACGGATTCTTTTTTTTTGTCCTAAGATATTTTTAAAACTATTTTAATTATCTTTTGATTTAATCAATTTTTGGTGAAAATAATACACAGAAATATATCCACTGAATGTATATAATAAATAATTATGCAATTGTAATGATATTGTAAAATAATTGAGTTTGAATTGAACTTCATTAGAATCCATTCATTAAAAATTCGTCACAATCGTTCCAAAGTTTAGTCTTAATATTCAAGCATATAGAATGTCTGACGAATACGCGCTCCCTTCAAAACTGCAAAAAAAAAAGTTAATGGGTGGAATTATAAAGTTTTAAATTATTTGTGGAATGAGGGAAAAATTTGTGTAAAAGACGAGTTTGATGACTAGCTTATGAACTTTTATGACGTAAATAGAATAATCCGAGTTGGCCTTTAGTTTTTTTTGGACAAGTATATTAAGGGTGTGGTTGCCTGGAAAATGGCCAGTATATATATTTTTATCTTTTAGAAAATAGTTCATATGCAGCACTGCTTAGTAGCTTTTTTGGGGGTAACTAGAAATTCCATTAACCAATCAATTTGTTAAACCCAGCATGTATGCAAACCTTTGTTAGTGTATGGTTGGTTGGTAGACACAGGGCCTGATTTCCAACAGGGCAAACGGGGCACGTGCCCAGGGCCCCTCCTTAACGGGGCCCCCAAATTTGTTCAGGAACATTTATGCTCAATATAATTGCCCTAAATCTTAAATTTTTAATTTGAATTATGCGTAAAATACATAAATTCATGAAGATTTGACTAAATGAAATTGCATTTTAATGAATCATAATTAATGAAATCAGAAAAATGATTCTTGGGAGATCGAGCATACAAACCAATTGTTTGGTGTACACTGAAATGTAGAAAAATACTCTTGAATATTTTATAGAGGTGTGTTTGGGGGCCCCAAATTTTTCTGGTGCCCAGGGCCCTTAAAGTTGTAAGTCGGGCCGTGGCTATAGACATATATATTCAGGTTTGTGTGCTTGGTCAGAGACCCGCTTATAAACCTTCGTCAAGTAAGACAGACGCAACAGACAACACACACACATAAGTGGATCCATCTAATTTTTAGAGACAGAGGCCAACTAGAGGATCCCCAGAATTGGCTTGTCACCCCCAGAGGTATTGATTTGGTATGGGAACTTGGAGGACTTTGTGACCACGACGGATTTAACTGTTAGTATATACATTGCAGCTTAATTATGTTTTACTTTCAATTACCTAATATAAAATACAAGGTAATGAGAGTATTGCGATGGGTTCGAAATTCCAAAAAGGAGATGTTGTGTTTTCTACACGTTCTGGAGGGTGCTGATTCTAAAAAAGTGGTTTTTGAATATTGGTACGCCTGTCTGTCTGAAACCACTCTACAGCTCGAACTAAAACAGCTACCGACTTCAAAATTTGTTACATGTGTTTCTAGTATCTGTTGGACGTCATAATAAGGTTTTCGAGAAAATCGCGCAAAGAGTAGCTAAGGTAAAATAAGTTATAAAAACAAAGCTGTTCTCTTTATGTAGTTTAACCTGTACTCTTATTTTATTTATAGAACAAATCAAAGGTAAGTCTTATTTGGTGTAATTTATTTCATAAAGCTTTTTTTACTTATTGAATAATGATATTATAGTTAGCATAAACAATTGAAAAAGTTTCGCTTTAAAAACCAAACAGTCTTTAACTTTCCTCTAAAATAAGGAGGGACATTCACAACAATAAGTTACAGTTTTACTTATAAATCTTCTCTTTATAATGCTTAAAAGTTTCCATCAAGTTTATTGAGTAAGTTAATAAGTTTTCCATGCAGTTGCTCTGCTGGCAATTATTACTATTTTAAGTTAACTACAAAAAGTTCGGTATTTATTAATAGTTATTTCGCTAGTCCACGAAAAAGGATGAATCGCAATAATCTATTTCAGTTCAAACAAGCTGAAACAAAAATTTAAAAGTTTCGGCTACAGTTTAAAATGAAATAAATTGGAATATCCTAAGAGCTTTATTAACGCAGTTCTTAACAAATCTACGCAGCTTTAACGAATGAAAAAACCCAAAAAGTTAAATGCCTGTTGTTTAAACAAAAACAATTAACTGTAACTTTAATTCTTGACAAGGGCTATTAACCCTTCAAGGACCAGACACGCCCACAACAAAAAATTAAAAATGAACTCGCCCATTCTATTTGATTGTCGCTAATGTCTTCGGACACAACTTGTAATTGCCCTCTAAATTTACGTCATACCGTCTCCATTCGGCCTTATGGTCCTTAAAGGCTTAATGCGATCTTTCTCTTGCTTCGCTTCTTGCCGCTTTGAGTGTTAGTTTTCGCTGTTGTAACTGTGCCCCTCCTTTTTTTAGGATTCGGGAAGACCGGGATGTTTTAAAGACTGTTTGGTTAACCGTTCGCACGCTCGGAGTGTACTTGCAATCTCCACTTGGGGATGGTTAGCTAAACGGTTCTTCAACTCACACAGAAGGAAGATCAAGTAAGTCCTTTCATCAACTTGTTTCTCAAGTATTTATCACAAAAAGTTTCCCAACAAGCTATTTCTATTGGGAAAACTAAAGGCATAAAACTTATTTCGGCCAAAATACGAGGGTTTTTTTCAACCTCCTATGGGCTGTAAAAAAAGACGTTCCAATATACAAAAAAAAAGGTTTAAAAAAAAACCTCTTAGCTGCCATCTCTATGTTCTATCACTTTCGGCGGTGTATAACACCCCCCCCCACCCCAAATTTTTACAGCAATTTTTTTGACAGTGTAAAACACACGGACTTAAGGACCTAACACACGGACTTTTTACGACCATTTTTCGACGTCTTGTACCACATTTTTTCCCCCACTGGACCTCTTCATCGATTGACCTCCCCAATTTGCAGTGTCCACGGAAATGTCTTGTTAGTCCTTGGGGGGGACGCGACCGCAAAGTCTTAGTACCTCATCAAGTTTGCTGAAACTTACTTTTAGCCCAACCCCCACTAAATCCGCTCGGTAATCCGAAGGGTGGTACACGTGGTATTTGGGGGTCGGGGGGTGCACGTATAACGAGGGTGTACCGCAATCCCCCTCGATTTCCTTCAGGGATTACTTCATATGGAAGAGGGAATAAGAGAGGGATGCTTTGAGATTGGAAAAGTGAAGCCGCCTAAATATCACCAATTCAAAATGTAGTTTAGTTTGAATCATCGTCGCACTAGAGCTATTGGCGACGGGCATCATAATTTAGTACCACAGTCAGGTGACGAGCCGACACCTGAGTAGGCACCCAACCCAACCGTTAAGGGCGACATCGTACGCACAGCGTTGGGACTTACGCAGCGTTGGAGATTATTATTCGGACATTTTTGGCTGCACGGGCCGTTTATAGGTCGGCAGTTATTTTGGCGATGCCCAGATCCGAACCTGGAACCTTCCGTATGCAAGGCGAATGCCTAACCTACTGGGCCCCCCAGTCCCTTTGAGGTTGGAAAAGTGAAGCCTCTTAAATATTGCCACGGTCCAGATAGCCTACTCGGTAGAGTGCCCGAAACATAACAAGAAGTTCCGGGTTCGGTCCTCGTCACTTCCTCACCTTTATTCGTTACTAGCTGTTATACCCGATGTTGCACGGGTAGAGGTGGAAAAATAATTTAACAGTCAATTTAACTATTTTTTTTCTTTCATTTTAGTTGCATAAGATATGAAGACTACCCAGTAATATTCTATTTAATTACCCAACTTGGATATAGTAATGATTAATATTAATTTCAAAAATACCTTTGATAAGAAGCTCAAATTAAAAAGAATACATATTTAAGTAAAAAATAATCAGTAAGAATTAAAAATGGAATAACAGCTAAATCTTAAAAGGGTCTCAAACATTAATTTTAACGCAATTCAAGGGAGTTCTATAATAAATTAAGTAACTTTTTTTGGACACTTTGTAGATATAAATACAATATAAGCAGTACAAATTTCTACCATAATTCAATACAAATGCTGAAAAATTAAGAATTCAAAGCAAATGTATACAGTACTAAATCAATGCAGATATGCACAATAATTGAATGAAAATAAATACAATAATAATTTAATGAAAATAAATACAAAAATAATTGAATGAAAATAAATACAATAATTATTGAATGAAAATAAATACAGTAATAACGCTAGCAAATTTATACCCGTTCTTCGCACGGATTAAATTTTTTCAAATCGTTCCAAATATGTGTACCATATACCCTGTTATAGGATCATAAACTTATGTTATTGTTCCCGCTCGTTATAAAGTATAAAATCCCGTGTCATTGCCTTAAAATTCCAAAATGAAAAATACGCTATAAAATGCACTCATAAATGTCATCACAATTCCCTCATAAATACATAAAACCTTTTAGCTCATTTGGCGTGTTTGGGAAATGATTTGGCGAGAAAATAAATACATAAAACACTAATATGCAGCTCTAGTGCGATAGCCTTTATTAACCATCATAGTTCAGTAATAGCTTAACTATACATTTATTGCTTAAATATGCATACATGCAGTCAACAGAAAAATCAATGAAAAAATCACCAAATAATAACCCACAATAAAATCCGGGAATGGAGACTGGCGGAATTACGTCACTTGAAACATGTCAATTATTTTTCAAATAATGAAATTAGTTTCTGAAGGTAATGGCAACAGAATAAAATAAACATTTTCAATTTTAAATGTTTTCGTTAAAAGTTTTATTTAATTTTTTTCGGCCGATGGCATCAGGAAAGTAAAAATATATCGGATTTGAGCCAAAGTGGTGTAGTTTTTTCAGAAAAAATTCGAATAAAAACGTTCGAAAACTATAGAAGGAATGGTTTGATTCGAAAAATTCTTAGCCTATGTTTGTTCCGGAGAAGAGATGTATTTTTGTGCCAAATTTCGTGACGATCTGTTGCGTGGTTCTTTAGGTCTCGTGTCTTATACAGACAACGGAAGTTGCCTTTTATGTATATAGATGTATTCTGTTTCGTATTTAAATTATCATTTCACCAGTTCTTTCAACTTATGTTAATTTCTATTTGAGTTCGTGCTTGGTTTATGTAAATTACCCATATCCCATAATTCTTATGTACAAGATACAATAAGCGAGATGCTTTAACCACTCGGGGTTGTTGTTTGAGTTCAGTTATAATAAACGTTGCTCTGTTCGAAGTTCGTTTCTTTCCTTACTTTCCTGCCTGCTAACTACGTGACAATATCACCAAGTCGAAGGGATGGGCACAAAAGCAACACAAATGAAGGTTCAGTTGGAAATTTCTCGTATTATCCTATAGAAATAGCTAAATACAACTAAAAATGTGGTACATATAACATTCCACGACTTTCAATTACCACGCAAAAAAGTCAATACCATTTAAAGGTAATTATATACCGTATAAGGCAATTTCAATAATTTAAAAACCTAAAATGTTCTATGGACCCTTTGCGTATGCGTGATATTCTCGAAGCCTTAGTATGTGGCCGGCAGGCACTGAGAACTACTAAACTCTTCGGCGCAACAGCCCATTAGTGGGCCTGCCGTGCCCATTTCAGCTTTCGTGACCTACACTCTTAAAACAAACGAGCGGTTTTAACTCAGTCTGAGTTAATTTCCACTCCTTTCCGTGCCGAAAATGCACTTCTCCTATAGGAGTGAATTTCACTCTTTTTCGGAGTGGGTAAAAGAAGTAAAAGAAAACAATCTGCGTCCTACACTCTTAAAACGAGCGGTTTTAACTCAGCGGGTGAGTTAATTTCCACTCCTTTCTGGTGCCGAAAATGCACTTCTCCTATAGGAGTGAATTTCACTCTTTTGTTTTAAGAGTGTAGGGCTCTGGGTTGCTAGGCATATGTCCCAGTAAGGTGGTCAGCCTCACGGCACTGAGAACTCCTGTACCAAATTTGAAGGTTCTTTTTTTCGTTTTTTCAACAATACTTTTTAAACCAAAAAAGTTCTATGGCAGCTACTCTTTGCGCATGCGACATTTTCCTGAAAACCTTATGACGTCCGACGGGAAACTCGCGTATCAAATATCTAAGAATAGCGTACCAAAAGTCCGTAGCTCTTTTAGTTCGAGCTGTAGTCTAGTTTTAGACAGACAGACAGATAAACAGTCTGACAGATGGACCACTGTTCAATTTTTTTTCCGGAATCATCACCTTCCAAAACGAGTAGAAGATCTCCGTTTTGGACTTTCGACCCCATCGCAATACTTTCATTACATAATATTTCAAATTAGGTAATTAAAAGTATAACAAGTAGGTTTGTAACAGAATCTGTCACTTCCACACAACAGTTGTGTTTAACAGTTAAAAGGCGACAAACACAGCAGTAATTCTATATTAAACATTTACACGTTAAATTTAGCTAGTTTCATTTTATTACGAAAATTCAATAATTATTACTTAACGTTTGCAAAAATTAATTTATATTTCAAAGAATAAATATGTAATATTCCTCGCTTTTAAATAGAATGAAAATATTTCATATCAACATACGAAGAATCTCGTAGTGAAATATATTTGACGTCATTTCAAACTGATCGATGTCGCAATTTTTTTTTTATTTTAATTTATTGTCTAAAAGAATTAAAGTTTCTCGAGCGATTGTTGCGAATGGCAATGGTGATTTAATTTTAATAAAAATGGCTTCCAATGCTTTTTAAATGAGCATTCAGTTTTAGAGTTTTTTAAATAGTTGAAGTACTTCGAATTCGAATTCTTTTCTAAAATTTTCAATGTATTCTAATTTCGATGCGCTGCATTTTATGACGTATCACACTTGTCCGTAGCATTTGTAGTTTGAGCTATAAAAGTGGGTGACGGACAGGCAGACAGACAGATGGACTGAACGATTATAATACCTTCCACTTTTTACGTTATAAACGTAGTGTGGAAGCTAAAAGCCGTTATTGCAATTGTAGATCGCTTTTAAAACAAAGTATCAATATTTCCTGTCAAAGGCAGAATTGCAATTTGTTTTTAGCTGTCGTATTTTATTTTATGCACCTTCGGCTTGAATCACAGTTTGATAATCTGCTTATAAGAAAACCCGACAAATCAATTTTGAAACACATGGGGGCTGGGGAGTCCAGTCGGCGTTCGCCTTGCATGCGGAAGGTCCCAGGTTCGGGTCCGGGCATCGCCTAAATAACTGCCGACCTATAAACGGCCCGTGCAGCTCAAAATTGTCCGACGGATAATACCCCAAGTAGAGGAAGTTCACGTTATATATGCTCCTAAGTCCCGACGCTGCATACGATGTCGCACTTAACGGTTGCATTAGGGGCCTACTCAGATGTCGGCTCGTAACGTGACTGTGGTTCTAAACTATGACGCCCGTCGCCAATAGCCATCGTGTAGCTCTAGTGCGACGATAATTCAAACTAAATTATAAAATTAGAAACATATTTGGGCCTATTCCGAGGGCAATCAATGGCTTCATTTAGCAACCCGGCTCTTGTACTGGAATTTACTGGACGGCCTAACCATCTTATTCTTACTTCCAGGGATTACTTCTTCCTTCTACTGCTGGTAAGTGTTCCCGCCATCGCTAATGACTAAAGATCTATAGTTTCATTTCTTTTATCCACTTTACGAAGGGGATCCAGTACCTTGAAATCGGCAAAATAGCTTTTTATTGTATGGAAAAATAATCTAACCAATAGTCTACAATTCACAGCAAACCAAATAGAAAAATTTATATTTTCAAAAGAGTTATGATTAATTAGAGATAATTTGTATTCTCGTAATGTTAAAATTAAATTTGAGAGGCAAATATATCTCCGGACGAGATTTTCATATTTTGATCTATTTCAAAATGCTAAGGCTTTTTAACTACAGCACTTTAAGCTGCTTTCTTTTCTTTTTAGCCTACTTTTCTTTTTTTAATTCGAAAGAATTAAAAAAATGAAAAAGTAGGTATTGACATGCGGTCGATGTCCGTCTGTTCGTCTGTCCGTACCCCCCTTCCAAAATCGGTTCTAATCATCGGATCTTAAAAATTCTTTTTTTGTTAGAAAGCTATAACCTCAGATACCCAACTTTCATACTTTTTGTCCGTCTGTCTGTACGTCCGGACGGACATAAATCTACTATCTGTCGGCGAATTTCCCATTGAATTAGCATTGAAATTCAATTTTGAGTCATTTAAATCACTGTAGGTATTGAAATGCGGTTGATGTCCAACTATCTGTCTGTCCATCTGTCTGTCTGTCCGTATGTCTGTCTGTTCGTATGTCTGTCCGCCTGTCTGTCCGTTTGTCTGTCTGTCTGTACCCCCCTTCCAAAATCGGTTCTAATCATCGGATCTTAAAAATTCTTTTTTTGTTAGAAAGCTATGACCTCAGATACCCAACTTTCATACTTTTTGTCCGTCTGTCTGTACGTCCGGACGGACATAAATCTACTATCTGTCGGCGAATTTCCCATTGAATTAGCATTGAAATTCAATTTTGAGTCATTTAAATCACTGTAGGTATTGAAATGCGGTTGATGTCCATCTGTCTGTCTGTTCGTATGTCTGTCTGTTCGTATGTCTGTCCGTCTGTCTGTCCGCCTGTCTGTCCGTTTGTCTGTCTGTCTGTACCCCCCTTCCAAAATCGGTTCTAATCATCGGATCTTAAAAATTCTTTTTTTGTTAGAAAGCTATGACCTCAGATACCCAACTTTCATACTTTTTGTCCGTCTGTCTGTACGTCCGGACGGACATAAATCTACTATCTGTCGGCGAATTTCCCATTGAATTAACATTGAAATTCAATTTTGAGTCATTTAAATCACTGTAGGTATTGAAATGCGGTTGATGTCCATCTGTCTGTCTGTTCGTATGTCTGTCTGTTCGTATGTCTGTCCGCCTGTCTGTCCGTTTGTCTGTCTGTCTGTACCCCCCTTCCAAAATCGGTTCTAATCATCGGATCTTAAAAATTCTTTTTTTGTTAGAAAGCTATGACCTCAGATACCCAACTTTCATACTTTTTGTCCGTCTGTCTGTACGTCCGGACGGACATAAATCTACTATCTGTCGGCGAATTTCCCATTGAATTAGCATTGAAATTCAATTTTGAGTCATTTAAATCACTGTTGCCAAATCAATAATGGCATGAGAAACTTTATTTAAACATATTTGAAGCAAAATAATATTTTCATGAATCAGTTTGGAATGACGTCATAAAATGTAGAACAATTTCATTCTTTGATTATTCATTAATTATCTACCAAGAAAGCGGCAAGGCATACTTTTGCATGCAATTATGCTTAGTTTTAATTTACATTTCTTGTTTTTTAATGCAGTTCGGAGTAGTTTCATTACTTTTGTTATTAATAAATATTTATTTTTCGAACTACAAATAAATCACGAGCAGATGATAAATAATATTTAATTAATTTGCGAACGAATATTAAGGAAAATAGTTGATTTTGGCTTTTAGAAGTTTAAATTATAGCTGGGTGCTGTGTTTCGATTTTTTTTTCTAATGTGTATAAATCTAGTGTAGAAACGGCTGTTGATGATATTTACTTTAGGAACCTAGTTTTTTTCCCGATTAGAACTTCAGTAAGTATTTAAGTAACAGGAAAGTAGGCTATTTTAGTTCTTTATGAACTTCTTGTTTAAATACAAAGTAGTATTTTCAATGAAAGCATACATTGCTTTTGTTCTATTTGTATTTGACATTTTGTAAACAATGTTCAAAATTAAAAATTCATTTTTCCCTCCTTGAAAATGGAGATTTTTTCGTTAATATTTTTTTTTTACAAAACAGTAGTGTGTGTTAACTAAAATTTGAATGCATAGTTCTAATAGGATGTTAACAAAGAACCTCTAATAAATTTTTGATTACACAAAATTGAAAAACCAAGGAGGAGTAGGAATTTGAAAATAGGTAAAAATTTGATGAAAAATTTTGTCAAATTTTGCACATCATTTAAAGTTTTTTTTGGCTAAAAAGTAGTGTTAATAGATGTTGCTTACATGTAAAAAATTTCGATTCAGCAAGTGCAAAAGTAATGAAAAAGTTGTGAAAGGTACTTGACCCCCTTAAACCAAACTCAGTGGTTCTAAATCCCATTTCGGGACAAGGCCTGCTGTGCCCATTTCTGCTTACGAGACCGGGGGAAGGTGGTATGCATTGCCGTTGATGCTCCGTATAGTTGATCAGACCACGGCCGACTCAACTAATAAGGCCAGAGAAGCTCTCTGTGACGTCACACTATGCGTCTGGTTCGGGTTGTTGGCTGTTCCGAAAGAGAGGGACGAAACCTGATAAGTATAGTCGGCCATGCACGAATAGGTTTCATACTTTTTCTTGGGAAAAGCCGACAATACGAATCGGACGGGTAGCGGGATGTTACGAAAAGTTTCCGTGGCATTGAAGTTGGGTGATTTATATTGATATTGATTAAATATCGTCGTACTAGAGCTACACGAGGGCCATTGGAGACGGTTGTCGTCATTTAGAACCACAGTCAACTGACCAGCCGACACCTGAGTAGGCACCCAACGCAACCGTTAAGGGCGACATCGTACGCAGCGTTGGGACTTTGGAGCATATTTAACGTGCACTCCCTCTACACGGGGTATTATTCACCGGACAAGTTTTGGCTGCACGGGCCTTTTTTAGGTCGGCAGTTTTTTCGGCGATGCCCGGACCCGAACCTGGGACCTTCCACATGTAAGGCGAACGCCTGATTCGACTGGGATCCCCAGACCCCTAGTCTTTGTACAGCATCCACTATTAATAAAAATCCATCATTTACCCCTTTCTCCCCACTCCTAAAATTGTCAATTTCACAACACAGCAATTAACTCACTACCATTACAGCGTTAATTACTCCCCCCTGCACTTCTAATTGAGTGCTATCGAGTGAACGAAACAACCCCCTCAGCCTACCAGGAAAGAGTTTCTCCATGCTAAACGAGCTTTTAAATAGTATATCTCCTGCCTTTGATGTGATATAGCTGTATGTTCCTCCCACAGTTATTGACCCCAAGTCACTTTCCAATTCAGTAGAACCTTGATTATCCGGTTTGATTGGGACCGGAGGTAGGCCGGATAATCGAAAATTCCGGATAATAGAGAATTTCCATTGAATAGTAATAGTACTTATAGTTCAGAGGAGCGCCGTACCTCAAATTCACCATTTCACCAAATTCACATTTTTTTGGAGGTTGGTCGGATAATCGAAAATTCCGGATAATAGAGAATTTCCATTAAATAGTAATAGTACTTATAGTACAGCGGAGAGCCGTGTGTACCTCAAATTCACCATTTCACCAAATTCACATTTTTTGCGGCATGGGCCTTTTTTTAGAGCGGCAGTTATTTTGGCGATGCCCGGAGCAGAACCTGGGTCTTCCGCATGCAAGGCGAACGCCTTAATCGACTGGGCTCCCCAGACCGGAGGTAGGCCGGATAATCAAAAATTCCGGATAATAGAGAATTTCCATTAAATAGTAATAGTACATATAGTACAGAGGAGCGCCGGTACCTCAAATTCACCAACGTCCGAAATCCGCGCTGGTTTTGCTGTGTGAACTCTGAAAATGAGACTTCCTAGCAAAGAGAAAGTGCTAAAACATTCTTTTTAATATTCCGATTTCAGAATCGCCGGCGATTCCCGATTTTTGAATCGCGTTAGTCTATTTTAGAATATCCGGAGATTTCCGAGACTGGTTTCTTTTGTGAACAACCGAGAATAACCTTTTTGGATAAATTATTCGATGTTGACTTAAGACGGTCGATTAATGGAGAGTTCCGGTTAAAAGAGGGACGGATAATCGAAGTTTTTACTGTGTAGATAAACTGCAGTAACCACAAAAATGAATTGAACCATTTTTGCTCCTGACATAATTGGTCGTTTACAGTAAAGTTAAAAATTAGGAATCGCTCCTCGCTACACTCTTAAAACAAAAGAGTGAAATCCACTCCTATAGGGGAAGTGCATTTTTGGCATCGGAAAGGAGTGGAAATTTACTCAGACAGAGTTCAAACGCTCGTTTCAAGAGTGCAGGACGTAGATTGTTTTCTTTTATTTCTTTTACCCACTCCGCAAAAAGAGTGAAATCCACTCCTATAGGGGAATTGCATTTTCGGCACCGGAAAGGAGTGGAAATTAACTCAGACTGAGTTAAAACCGCTCGTTTGTTTTAAGAGTGTACGTGGCGATTAAATGTCAACATATGAGATTAAAAAATGTGTCACCGGTCGTCACTTCAAGTTGTGAAGCCTTTCACTATAATAAGAGTGGCCATTAACATATGGATCCTACGGCCACTGGCCAATAACAAAAAACATGCTAATTTTTACATTTATTTTACAGAATTACTTTCTTAAAGGTTACAGTTATCGAGTGCTTGCAACAATGGTTCAAGTCCCCCGTTGGTTTAGATGCTGCAGTTTACTAGTGTCGCGTGCCTACCAAGTTTTTGGTTTATTCTGATTGTAAATTATTAATTTTATTCGTTTTAAAAATCAATAATTGTTTTATCGTCTGAAAAATAAGTTTGTGTATTGGCAGTGGCATCTGTTCGTATTGTTAGAATTTTGTAATAAACATGGAAGAAGGTTTAAAGAAACCGTTTGAGTTTGTTCTTTTCATTAGAATAAGATATAATATTTTGTAAATTCTTCACCGCGAGATAATTTTAGATTCAGTCTATTTTATAAGCGCGTTCAACGAACGACTTAGTATAAGTGCGAGGAAACAATTTACTGGCGTCCGTTTTTTAAGAAGAAATTTGGAAGCTGGGTTGATTAGGTAGTCGACCTTAGAAGACTTCGACAACTAGCATACGGCAGAATAACTATACGAGGTTTTTTTTCAACTTCCGGCAAAGATGGGTCAATATACAAAAAATATTTTATTACCCAAAGTAATGTACAATACAGCTTATTTCTCTACATAATCACCTTGACGATTAAGGCATTTGCCATATCTGTGAACAAGCTTTGAAATACTCACTTTATAAAATGTAGTCGCCAATGATGGGAAGGGAGTTGTGACGGTTTCTTTAAACTTCAAGTCAATTTGGAAGCTTAACGTCAATTTTTTTCGGTTCTCCAAGCCAGTGATAATCGATAATTCAGTTATGGTGTCACAAATGCTTTAATCGTCAAGGTGATTATGTAGAGAAATAAGCTGTATTGTACCTTTCTTTTGGTAATAAAATCTTTTTTGTATATTGACCCGTCTTTTCTTTACAGCACATCGAAAGTTGAAAAAAACAACAACACTCGTATCGACGCGTTCAGACGCGCATAAGTTCCATATGATTTTCCCAATCCAACACCTGTGACTTTCATATTAATAACAAAACATAAAATAACAATATTTTTTTGTAAATATATATATTTTTTGTACAATTAGTATTCTCTTAACAGTTAATGATATCGCACTGTACGCGGAAAAGTGACCTATCGACAAAAAGTTAGTTTTTCAGAAAAATCGTCTGATGTTTATCTTTCCCATTGCATTTCATTATAAAAAAAATAAGAATCCGATTACTGTATTCCAGCTATTTTATCAATTTATTTAAGATTTGCTGTAATCGATAGATATTTAAAATTTAGAAAACTTAGCATTTATAACTCGAAATGTAAAATTTGTCCGATAGGTCACTTTTCTGCGTATAGTGCGATATGTTCTGTGGCAACAAAAAATCTTGCCCAACGAAAGTTGTATGCAAACAAATTTGTTCCGTTTAATTCTCTCCTTACACTTATACTAAGTCGTTCGTTGAACGCGCTAATGAAAATAGAACAGATCTAAAATTCTTTTGCGGTAAGGATAAAACTTACAAACAAAATATTATATAATTCTATAAAAAAGAACAAATTAAAACGGTTTCTTTAAACCTTCTTCCATTTATTTCTAACAATCGCTGCAGATGCCACAGCCAAACGATAATACAATTAATTATTTTCAAACGATAATACAATTAAATTATTTACAAACGATAATACAATTAATTATACAATCAAAATAAACCAAACTTGGTAGGCTCGCGACAAATACAGTTCTATCAATCCAACCCAACCACCTGCCTACCATCGATTCATAGGGGGGTCTGATGAGGTAATTAATGGGCTGAACTTTATTCCCCATGTTATTGACACACCGGGGGGGTCGCCCATCACTGCAATAAAAACATCGTTGTTGAAGTGCTGTAATTAGAGCTGTAATTGTGGTGACTTTTGGGGATCGATTTGCGCTAATTGTGCGTGTTTGGTGTTGCGATTGCTGTAATTGCCTGGTGTCAGGAGCACGGTTTGTCTTTTGCAGCGATTGTTGAATGAGAGTGTTTGGGTTAACTCGGGCGGTACATTCGGAAATTGTTTGTTGAATGAATGTTGATGGTTATAGTTTTAATGATAGTTTAATTGATTGATATTAGGAACAAATTGTTTTGCTGTTCCATTGATTTTTTTATGGGAATTAAATATTCGGAGTTTATTGACGCTATCACATGTTTTAACTTACTTTTAGATTCCACACTACGTTTATAACGTAAAAAGTGGAAAGTATTATAATAGTTCTGTCCGTCTGTCTGTCCGTCACCCACTTTTATAGCCCAAACTACAAATGCTACGGACAAGTGTGATACGTCAAAAAACTAAGCGCATCGAAATTAGAATACATTGAAAATTTCAGAAAAGAATTCGAATTCGAAGTACTTTAATCATTAAAAAAACTGCAAAAATTAATGCTCATTTAAAAAGCATAGGAAGCCATTTTTATTAGAATTAAATCACCATTGCCATTCGCAACAATCGTTCGAGAAACTTTAATTCTTTTAGACAATAAATTGAAATAAATTTATTTTTGCGGCATCGATCTGTTTGAAATGACGTCAAATATATTTCACTACGAGATTCTTTGTACGTTGATATGAAATGTTTTAATTCTATTTAAAAGCGAGGAATATTACGTATTTATTCTTTGAAATATAAATTAATTTTTGCAAACTATATGTAATAATTATTGAATTTTCGAAATAAAATAAATGAAACTAGCCAAATTTAGCATGTAAATGTTTAATATAGAATATCAATGCTGTGTTTGTCGCCATTTTATCTGTTGAACACAACTGTTGGGTGGAAGCGGGTTAAGTGACAGATTCTGTTACAAACCTACTTGTTTATTTTAAATACTTAAATCACTTAATATCTTCATTCATTGAAATTTTTGTATTTTATTTCATAATTCATTGGTCGAATATTTCTGATAAAAAGAATTTACTAGTAACCAACATCTTGGGTGACATCTAGAATAAATTGACATATACCTTGGGTTCATTGAAATGGAATTCTAATTAATATGGACAAGTATGTAAATCAATATATAAATGTGTGCTTATTTTACTTTTCTGTCACTTCATTTTTTCAATTTATTACTTTGCTTTTCGCTCAACATGCAAAAAGTCAACATTAACATTCGAATTCAATGGATAAAAAGGAATACAAATTCGAACCCGAAATCAATGGATGTTCCAAGTGTACGCGTTCATTTCCGGCTCGAATCCCGGCTTCCAAATTTCCTGTCCGGAACATGGGGAAAATTCCGAGTCATCCGGAGGAGTAGGGAATAATATCCGACACGATTTCCCTATGGAAATCCCTTTCCCCCAACACAAAAGGGGAAATTTGCAACTTTTCTAGCATACATTCAGGGGCTTTGTTTGGATTCTTTGCTGTGTGTGCTGTAAAAATAATAGAGCAAACCAAGGTACTAAACCAATTCGGGTTGGAGCTCCGATGATCTCCTCGTATAAGGAATATACAATACATCCAAAAATGAAGTAGGGTGACACGGGGTAATTATTGGACAAAAATCAAACTTTTACCATAGCTCCCTCATTTATGTAATTTTCTAACCGGTAATTTTTTTCGTAATGACTATTAAATAGATCTGTTGCTTATCATTGTTGAAATTTGCTATTTCCTCTGTAGAAGTTGAAAAAAAAAATATGTGTCTAAAAATTACCCCGCCAATTGGGGAAATTATTGGACAGTAGTTTTCAATATGTTCTGCACAGTATTTAGACTAGCTACAAGGGGTAAATTGTGTGTATGGTGTGCTATAGCACTGTGTATTTGATAATTATTTACACCGCATGGCGTCATCTATAAAATATGCATAACAGTGAAATCTACACTCTTAAAACAAACGAGCGGTTTTAACTCAGTCTGAGTTAATTTCCACTCCTTTCCGTGTTGAAAATGCACTTCTCCTATAGGAGTGAATTTAACTCTTTTTCGGAGTGGGTAAAAGAATAAAAGAAAACATCTGCGTACTACACTCTTAAAACGAGCGGTTTTAACTCAGTCTGAGTTAATTTCCACTCCTTTCCGTGTTGAAAATGCACTTCTCCTATAGGAGTGAATTTCACTCTTTTTCGGAGTGGGTAAAAGAAATAAAAGAAAACAATCTGCGTACTACACTCTTAAAACGAGCGGTTTTAACTCAGTCTGAGTTAATTTCCACTCCTTTCCGGTGCCGAAAATGCACTTCTCCTATAGGAGTGAATTTAACTCTTTTGTTTTAAGAGTGTAGTAAAACTACTCAGTAAATTTAAGCATATTGCGATGCTGTCTGTCTCACCCCATAGCTTGTCCAGCATTTTCCCCGCTTTGTAAAATAATTACCCTTTAATTAAACATGTATGTCATAATGTTATTATCCAGCGTCAATTTTTCAATTAATTTTTTTAATAAAATTAATTATTTAATTAAACAAGTAGGTTTGTAACAGAATCTGTCACTTAACCCGCTTCCACACAACAGTTGTGTTTAAGAGGTAAAAAGGCGCCAAACACAGCATTAATTCTATAATAAACATTTACATGCTAAATTTGGCTGGTTTCATTTATTTCATTGAAAAATTCCATAATTATTTCTTATCGTTTGCAAAAATTAATTTATATTTCAAAGAATAAATATGTAATATTCATCGCTTTTAAATAGAATGAAAACATTTCATATCAACGTACAAAGAATCTCGTAGTGAAATATATTTGACGTCATTTCAAACAGATCGATGTCGAAAAAATAAATTTATTTTAATTTATTGTCTAAAAGAAATAAAGTTTTTCGAGCGATTATTGCGATCGCAATGGTGATTTAATTCTAATAAAAATGGCTTCCTATGCTTTTTAAATGAGCAATAAATTTTGCAGTTTTTTTAAAAAAATAATTGAGGTACTTCGAATTCGAATTCTTTTCTGAAATTTTCAATGTATTCTAATCTCGATGCGCTGAATTTTTTTGACGTATCACACTTGTCCGTAGCATTTGTAGTTTAGGCTATGAAAGTGGGTGACAGACGGACGGAGAGACAGGTGGACCAAACGATTATAACACTTTCCACTTTTTACGTTACAAACGTAGTGTGGAAGCTAAAAATGTAGTTTCAGAATTTCTAACACACCTATTAGTAGGCACCCAACGCAACCGTTAAGGGCGACATCGTACTCAGCGTCGGGACTTAGGAGCATATTTAACATGCACTCCCACCACATGGGTTATTATTCGTCGGACATTTTTGGCTGCACGGGCCGTTTATAGGTCGGCAATTATTCTGGCAATGCCCGGACTCGAACCTGGGACCTTCCGCATGCAAGGCAAACTCCTTAATCGACTGGGCTCCCCAGTCCCCACCTCTGGAGAGAAGAGGATAAATAAACTTCCTTCAGCACTAAACTATTTGGTGATAAAACAAGGTTAACCTATCTCATACAAAACAATCCCAACAAACTAGTCCAAGAAGCCATCAGCCCACACCTCAACAATCGAGGAACCTTAACCTATATCTCCAGACCTGTCGAAACTCGGAATCAGTGGCCAACTTCCCTCTTAACTTTTCAAACATTTAATCTCCTTTTATTTCTTTGAAAAAAGCACACTCCCCTGAGTTAAGGGAATGACAGGAGTTTGAATTAGATCCCACTGTGAGATCGAATAGGCCAAAGTTCTTAATATCGAAATATTTTGCATTTCGTTGCTGTTTTCTTTAGGCGTAACATCAAATTGGAATGGAATATTTTTAAAATGGATTTCTACATTATTTGCACATTTTTTAATTTTGAAATGTTTTTCAATGCACATTAAAACGTTATTAAGTTAATTTGTGTTTGTGGATCAAATTTGATGTTGTTTGTTTTAGTTAGTATTTTTATTAGCTATATAGCATGTGATACTTTGTAATACTTTGTGGAACTAGGGGATATATCTTTATAAACTAAAAACATTTTACGCATTTTAATTATAGGTTATTATAATCTCAGTAATTGTTATAAAACTACACAACATTTCGCATCGTCTCTGTGTTTAATTTTATAAAGAGAGTTTCTAGGAAGCCCCGGGGCACTGTTTGGGAACCTCTGTCCTAGTGGGATTAAAATTACTTGTCCTAAGATACCAGCAACAACAGAAATAAAAAAAAAGTAAAACGTTTAAAAAGAAAAAAAGATTTCAAAAGAAAAGAACATCAGATCAAATAAAAGACATCGAGTGAAAAAAAAAAAGAAAAAAACTTTTAAGAATCTCCCAAGTGAAGAGAGATAAAGGAGCAAATGGCGGGAAAAGATGCCTTCGAGGGTCATCCATCACTGTAACTGTGACGGTCCCGGGACGTCTGTCTGTCCGTCCGGCACTCCGGACCCTTAGGTTACGCGCGAAAACAGACTGACAGCGTTTATCCTGGAAATTTCGCGGGAAATAACATAATGACAGAAAGTTCGGATTTGTTGTTCACTTGGGATGTCAGGAGCAGACGGGGTTTTTCGTGGGAAAAAAGATAGATATTTTTTATAATTTTTTTCGAATCTTGAGGAATTCTAGGTTTAGAGGTATATCTCACAAATTTTGTGAGATCAGTATTTTTAAAAGAAGAACAATAATAATAAACTCTCTTAAATAATGAGCTGTAGTATAAATGCATTTAATATACTATAGTTTTTTTTATTTAAAGTGGAAGTTATTAGGATCTACAATTTACATGATTTGAAATAATAATAATAAAAAACAATACCATTACTTTGCGATTTGCGAAACGTAAGAATTCTTTTGATTAGGATTAAAAAAAATGATTGCTTTTGTAATGTGTTCCGATTCATTCACTTGGGTTTCCCAAAACTGGTTGGTTTAATTTTAGTTCTGATAATGTTTTTATGTCAAATTTTATACCAAGTAACTTACTCAAGATTTTTAAACTATAGTTTATCGTATGGGAGACCAAGCCTAGTTTTTCAGTTTTTGTTTTTCATTTGGTACATATTTTTTTTGTTTGAATCTATTTTGTGTGAAAAACATAATATTAATGAATTTCTTGTACTTTTATCTACAAAATAGCACGGATATTTTTCAAGAAAGTAAATATAGTTTTTGACCGCAAGTGATTAAATATAAGGTTAATTCCACGTAAAATGATACCACAACTGAAATTTTTTTTTCTACAGTTGTAACTTTTATAAGTGCTTAAGAAAAGTTTGAATTTTATTTTTTTTGTATCAACAACTATTATTGTTTCACCTTTGGCAACACAGCAGCTTCAAAATGGCTGCTTTGTTTTGAAAGCATGGTCTCGTGTTTTTTCATCATTTTGAACCCAGGAATTTTAAGGTAAGAAACACATTTTATCAGATTTTTAGGAAAAATTATTAAAATAGATTATCAGAACTATCTTAAAAACACATTATTAATCGGCATTTATTACTAAAAGATACTTAATTAGAAAGATAAAAATCTCATTTTTGACTGTAGTGTGTCACGAAAAGATATAAAAGTTTCTGTAACTTTTTAAAATAAAGCTTTACTTCAAAATTTTTACGATATTTTCTTTCTATAGTAACCTCTGCGTAATTCCACACTTTTTTAATTTTAAAATAATAAACATTTTCTCTATTTATAACACATTTTAGCTTTGTAGTGTAAGTCACAATGTAGTGTTAGTCACAGCTTCTGTTTGATTTATCTATTATAGATTAGCTATAATATTTGTAGATTTCTTATATTTTGATAATTTTAATTTAAGATGGCTAAATCAACAGTTAAAAGAAAAAAAAGAGCAAAGGGAAAGACTTTAAGCATGTCAAAAATTTCAAACCTTTAAAGAAAAGGAAAGCAAAAACGACTTTACGGACAACACTTTAACTAAAAATACACCACCTCTATTGCAATGTTCCAACTGTTAGACAACATTGAATGGCATTTCTCTGCTACCAATGTTGGTCATCTTTACCTTTAGTCATGAAAAAGGACCATTTGATGGACTTGGTGATACAGTGAGGAGGGGATAAAAGCAGCCACACCTTCCAGGAAAATTGACCCACATTCTGCTAAAGATTTTTTCACTTTGCATAAGAAATCTGCCCAAACATATCTCTATTATACATTTCTGACAATTGTATAAAGGGCGAAATAGGTAGATTAAATGATATTTGCTCATCAAAGGAAAATAAATATTTTCCGATTCCTGACACTAAAAAATTGCTCTGCCTTTTAAAATTAAACAAATACTTACTTAAAACTGCCAATGTTTCATTAAATCCCCCAAAAAACAACACTGCTGATTAAAAAAATGGAAATGTTGTAAAAGGAAATACCTCTCAGCAGAATTCTGAAAATGAATTTGATGCTGAAAGAAGAGCTTTAGTTCCTTTTGTAGGAAAATTATCGTTAAATATTTTGTGGGGCAAATGTTAAGTATAGATGCTTATTCAATAAAACTGAAACATCTGCAATGGCCAGGAAGACTTTTTGCGTGGCCTGAGAAGGAAGGTTTTTCAGAAAATTCTATTGAAGAAAGAATTAAGAAATTACCAGAAACCAACTTTAGGGGACGTTGTGTAACTTTTTCTAACTATGATTTTACCATGTATGCAATTCTTAACTTACATTTCAAAATTATTTACATATGTTATGTTATTATTGCCTAAATTTCCATATCTGTGATACAATTCATATGATGTAGTGTAAGTCACAAATTGAATGTAGTGTAAGTCACGCACAAAACTGTTAATAAATTATTTCCTATGATATTTCCACACTTTTTTGCAATTATATTATTTAGCTTTAAACCTTGCACTTAAATTAAGCACTGGTAGAATGTTGATTTACTGCACTATGAAGAAGAAATGAGAGTTTTAAATGATAACCAAAACTCGACTTCCTTTCATGTACACTGTAAAAAAAATTTACTGAAATTAACGGGAAAAGTACCGGCAGCAGAGTTGCCGGGACTTTCCCGTTTCGTTAAGTATTTCCCGTGTATTTACAGAAGTTCCGTTTCTTATTTCTCCGTTGTTAAAATTTTCCATTTTGCATTTTCCCGTGTTTCTACTTAAGTTCCGTTTCTTATTTCTCCGTTATTAAAATTTTAAATTTTGCATTTCCCCGTACAGGTAATGTAAGGAAATCGTTTCCGGCTGCCTATTTCTAGCCTCCTTTAGGAGCTTTAACACAGCCAATAACGCCTCGTAATTTTGAACCCTGGTCAAGTCACGAGGTCGACACCTGAACGGGCACACAACGGAACTTCGAGCGACATCGTACGCTAACGCCGTTGGACTCCACAGATTTAACGAGCACGTCTGTCCCAGTGTACTCGGGGCCCATCCGTGAATTGAGGATTTTTCTACTATTTCCAGCACAGATCCGATTTATTGGATGACTGGCAGTAGGTGGGATTCGAACCCCCGCACTCCTGAGAAGGTTGAATCTCTAGGCTGATGCCTGATGCCCTAACCATTCGGCCACGGACGGGCCTGGTAATACAAGTATTTGATGTTCGAGTTTCGATGTGTGTATTCTTAGTGCATTATCGCCAATGAGGAAGTTGCATGAATTTCAAACTCATTGGCAGACAATAGCCCTTTTAAAAACAAGTCGAATGCTACTTTTCACACTAGTAAAAAAGTTATTAATTAGTCAGTAATTGAGTTTTAAGTAGGGAATACGTCACTTCCGGTAAAAACAACTCACAATCCTCTTGCAGTGCGTAATGACGTCAGACTTGGCTTTTTTTGTCCATTGGCGTGAAATTTCTAGCCAACTTCTGTGCGATATAGCTGTTGAAAATACAAAATGTGTTTTGAATGATCCCATATTGGAATAGAATTATTTAGAATAAGTAGTTTTTCCAAGTTCCAGTTATTCTCATCAGACTTGGTAGATCTCCTACGAAGACTTCGATTGATCCAACAATTGAGTAGGTCTGAAGTGTCAACAGCGCGCTCTTGTACGATTTTAAATTCAACAACCAAGCAAGAAACAAGCTGTTCTAATTTATTATCAAAAGCTGGTTTAAGTGAGCAGTCTGTTCTTTTAAATAGAACGTTTTGAAAAACGTTGTATGTTTATTTTAATTATGGACATGCTAACCGTAGCGCCATTTTTAGAAAATATCGCCAAATGGTATGTTGTTACGTCAGAGGCCGTTTTGGTGACGTGATTTTCATGGAATTTTAGTAGGCATATTTCGAGTAAAATATTAATTTTTTATGATTTTTAAGCTGATATTTAGAATCTGTAGCTTCTAATGTTCCAGAAAATGGCATAAGTACGTCATTTTGGGTAGGATGCAAGTTCCTCATTCTACGATAGGGTAATAAAGTATGGCAGCTCTAAAAACGGAAAATTCCGTTTTTATCTTTTAGCTCGTGGTTTACGGACATTTTCCGTTTTTAGAAGGAAAACCCCGTTTTCAGAAGGAAAAAACCCGTTTTCAGTCGTTACGGGAAAGTTCCGTTAAAATCAGTAATTTTTCTCCGGAAATTTCAGGTTTTTTTTAACAGTGTAGTGTAAGCCACAGTATGACATTTTTATTATTTTTTAGTGAAATACTAAATGAAAATGGTTTTTTATGATTTCTAAAAGTAGTATATGTTCAGGGGTAAACTGGCGTACAATATTTTTTTTTTGAATAAGAAGAAAATAATTATGAACTACGCAAACGAAATTTGTTAAATCGTTCGATGTAGTGTAAGTCACGCGTGGAAATGCTCATAAGCATTTATGTTGAAAAATGTGCCCAGTATAAAACAATATACAAAATTTCCATGCCATAAAGAAGACCCTTTAATGATGTTTTCATAAATAATTTATGAGATTCAGCTTTAAGGTGGTTCAGCCTTTTTATTGTTGTCCTTGAAATTTGCATTTTGTGGTTTTCTGTCATTTACGAAAGTTCCCCGAAATGTCACATGTAATTTTCTTATCATTATTTTTCATATTATTTTTTAGGCCTCACCGTTCGAAGTTATAAAAAACTATTTAATATTCTAAGGAGCACCATTAACAAGAATTTGATACTCCAGGTGATTTTAAGGAAAATCATAATGTTAATGGATTAAAACATTTGTCGAACTTCTCAATCTTAATTAATATCAAGGAAAATTTTGTTGCTGTTTTTAGACTAATGAATAAAAAAATTATTTTTGCAATTTAAATTTGGTATTGCTTTAGTGTATAATTATGTAATATTTTGATTTATAAAAAAAATAAAATGAAATGCGTAATGAAAAATGTTCGAAATGGGCATGTTTCAGGCTGTTCTGAGGTACAACAGTTCAACAGAAATGAAAATTAGGTTTTGAATTGAAGCGCGCAGGATATTAAAAAAATACGAAATGTCTAATTTGGTGAATTAATTTTTTAAAAAAATAATATATTTTAAGCTCTCAAAAACTGATTTTAATTTTTTAAGATCTTGGTTTCTTTAAAAATATCGCATCGTTCCATGGGCTTTGAATTTATTTTAAATTCTCAAAAATCGTTTAAAAAATATTTTTTTTATAATATCGTGCAAAAAACTTTTCAAATCAATAGTCGTGGCAAAAGTGATGCTTTTAACGAAATCGTGTTTCAAAGTTACTTTTACGCACTAGTGCGACAAAGTAAATAAGAGCATCCGATTGGCGTAAAATTCTTTATTTGAGCGTGATATTTTATTCGGCGGCTTTGTGATTGGTGGAAAATTCTTTATTTGAACGTGATTCTTTATTTGGCGTCTTATTTCCAATGCCAATCTAAGAAATACTTTTTGCACGTGATTTTAAAATAATCATTAATATAAATAATCACCTTCAAATAATTTGAACGTGATAATAAAATAATTAATAAGCCAATCAATAAATGCCAATTTAATAAATACTTTGTTTGCACGTTATTATAAAAAATAGTGTATGACAACACGTTGAAAATAGTCTTTTTTAAACTCGTGAAATAATTTATTCAACTCGTTTAAAAAAAGCCTTACTTTTCACACTAGTTGCATAAATAACTATTTAAAGATCTTTGTTTCTTTGGAAACAATGCATCGTTCCATAAGCTTTTCTGCATCCAAAATAAGCTCGAGGTAAAACAACTTCTACAGGGGCAACGATAGTTCTGTATTATATTTTGTAGGGTATAAAAATTTTATAGTAATTTTTTAGAAGCTTTTTGTGTTTGTGATTTCGTATTTTTAATTGAACTACGCAGAATATTAAAAAAACCCCGTATACTTCTAGTTTAGTTTGGTAAATTTTTGAAAAGTAGATTTTAAATTCTCAAAAATCGATTTTTAAAACATTATATTTTTAGAAAAGAGACATTCCTTAGAGACATTGAATCGATCCATGCGCTTTTCGGCAGACAAACTAAGCTCGAGGTAAAACAACTTCTACAGGGGCAAAAAATAGTTTTTTTAAAATTATTTTTTTGTAGGGATAAAGGACGTTATAAAAAGTAGGCTGTAGTAAGTTTTAAGAAACTATTGCGTTTGTGATTCTATATTTTTGATTGGACTATGCATAATATTTAAAAAATAAAACGTATACATTTTGTTTGGTTTGGTTAAAAATTTATAAATGATTAATTTATATAAAATTCTCAAAAATCGATGTGTCATTTTTTAAAAAGATTTTTGTTTCTTTGGAAACTCTGAATATTTGCATAAGCTTTTCGGCATTTAAACTAAGGTAAAACAACTTCTAAAGGGGTAACGACAGTTTTGTATTATTATTCTTTTGGGGTATAAAGGGTATTTTTAAGGGTATTTAGTATAACGGAGCTTATAGTAAATTTTCAGAAGCTATTTAGTTTGAGATTCTATATATCATTTTATTAAAGTATGCAGAATATATGACATTTTACGCATACTCCTATTTTAATCCGATTTTTTTTATTATTGCATTTCAGCTAAATCTTAGGGAAACAAGCATTTGACTCAGGATTTTAATTTTAAATAAAAGGTCTGAAAATAAATTGAATTAAAATTATGGTAGTCCTTTGATCGATAAAATATATCGCTTTCATTACGCCATAAAATGTCGTACCCATACGAGGTTTATTTATTTAAAACCTTCCCGACTTTCGAAGTACTTTTTTTAAAAAAATTACTGTATAAGTGCATTGTATGTTTTTATATATTCAGTACCGTTTTTATTAACCCAGACGATTTCAATCTGATGTTAGACCCCACCCACCGAGATACCCAATCAAAAACTGGCAGTCCGGCCTAACCACCTACCGATGTGTTTCAATTCACTTCACTCGCAACACGACAAGGGGCTTTTTCAAGAGCCCCCTCCCCCCCCCCGAAACATGTCACGTGTTTTTGAATGCTCCCGACTTCTTCGGAAGTACAGACTCCGACTCAATTTGCAAGGTGTTGAACTTAGTTTTGGAGAACAGCTACTAACTTGTTTTAGTTATTCCAGTAAAATACACTGCTCAAAAGAATTAGGGGAATGCATGGTTTAAACACTTTCACCCCTAATGATTCCATTTGGAATCATCAGCTTGCGATTTTTTTCTCACTAAGTTGATCTCATACTTATTAATTGATAGATGAAAGAATCATGTATTTTGAAGAATGAAATAATGTTTGTTTTTATTAAATGAAAATATGAAAAACATGGCAAAATAAAATTCATCCCGCAAAAATTTTATGAAATAAATTGAACCTAAATTCTTCACGCTTGCATTCTTAGATGTTTAAAAATTGATTTAAACTTTTTTTAACAAATAAAGTTTTGGAAAAATTATTGTTATAATTTATTCAAAAAAGTTATGATTCCAATTTTTTTTCCTTAAATTTTAGTTAAAAAATTGAGATTTTTTACCTGTTTTTTACCATTTCATTCTGGATGTATAATGAATCTATTTCACAATTTCTAGATTTTTAGAATTTAAACTAAAACGCTGGAACTGAAAGGGTTAACAAAAGTACGCAAAGTGCTTCCTTAATTGTTCTGAGCAGTGTACGAATAAACTGTCATCATTATGTTTAACGGCGAATGAGACCGAACGGCCGAGACTCTCCTAATCAATGTTCAATGGGGAAAAAAAATTCTATTTGCTCTGACTGTATGAATATTTTTATAAACGGTTTTTTTTATATCATAAATGTAGCTGACTTACACGAATCGACAATTCCACTTTTTGAAGTTCGTTAGAATATATTTTGCAAAATTATTTATTGAAAATTAAAAAAATATATATTTGAACCAATTTCAAAAAGTGGGGTTATAGAGACCTGTAAGTCAGCTACATTTATCATATAAAAAACCGTTTGTAAAAATATACAGCCGGAGAAATGTGCTCGAAATATCATTTTTTAGCCTACTTTTCTTTTTTTAATTCGAAAGAATTAAAAAAATGAAAAAGTAGGTATTGACATGCGGTCGATGTCCGTCTGTCTGTCTGTCCGTACCCCCCTTACAAAATCGGTTCTATCATTCGGATCTTAAAATTTCTTTTTTTGTTAGAAAGCTATGACCTCAGGACCCAACTTTCATACTTTTTGTCCGCCTGTCTGTACGTCCGGATGGACATAAATCTACTATCTGTCGGCGAATTTCCCATTGAATTATTTGATTTTTTTCTAATGTGTATAAATCTAGTGTAGAAACGATTGTTGATAATATTTACTGTTAGGAACCTAGTTGTTTCCCGATTAGAATTTCAGTAAGTATTTAAGTAACAGGAAAGTAGGCTATTTTAGTTCTTTAAGAACTTCTTGTTCCCCATTGAATTAACACAGAGGCCCTTAGGTTTGGAGACCCGCGGTCATTCGAGCTCAATGGCTCTTCATTGGTGCTCTTGTTTTTCGTTATTTCAGTAAAAGACGAACACATTTCCAAATTTCTTTTATGGCTAACAATCAGTTATAAAAGGTTTATTTGAACTTGATTTTTAAAATAGTTTTGCAATTTTTATTTTTTACATATTATTGATGTGTATTGACTTAAATGTTATAATGATATTACCACATCATTTTAGTACATAATGTATTACAAGAATCCCTTTTTCCCGATTTGCTCTCTAATACCAACAAATATTTTTACTTTCAATTATCTAATATTATTTATAAGGTAATAAAATTATTGCGATGAGGTTGAAAATCCGCAATCAGAATTTTGCGTTTTCTGCACGTTTGGGAAGGGGGGGGGGGGGGTCGATTCTAAATAAGTCTAATGCCGAGTCTGCAAAAGGCTTGACCGCCAATATTGTAGGCCCATCGGAGAAAAAAAAGAGATTCTAAATAAGTGGTTTTTGAACGTTGGTCCGTCTGTCAGACGCTTTTATTCGGTCTGTCTGAAACCAATATACAGATCGAACTAAAAGAGGGAAAAGAAACACACGAATAAATTAACTGGCTTTAACTTTATTATTATATATGTATATTTAATCAGTTTTGATTTGTTAAAATGAATGCACTTATTACTAATTTCGTTTCAGTATACTGTTATGTATAAAATATTATCCTGAACTATACTTGAACTGCATTGAACTATACTACTCCTGCACTTGGTGACATTAAGTGAAGTGCAGTGCTGATTCACATACGGGGCACCTACCTAGAGAGGTGAATAAACTACAGTAACACTAACTACAACTTCGCACAACTACACTACGTTTTTGAAAACAGGGTGTTGCTCAATACCCTAGATTTAAGGCGAGAACAAGATGCTGGCGTATATTATGACCGATTCGTGGTTTTGACCAATGATCGGTCCGTACTGACTATATTATACTTCTACATAGCAACATCTAACCATCATTGGTTACAACCTCAATCGTCTATTAGATGTACGTTATGTTACTTACGTTTCTTGAGTTATAATCTAGGTGGTATTGTTGACTAGGGTGCTAGGTGTCTGAAGGAACTGACTGATTTTGCCTATGCGACTGGAACTGCTCTTTATCGTTCATGAAGAAAGTGTTGTTTTGGCGTGTTGTTTGAAAGAAAGTTTTACTTGTTTAAATATTAGTTCATCTGCTGCTGCTTTTAGTGAATGAGGAAATGTCTATTTAATGTGTTTTCCAAAGGAAACTTTTAACAAATGTCTTTTTATTTTAATAAATGTTTAAATTTTTTTTAAATATGTGTTTTAACTTAATAAATGTCTCTACCTTATATAGTTTTTAATTCTTGCTGGGAAACAGGGTCATAACGTAACAATACAAATACATTTAAAGTTGTATTTTTTAAAATCTGTTTTCTACTATCTTTCGAACATCGGTTAATCAAACCTTCGCGGTAAATTAAACAACTCTGTTTATTTTTTACTCATAAAAATACTTGTTTTCTTAATACAAAAAAAAACTCTTCTAAAAAATAACGAATAAAAGAACCTCTTTGTTATTTATTCATCCCAACCACTCATTTACTTTGTAGGGTCGGGGGGCGGATTTGATGTTCGATTCAGAGCTTTTATGTTACATAAAATTTGAAGTGGGGTGGTATGTGATGGGAAATCGTTTGTCCCCTGCTGATTGGCCGAGGGAAGTTCATGTGGTGTACTTCCGAGTTCTGGTTCTTGGAATATATTAATAGAGTTGGATGCTAACCCCCCTACCCACTTAAGGGAAGTTAGTACAATCCGAAAATAAATCCTATGTAGAAGGATATAAAGTGATGTAATGTTGAAAAGATGTGAGGAATTAGTGCAATAGAGTTTGAGTTAAATTATACACTCTTAAAACAAACGAGCGGTTTTAACTCGGTCTGAGTTCTTATTCCACTCCTTTCCGTGACGAAAATGCACTTCCCCTATAAGAGTAGATTTCACTCTTTTTGCGGAGTGGGTAAAAAAAATAAAAGAAAACAATCTACGTCCTACACTCTTAAAACGAGCGGTTTTAACTCGGTCTGAGTTAATTTCCATTCCTTTCCGGTGCCGAAAATGCACTTCCCCATAGGATTGGATTTCACTCTTTTGTTTTAAGAGTGTAGGAGTTATCAAAATAAGAGGTCATTTATAAATATATTTTTGTTTAATGAATTTCACTGGATTTAAAATTTTTGCAAATTTTATTGTATTTTAGAAAAAAAATCTATGGATAATATCAGTAAATAATGATAATAAATACGAAAATAGAAGGGTTCGTTATTTCGACTGTGTATTACCTAGTTAATGCGTACAAGCTTGGTTTCTGAAATTCTCTAATCCTTTAAATACATCTGCTTTTGATATCTCCTGGAAATAATCAAGTTTACCTTCAATTGGGAGAAGAGATTTTTTAGTTGTTGTGGAAAAAATTCTAGTGACTTTTTGAATGTAAAATATAACGATGCTTGAAAATTACATAGCTTTCAATTATGACTACATTTTAAACAAAAATATTGATTTTTTTGTAATTACATAGTTTAATAATATAAAGGATTCTGCTTCTAAAACCAAATCTCAATACAGTACGTGAGATTTGATCCTCTTTTTTAATTAAAAAACATTTTTTTTTCAAATGATGCTTCAAAACTATAAACATACTACAGCAAAATAGACATTTTTAAGACAAATTTTAAAAACACCATATTTAATTTTTTAACAAAGATTATGTACGTTAATGCATCAGTGATTACTCATTTGCTAACATTTATGATAATGTCAATATTAGTCAACAAGATATGAAAAATGCAGTTGTTTACAATAATTAACCTAACTATTGTTCAGTCATTGATAATTGTAATTTTTCGTTTATTTCTTTTCTCCATTTTTTTCTTTCTGTTATTCTTATTGTGAGGCCCAGTGGCTTAGTGGTAGTGCTTCGCATTGCCACGCCACTGGTCCGGGGATCGAATCCCGTATTGGGCGAGCTTGACCCATCCTTTCATCCCTTGAGTGGGTCGATAAAATTGGTACCAAGCATGCTTGGGAACTTCTTGGGTTTGCTTCACTGGGGGTTCCGCGTGAGGCTGACCACCTTACCGGGACATATGCCTAGCACCCCAGAGCCCTAGGTCACGAAAGCTGAAATGGGCACGGCAGGCCTTTGCCCAGTAATGGACTGTTGCCCCGAGGAGTATTCTTATTGTAAATAAAAAATATCCTGAATATCTTTTTATTTTAAATGCTACGTTAATTTTTTTATGCAGGGTGGACTATACTGGTAGCCTTGGTCACTTGTCAAGTCCTAAAACCTTTTCCCTGTCGACCAAGTCGAAATCCAGGGACTGACCAATCCAAATAACCTTTCAATAATAACCACTCACAAACAATCAAAGCCTCGACACAAACTACAAAGTTAGTTTCGCCAAATTTCCTGTTGCCACTTTTGCAGTCCCAACATAAGACAAATGAGTCACGTCCAACGCCAAGGGCTTTTAATTGGCGCCCGCCCCGATCCAATTGGCGAACTTGGGGGAAGACGTAATTCGAGGACCGCAAGTTTTTGTTCGAAGTTTCCAATTAAGGGTTCGTCCGGTCAATCTGCAGTCCGCCAGATTGAGTCATCGGAATTCAATCTGGTCGCCACTGTGGTCGCCGTGATTGACCTTAACATCGCCAAGTCCGGAGGAGGGGTCCCACAATGCTGTCTAGCTTTGGAAAGGTTGTATTTAACATGTTAATTGCAATGTGAGTTGCATTCAACTCAAACTTTTTGTGTCCAAGAGATTTTGGGAGTTAAACTTAACTATTTTCTATTTTCACACCCACCCACGGATTTGTTCTGTGAGTTGGTTATACTTCACGGATACCATGAAACACAAATATAGGAACATTTTGTATTGACTCATAGACAGACAAAAAAAAAGAGACGTGGCCTTGATTTTTCTTTTCTACCTTTTATAAAACATAACTACAGTGGAATAACGAACCGTTTCGCCATAATTATATCTGACTATTAGTGCTAGTGACAAGACCAAACTTATCTGGTTGCTCTCGACGCGGTATCGAATAGAATGGAAAGCCCCTCTCCAACTAAGATATAGGACCCGCTCCTTTCATTAGCGACTTCTTCCCTTTGAATTAACAATCGTCAAAAGCCGCCGATGAACGAGCCGTACCCTATATCTTATTATTACTTTAGAGAATGTGATTTTTACACTTTGACCCTTCAATTTAATAGATGTGTGTGTGTGCGCTGACTGAATGGCGCAATGGTTAGCGTGCTCGCCTTTGGGCCGTGACGTCGCGAGTTCGAGTCCCAGCAACTTTCGACTCCGATACTTTCGAGAATATGAGTTTTTGCAACTACCCTCCAAATATGTTGTATCACAGCACGTCATACTTATAGTTGAAAGATAAAGTTTGCCAGTGGCGCCGCTTGACTACTTGTTATTTTGATCATATCTACAAATTGACATATCTCCGCCGTCTAAAGTACTTGGTATGAAATACTATATACTTTTACAAGATCCTCAGAGGCTTTTATAAATATATAATAGACAACTAGAACGACCACGCCGACGGTGACTTCAGAGCTGCTTCAAATGTTGTTTTATACCCCATAAACAAACTGATAGCCGATTCGCCCTATTTAGAAAAGTAAACTAGTTGAATAACAAACTAAGACTGTACTGCAAAATGTAGTATAGTTAAGTATTTTTTGTATTTATTTATCGACTCCGGCAAGATGAAGGGCTGAGTGGACCCTACACCAGCTCTACAGACCGTCAACAGCTCGGGGATCAAACTCTCTATAACGACCAAGGCGGCAACCGTCATTATATCACGTACAACAACAATAAATGGACAACTAGAACGGACACAGCGACGTCACTGTTATGTCAACCATTGTCTAAGACTACAGACAAACCACCAAGCAGTAAATTGGTCTAAACTAGAATGGCCACTCCTACAGTGACGCCATTGTTACGTCAGGCATTATCTTCTTTCCCACCAAAACAAATCACGCTACACCCCGTTGAAATGGTTGGTTGGTAGACATATATTTTCAGGCTTGTTTGCTTGGTCACAAAGATCCGCTTATAAACCTTCGTCAAGAATGACGGACACGACATACACACACTTACAAGACAGATGCTGTCATCTATCCCACCTCTACAATTTAGACATGTCCCTGAAGGGGAGGGAAATAGCCTCAGGGACCTGTACCCGTGGTAAACTGCGCAATGACCAACCACAGGACTTTCGGACCCAACAGATTTAACGAGCACGTACTCTGCATATACTCGGTGGGTCTTCAGAGGTGTCGAGACTCGATCCCGGGACCTTCCGATCCCGAGACCGAGATCTTAACCACTAGGCTCCCCACGCTCCCCCTATTCGAATTGTCCATTCGGCTTTCGAAAATATCACTACTCAATATTTTCCAAAGTAAAAACTATTTTTTTGGAAAAATGTACAGTTAAATCCTTGTCAAATCTTAATGTGTGCCCGGAAAGACGAGGACTGGCCGGATTTATTTGATCAATTCCCCGTCGCCCACTTCCTTGCCCTTTTGATGTTCGAGGTAATGAGGTGTAAGGGGGGGGTGGTCGGCGATATTTTGGATACAACAGTAGCTTCGCAGTAAAACTTTATGATGTCCTTAAAGTTTGTTTTCATTATTAACTACTAGTTTGTAGGCGATTCTTCTAACGTCAAATGCCAGTCCGATTTAGCAATTCATATTTTTGTTTGTACACAAATTTCGGTGATAAATATCCCAAAACAGACCAATTCAGCGATTCATCTATAGCGATTCATCAGCGATTCATCTATTCAGCGATTCATCTATCTGGGTCCCCTCTATAAACCTTTTTTTACTATTGGCGAGTCGGGCCACTTCATCCATGTCATTTTACGCAACTGTTTCTTTATACATCAGGGTGTCCGTAAAAGAATGTCCGAGTTTTAATGGTATATTACAGGAGTTTATTTTATACTAAATGTAACAAATCATACATGACATTGAAGGAAAACTAAACTAGTTTTCCCTATAAGTGCTCAATGTGTGCGCCTTTAGTGACAAGGCACACATCCAAACGGAAATGCAATTCTTCCCATACTGTCTGCAGCAAGTCCGGAGTAATGGAAGAAACAGCCTGTGCAATTCTACCTTTCAAGGTTGGTAAATAGAGGTGGAACGTACACCCGATCTTTTACGAAGCCCCAAAGGAAGAAATCACAAGGCGTGATGTCAGGTGAACGCATTACAATTGAAACTAGGACATTCTTTTACGGACACCCTGATGTACTTTCTAAACTTCTTTACCTAATATGAACTGTAAGGTAAAGAAAGTATCGCGATGAAGTGGTAAATCTGAAATAGAGATATTCGGTTTTCTACCCGTTTTGGAGAATGTTGTTTCTGAAAAAAACATTGGTCCGTGTGTCAGGCTGTCTGTCCACTCTACAGCTCGAAATAAAAGTGCTATGGACTTGAAATTCGGTATGCAAGTGCCCAGTACCTGTAGAATATTATAATGAGGTGTTCGAGAAAATCGCGAATGCGTAAAGAGTTTTAAAACCAAAGAACTTTTTAAGTTTTAAAGGTATTGCTGAAAGTCAAAAAGATCTACGCACTTCAAACTTGGTACACGAGTTCCTAGTACTTGTCAGCCATCATAATAAGGTGTTAGAGAAACTCGTGCAAACGCAAAGGGTGTCTGTCATATGACTTCAAGGTTTTAATTAATAAAACTCCAATTATCTGAATTGGGATCTAACCCCATTAGGATAATCAGAAATTTAGATAATTGGAGTTATTCGGAAAAAACCGTTACATTCAATCAATTACTCAATGTATTGTTGGGCTGGGAGATCATGTAGTTCTAGTTTCGTCGTCATTAACCCAACCAAAACCAAAGTATAAGGTACTGCTTTGGCAGTTTGAGTTATAGTTTTTTACTCAACTTATGTTAGAATCTGTCTTGGTTTACAAAGGTTTATATGCGACATATAAACTTTTATATTCGGCCTATTTGTTAATGTTAGTCTCTGTTGGATGTCGTGCCTAGTAATTGTTTTTGGGTCGGTCTAAAAGAAATTCTAGGCATGAATTCCAAGAAAGACAAACAGTAACAAACGACCGTGTGGAATTTTTTTCTCTGAAATTCGGATAATCAGTTACGACTCGATAATCGGAATTCTAGATACTGCACCTCATTACTCCCCCTCATTCAAGTTGTTTTACACACGCACACCTTTTGCTACTCACCTTTTTGTTTGAACTCAAATTTCAGCGACAGATGCCAAAGGTCAATCCAATTCATTGGTCACATTGGATCAATTCAGCTACCCACCTATTTGATTGAACTCAAATTTCAGCGACAGATGTCATTCCAATTCATTGGTCACATTGGATCAATTGAGCTACCCACCTATTGATTGAACTCAAATTTCAGCGACAAATGTCAGTCCAATTCATTGGTCACATTGGATCAATTGAGCTACCCACTTATTTGATTGAACTCAAATTTCAGCGACAAACTGTCAGTCAAATTCATTGGTCACATTTGATCAATTGAGCAACCCACCTTTTTGATTGAACTCAAATTTCAGCGACAGATGCCAAATGTCAATCCAATTCATTGGTCACATTGGTTCAATTCAGCTACTCACCTTTTTGTTTGAACTCAAATTTCAGCAACAGATGTCACTCCAATTCATTGGTCACATTGGATCAATTGAGCTACCCACCTATTTGATTGAACTCAAATTTCAGCGACAGATGTCAGTCCAATTCATTGGTCAAATTGGATCAATTGAGCTACCCACCTATTTGATTGAACTCAAATTTCAGCGACAGATGCCAAATGTCAATCCAATTCATTGGTCACATTGGATCAATTCAGCTACTCACCTTTTTGTTTCAACTCAAATTTCAGCGACAAATGTCAGTCCAATTCATTGGTCACATTGGATCAATTGAGCTACCCACTTATTTGATTGAACTCAAATTTCAGCGACAACTGTCAGTCCAATTCATTGGTCATATTGGATCAATTCAGCTACTCCCCTTTTGTTTGAAATCAAATTTCAGCGACAAATGTCATTCAATTCAGCAAATCATCTTGCTCAATTCAGTGATCGTCTTTTTGTTTGTACGCAAATAAATTAATGGCAGTCGACTCGCGATTCGTCTGATCCCTCACACAAATTTGCTTTACCAATTGGAGCGTGCTCACTTCATCCACTTCACTATTATACACAGCTATTTCTTTTTACTATTAGATACTCAGTCAAACTCGTCCAAGACCACAAACAAAGATCCCCTCTAACGAGTATTAAAGCCCTCACACCCTCCGCTATCTGTTTCACAAACTCAAGGCATTTTACATCTCACACTATTGCCTATCATATTCCCACATCTGACAACGCATCACTAGACCTGGGTTCAAAAGAGAAACGGACGCTTAAAGCGCCTTCTATTGATTTACACCATAAAGGGATGATGTTCATAGCTCGCATTATAAATTTGTTAACCAATTCATTGGTCACATTGGTTCAATTGAGCTACCACCTTTTGTTGAACTCAAATTTCAGCAACAGATGTCAGTCTCAATTCATTGGTCACATTGGATCAATTGCAGCTACCCACCTTTTTGATTGAACTCAAATTTCAGCGACAGATGTCAGTCCAATTCATTGTCACATTGGATCAATTGCAGCTATCACCTTTTTGATTGAACTCAAATTTCAGCGACAGATGTCAGTCCAATTCATTGGTCACATTGGTTCAATTCAGCTACTCACCTTTTTGTTTGAACTCAAATTTCAGCGACAGATGCCAAATGTCAATCCAATTCATTGGTCACATTGGATCAATTCAGCTACTCACCTTTTTGTTTCAACTCAAATTTCAGCGACAAATGTCAGACCAATTCATTGGTCACATTGGATCAATTCAGCTACTCCCCTTTTTGTTTGAAATCAAATTTCAGCGACAAATGTCAGTTTAATTCAGCAATTCCTCTTGCTCCAATTCAGTGATTCGTCTTTTTGTTTGTACGCAAAATAAATGTCAAATGGCAGTCGAACTCAGCGATTTGTCTTGATCCCCTCTACACAACATTTGCTTTACCAATTGGAGCGTGCTCACTTCATCCACTTCACTATTATACACAGCTATTTCTTTTTACTATTAGATACTCAGTCAACTCCGTCCAAGACCACACAACAAAGATCCCCCCTCTAACGAGTATTAAAGCCCTCCACCAAGCCTCCGCTATCAGTTTTACAAACTGCAAGGCATTATTATCATCATCTACACTCTATTGCCTATTCATTATTCCCACGCATCCATTGACAACGCATCACTAGACACTGGGGTGTCAAAAAAGAAAAAAACATTGGACGCTTAAAAGCGGCCCTATCTAAATTAAAGATCTTTACCATGTCCGCTCATTCATAGGGATCGATGTTCATAGCTTCGGCACCAATTTTTTGAGGAGGGGGTGATGTAATTTTTAAAGGTTTTTGTGTTATATTATATTAACAGTGATATCGTCACACGTTAGGGCTTGATTAAAATTTTAGGAATTGAGAATATTAGCTTTTTACGTGGAAGGGGGGGGGGGGGGGACTCGCGTTGTGATTGACTAAAATACACTGCTCAAAACAATTAGGGGAGCACTTTGCTTACTTTTGGTTGACACGGGTTGGCGAAATATCTTCGTCACACAACGCTGGTGACCAAACACATGATCGTGGCTCACTCCAACGATGCTCCTGCTACGATGCACTCAACCACGATTGCTCACTCGCTGTTAATGCACTCAACGCTGCACACAACTGAACGCAGTACAACGCACAGCGAAGTAGCTTGTGCACGGTTTCTTACTTTGTTGTCTAGGAAAGGAGTGGTGTGGAGGTTCGCCATACCTGCGCAACTTCAAATAACATCAAACACTAGATGACGCACATTTCTTATGGATTACTACCAGCAAGCTAGATTTTAACAAATATTGCTTTATATTATTGTTAGATTTTAACAAATATTGTCTTTGTCTGGATCCTTTTGGATCTTTCTTTTGGTGGACACGGGATGTCGTAATATTTCGGCACACTACAATTTCAGAACACTGATTTCTTTCTGAATTGTACATGAGACACAGGCTAAAGGCAAATTAGCAAATTATTTATTTGTTATCTACTGGACTATTTGTCTTATGCGGAACACTTATTATCTTACGAATCAAATAAGGACGGAAATTCCAACAGCCGAAAAAGAACACTTGGCTATTTCTTCAACCTACAGAACTTTTCCTAGCGTAATCTGTGTTGTCAGTTTTAGTGTCTTCAGCAAGGAAGCTCCCCCCTAACAAATTCGCAGAGATTATGGGATTACTACGGTGTGTAAAGGAGGGGCTTTTTGGCCTTTTATTTTTAGGCAAGGATGGACATAAGGCTGACTTGGGGGGGGGGGGAGTGTTTGAAAAATGACTCGTTTTTTCTATAGCAGCTTTGTGGGCTGTTTAATTCTAGACAATGGCAGAGTTGGCTTTATTTCTGTCGGATCTTTTTATTGCCTATTTTGTTTGAAATGTGTTTATAGTTTTTATTGGCTTGAATGCTGTGAACGTGACAAGTTTTGTAAAAATGAGAGTGATTTTTACGGCTGTTTTGTCTTGATAGTAATTTTTATTGTGTTTGAAAATTAGTTTAATGCACGTGTAATGAAATTAAAACAGGCAAGGGCGCATAGTTAGTTGCCTTATAAACTAACTTTTAGGGCTACATATATAGATTGACACCATAAAGACAAAACTTGGACCGTAGGGAGCCTAGTGGTCAGCGTCTCGGTCTCAAGAACCGAAGGTCCCGCGATCCAGTCCCGGTACCACTGAAGACCAGTATATGCGGAGTACGTGCTCGTTAAATCTGTTGGGTCCGAAAGTCCTGTGGTCGGTCATTGCGCAGTTTACCACGGGTACAGGTCCCTGGAGACTATTTCTCTCCCCCTCAGGGACATGTCTAAATTGTGGAGGTGGCGATAGATGGCAGCATCTGTCTTGTATGTGTGGTGTGTCGTGTCCGTCCTTCTTGACGAAGGTTTATTCGACAGTCACGAAACTAATAATCAGGGGTCATGACCCCTCCGTAGTTACCCCATTTATCACGTCTTCGAGGGAATATAATTAAATAGAACATGGAATAAATTATTCAAAAGCTCTTACTCTGAGTTATTAAATTATTTAAAACACCACATCTACCGATACTCATTAAGAAAGGGAGAATTTTTTTTTGGTGAATATAAAAGGAAAAACTTGTTCAAGTCATGACTTATGCCAGTTTTTCCCCATATTTTGTTATCTATCCTTTGCAATTGTTCAATAAATAGTTTTTTGAAATACCAAAGTAATTGTGCATATTTGTATAAGTCAGCTCAAGTTTAGGCCACTACGGAAATGTTATCCTAATGTTCATTTGGAAAAAAATGCCCCAATGCTTTTATTTTTTCAAGTCGGACTTCTCTATGTTATACACTTCTCAAAACAATTAGGGGAACGCATGGTTTAAACCCTTTCACCCCCAATAATTCCATTTGGAATCATCAGCTTGCGATTTTTTTCTCACTAAGTTGAGCTCGCACTTATTTCTGGTTAGATGGACGAATCATGTCTTGTGAAGAATTAAATAATGTTTGTTTTAATAAAATAAAAATATGAAAAACATGGCAAAATAAAATTTACCCCCCCCCCCAAAAAAAAAAAATGAAATAAATTGACCCTGAATTCTTCACGCTTGCATTCTTAGATGTTTAGAAATTGTTTTTACCTTTTTTTTTACAAATAAAGTTTTGAAAAAATTATTGTTGTAATTTATTCAAAAGTTATGATTCCAATTTCCCCCCTTAAATTTTAGTTAAAAAATGAAGATTTCCCTTCTGTTTTCTTACCATTTCATTCTGGATGCATAATGAATCTATTTCACAAATTTAAGATTTTTAAAATTAAAAAATAAGAAGATGGAACTGAAAGGGTTATCAAAAGTACGCATAGTGCTCCCCCAATTATTTTGAGCAGTGTATTCATTAAGGAACTTATTCAATAACTTTTCTATTTGTTTCAGGACGGCGGGGAAAAAGAGGAACGAAAGGCGAACCGGGCGATCCTGGAACGACGGTAAAAATTTGTTCTATGCATTTTTTACGAATCCCCGATTACTATTTTTCGACAAAAAAAATTGTGCAAGAAATATTAATTTCATATGGTGCATTTTTACAATACAACGCATATTAAATTTAAAAAATATTTTTATATAATTTGTTATTTATGTAACTAGTGTGTAAAGTAAAGCTAGGGGAATAATGTTTATTTGACGAGCGAGGAACGGAGCGAATTAAGTAATTTCTCTTGTTTTAAAAAAAGTTCAATTTAAGCACGACGTTTGAATGTATACTTTTCTGTTAACCCATGCAAAAAGTATTTTTAATATTGCATATAAGCGTTTTTTAATAGTTGCCCAAAGTTTAAAAATGTAACCTTTTTTCCGTACTCGATTGTATTTTTATTATTAAGTAAAAATTGTAGGTGTATGGGCCGCTCTATCATGCAAAGTCAATGCACAATATAAATTTGATATCTTTATTTTTCAGAATAGCTCAACCTATTTTTAATGTTTCCTGTTTCTTATGGCGGTCGTATGTTAAAATCCATAGCAAAAATCAGCAAGAAAGATCACTCCCATTCCCATACATTATAACTTCTGGATAAATTGACTTTTCTATCTATTTCCAAGAATCGAGGCCACGAAATCATAAAAAAAAGCTCACTAAAGACGCGTTATAATAAAAGAAACGAGTAACAATTCCTTCTTTATCATGCAAATTCCAGAACATAAATGACATAAGCGAGACACGGTGTCGTGCCATTAGGCCTGGCGAGATGGATGGCTGTTCTTGTGACATTCAGATTCGAAGACATTTTGTTGGATCCTAAAAAAGATTTGATGGACTGTGGTGCAAAGACTTAAGATAAGAATAGAGAGACTGCGCATTGGTAAGGCTAAAAGTTGACAAACATCACTTTCCAAGTCACGTGGGTTCGGCTCAACGTCTTGGCGTTTTTTTCCAGAATTTGCATAATTCAAAAAAATATTAAATATTCGAAAATGGTTGTAACATTGTTTTTAACAAAACAATTGATGTATATAGCATATGTGTACTTTTCCATTTCACCGGCGCAAGCGATAAAGTCGCCAAAAATGTACAACCACCTAGGAACGGAATATTTCCAAAGGTAACTTGTAACTGTGTATACGTGTTTTGTCGACAACAAATTCCGTTTGTTGCCTAAGATTCCATTTGGCGAGATATACGCCTGTGAAATTAGAATGTACCAAGAGAAACTACAAGAAAAATAGTTTTTAAAAATTATTGACTTTCAGTTTTTTTGGTTAATTACGCAAATGGCAACGATAAGTCGCCAAAAAAAGTATCTTTTTTAGCCAATTCATTGATTCATCTTAGTGTCCTAACCAACTTAACTTTTTAATGTTAGATAAACGGCACACTTTATTTATGTCGCTGCTTCTGCGACATAATAAGCTGCTTGCTTATTAGTCTGCTTATGGGGCAATAATGACAAAAAAAGCACTCCAATGTTAAGTTTTTTCATAAATGTTTCTCGCCTTGATTTGAACGCTCTATTAAGATAAGTTTGCACTTCACTGCGTTAGACCTAAAAGCTTTTTTGTGTGTGCGATTTCACTAAGAATTATAAGTAGTATTACATATATGCGTGTTAAAATAGATTAAACTCTTTGTAAATAAGTTTAGGAAAAATTAAAATATCCAATAAAATTATAAGACAGATATTGCTATTGTAAGTTAATTTGATATTGTTATTGTAAGTTAATTTGATTATGTATTTTTCTCCCTTTCAGAGTATTTTTTTAAGACCATTCAGAAAACCTTTTATATTTAATTACAATGCCTAATATGGAATATAAGGCAATAAAAATATTGTGATGGGGTTGAAAATCCGAAGGGAGATTTTGTGCCTTCTACACGTTTTGGAGGGGGCTGATTCTAAAAAATTAGTTTTTGAACGTTGGTCCGTCCGTCAGACTGTCTGTCTGAAACCACTCTACACTCTTAAAACAAACGAGCGGTTTTAACTCAGTCTGAGTTAATTTCCACTCCTTTCCGGTGCCGAAAATGCACTTACCCTATAGGAGTGGATTTCACTCTTTTTGCGGAGTGGGTAAAAGAAATAAAAGAAAACAATCTACGTCCTACACTCTTAAAACGAGCGGTTTCAACTCAGTCTCAGTTAATTTCCACTCCTTTCCGGTGCCGAAAATGCACTTCTCCTATAGGAGAAAACTTTAAGAGTGTACAGTTTGAACTAAAAGATCTTCAAATTTGATTTATCGGTTCGCAGTACCTATCAGATGTCATAATAAGGTTTTCGAGGAAATCGTGCAAAAAGAGTAGCTGCCATTTTTTTTAGGTTTTTAAGTTATTGAAAATTTCTTATAGGGGGTAATATAATTGCTTTTAAATGTATTGATTAAATAAGTGGTAACTGAAAGTCGTGTAGTGTTGATTTGTATAGTGCAAATCGTAGTTCTCTAGTAAAAAGCTTCCTAGTAGTATCCTAGTTTGTTTTACCTCAGAACTACACAGCTCAAAACAATTAGGGAAACTCATGTTTTAGAGTTTAGACCCTTTCACCCCCAATGATTTCATTTGGAATCATCAGCTTGTGATTTTTTTCAAACTAAGTTGAGCTCGCACTTATTTATCGTTATATGGGAGAATCATGTCTTTTGAAGAATTAAATAATGTTTGTTTTAATTAAATAAAAAATATGAAAAACATGGGAAAATAAAATTCACTCCCAAAAAATTTGATGAAATAAATTGACCCTAAATTCTTCACGCTTGCATTCTTAGATGTTTAAAAGTGATTTTAACTTTTTTTAACAAATAAAGTTTTGAAAAAATTATTGTTATAATTTATTCAAAATTTATGATTTCAATTTTCCCCCTTAAATTTTAGTTAAAAAATTAGGATCCCCCCTGTTTTTTACCATTTCATTCTTGGTGTATAATGTATCTTTTTCACAAATTTTAGAGTTTTAAAATAAAAAATAAAATGTTGGAACTGAAAGGGTTAACAAAAGTATGCATTGTGCTCCCCTAATTGTTTTGAGTAGTGTACTTTTAATTCCATGAGTGTGTCTGTCTACTTCTATTGACTTTTAGGTAATTTTATTTTTAGGGTCCAATTGGTCCACCTGGAAAACCAGGATTTCCGGTAAGTTTTTAATTGATATTTTGTAGTAGTAACTATTTTTTATCAAGTATTTATAGATCAAATTAATAAAATAAGGTTCAAGAAGTGATTATTAGCTAATATAGTATCCTTAATAGGGAATGTTTATCGGTAGCCGAGTTTCCAAACCAAAGTCTTCTCTTGTTAATCAATGAAAAAAAAATTCCGAGCCAAATTATTTTGTATTGAATATTTTTACAGAGTGTTTTTCATTCATTTTTTGGAATTAGTTCAAATATATATATATTTCAATTTTCCACATGCATATTCTACAAGGGGATACAAAAATAATGATACCCGCTTAATGCTATGTAGTATTAATTTGGTACCATTACTTTTGGACCTTTTTGTATGACGCATAGCTTATTCCCTTAAATTTCAGTAAAAAGTTACGATTGGCAAGAAAATTTGTCACGCGAATATGAGTTTCTTGTTAAGCTTATCTAAAAACTAAATTCCTCTGCGCAACAGCCCGTTACTGGGCCAAGGCCTGCCGTGCCCAATTCAGCTTTCGTGACCAAGGGCCAATGGTGCAAGGCATATGTCCCGGTAAGGTGGTAAGCCACACGCGGAACCCCAAGTGTTTAGTTCCCAAGCATGCTTGGTACCCATTTTATCGACCCACTAAAGGGATGAAAGGATGGGTCAACCACGCCCAATCCGGGATTCGATCCCCGGACCTGTGGCGTGGCAATGCGAAGCACTACCACTATGCCACTGGGCCTTGTTAAGTTTATCTAAATAAACAAAATTTAAGACAAATGAAGACCATAGTCCTGAACAATTTATGTTAGACAAATTAAGTTACGAGGAAAACGAATTTAACAGATAAAATGTACGTTTTTATTCGGAAATGTCGTTACGAGATGAACCGTCGTTAATGGGCAAATAAATCAAAAATTGCAAAATGTTTAATTATATAATTACCCTGTTAAATTTGTATTAATACTATTTTTAATATTGTGCATTAGGGAGCCATTGGAATTGATGGTCCAAAGGGAGAACCGGTAAGTCATGGAATTTGTATCGTAGATTCAAAAAAAAAATTCCACATTATATTTAAAAATATATGCTCTACAATTCCCATTTCCACATAAAGAAATTTTTCGAAATAACTTTTCATATTTAGCCCCAAAAGTATTCAATAAACTACCTACTGAACTTCCAATTATCCCTTCTTTATGCAGGTTTAGAAATTCTTTATTTAAATTTATTTTGTCAATAGACGATATTGATGTATTTTTTAATTTATAGAAGCGAAGTGTTTTTTTATATATATTCCCGCTGACCAGAATTTTGGGCATTTTGTTTTGATTATATATAGCACTAGCATTGCCACATTTTTTCTTCTTCTGTATATTTATGTATTTAAATTTATTATTTTTTGTGTTTTTTTATTTAAACTTATAATGTGTCTTATTATTGTGTCTTATCAATTATAATTATGATTATTTAGTCACATATCCTGTTTTTTAAACCCCCTTGTGACGAACAAAAATTATTCTGTAATGTTTGTTTTTGTGTTAATAATGTGTTTAAAGTGTTCGTTTGAAAAATTATGAATTTTAAAACCATTTAAAGTATTAACTATTTTATTATTATTTACAGGGTGAAAAAGGTGAAAAGGGTGATAAGGTATAGTAGAACTTTTTTTGTAAAAACATGAAAAAATTAAGCTAATATTCTATTCGCAAATGCAAAAAAATTATCAAATCATATAGTTGAATCTAAAGAATATGATGTTTTAAACCGGATGTTTTGTTGTGTGTGGATCAGGTGTTGGCCCCGTCATTTGATCGCGGCTTAAAATAATGTGGTGTAAGTGGCTGTGTTAATGCTCCTCCCTATGAGGATTGCAATATACAGCTTGAAACGTTCATACGAAATCAATAGTGTACTTTAGAGCCTCTGGGTTCGGGTTCGAATCCCGATAAGACATGGATGTTTGTGTTTGTCGAGTATATGCGGAGTACGTCCTCGTTAAATCTGCTGGATCCGAAAGTCCTGTGGGCGGTCATTGCGCAGTTTCCCACGGGTACAGGTCCCTGGAGACTATTTCCCTCCCCTTCAGGGACATGTCTAAATTGTGGAGGTGGCGATAGATGGCAGCATCTGCCATATATGTGTGTATGTCGTGTCCGTCCTTCTTGACGATGGTTTATAAGCGGGTCTTTGTGACCAAGCACACAAGCCTGAAAATATATGTCTACCAACCTACCAACCAACCTATAAATAGTTTTATGCGAGGTTAAAGGGGCTATATCGTGTTTTATCTCTCAATATTTCCTTACGTATCTAATTGTTTCCGTATTAGAAAACCCGTGGCACTTCAATACAGAAGTTTGGTAACCACTGACTTCTAATTTTAGTGTCTCCAAGCTCACTCGGAACAGTATTGAAACTCCTTTTCGTTATTTTCGTTTATTCTTTTTGCTGTCCAAATCACTGATTTATCTAAAGAGCGTTACACTAAAAAATGCCCAAAAATATTTAAAAAAAACTAGATACTGATTTCTTTTAGAAACTCACTGGTTTAGGGGGATTACAAAGATAGACTAATCATTTTTTAATTTTTGTTTTTTACGAAAAGCACTCAATCATATAAAATAAGCTAATCAGGTCTAACTAACCCAGTCAATCATCAAATAATAAAAAAAAAGGTTAAAAGTTAATTACCCTGTTTTTGGGTAGGTTATATTAATAGAATTTTCAATTTATTCGTTACTTGTAGCAACGTTTTGACATTTCAGCTAAATAGCATGAAATATTGCAAGAAAAGTAAAACTATTGCTTTACATGTCTAAAAGTACGTCTGTGCCACATATGGCACACGGTGCAGTGAAGGGCTAAAATACTTAAATAGAGTGATGTCTGTAGTAAATCTGCCGTAATCCAAAGCCCTTATACCACGTACGATGGCCTCTTTACTTGACTCAGGTACAAAATTGCATAATTTTTCTTTAATAGTCCAAGTATTCTCTAGTCTGCCTTTAATCTAGCCAAGACAACGTTAAGATCTAGGTAGTACAAAGCTTGCACTGTAGTTGTTTCTTTTAGATCAGCTCTCGCAAGTATTCGTCTAGCTCTGGCGACATATTCACTACTACACTAGCCAAGACAACAGTTAAGGAATCTAACTTTTGGATTTCAGTATCTCCAAGCTCACTCGGAACACTGTTGGTTGGTTGGTAACAAAAAATGTTCAGGCTAGTGTGCTTGGTCACAAAGACCCGCTTATAAACCTTCGTCAAGAAGGACGGACACGACATACACACACATACAAGACAGATGCTGCCATCTATCCCCACCTCCACAATTTAGACATGTCCCTGAAGGGGAGACGGAACACTGTTGAAACAGCTTTCTTATAAAACAAGAAAAGATTTCTAAACATTATTATTTACCTCTAAAATTCGTTTGAGTTTTAAGTCAATATCAAAACACTCTCGTAACTAGAAAACCCGTCAGATACAGTCTATCACGAACTCCGTAGCTTTTGGTGTGAATAAAATTTAACTGACATTATATTTTCAAAATTACGAATTCTACATTTGATTTGGCTGAGGTCACTCAATGTTAACATGTACACCCAGGGCGAAGGCGGGAATCGAACCAGCACCCGGTACAGCGCGCAGACTGTTAGCATAATGAGCTGCGATCAAATCCACAAGGCCACCCGGGCCCCTTGGTAATGTAATCGTTTCCAGCTGCCTATTTCTAGCCTTCTTGAAGAACTTTAACACAGCCAATTACACCTCGTAATTTAGAACCCTGGTCAAGTGACGAGGTCGACACCTGAGCGGGCACCCAACGGAACTTCGAGCGACATCGTACGCTAACGCCGTCGGGACTTTCGACTCCACAGATTTAACGAGCACGTATATCGCAGTGTACTCGGACACCCCATGTGATTTTTTAGAGGATTTTTTTTCCACTAGCACTAATACTTCTATAGTATGGCTAGGACAAGGACAGAACCAAGAACCTTCTCGGTGAGAGGCTCATCGCTTACACCTCTCGGACACCGGGTGGCCTTGTGTTGCTTATATTGAAGCGTTTCTGGCTGTCTATTTCTAGCCTTCAAATAACTTTAACACAGCCAAATTCGTCTTGTAATTTAGAACCCTGGTTACGGGATAGAGTCGATTGACCAAATAATTTTTAAATATTGCCACTGCAGTAGTGTTTAACATTGTCCCTACTTAATTGAAAACCGCCTTAAATGCGATTTTTCCGTCGCATGTGGGAAAGATCTAATCGACTTAAGAGGGATTGTTAGTCCCATAGAGCTAATGCATTAGTTTTGGAATCACAACTTCAGCAGAAGTATTGCTTTGCCATGTTTGCCTTTATTTCCCAGGTATGGGAATCAACATAACATCGAAATGAATCAAATTTTTGAGGCGAAAATGTTATCTAGTTATTTAATTATATATTTTTGAAGTTTTAAAATGCCCCGAAATATACAGCAGATGGCGACACTATTTCAAAACTTTATCAATTGATAATGAGAATGTTTGTTATGATGTCGCGCTCTCCATACTGCGATTTCATTGGGCGTTTTGTTTTCTTTCCGTACTATGTGAAACATGCCCATTGGTTTGTTATGACGACCCGCTCTCCATACTGCGATTTCATTGGGCGTTTGGTTTTATTTAAGTACTACGTAAAACAAGCCCATTAAATAACCGGATGTTATTTTCTTTTCAATTTTGTTTTAAATGGATGTTATGATGATTCCCATACCTGGTGAAAACGGGATAACATGGCAAAGCAATTCTTTTGCAAAAGTTGAGATTTCAAAACTAATGCATTAGCTCTATGGGACTGATAGTCCCTCTTAAAATTACCACAATGATTCTCCGGCATAGCAAACATTGCCGTAGCTTGTAAAACGAGAGAGTTACTATTTTTTCAAACCAACCTAACCAGTTATTGAGCAGCCATTCTGTTGGAGATAAAGGGTTGCGAAAAATAAACGCATAATTAAATCAAGTACACTCCACCGGGCGAAAACGCAAGTAAAGCGTTTACTATACTTCAGTGAAAGTTTAACGGGAATTTTAGCCTCACTTTTAAAATTATTTTATTGAAAATTTGATACTTTGTAGCGATGGAGGAGGATGGTTTTGACACGTATTGTATAAACTATGGATTTTCGAAAATCGATGTATATAATGTTAAGTAACATTGATAAATTGTATTTAATGCTTTTTGTTATTAAAATGGATTCAATATTTATTGAACGGTTTTAATTTAACTAAAATTTCTGGAGCAAGTTCAAATAAAATTGTCATTAGTTAAATATAAGAAAAAACCCAATAAGGTTAGTTATTAGGTTAAGGTAGGGTAGGGTTAGGTAGGTTATTAAGGTTAGTTATTTACTATAGTTAAAAGTATCTCCTTCTTTTGGTAAATTTGGATTAGTGTAAACAAATGTGCGCGGTGAACTTGTTTTTTAATATTTACATTAAAATTTTGATTAAGAATAATGCAAACAATTTGCGTTAAATATTTGAACTTTTTTGCTCTTAAATTATGTACGTGCCTCCGAATTTAATTTCGATACATTTTATGTAATACACTGCTCAAAACAATTAGGGGAGCACTTTGCGTGCTTACGTGAACCCTTTCAGTTCCAACGTTTTATTTTTTATTCTAAAAATCTAAAATTTGTGAAATAGATTCATTATGCATTCAGAATGAAATTTTAAAAAACAGGGGGGGGGGGGGATCTTAATTTTTTTAAACTAAAATGTAAGGGGAAAAAATTCGAGTCATGACTTTTGAATAAATTATAACAATAATTTTTTCAAAACTTTATTTGTTAAAAAAAAGTTAAAATCAATTTTTAAACATCTAAGAATGCAAGTGTGAAGAATTTAGGGTCTATGTATTTCATAAAATTTATTGGGGGTGAATTTTATTTTATTATGTTTTTCGTATTTTCATTTAATTAAAACAAACATATTTACTTCAAAAGACGTCATTCTTCCGTCTACCGATAAATAAGTACAAGATCAACTTAGTGAGAAAAAAATCGCAAGCTGATTATTACAAATGGAATCATTCGGTGTGAAAGGGTTTAAACCATGCATTCCCCTAATTCTTTTGAGCACTGTACATTGATGAATTTTCTTTTGTTTCATTTTTAGGGAGAAACAGGATACGACATATTTTCTTCGTCGAAAGTAAGTATCATAGTAACTATTTTTATATATTTTTTTCTCAAAGAAATATGTCCCTTGATATTTACCACGAAATAAAAATAAATTCCCTGAAATTATTATTTTTTTGAACTTATTTTAACTGGATTGTGATTTTATAGTTTTAGTGCTCCTCTGGGCATCGTTATTTCATTTCATTAAAGTAACAGTTTTCAATGGATTGTTCAAGAAATTAATTTTATTTCCCTAAAGGTTTTTATTAAGAACAAGGCAAAAAGAAGTATGAATAGTTAAAAGTAAAGAAATTCTTTGATGTTTTACTTTGTTATAATTTCAATATTTTCCTCTGCTTTAAATTGCAAAATTTAACGAAGGTTTCTTTCATGATATTTAAATTTTTGTAAAATTATTTTTTTTATATTTTTATATCTATTATCAACAGATAAAAGGTAGTAATATGAATATTTTCACTTTACCGAACAAATAAAAAATTGCATGTTTTTCTTTCTTAAGATAAGATTAAGGGGCAATTTCTTAATCATGAAGCCATTAAATTTTAAACATATCAACTTACAGTTTTCTATACTAGAAAGTCAAAAATGTTTCGTTTGGATCCAAGAATGTAAAAAAAATCTTATTCTCTAATTTTTAAAATTAATTTTTAAAAATATTATGCTAGTAGACTTTCCAAAACTAATTTGATTTTTTAAAAATATCAATTAAAAAATCGCTGCGGGACCAAGGAATTGTCCATTAAAAAATCTTATTCTCTAATTTTTTAAAATTTATTTTTAAAATATTATCTAGTAGGACGTTTCCAAAACCTAATTTGAATTTTTTAAAAAAATATCAATTAAAAAATCGCTGCGGGACCTAGGAATTGTCCCATAAAAAAAATCTTATTCTCTAATTTTTAAAATTAATTTTTAAAAATATTATGCTAGTAGACTTTCCAAAACTAATTTGATTTTTTAAAAAATATCAATTAAAAAATCGCTGCGGGACCTAGGAATTGTCCCATAAAAAAAATCTTATTCTCTAATTTTTAAAATTAATTTTTTAAAAAACTTATTTTAGGAGACTTTCCAAAAAACCAATTAGATTTTTTAAAAAATTTCAATTAAAAAATCGGAGTGGGACCTAGGAATTGTCCCATAGACGCTGTCAAATAACAGGAGAGTAGGATAATACAGAATACCCTTCTTATTTTTATTCTTCTTCGGAAAGTCTATTGAAGGAAACCACACATTTAATCTTTTTTAACTACAATGTTGGTTGAAGCACACAAAATCCAACTTTAAACTAATTGTAATGAGTATAAAGTAGTAAACAAGTATTTACGAAAAACTTACATATCCCGGTTTAGTATACCTTGGTTGGGAAGACGTAATGGGGACTATTGTCAAATCATTATAATCATTATCCGAAACAGTCATGAATATTCTCTTTCGCTGCCAATACAGAATCGACCATTAAGTGAAAGCGGTCGGCCGCCTAAACATACAAATTCAATTACGACCATTTACTGAAGAAGGAAACACGATAACACGTCACTAATTACTGCAAAAATCCTTTTTCAAATCCTACACAAAAACCACGTGCACTGAATCACGTTCGACAAAATGATTCAGCCTCCCCCTCGGTGTAATTTTCTGACTCGGTGGCCGCTAAATGAAGTGGTTCAAACAATTTATGTCTATTTTAAACTTTTTACCCCTTTCACCCCCCAAAATGTGTGTTCCAATATTCATGCTGCCGTTTGCAGGGCGGGAAAAGATCCATAACAAGGCTGCACGGCGGAACTATCGGTTATGCTGAGGTTATAGCCATTAAGGTCAGTTGCTGCCGAAGATGACTAACTCCCCCCCCTTCATTAGTATTCGATCTTTTGCTGCACCCCTCCCCACTTTAACAAGCACCCCCCTGCGCAACCCCCTGCATGCCACTTCCTTGCCCCAGTGTTCGCTTTTCTGTGATTCGATTTGGATGTTGTGTTCAAGCACCCGTTTCTTTTTGTGTTCAGTGCAACGTGATGAATGTATCACGTGTTATTGATGTGTATATGGGATGGTCGATGGACCAGGGGAAAGTAAATGTTTAGCGGAATTGTAAATGATGTAAAGGAATGATGTTTTAATGAGAAAGATTAGCATTTTTTTAAAATTTTAGATTTTGTGTTGTATTTTAGAAGAAAAAAAAAAAAAGTTCGTCTAAAACCAAATTCTCCAACGAAATTACGAATTTTTTTAGCAAGTTTTAAAGTAAACAAAAACGTCCAGACGTCACTGCTTTCTTCCAGCGTGCCAACGCTGAAGAAGGTTGGATTTCTGTATATGCTTGGACTCCTGCATATATATTACAAGAAAATTCGTGTACTTAAAACCTCTTAAACTAATGCAAACTTGTAGCAGTCAGGTAAAAAGCACAGGGCCGCGGAACAACTTGGACACAAGCTACGTTATCAGCTGTTCATCATATTTAGCGAGATTTTGAGATCGCTGTAATTAAAAAAATATTGAGTAGAATGATTAAGTATTTTGTATTTAGGAGTTTACCAACATTTTCTTACGTTTTATAAAATTGAAATTTTTTTTTAACTTCCTCATTTCAAAAAGGAAGGCTCGATTCTCGCATTTAGTATTAATGCAAATTAGTCGGCTCTGGGAAAAAATACCGCATCCTCAACTGATATGACCGGAGAAGCTCGTCGTCCTGTTCCGAAGGCAAGTTTCCTTTTCATCTTCGGAACAGTCGACACTCCGAAAAGGACGGCTAGCACGTCGTCAAGTATAGCTATTTGGCCTTATGAGTTGACAATGGAACAGTACACCATCACCCCAGAAACTTCTACGCTCTTCGCCAGTTGGTCTAGCGTACACCTCAAGCTGTTCGATCTTTTTTTGTTTGGGTACTGACAACTCCCAGACCTAAGAGTGTAGAATCGCATAATCTCGATATTTTTAAAGATAATTTTGCCCATGTCATGCTGGGCCTACCTCTTTTCCGTTTTTTATCAGTTACCCAGGAGCGAGAAATGTTTACATCCTAGAAAGCATTATTCTCTAAACAAAGCTACAATCCTATACGTTAGCTGCTCCCGAAATACATAACATTCTTATAAGTAATTCTTATTTTACAGCCCTAGATTCAATATGAACTTAAGGGGGATTGGGCGCGCTGGATCGCGGGTCTCCAAACTCAAGTGCCACAGTGTTAATCCGATGGCGAAAAAACTATTTTCTCTGCCACATTTCTCCGGCTGTATTGAATATTTTTACAAACGGTTTTTTTTAAATAATAAATGTAGATAACTTACAGGTCTCTATCTCCACACTTTTTGAAATTGCTTCGAATATTTTGTGTAAAATTATTTATTGAAAATTAAAAAAAAATATTCGAACCCATTTCAAAAAGTGGGAAGGTCGGGACCTGTAAGTCAGCTACATTTATCAAAAAAAAAATCCGCTTGTAAAAATATTCAATACAGCCGGAGAAATGTGGCAGAGAAAATATTTTTTCTCCATAGGATTAACACTGATGTACTTTGCTTTGGAGACCCCCGGTCCAGCGTGCCCATTCCCCCTTACACTGCTATAACCACCATGTAGTTTTGAGTAAATAGGTTATATTCCATTGGTTATAACCACTAAAGAGTAGAATAATTTTTTAAAAAATTTTTTAGTTTTGACAACCCTTCATTATATGAATACAACATTCTCGAAATACTCTCTTAAAATTTTAGCACTTGTTTTCACCAAAAATATGGTTTTTAGTAGCTGCAACGACTGTGCGGTGAAATGTTTCACCATATTTTCTGTATTTGTTCGAACCATTTTTCAGGTTTTTGTTTCCAAAATCTGAAAAATGGTTGACCCGAATACCGAAAATGTGATGAAACATTTTACCACAAAACCATTGCAGCTGATAAGGAACCATTTTTAGTGGGAAACCAAACAATTTTTTTTTAACTGTGTACATTATTATTTTGTCTCCTTCATTATTTTAATGTGTGCATGAGTTTTGTGTTTCCTTGTTTAGTTATTGTGCACCCTAACCTAACCCCTCGCACTTTTGTATGTGTATTTGTTGTTTATTGCACTTAGGGACTAGCTAGTGTGGGTGTGACAGTAGCACCTGGGGATTTATTACTTTTAAAAGTAAGTTACTTGTTTGCAGTGTAAATATTGCATGAAGAACTTTGAAGTGTTGTAATTTTTTTAAAGTCTGTTTGTCTATTTTATCTGTAACATTACTTTTATATATTTTATCTGTAACGTTACTTCCATTCTGCCGTGGGAAGGTAAACCGCAGTATCTAGACTAATGACTTACACCATTTTTTAAGCACTCAATTAACACTATCCTGTTAAAAAGTATGCTGAAAAAATAGTCCAATTCATTGATGTGGTTACTGTAGTTTACCTACTTACGGCAGTATAGTATGGCAATCTTAATTTTACGATATGACTGTTTGATATCCCAACTTGAAGTAATAATTTTATGTGCTAATTTCATGCTAATTGAAAAAATGGCAATGATGATAGAAGTATTTCCTCATATGCTTTATGATGTGACACTTATCATTATGTGACTGCTGTAATGAAATATTTTAAGGAAATTCTCCTTTTTAGAGTTCAATAGACAAGACATTGTTCTTTTTCTACTTTGATACAAAATTTGAATAACTCTACTGTGTCGGACGAAAAATTTGCTTCAAAGTTTTCCCTATAAAACTAAAATTTCTCAAAGTGAAAATATTTTTATGTTGTTCCTTTTTGATATTCACCCAAGTTCGCAGAATTCACAGGATTCGCAACACAAAGAGAATTTCTGAAAGGTATTTTAACTTAAAAGTACATTTCTCATGCTGTCAGTTGAAAGCAAAAAAAAGTAGAAAACTATTTACTGTAAGAAATTTAAGTTTTCAATGAAAAACAATAGCAAATATAAACCCCCAGCACCTTGGAATATACACAGATTCATAACAAAATTACATGATTAAGGCAGACCAGACTCGAAATTTGACCAAAAAACACATTTTGAGATTTTTAGCGTCGGATAATATTTCTAATGTTACCTTCAAATGTTAAAATTTGGTTTGCAATATGTCAATTAGAAGTACTTTAAATTAATTTTTTAAAGAGACTTTCCGCATTAAAGATTGCTAAAAATTATACTTTAAACGCCATTTTCTAAAAATGCATATCTTAGGACAAATGTACCTTTTTCTCAGTAACTACTGAATATTTAACTGTGTAAAATTTTGAATCAATCCAACCAGTAGTTCCTGAGAAAAAGGTAGATATAAATGACCCTTTTAACATGGGATTCTATGGAGTCTCCGGTCCCCCTTAACCCTCTGAGGGATAAGCAAATTGGCTGAAGTGTAAACTTGTTTTCACTGAAGGATATTTAAATAAAAAATTTGAATTGAAATTTAATTTCTTAAATTTTTAAAATATATTTCTGTTGTAGATGGTTATTAATGGCTCTTTCAAGCTTTAAATTTTAAAATTTAATAAAATTATTAAATTTATAGTTTTTTAAAAAAATTATGTGTGTTGCTGGAAAACCTGACAGTGAGGTGACGAGTTTATACGTCTGTATCCCTCAGAGGGTTAATAATGAAATGATTCACCATATCTAATCCAAAGTGTCCTATCGTTCCATGCCACAACAGGGCGAGCCCGGAAGTCCAGGTCCAGCGGGTCCGCCAGGACCTTCCGGACCGACAGGGTTACCAGGATTCGACGGAAGGGTCGGTCTGCCAGGAGAACCGGTATGAACCAGATTGTATATAAATTTTGTAGCATTCTGAAATATAGTTGATGCCATACAGAATCCTTGAGGTTTCTTCAGAAATGTAAAAAGGTCTCTTAAACTTTTTTTTTAAAGATTTGTGCTGGATCAAAAAATCTTTTTTAGTAATTGGCTTGTTTCAAGCAACTTCTTTCCCACTTTCATTTCTTTTTCTCTCTTCGATCGGTTCTCCGATTGGTGCTCTGTGTCCACGTGACATTGATTTACCAATTGAGGTTTGAGAAAGAATTTATTTTCGTCCAGCAATTCTGTTGCCACTCAAGACCTGAGACATGCGTGGGTTTATTAAAATAATTTTTAAGTATTCCTTAAAAGTGAAAAGGTTGCTGTTTATGAAAGGGAGGTATATTATTTGACCCAAAGCTTTTATTTTTATGTTTAGGGACCACCAGGTGAATCCGGTGCTCCCGGTACACCAGGACCAGTGGTAAGTGAAAATTGGATTTTCTTAACTTTTTCTCCATTTATTTTATCTCTTCTCAACCAAACGAGGAGAACCCTCTTCCTGCCTTTAAGTGTAATAGTGATTTTAGTTTAATCCCGAAATGTCAGTCATTTCACGTTCTCCAAAACACGAAAATGGAAATATGAAAGAATAAAAAGTTCGATAGAGGACAAAAGGGCCGCGAGATTGTTTTAAAATTTAAAAGAGTTTTTTTAAGTTTTCACTAAAAAAAGAAATTTTAAAATTAGTTTTTTCTCTTGCTACTTGAAATCATTATGAGACTGACAGGTAAATACACTGTTAAAAATTTGGTGCTCGGTTTCACCATGATATTGGTTCCTAGTAGCTGCAACGGCTGAATGGGAAAATGTTTCCCCTTTTTTTCGGTGTTTGGTTGAACCATTTTTCTGGATTTGGAAACAAAAACCTGAGAAATGGTTCAACCGAATACCAAAAATATGGTGGAACGTTTCACCATTCAGCCGTTGCAGCTACTAGGAACCAATATCATGGTGAAACCAAGCACAAAATTTTTAACAGTGTACTTTGCCAGCGCTTTTTAACAGCGTATGGCCTTTAAAAAAAACACAAGCTGTTTGTAAAAAATAATAAGGATTTATGCATTCCTTTTATATTTTCTAGGGACCTATGGGTAAAGACGGTCTTCCCGGTCCAAAGGTGAGCAACTTTTTAGATACCTATTTCATCAGAGTTCTTCAGATGTTTTCTAAACCACGACCTACCTAACATTTAACTCTCCACGATGTCACACTTTCCGTCCTGTCAGGAGTGTCGGCTCTACCGAAGAAGAAGGAAACCACCCTCGCGCATGGCCGAATATACTTTTCAGAGGTTTTAGGTCTTCTTCTTCTTAAGAGCCAACACTCCGAACAGGACGGAAAACGTGGCGCCATGGAGAGCTTTACTGGCTGAAAACTTGAGTAGGCCGTAACTTAACTTGAATTTCAAGTAAAGACTCTTTCCAGTTTTCCGTCCGATTCATTTCGATCACGTTGTGTGTGTGTTTCAGGGCGATAAGGGGGACAGGGGCCACATGGGCTCTCCCGGACTTCCGGGCCGACACGGGGACCCGGGACCCCCGGGATTGCCCGGAACGCCAGGCCTCAAGGGTGCCAAAGTGAGAAACGCCAACTTCTTCTTTCCAATTCCATTTTACTTTTGTTTTTCGTTTTGTTCACTTTTGTTCATTTTGTTCACTTTTGCTCATTTTGTTCACTTTTGTTCATTTTGTTCACTTTTGTTAATTTTCTAGTTGTTTATTCATTCAAATTTTTGTTCTTTAATTTCCTTAGTTGTTTCACTCAGTGTTTGTTTCGTCGATATGTTTTTTTCCTGTACTTTAAATTGATATTATTCTTGTTTTGGTTCTGTTATTTAATTAAATATTTGCTTGTTTTAGTTTGTCCTCAATTCTTGCTCTAACATTTGTTTTATGGATTTATTTTGTTTCCATACTTGAAACTTTTCAGTTTTGTTTTGTTTAGCCATTTCACTTCAATGTTTTGGTTTGTTTTAGTTTGTTCATAATATTTGTTCTTATATTTGTTTTGTCGATTTATTTTATTTTGATATTTTAAACTGATTTCATTTTAGTTTTGGTTTTGTCTTTCAATCCGATTTTGTTTTGTTAGATTAATTTCATTGGTTTTAGTTTAATAAAAAAATTCGTTCTGCAAATTCATTCTATTTTATTTTTCATTTTGTTTTGTCGATTCCTTTTGTTTCTTTACTTTTAAATTTTGGTTTTGGTTCCTTCGTTTTTGTTTTTAAATTTGTTTTGTTGTTTCCTTCTGTTCGGTTAATAATTTTTTTCCTTTTTTTGTTTTGTCGATTCATTCAACTTTTTAAAAACTTGTTTTGTTAAATCATTTTGTTTCTTTATTTTGATTTGGTTCTGCCATCTCGTTCACTTTTGTTTTAAAAATTTGTTGTATCCATTAAGTGTTTTTTTTTAAAAACTTTTATAGGATGACCAGTCGTTGGTCGGTCCCATATATCTAATCTATAAGTTTCAATAGTATAACTGCATCATGTGCGAAAGTATGCTTTGCCATGTAAGCATTTTACTATGCTATTTTTGCTTACTATTCTCATACCTGGTGAAAAAAAATATTTACGTGCCAAAGCAATACTTTCGCAGGGTAGCGTGTTTAAAACTAATGCATTAGCTCCATGGGACTCACCAAGTGACCACCCCTCTTAAATTGCTCTTCATTATCGTTTTGAATTTGCTTTGTCAACCAATTTCTTTAGATGGACTTTAATATTTTTAGTGTCGTTAATTCATTCAAATTTCTTTCTTTAACTAGTTTTATTGATTTATTTCGTTTTTTATTTGAAGATTAAAAAAATTATAAATGGCTAATTAAAAAATAATGTAAATTTTTTTTAATTATTAAAAGAAATGTATTTAATTTTAGTTCTTGATTCTTGAAATCGGTTTTTCAACTTATTAGATTTCTTTACTTCTGTAATAATTCAGCTTCCGTTCTTCAACTTGACTTGTTTATGATTTATTTTCTCTTGTGTTCATTTTATATTTTTGATTGGCTTATACATTATATTTACTTTTAGTAAGTTTGATTGTATTTTTCTTTACACTATTTTCTGTATTTAATTTGTTTTATCCATACCTAATAATCTTTATATGTAGGTGTATTTTGAGTTTCGTATTCAATGAGATTTAAAGTTTTGTACTTTTATGACTCGTAGTTCTTTATACATGGTTTTTTTTAAATAGAGAAAAAAAACGAAGACAAATATTTTGTTATTTTCTAGACAAATGTTTTTTTTATTGTTTAACTAGCAAATAAATACCCGTTCTTCGCACGGACTAAAAAATATCAAATCGATTCAAGTATATGTATTATTCAATTTGCTATAGGATGATAACTTTCCTTTGTTCCCGTTCATTATAAGATAAAATCCGTTACTTATATTGCTTTAAAATTCCAAAATAAAAATACATCACTATAAAATGCACATCCTCATATCACAAAATGTCACGTCAAAACCTCCATTCTGGGTTTTAAAAAAAACATTTAGCTCATTGGCACGTTTAATTATTTTTCAAATCATTAATTTAGTTTTGAAGGTAATGGCAAAAATAAAAGCAATTTCAATTTTAATTAATTTTTGTGTCATTTTAATTTTTTTGTCGAATGGCAACACGAAAGGGAAAAAATGATCGATTTGAGCGAAATGGTGTATTTTTTCAGAAAATTAGAATTTTCTTAAAAATGGGACAAATATGAAAAAACTAAGTCTCAGGTACACACGTTGGTATTAAAGGGAATCTATCTTAAAATTTTTTCTGAGGGCAGTATAAGTAGGTCTTTTACGATCCACAGACACACAGACTCTTTCTTTTATTATTATAGATAAAAAATGTACAGTTTAATAAAAAATCTATTACTAATTTACAAAATCCTTCTTATAATTCTATGTTTACCCTTATAAGTTCTAATTCGACTCTCTTTACAAAGCCGGTAAATAAGATAATTTCTTAAATGATGGGTAATAAGAGGAAGAAAATACGATGACGAAAAATATCTCCCTTTTAAATCTAAAAATATCTCGAGGGGCACAGTAGGAGAAATATTTTGTTCTATAAATAACTGCAATTTTAAGGTTTGTCAATGAAAGAAAAATTCATTTAAGTAATACAAGTTACATGTTATATTAACTATGCATTAATATTAATGATTTATAACGATTGAGCAAAAAATACCATTTTAAACTAAGGACCCTAATGATAAATTCATGTATAAACATTTATATTTTAATGAAACTTAAAATTTCATAAATTTAATAGAAGTTGTCTAGTAACAGACAATACAATTTTTCTTCGAACACATTTTTTAAAAGCCTGTATTTAAATTGTTATTCTAAATTTTTCGAAGCAGAAGATGAATTTATATACATTACATATATATAAATGCAAACATTTACTAATTGGAAAAAATTACATCCTAAAATATGAAATTAGGATGTTGAGTAGCTTGGGAAAAACACGTAAAAATACAGAAATATTTTTGTAGTAAAAAGGGTAAATTTTTCAGTACTCACAATCTTTAATTCTCAAACAAAGCGTCGTTCACCGAACCCGTGAAAGAGTACAAAAAAGTAGTTTTACCCAAAATACCTATTCTAAGATTGAAACACGTTAATCATTTAAAAGTAAATATAAACATCGATAAACAAAGGTGCCATTTACTTAAGTACATCTTTAATTCATCTCTAACTAACATTTTTTTTTCAAATAAGAGGAATGAAAAAAGAGATGACAGGAACCTAACCGGATGAAGCTAAAAATATCCACATGCACAGCGAAAGAGAGTCTTGGTTGCTGGATTATCAAAGGATATTTTCATTTGGAAAGTGGCCTAAACATTTAATGTTTTTAACTTTTAACTAGAGTGTATTTGTACATAATTTACTAATTTTATGCTTACACATAAGCGAGTTGAATTGAATTATCGTCGTACTAGAGCTCGACTAGGGCCATTGGTGACACGCGTCGTATTTTAGAACCACAGTCCAATGACGAATGACGAGCCAACACCTGAGTAGGCACCCAACACCTGAGTAGGCACCCAACACTGTTCAAAAATTTTGTGCTTGGTTTCACCATTATATTGGTTCCTAGTAGCTGCACCGGCTGTGTGGTGAAACGTTAAACCATATTTTTGGTATTAGGTTGAACCATTTCTCAGGTTTTTGTTTCCAAATCCAGAAAAATGGTTCAACCAAACACCGAAAAAAAGGTGAAACATTTCACCACACAGCCGCTGCAGCTACTAGGAACCAATATCATGGTGAAATCAAGCACAAAATAGCAGTGAACGCTACTTTAAGGGCGGCATCGCACGCTGCGTTGGGATTTTGGAGCATATTTAAAGTGCCCTTCCTCTAAACGGGGTATTATTCGTCCAACTTTTTTTCAGCTGCACATGCCGTTTATAGGTCGGCAGTTATTTTGGCAATGTCACGGCCCAAACCTGGGACCTTTGACATGCAAGGCAAGCGCCTTACCGAGTGGGTTCTCCCTCCCTGTACAAATCAGCGAAATATACCAATTATGAAGCACTGGTACAGTGTTCTGTACCCAATAATTGGATCTGTAAAGCCTACAATAATAATGTTCCAACCATTGGAGCTGTGGAACCTACAATAATAAAATTAATAATTTTGTCAATCTTAATAATACACTAAATTTGCCCAGGCCTAGCTCATCTAAAATCAGTGGTCCCTCCGCCATTACTTTCTAAGCACATTAATTTAAGATAATCACCTAAATTGCGGATGGAAAAAGAGAAATAGAATACGATGACAGGAACCGAACCAAATGGCGCTAAAAATATCCCAGAGACGGAGTAAAAAGAAAGATTCGGTTGTTGGGAAGTTCTATTCTGACGTTTATTTTTACGAATTCCCTTCCTTCATCATCCGGCCTTTTAGGTCTCTTTTAACATTCCAACAACTTAAAGTCATGTTCTTCTAAACATGTCTGAGGGTATTTTGGTATGTATTTAGCGAATGAGGTATTTATTGGACAGAGAAAAGATTGTTATCGTGTTAAATGACTTGTACATAGAAAGGAAGGGTATATATTAAGGGTGTAGTTACGGAACTCACATTCTGAAAAGTATAACTAAGATATAGGGTCCGGTCTGATCAATGGCGACTTTTAACGATTGTTATTTTAGTTGGATTCCAACAAATTAAAGTCATGTTCTTCGTAACATGTCTGAGGGTATTTTGGTATGTATTTAGCGAATGAGGTATTTATTGGAGGTATTTGACAGAGAAAAGATTGTTATCGTGTTAAATGACTTAAAATGAAGGATATATAGTTATGAGAGTTGTAGTTGCGAAACTCACATTCTGAAAAGTATAACTAAGATATAGGGTCCGGCCCTTCTATTGGCGACTTTTGACGATTGTTATTTTAGTTGGATTCCAACAACTTCAAGTTATGTTCTTCTAAACATGTCTGGGGGAAGAGAGTATTTTGGTACGTTATGTATTTACTGAATGAGGGTTTTATTGGAGGTATTTGACAGAGAAAAGAGTGTTATCGTGTTAAGTGACTTGTACAGAGAAAGGAAGGGTATATATTAAGGGTGTAGTTGGGAATACTAGCATTTTCACAAGTTTAATTAAGATATAGGGCCCGGCCCGTTCATTGGCGAATTTTAACGATTGTCATATTAATTGGAAGAAATCGCGAATGACTGGCTAATAGTTAGTTTATGGCCAAAATGATAGTTAAATGTTTATTTTAGCAAATTTTTAAAATGGCTAAACATCAGTTGAAAATGTTTAGTTTAAAAAATTGAAAACTAAAAATTTGGTGTTCTGCCTCTATTAAGCAATAGAAAATCACTTGTAGCCCTTTACAATTATAAGTTATGTAACGTAATCCATTCTTTCTGTTATTTCTTTTTTTCACAAGTTTTTTTTAAATATTATTTTAATTTATCTTACGTATGAAACATAAATCTAAGGCTTTAAGTATTTGCTTGTGTTCATAGAATAAAATTTCATTATAACCAGTCTCTAAACTTTAAGAAAATTTCCAATTTATTGCAAATTCTTCAAATGTTCAAAAGCAAAGTTTATCAACGTACCGAATATGAATATCCTAGTTTTCAAAAACGTTTAGCGTCGCATATTTAAATTATTTTTTTTAATTGTATCAAATATTTTAGGTATTTGTTTCAAATATTTTAGGTATTTGTTTCATATATTTTAGGTATTTGTTTCAAATTTTGGGTATTGTTCAGATATTTTAGGTATTTGTTTCATATATTTTAGGTATTTGTTTCTAAATATTTTGGTATTTGTTTCAAATATTTTAGGTATTTGTTTCAAATATTTTAGGTATTTGTTTCGAATATTTTAGGTATTTGTTTCAAATATTTTAGGTATTTGTTTCATATGTTTTAGGTTTTCCTTCAATTGTTTTCCTACCTTATTTTTGAAAATATTCTTTATCTGTCTTATTTTGTGGTTTTCTTTATCATTCTGACACGATATTCCGTTTACTGCATAATATCTGCATGTCAAAATGGCTACTTATATTACTGGCTCTTTTAGGGAAATGCAGGTATAAACGGAACAGATGGACCTCCAGGACCAGCAGTAAGTTTTCCAATAAAAGTTAACTTTTAAATTTTTGTTTTTATTTTGGAAAAATATATATAATTTTTCGAATTTCTTTCGATTTGTTTGAAAAAATTGCCAGTTTATTTTATAAAGTTTCATTCATTTCCTTTCTTATTTTTGAGAGGTTGCATTTTTGTTAATTGTTTTCTTTTTTGCTGTCTATTCACATTTTTGTTGAGTGTTTTCTTTTTTACTGTCTATTCACATTTTTGTTGAGTGTTTTCTCTTTTACTGTCTATTCATATTTTTGTTCTATTATTAGTTATTGTAATTCTATTTTTTTTATTCTTTGATTGTTCACACTCTTGTTTCGGGATAATATTATAATTTTCTTACAATATGATTAGTAGCTTACAAAAAATACTGTATACATTATTATAAATATTTTTTATATTACAATATAATTATGGAGCATCGGATTTACACTTATAAAATTTAGTATTTCGATGCACACTTGAAAGTCTAGCATAAGTTTAGTATATAACGTTAACCGTTAGCATTAAAGAAGTATTTAAAAGTTATCTCTTCTAATAGTTTATACTTAAACTCGTCAAGTTCTACTTTAACTTTTTTTGTTTACTATAATAAGTTTTGATTGTCTGTTAAATTTTCTTTTGCTTTCGTTTCGTAAATTTTCTCTCTTACTTACTTTTCTGAATTATATAATACTGGCCATCCCTCCCACATTTGGATACTCATGGTGAAACTCTAGGTACTAAAATATCGTATAATTCTGTACTTTACTATTCACAGCCATTGTTGGATCTCAAGTAAACCAATAATTTTTTTTAAAGATTATATGTTCTCCCATGTTCTCCCATATGTTCAATACAACGGTTCCAGACCGAAAGTGAGCGAAACGGTTTTAATCCGTCGGAAGTATGTGAATTTTTTTTTTGTAGTGTACGTTTACCACACTGTTAAAAATTTTGTGCTTGGTTTCACCATGATATTGGTTCCTAGTAGCTGCAACGGCTGTGTGGTGAAATGTTTCGCCTTTTTTTCGGTGTTTGGTTGAACCATTTTTCTGGATTTGGAAACAAAAAACTCTGAGAAATGGTTCAACCGAATACCAAAAATATGGTTTAACGTTTCACCACACAGCCGTTGCAGCTACTAGGAATCAAATTTTTGGTGAAACAAAGTGCCTAATTTTTTACAGTGCAGGCTAATGACCTTGGTGACCGCGAGTTTATATTTTTCCAAGTTTGTTACGACGCTGTCTACATTAGTAGAGTTTAGAGACTATACACTACTCTACATATACCCTGGTTCAACATTGTAGTGGAGCTTCTGGTATACGTGCACCAGGAAGGAGAAAAATTGGCCATGGTAAACTTGCTTGGAAAGCGATTCATTATGTTTTACCTGATAAGTCTGAATTTCCTTATACAAAGGTTGTGTGAAATTTTAACGGGTTTTTTTGGCAAGTTTGGTTGACTTCTTTCTGGATTTGGCCAAAAACACTCTGGAAATGGTTCAAACGATAAAATAATATGTTAACGTTTTAATGGGACACAGACCTTGGTATAGGAACTTTTAAAAAGCGCCTCATTTACATCAGGCTCAATTACTTTGGTGACCCACGAGTTATCAATATCTTTCCAAGTTTGTTAGACCACTGTCTACACATTTGTAGAGTTTAGTGACTATACACACTACTCTGTCACATTAGTGGAGCCCCTCACGGCTATACACACTACTCTGTCACATTAGTGGAGCTTCCTGGCTATACGCACCAGAAAGGAGAAACAATACCATGTCACTTAGTTGGAAGCGATTCACTATGTTGTCCTGATAAGTCGAACCTTCCTTACACAATAGAAGTAGTGTCCGAAATTTAGAATCGAGGTCTCTTCTATGGCAACAGTTTGGGGACTCTCTTGTCATTTAGTGGATACGGGTGTGCCAATAAAGGCCCCTGTTGCTGGAATTGCTATGGGCCTTATTAAAGATAAAGATGAATATGTAATACTTTCTGATATATTGGGTGATGAAGATTATCTTGGTGATACGGACTTTAAAGAAGCGCCTCACGGCTATACACACTACTCTGTCACATTAGTGGAGCCTCACGGCTATACACACTACTCTGTCACATTAGTGGAGACTCACGGCTATACACACTACTCTGTCACATTAGTGGAGCCTCACGGCTATACACACTACTCTGTCACATTAGTGGAGACTCACGGCTATACACACTACTCTGTCACATTAGTGGAGCCTCACGGCTATACACACTACTCTGTCACATTAGTGGAGCCTCACGGCTATACACAATACTCTGTCACATTAGTTTAGGCTAGCGACTTTACACACCGACTCTGTCTATAATAGTCGAACCTATAGACTATACACACCACTATGTCAACAGTAGTAGAGCCCAGCGACTGTAAACGCGACTCTCTCTATAGTAGTCGAGACAAAGTCTATTGACTCTCTACTAACCCGATCCAATTTCTCTGTCCAGGGTGATAAGGGCGACAAGGGGGAGAGGGGCCTGACCACCACTCTCGACGGCAACGCTTTCCCGACAGGGTTCATCGAGGGACCACCAGGGCCTCCTGGACCCCCGGGCCCGGCTGGACCACCTGGAAGAAAGGTATTTAGAAATAGAATTAGTTGATTCTTTCGAAAAAATTACGAAAATTTAAATAATTGTATGCATTGTTTCGGATGATTCAATTAAATAATTCATAAATAATTGATTCATAAATTTTATAATAACTAGTTTATTTTAACTAACTTGCCACCCGGAAGAAAGGTTTTTAAATATATAATTATTTAATTATTAAAAAAAACGAAAATGCAAATGTATTCATGGTTTCCTTCTTTGACGCTTTTAATACAGCATACACAATTTTTTATTAACTAGCTTATTTTAACTTACTGGCCACCTGGAAGAAAAGTTTTTAAATACATAATTATTTAATTACTTAAAAAAAGGACAATTTAAATAATATTCAGGGTTTCCTTCTTTGGCAATTCAATATAGTATTCATTATTTTTTTTTAAATAATTAGTTTATTTCCAGAAACACAGAGATTATTCTTATTACATTAGAAACATACCAATAATATATTCATAGTTTCATTCGTTGCGAATTCAATATAGTATTCATAAAATATATAATAACTAAGTTTTTTCCCCAGAAAAATTGAGGTTATTTTAATAAGCGAACATAAAATATTCTATCTCTAACTTGTTAATTACACGAAAAAATGGCATTTTCTAATAAAATAGTTCATAGCTCAACAAACCCAACTATGCTGAGCACTAAGTAAATGTTTAATTGAAATTAGTCGAGGTGTATCACATATTTTTAGAACTTTAAATCCTCTTACATTATGTAAAATATTTTAAGTATTTGTGTTGGATTACTTTTAGTTCTATTTTTTTTAAAGGAAGTTTCATCAGATTAATTGCCTTTGAAACTTGACAAGATTTGTTCTTAAATTATTCATAGCAAATTTATAATATAAAGCTGAAATTAATAACTATTAGAAGTGTTACCTTTAAAAATTAATTTAAATTAAAAAACTGTTAGTACTTATATTCTTAAAATCTGTATAAACGGTGTAAAATTATTAAAATATTTTATAACAAAAATGCAATAAAATCTTCTGAAATTATAGGAATTCGGGATTTACAAATAAAAAGAAATTCACAATGATTTTATCTTGGTCTAAAACATGATTCACATCAAACAAAACAAAGATTACTGGAATAGTTTACGCGCAAAAACATTGATACCATAAGTTGACTGACCTATTAGTGATTATAAACTAACACTATATTGTCTTACTCAAACTACACAGAACTAAATTTACATCTAGAATTTTATTTTTAACTGTGATATAACTGGAAAAAATATTCAGTTGTTTTTTAAATCTTGGAACAATTTTAAATATGAGAACATTTTTTAACTATGATACTTTAAGGAACTCGGTACACAATGTAATTTTTTTTCTTTAACTTGAGATTAGCCTAAATATTTTTTATAAATAGGTGTAAAATTGTCTAAAACAGAAATTTTGTAAATAAAGGGCTTTTTATGTGCAAAATATTTCTCAAATTGTTTTGAAATTTTTTTGATAACATGCTAGAGGTTTAAATAATATTTAAAGACAGTAAAAAAAACCATAATTTTTACCTATTTTGGAGTACTGATTCTCCTTAATACCCATTACGTTACATTTGATTTTTCTCTAAGGTTTATTTTATGAATAAAGGGGCATTCTCTGTAATTGGAATTCTGGACAAATTGCACTTTTAAAAACTGAAAAAAATATTTTTCTTATTGAATAATTTTTATTATATGTGTTGCACACATTCATATATAGTAAAAAAATGGTTCATCTATTTGATGATATTTTTTTGTAAAAAAATAATTTTTTTCCATACTTGACAACTGGCGTAAACTCCTTTAGATACTGAACATGCGCAGCAGACATAAATAGTTCCACCAAAAAGGTTTTTTTTTAATTTAAAACAGCCCTTTTTTATGATGTTGAAAGTTGTAAAAGCATGTAGGGACAGTGTGAGGGAGTGACAAATCGGGTATTTAAACGCAATTTTCTCTGAGTAAATTATAATTATTTGATATTGTTTAGGTGGGACAAGTTAGATTGTGAGCCAATTTAAACTAATCGATCACAAACATGCATATATAATTTGAAAATAAAGAGCAAAGTATCCGGGACATCGATTTGTCCTTTTTACAGAGAATGACCCATATAGAGAGCAAATGATACACGATCTACTGATACAATTATGAGCGGATACAGAAGACCAACTTTCTCATCACTTATATCGGCCTATAAAGTGCTAAATTTGTAGTGCATTTTTACCTCCCTCATAAAAAATAATTTTATAAGCCACATTACACCGGCTGTATTGAAAATTTTTAGGAATGTTTTTTATATGATTAATATAACTGACTTACAGGGCTCTATAATCCCACTTTTTGAAATGGGTTCAAATATTTTTTTAAAACTTTCAATAATTAATTTTACAACAATATACTCGTACCAATTTCAAAAAGTAGTGTTATAGAGCCCTGTAAGCCAGCTACATTTATCATAAAATAATAAAAAAGTTTGTAAAAATACTGAATACATCCGGAATAATTTGACTTAGAAAATTAGTTTTTCCCCATTGGATTAACACTGAGAGAAGACTTCGGTTTGGAATCATCTGCTGCACAATATACCAAGGATCCTACACTCTTAAAACAAAAAGTGTAATTCACTCCTATAGGAGCAATGCATTTTCGGCACGGAAAGGAGTGGAAATTAACTCAGACTGAGTTAAAACCGCTCATTTGTTTTAAGAGTGTATTTAGTTTTAGCTGGATGGTGTGCAGTGCAGCCTGCCAGGGCTCTCTATAGGTTATTGCGCCACTATAGTTATAGTGTTTGTTTTAAGAACATAGAGTACAGTGGAACCTCGATTATCCGTCCCTCTTTTATCCGGAACTCTCTGTTAACCGGCAGTCCCTCATCCTTAAACCAACATAAAAATTTCTAAAATAAGGCCATTCTTCATTGTTCACAAAAAAACTGGCTCAGAAATCTACGGCAATTCTAAAAGTGAGCAATCTTTGGCGATACTGTAATCAGCAAACTTCCACGATTCAAAAATCGGGAAGCTCCAGCGATTCTGAAATCTGAATTCTAATGAGATTCTTTAATTGGGAGATTCCGGCGTTTATGAAACGGGAAATTGCGGTTAGTTTAAGAGAGCAATCCTAAATTTTCGAAAAATAAATCCCGGAATCGTCTAAAATCGTGAGACTACAAGTGACATCTACAATAAAACAAAAGGCTTGAGATCCGAGGACTTTCTGCTGTCTTCTGTACTAGAAGTTTTACTATTTAATGAAAATTCTCTATTATCCGGAATTTTCAATTATCCGACCTACCTCCGGTCCTAATTAGATCGGATAATCGAGGTTCTACTGTATAAAATGAGTGACCGTTTTCAGGGCGACATCGGCAGCCAAGGCCCGCAAGGTGAACACGGGGAGAAAGGGGACATGGGGGAGAGGGGACGCAGAGGAAAAAGGGTAACCCGAGTTCCACACACAGTTGAAGAGCTCAGTGGAAGAACGTGCTAAGTGACATTTTTGAAAAAATTGAGATTTTTGAGTCAATGTACATATTACTAACTTCTTTAACGACAACAATTTTTCATAAACTTTTCGTTCAGTACATTTTTTACGGTTTTGCAAGTTCGTTTTTTTAACATATCTGAGTGCAAATTAAAAACTTTAAGGCTCATTTTCCGGTTTTCAACTTTTTGTCACTTAGCACTTTCTTCAACTAAGCTCTTTAATTATTATCATTTCGCTCTGGTATGGACATGCGCTTTCTCAGCAAGATCGCTGTGGAATGAAGCTTTTGCATTCTTCTTTATTATTATTTTTTTTTTAAATTATACTCTGGCTTTTTTTCAAAGAGGACTAATGTCTACAAGATGCGTACCTCACCTCATCAGTGCTTTATCTAATCTTACCCTCGGAATCGTAGCGTTTATCGCTATCAACATATTGCTCGCTAAATATCGGTACACTTGCATGGGGTAATATTTCAATTAGCAGATTTGAAGATATAACTCCAGATTAAATTTTAAATTAAAATATGTAATTTCTTTAAGTCTATATAGTATATATTGATACGTGATGCTATAGAAAACATGGAGCTTCTTTGCATGCTAACTGCAGTTCCTATAAGTCGATGGGGTTGTTTCACGTTGTGGATGGCAACAGCTTCAACGGTTTGTTTTCATTTGGATGTCTTTGGAATTACTTTTGTTTTGGTATTCGAAAGGGATTTTTTTTGAATGCCAATTTCTTGCTGTGCTGTTGGTTGCTCAAAACATTTGTTAAAGAAAGATTGCATAGAAAGAAAAGTTTCTTTTCATTTTTACGATCATTTTAAGAGTGAAACCGAAACCACCAATGAAATCGCAGTACAGAGAAAAATGAAAACAAGAGCGTTACATCATCTGAAACATTCCTATTGATTACCATTCCAGTTCGACGATTAGGAAAGAGAATTATGATGGAATCAAGGTTAAGAGTCCAATTTTGTGCCTCGATTTTTTAATTTTAAAATAACTTATTTCGTTACGGTTTTTAGATTTTCCACACATGGGTAAACTAGGCCTGTACATACAAACGAAAATTAATTTCCTACTTCTACGGTATTCCATATCAGTAGATGGATTCGAGCCAAAAGACTTTGGTACCGAAAGCTATTGTTCTAAACACTCGGCCATTGAATTATCGTAGCACTAGAACTAGACGAGAGCTATTGGTGAACCCTCGGCCATTGTCCGGCTATATTTCAGTATTATAGAATTTAGAATACTACATAGAAGTAACATTTCCCGTAAAAGTTTAAAATATCACAACGAAATTAAGCAAAATAAATGGTAAATTTTGTATATTAATACGTAGAATACAAGTAAAAATTTTGCGCATTCATTTAGATTAAATGAAAATATTTTACTTTCTGGTCCGATACGTTTTTCGTTTTTTTCTTCTTATTTTCATGCGCGTCTTTTAAATTTCTTTATTACCTATATTTCAGAAGGATCGAAAAAGCGTAATTATTACCTTGAGAACAGACATAGTAAAAATAAGAAAACTTTGAATAGTTTAAAAAATAAATGTTAAGTCATTTTAACTTTTAACACTTACTTGAATAAAAAAAAAATACCCTTTGAAATATATGCAGTAATCGTTAACGCTAACCAGTGGTACTTAAAATCGCTTAACGCAAAGAAAAAAGTACAGCTAGTTTTCGTGCAACTATTTTTGCACGATTAAAAGTTTAAAAAAAAAAAGCTTGGATATTAACACACAGCTTAGTCCGGGTATTTAGTACTCGAATAAAGTAAGATGCAATTTATTTTACAAGGACGTATTCGTTTATCATTTATAAATATATTTTATTTTGGGAAAAGCTTTTGAAGTTTCTTATAATTTTTCTATGAGTATGAGATTACGAATCTTTGGAACACATTAGTGTTATAACCATAGATATCATAGTTAAAGTATTAGATTGGCAGATCACGTGACCTCCAATGCTAACGACGGGACGCGCATGGAGGCCAATAAGGGGCAAAATGGCCAGTGTGCTGCCACTTAAGGAGAAATACTACGAAAAAATACCATTTATTCTAAAATTACAAAAAAATATCGTAAAATACTAGCTGCATTTTGGAATCTTTTTAGAGACTTTAAATCTTTCTAGTATTTTTTTGTAATTTTAGAATTAAATGGTATTTTTTCGTAGTATTTTTCTCCTTAAAGTGGCAGCACACTGGCCATTGCCCCTTATTTGGCCTCCATGCGCGTCCCGTCGTTAGCATTGGAGGTCACGTGATCTGCCAATCTAATTCTTTAACTATGATATCTATGGTTATACCGCTTTATGAAACTATAATTCTCTCGTTTGACTATTCTCCTCTTGCTTTTTTTTACTTTATGACTTTACTTTCCATCTTTACATTACTTCGACTCTATTACCTTAAATGACTATTTTTCTGTGAAGCAATGCTTGCGCTATCTAAACATTTGATTAAACTGCCAACTTTGACTTTATAAAAATACACTGTTAAAAATTAAAATCTCAAAAACGGTTAATAGGATGTTCTTATTTTATGGTAAGATCATTATTCTCAAAAACAATCCTTTTGAAATCTCAAATTTGTGAGATAATACAGTTTTTAAGATTCAACAATTTCAAATAGCCTAAACACCTACTGGTGATGAGATGGCACGGTTGGATTACACCCGTACTGAGCTTAGTGTGAAACTGAACCCTCACATCGGGAGTTTGATTGAGCCCTTGTCGGCGAAAGAACTGTGCTCCCCAAATGTTGTGTTGAGTAATTTTTATGTAAGATCGATCACAGAGTTTCAGACTTTTTCTTTGGTTGTTCATTTTCAAGTACGAACTGAACCTATTTATTTACTTAGGTTAAATATTAGTGTAAAGAAGATAATGTTCTATGTAAATGAAAGAAAATGTAATCGTATATAGATTCTGTGCTAATTGTGAAAAGTGTGTTCCCTGTTAAACTTGTCATGATGTTAGTGTCCTTAAATAAATGATTTTTCCCGCGTAGGATTTTTGATAGCTTTATTTCTTCCACTGAACATAGTTTTCTAATTAACTCGCAACATGTTGGAATGTTGGACAAAACCATAGACATATTTCAATGCCACCATCTTGCCTTGCCTTGAGACTCGTCACGCCTTATAGGCGCATGAGGCCGCAATTGTTGAAACCCAGATCCTCCGGTTCAGTGCGACCTCCCTGGCAACTGCCCAGCTTGGCCAACCAAGATGTTCTCTCTCCTTCAAGATGTTTCGTTACCACGTCAGCCTTGGTCGGCCTCTCTTCCTTTTACCGTCAGGAGACCAAGTTAAAGCGATCCGTTCGTTAGAATCGGGGCTCCTTCTTAGCACATGACCGACCCAATGCCATCTTTCTTTTTATCATTATGTCATTTGTCAAGGGTTTGCCTGCTGTTTTTATATATAGATTATAGTTTGAAATTTTTTCTGGCCAATAAATTTTTAGAATCTTTCTTAAACATTTAGTGTGAAATGCGTTTAGTTTATTTTCCTGTTGTATTGTAATTTTTCAAGTTTCACAGCCATAAAGTTGTATAGATTTTATAATTGCATGCCACCATCTACTGATCCTAAAACTCCTGCTACGACGCGCTTCTTTTTTTTTCTCTAGATTATTCTCCAAAAATAAGAACATGCATGATCTCGAATTTGAGAACAATATATTTGGAGTTATTATGAACTAAAATGAGAATTTTTTTTTCTCAAAATTGAGAACCCAATTTTAGCAGTGTATGATGAATTTTACATGATTATGTGAATTTAAATCATAAACGCCTTAAAAAGTTTCGTAATATTTTTTTTATTAAGGCGTGCGTATAATTTGATATTTTGTTTAAAAATATTTATATTTGCATATTTTAATGAAAAATTAGTTTAATTTTCTTTCTTATTATTCTTCTCAAAAATTAAAAAAATTTAACATTAAAAAAATAGTTTTAAAATAATAGTAAATTTTAAAATGAAGCATTAAAATACTTAATTACAAATATGACAAAATATATATGACCATGCGTTAAAATGAAGTTAATACACATTACACACTCAATAGTACATACACTATCCACAAATACATTTATTTCTGGTAAGTATGTGTAAAAATTGTGTATTTATTTTTTATTATTATTTTGCTTTACTTCTCCAAATAGGTTGCTCATCTATATAAAATGTTATCAATATCAATATACCAGTAATGCAATACTAGTCATCACCTTCAAAGAGTTCAATTATCAAATAATAATAATTTAATTGAGCACAATAATAAAAATTGAACTCATAATTGCTTTTAACACTAAGCATGATGAATTATTAACACTTATTATTTTATTTTAAATGATCATATTAACTTTTCATTTATGTATTTTAATTTAAAAGAATTCTTTTTTATATAATTTCGCATGTTAAATTATTATTAACAATATATTCTTATTTGGAATTTACTATTTACTTGTGTAATGTTTGTTTTTGCATGAATTGTTTATTGTGTTTATAATTATTTGTAGTTTGTTTTCATATAACACCTTCATTTTTGTGTTTTTGGAGATTCTTCCGTTCATCCTAACTTTTTAACATTACTAACCTTCATTCTAAGTAAGTATTTGTGTTTTTATAATCGTTCTTTAAGGTAACAGGGAACAAAACGGTAACTCAAAATATCGATTTTTCATTTAAACTTAAGTTAATGAATCGTGCCTTTACGAAAAAATTTCTATGATGCACTTTAGAATATGGGGTTGGAGTTTGCAAATTTGGTAGTCACTTTCAATATATTTTTGTTGCCAGCTTTAAATCTCATTATTCCAAAACACCAATTTTCAACCTTAAGGTACACTTTTCTCTTTTTCTATTTTACTAGAAGGGTTAAAATTTCCTGTGATGTCATATATATGTCTATTTAACACAGTGAACCAAAAATATTCCCCAAAAATATTAAGTGAGTAAACATATGACGATTTTTCTAATTTAAGAAATGCGCAAAATTTCTATTTAGGTTAATAACTTAAAATTATGAATGTTTTATCGTCAAACTAGAGGTTCATTGCGTTGAATGGACTTTTTATTTCTATAAAAAATTATTTTCAGGTACACGCAATAGTTGTGCTGGAAGGTGTATCTAAAAGCTAAAAAATCAGTGTTTTAAAATAATGACATATGAAGCTGGAAACAAAGTTATATTGAAATGAACTACCAAATTTGCAAAATTGAACCCCATATTCAGATGCGTATTACATAAAATTTTTCCTAAATATTCATTTTAGTGAATGAAAGTTAAAATGAAAATTTGATATTTTGAAGCATCGTTGTGTTCCCTGTTCCCTTAATTGTTTTGGAGTCAAAAAGTATGCATAAAAAGTATAATAATATATTTTAAAAAAAAGTTTTAACAGAATTAAAGAATCCCCTACTATTCTGTTGCATTGATACGGAGCATGAAAGTGAGGTTCTTGATGTCTTTCTAAATTTTTTTTTTAAGATACGACGGATAAAAACGCTTTAGGAAGGGGTGTACGGACAGACAGACATCATAACACGTCAATATCTACTTTTCCATTTTTGTTAATTCTCTTGAATTAAAGTTGGAAAGTAGGCTGAAAAAAAACCCCTCTGTAAATAATTTAAATATACACAGAACGAAAAAACAAACACAGAATGGTTAAATTGAATTTTGGGTTTTAAATTGGTTCAAGGTTTGTCTTGGTTTTAAACAAGTCGCTTTGAAGCTACACAAATGAAGTTAGTTAGTTTGAATTATCGTCGCACTAGAGCTACACGAGGGCTATTGGCGACGGGCGTCGTATTTTAGAACCACAGTCAAGTGACGAGCGGACACCTGAGTAGGCACCCAACGCAACCGTTAGGGGCGACATCGTACACAGCGTTAGGATGGATGGATGTTCGGGTTTTATGGCGCAAGAGCATCTTAGGCCATACTGCGCCACAGCGTTAGGACTTTGAAGAATATTTAACGTGCACTCCCTCTACACGGGGCTGCATTCCGTTCCGTGTCGCCGTTAAATTCGTCGGACATTTTTGGCTGCACGGGCCGTTTATAGGTCGGCAGTTATTTTGGCGATGCCCGGACCCGAACCTGGGACCTTTCGCATGCTAGGCGAATGCCTAACCGACTAGGCTCCCAAGCCCACACAAATGAAGAATACATGGAGGAACCCCTTCATCGGCTGGGAATCTGTCTGCATCAGGTATGCTTGGCGAAGATAACGAGTAAACGCCTAAATTGATGTGAAGAAACCAGTTTTGGCTTGGTTCTTATCACGTGGCGCACAGGTTTACTATCGAGATTCACGCCAGACACCAGTCTGACCCTTGAACCGCTAAAGAAGAACTAAGGGCGAAACCGATTTCCGATCGCCACTGCGGACAGATTCCTAGTCGATGGAGGGGCTGTTTTCCTCTGTACTCTTCAAATTTTATTCAGACGAAACTCGTAATGACTGACGTAATTTACCTCGTAACTTACGCCATTCGAAAACTAAAATAGTTATAACCATCTGTGTTTTCTAAAAGTTGCAACTTGTTCATTCTATTAACTTTCTTTGTTGAAAATATATATTTAATACTCAATAAAGAAAACCACTTGAAATCGAGGATGTAGAAACCACTTGTGTCTCTTTCTACTTTCTTTCAAACGATTATTTTCAACTTTTGATTTCTGAAAATAAATTAGAAGTTCACATAAGATCAAAGTTTATGAAGAATCTACTTGAAATATTAAAAATAGCGCAACAATACCTCAAGAGGCGCGTTAAATCTAACTTGATTTCTTTCAATGACTTGAAATCAAAGCGTTTTCTTTTTACTTATTAATAAAATCGTATCAGAAGAATTTCACGCTTTGGTGGTTAAAAAGAACTATACTTTTGTTCATTGAATATTTATCCTCCGGAGTATCTTTACTTAATTTTCTTTAAATAATAGTTGTTTTTATCAGTTCATGTACGTTATTTATAACCAATGAATATAATAAGAAATGATCTTTTATTATATTATTTGTTTAGTGATATTTTTGGTTGGTGATATTTTTGGTATATTTTAGTGATATTTTTTATCTTTGATATTTTAGTGATATTTTTGGTTGATTATTTCTGGTTGTTTTGTGAAAATCGAAATCACCATATATACATACATAATAACTATGTAAAAAGGCAAATAAAGAGATAGAAAATCATTACATGGCGCTGAAGTTGCTTATCATAGTAACAACTAGATATAGTAAATACACAGACAAACAAAAGCAAATTAATTGAAGATTGACGGAAGAATGGTGGACTGTGCGCGTTTTCAAGAAGCAAGAACAATAATCACCTAATTTTAAAGTAACAATTTAAAAATAGTGTTACAACCTATGCAAAATTTTAACAGTATATTTGGAAAGATTATGTGATATTTAATTTTAAAATTCTTAATATACTAAGTATTTTGATTCGACTTTTGTCATTTGTTATATAACTATTAATATTACAATATCCAACCATTTTTATTGCAATAAGTTTTTTTTTAATAAATTACATGCATTATAAACTACTATGTTCTTTCACTTAAGCACAGAATTTCACAAAAAAAACACCCTCACTTTATCGCTTAACAAACAAGCCTCATAATTCGGCGGTATCATATTACCAAAACCCATACATCACCATTGATACGATCGATACCACCTAAACCCCAACTGTAGCTCAGATTAGGCTTTGGAGTACTTTATAAAGCCGAGCGTTAAAAATGATTTATAGACCTGAATAAATCTGTATCGGTCTCTGTATTCAGCGTATAAAGATACATTCTCCGTAACGAGGGCCTATTCAAAACACTGGATATTAAGTGAATGGGATACAGCAGTAAAACACCTAAGTGGGATTGAGGAGAGAATCTTCAGTTATTGGGGGGTTTGTCGCCAAATTTCTAAATTGTCGCCAAAATTATTTAGTGTTGATCCGGCAAACACCTGAAATTAATTACACAGACTAATTCCATGCAAATTTACACTTTCTGTAGGGTAAGGTGTAAGTCACGTGTGTAAAAAGTGATTATCACTACAACGTTTAATATTAAATGTAAAAAAAAATTTAGTGGGATAGCTGATCTACCCTTATTGCAACTAAATAATGTAATGTGCTTTATTTAATTTGATTTATTTTTCAAATTTAAAAAGCCTTTTTAAATTGTGACTTACACTACAATTACATAGAATTAGCTCACTGCAAAAAAAACGCCATTTACTTTTTGCTATTTTCACCTACTTCTACTACGTTCTTCAACTACTTCTGTCTACGTTATATACTGCTCAAAACAATTAGGGGAACGCATGGTTTAAACCCTTTCATCCTCAATGATTCCATTTGAAATCACCAGCTTGCGATTTTTCCCCCACTAAGTTAAGCTCGAACTTATTTATCGTAAGATGGTAGAATCATGTATTTTGAAGAATTAAATAACGTTTATTTTAAATAAATGAAAACATGAAAAACATGGTAAGATAAAATAAACTCGCAAAGTTTTTTTGAAATAAATTGACCCAAAATTCTTTACGCTTGCATTCTTAGATGCTTAAAAATTGATTTTACCTTTTTTTAAAAAAAATAAAGTTTTGAAAGAATTATTGTTATAATTTATTCAAAGGTTATCATCCAATTCCCCCCCCCCTTAAATTTCAGTTAAAAAATTTTAAGATCCCCCCCCCCCCCCCCCCGGTTTTTGTACCATTTCATTCTGGATGCACAATGAATCTATTTGACAAATTTTAGACTTTTAGAATAAAAAATAAATAGTTTGGTTGGTTGGTCGACATCTATGATATTCAGGTTTGTGGTTGGTCAGCGACCCGCTTATAAACCTTCGTCAAGTAAGACAGACACAACAGACAACACACACATAAGTGGATCCATCTAATTTTTAGAGACAGAGGCCAACTAGAGGATCCCAGAATTGGCTTGTCACCCCAGAGGTATGATTTGGTATGGGAACTTAGAGGACTTTCGGACCCAACAGATTTAACGAGCACGTACTCCGCATATACTCGGTAGGTCTTCAGTGGTACCGGACTCGATCGCAGGACCTTCCGATCCCGAGACCGAGACGCTGACCACTAGGCTCACTACGGCCCCAATAAATAGTTGGAACTGAAATGGTTTACAAGAGTACGCAAAGTGCTCCCCTAATTGTTTTGAGTAGTGTATATAGTTGGGCTGATATCTGCCGACTCTAGCGTAGAGTCGATGACAAAATAGTCACATCATGCATCGTGACCTTTCTGAAACTCAAAAAAAAGTATAGCTCTCGTGCGACGATAATTCAAACTAACCCAAACAACAACAAAAAACCGTCGTAGCAAACCTGAAACCATCTTAACGTATTCGGGCTTTTTAGAATCATTTGAATTGATCTATATCAATTATCCATTTATTCTTAGTTGATACCCGTTAAAAGTTGATTATTTCATTGAATCTATAGAAATAATTAAATCTTTAATTAATCGTTAATGAAATGTGTACAGTATAGACTTTTAGGTTAATATATGCGCTATCAATAAGTTGGCGACGAATTGTCATCTTGGCGAAACTACCCCCGAATCTAGGAATTACCCGGTTAGGCCACTTAGGTTAATTTTTCCCTTTGTTGTTAATCCAAGGCATTTTTCATTTTCTTTGGTGTATGGGAAATGTGAAATTGATGGTAATGAAGTGGAAGGATTATAATTTAAATTAATGGATCATAGCACATAAATAGTAACGGTAAATAATGGGTAATCCGATTGTAAATCCTTTGTCCGTCCTTTCTAACATCTTTTATTCGTCTAAGTTGCTACGCATTTAAATTAATAAAAAATATTGGTAACAAAATAAGATGTAAAAATTAAATTCTATATGTTGCCTAAAAATTATTAATCATCAAAAGTTAATGTGAACATTTTAAATTGGAAGATGGAAAATCAAGGTCAATATTATCAATTTTTATTTTATGGAAGGAAAACTGTAAAATGAAACTTAATGTCTACAATGACAATTTTTAAGAATTTAAATTATTAGATAAAAATATAGTTTTAAAAGCAAAAATGAAATTTTTTAAGGTGTTATATAAAATAAAAATATGTTTATATGAAGAATATATGGGCAATTCTACCATAATTTTTAATTTTATGTCCCTTGGGCATAACTTAAAAAAAAATTAATATTTTTTCCCCAATTTTTTCTTATTATACTAATAGACTGGTCCTTATATAATTGCAAAACGGAATTTTAAAGCAAAGAAACTCGAAAAAATTTTTAGTACACAAAACAATACAGAAAAATTCCTTACCTTCCCATGTCCCGAATGTTAAATTTTTAGTTTAGGTCTCAAACTAACACATTTTTGAGCTAAAAATTACATTCATTTGGATTTTAAATTGAACTAATACTATATCTTAACAAATTCCTTCCATAAAATTTTGGCTTTTAATATTTATAATGTGTATTTCTCTTCTCCTAAAACTTTGTCCCTGGGTTTTGGTACATTCACTGACCTCATTATAAAGTGGCGAAGAGAGGCACTGGATGGAGCTACAGTGATTCTTCAATCATGAAAACTGTATTACAGAAAACTCACATTTCAGTTAGTAGCCGCATTTTTTGGCTATACTTCATCAATAAGCCCAAAAGTTAAAAACCCCAGTAAAATGAGCTGCGTGGCTTTATTACTTTCCTTACAATCCCCCAGGTTAATTTTTGCTTAATAATTGGAATTTTTTCTATAAATATGTTTAAGTGGAGTATAAGGAGTAAAAAAATTAATTTTTATTAAACTAGAGATAGTTGCAACACAAAAAAGGCCGGAAAACATCGTGAATTTCCTCACCGTCCGTTCTTTACCTTCCGTTCCTAACCGTCACAATGATCTAAGGATGGAAAACCGTTTGAAAATTAGTTATTTTCATAATGCCAGTTTAAACCGGTTTCTTTGAAACCGTTTTTTAAAAAAAAACTGCCATTCCTAAATTTTTTGTAAAAAAAATTTAAATGAGCCTTGCTGAACTTTTTTTTGTAATTCTAGAACCCTTATAAACCTTTTTACAAATATTTAAAGTGATTTTGAAAAAAATAAATTTCACAAGTTTTTTATACCTGAAATTAAAAATTATGGTAGAACTGCAATATGCTTAGCAATTCGCTCATTAGAATAATTATCAATTTCGCATTATTTTGTTGAGAGGTAAACCCAAATAATATTTAAGTGAATTTTTCTTATAAAATCAGATACAATGAAAATAAAACAATAAAACAAGAAAGATAATGTAGAAAAATAAATATTATAAGAAAGGTTACAAAGAAAAAAATAATATTCGAAATATTATATCGAAAAGAATATGAAAAGAAATATTCGAAGCTGAAATATTCCAAAACAAAGTCACATTTAAAACAAAAGAAGTCCGATTATTTTAATTGGAGCTTCGGTGCTTCACAAAATGTCTCTCACCATTTCCCAAAGTGACAGGTTGTCATTAGGTGCATAACGATGAAAAGGACATTAATTTTAATATGCCCCCACTCTTTTAACTCAATGTTTTCACGCAAAAGATAGAATAAAAGACGATACTTATCGACAGAAAAAAAACTGTACCTGCAACTTTACCCTTAAACGTAATGACTCGAGAAGAGGGGAATATCGAACAGAAAAAAAAATATGATTAATCGATTTGGAATGAAGCTGTTCTTTTTTGTGTGTTCTATTTTATTCAAAGAATGTATGGTGTTAGGAATATTTTTTGCTCGGAGAGAGAAAACCTCACACTTTTTTTGGTGTTCGACCATGTTTTGGACGAAAGAATTTATCTGTTTTGTGCAGTTTTGCCTTGCTTGGCTGGTTTGACGAAATGTGATTCTGAAAAATATGCGTTTTTAGCTTCCACACTACGTTTATAACGTAAAAAGTGGAAGGTATTATAATCGTTCAGTCCTTCTGTCTGTCTGTCCGTCCGCCTGTCTGTCACCCACTTTCATAGCCCAAACTACAAATGCTACGGACAAGTGTAATAGGTCAAAAAATTCAGCGCATCAAAAATTAGAATACATTGAACATTTCAGAGAAGAATTCGAATTCGAAGTACTTCAATTATTTAAAAACTGCAAAATTGAATGCTCATTTAAAAAGCATAGGAAGCCATTTTTATTAGAATTACATCCCCATTGCCATCGCAACAATCGCTCGAGAAACTTTAATTGTTTTAGACAATAAATTAAAATAATTTTTTTTTTGCGACATCGATCAGTTTGAAATGACGTCAAATATATTTCACTACGAGATTCTTTGTATGTTGATATAAAATGTTTTAATTCTATTTAAAAGCGAGGAATATTACATATTTATTCTTTGAAATGTAAATTAATTTTTCAAACGATAAGTAATAATTATTGAATTTTCGAAATAAAATAAATGAAACTAGCCAAATTTAGCATGTAAATGTTTAATATAGAATATTAATGCTGTGTTTGTCGCCTTTTTACCTGTTAAACACAACTATTGTGTGGAAGCGGGTTAAGTGACAGGTTCTGTTACAAACCTACTTGTTATTAGTTTATTGAGAAATTCACCTAACGTTTTCATATAGTTTGGTTAATATTTAACAGACTAAACATACAATAACAAGTTTTGGTATCAATATTGACCCAATAAGTAATGCAATTCTTTAATAATAATGTAGTTTTGAAAGTACACCTAAACTGTCAGAAATATAAGCTCAAATATGTCGAAATTTTCATTCTTTATGAAGAAATAATGTCATGAACAATGCTCCAATGAAACCGTTTATGAAATTTAAAAAAAAACTGTTTTGTCATATATTTGACGAAATGTACAGAGAAAATCCCTGCAAAAGCAAATGTAAATGCTGTACAATAACTCTATTACATGGAATTTTTTTTATAAAAAAACTTGTGTTTAAACATAATTTGTCTAAATAAGAATTCTCTAAGAAATGAATCAATTTAAAGACGATTATTCTTGAACTTTTTTCTATGGCTCTTAAGATATTTATTTAAAAATATCAGTTAGTATTAATTTTATGGAATTTGAAACGTAAATGTTTTTTTATAGAAATACTAGCAAATTTATACCCGTTCTTCGCACGGATTAAAAAAATATCAAATCGTTCCAAATATGTTTACCATATAACCTGTTATAGGATCATAAACTTATGTTATTGTTCCCGCTCGTTATAAAGTATAAAATCCCGTTTCATTGCCTTAAAATTCCAAAATGAAAAATAAGCTATAAAATGCACTCATAAATGTCATCAAAATTCCCTCATAAATACATAAAACCTTTTAGCTCATTTTGGGAAATAATTTGGCGAGAAAATAGATATAGCTACAAACACACCCATTATACAGCTCTAACACAATGACCTTCGAACAACCGACCAGCTTATAAATTATTTATAAAAGAAATTTCCTATTTGGCGAATTTTAGTTAATAAGTTGGCGAGATTGGCAACGTATTTGGCGAAAAAATAAAGACATAAAACACTAATAGCTCTAGTGTGATGGCCTTTATTAACCATCATAGTTCAGTAATAGCTTAACTGTACATTTATTGCTTAAATATGCATACATGCAGTCAACAGAAAAATCAATTAAAAAATCATCAAATAAACCCACAATAAAATCCGGGAATGAAGACTGGCGGAATTACGTCACTTGAAACATGTCAATTATTTTTCAAATAATGAATTTAGTTTCTGAAAGTAATGGCAAAAGAATAAATAAACATTTTGAATTTTAAATGTTTTCGTTAAAAGTTTTATTTAATTTTTTCAGCCGATGGCATCAGGAAAGAGAAAAAATGATCGGATTTGAGTGAAAGTGGTGTATTTTTTTCAGAAAATTCGAATTTTCTCTAAAAATTGAACAAATATGAAAAATCTAAGCCTCAGGTGCACACGTTGGTATTAAAGGGAATCTATCTTGAAAATTTCGAATTTCTGAGGACAGTATAAGTAGGTCTTTTACGATCCGAAAACAAACACACAGACACACACAGACTCTTTCTTTTATTATTATAGATGCCCAGAAACTTAATTTTTTCTTTTATATTAAATAAAGTTTTTTTATAAAACTTTCTTAGTGCGTAATAATGAAACTATCAAAAAGAAAGTTGTCATTTTCCCAGCCATTTTTATATTTAATTTTTTCTTTTATATTAAATAATGTTTTTTTAAAAAAAACTTTCTTAGTGCGTAATAATGAAACTATCAAAAAGAAAGTATTCATTTTCCCAGCCATTTTTATATTTAATTTTTTCTTTTATATTAAATAATGTTTTTTTTTTAAACTTTCTTAGTGCGTAATAATGAAACTATCAAAAAGAAATTTGTCATTTTCTAGCCATTTTTATATTTAATTTTTTCTTTTATATTAAATAATGCTTTTTAAAAAACTTTCTTAGTGCGTAATAATGAAACTATCAAAATGAAAGTTGTCATTTTCCCAGCCATTTTTATATTTAATTTTTTCTTTTATATTAAATAATGTTTTTTTTAAAAACTTTCTTAGTGCGTAATAATGAAACTATCAAAAAGAAAGTTTTCATTTTCAAAGCCATTTTTATATTTAATTTTTTCTTTTATATTAAATCATGTTTTTTTTAAAAACTTTCTTAGTTCGTAATAATGAAACTATCAAGAAGAAAGTTGTCATTTTCCAGCCATTTTTATAATGTTTTTTAAAAAACTTTCTTAGTGCGTAATAATGAAACTATCAAAAAGAAAGTTGTCGTTTTCCCAGCCATTTTTATATTAGTTTTATGTTAGAAACCTTTTTGAAAAAAAATAACTTGAAAAATATGGCGCTTTGATTTATGTGGTTTCTGAAAAAAATTATTACACTTTCATGAAACTTCCCACCAATATTAAAAACACTGTTCCTTAGTTACAAACTAATCAAATGTGACACTGCATCCTTTTATCCAAGCTGATTAATCCCTGGAGACAATACTTAATGCCTACGGAAACTTTTGAGGCGAATGGATTTTGACTAATCCTCTTACAAAGGGATTATAATTTGCAATTTCTGAAAATGTCCTCCAATATATTACTCGGCGGGAGTTGAAGGTCTTACAGGCACAAAAGTTAGAAATATTTTAATGGGCATTACTTTACGTTATAATGTATGATTGTCAAATGTAAAAAGTGATAAAGTTCGTTGGTGAATTTCCAACTACCCTTCTTCATACCAATATTTTAGCAATAATAAACGCTGTACATCAACTCTACTCACTTAGATTTTTTTAAATTAAAAAAGCCTAAGTTTAAACATTAATTGGACAAACAAAGAAAATAATCAATTTGAAGACGATTATTCTAATGCTCTTTAGGCCTAAAATTATTCTAAATTATTTCTAAATTTATTTAAAAAATGAATAAACAAAGTTTTGCTGTACAAAATATACTTTAGAATTAATATGGTATTTTAAACACAAATGGTTGTTTTTTTTTTGTCGAAATAAGTCCAGATACTTTACAATTTATTTTAACTGTTAAATTATGCTTTAAAAACACTTTCGCAGTTGGTAATGATGCTACTCCGTAAAAGAATGTTGGGGCCTGGATGGCCGATTGGTTTGGACCATTACGCCAGTCTGCGCGCTGTAACGGGTGCGGGTTCGATTCCCGCCTTCGCCCTGGGTATAATTTCCTTTCTCTGTGACAGTAAAAAAATTCTTTCTGTGTCCGTCTTACTTGACGAAGGCTTATATAAGCGGGTCTCTGATCAAGCACACAAGCCGAAGTATATATGTACCTACCCCTAAAAGAATGTTGTTTAACTTTTTTTCAGCAATTTTTATATTAGTAATCTTTTGTAAAACTTTTTTTCATTTCTCGAAAAATATTGCTCTTAGACTTATATTGTTTCTGAAAAAAAATATTTGCATATTATTTCCCACCATTTTACAACACTGTTCTTTGGTAATAAAAATTATTTGGTTCAAACTAATTAAATGTGACATTGCATCTTTTTACCCATCGTATATTTTACTAGTAAAACAACAATTTCACAAACAACAACGCAACAATTTTTACAAATTCCAATATATATACTTTGTTAAAAATTTTGTGCTTGGTTTCACCATGATATTGGTTCCTTTCACCATGATATTGGTTCCTAGTAGCTGCAACGGATGAATGGTGAAACGTTCCACCATATTTTTGGTATTAGGTTGAACCATTTCTCAGGTTTTTGTTTCCAAATCCAGAAAAATGGTTCAACCAAACACCGAAAAAAAGGTGAAACATTTCACCACACAGCCGTTGCAGCTACTAGGAACCAATATCATGGTGAAAGGAACCAATATCATGGTGAAAGCAAGCACCAAATTTTTAACAGTGTATTTTTAATGCTTTAGGTAAAAGACGAAGGTACGAACGTTAAAACGACGTTGACTTAAAATTTTAAGGCAAAATTAATATGCGATGTATTTAAGGCGAAGAAGATGTAAGGCGTTTTATTGGATTAAGTATCTGTATCTCATTTAAAAAAAAGGCTTAAGTCTGATGTTATACTATTGGATAACTGTCCTTTTTAAGTAAAAGGTACAGATAAAAGCTTCAAAATATGCACCGTTCAAGCTGTTCCGTAAACTTTATATAGTTAAGTCAACAAGCTAAGACGACGAATTTCGCGCAACAATCTCCATTAGTTACTAATGGTTATTGCAATATCTTAAAGAAGCTTATATGCAATGCGTAATTAAGACATTCGTTGCATAGAGATTATGCATTAACTTTAAAAGCTCTTATGTGTATTTACATTAATTATGGGGCAATAGCTTTTTACAGGGAAATATATTTAAAGTTTGCTCATTTAAAGACTTAATTCTAAACTCCGTCTGCGTGGACACGGAAAGTTTTGAAGAAAGCTGATTGGTTTGTTAGGAATTTTATCATTTAACTAACCAATCAGTGGATGTATGGACACTTGGACAGGAATAAAGATAAAATTAAACGTCTTTCATTTTACAATAGTATAAACTCTTTATAAACTGAAGTAATATATTTTAGTGTATGAAGTAAAAGAAAAAAACATTTTTAACTATATGTAGAAAAAAAATATTTTTGCCGGTAAATTTAATTAATACTAGGGCCCTTTGGAGTAATTTAATTGACGATCTCTCTCGCTATAAAAACTATGCAATTCCTGCTCAACAACAAAAAGTTCACAAGTATATATAGTTAATTTAAGTTTTTTTTCAAATAAAAAAGAGGGAGCCGCAATTAAATCATAATGCATTTACCTATAGGTATAAATAATGATTTTTAATTCTTTATTTTTAAGGATTTGTGCAAAAAAAAATATTATTACATTAAGCTGAAGATTCCTATTAAATAAACAATCTTTTTGATATTTCTTCACATCACATCATGTACAAAAAAATTATCTTTAAAGAAAACTATTTCTACCATGATTTATTAATTAATATTAATTAATAAACATTATATTAAAATATTTCCAGGGCAAACCGGGCAAGCATGCCCCACCGGGACTGCCCGGGGCGCAAGGGCCAAAAGGAGAGCGGGGCATAGCAGGGCAGAAGGGCGAAAAAGGCCAAAAGGGAGTCATAGGCCTACCTGGGGTACAGGTAAGATACTCTGTAACAGTGAATGTTTGAAATCCGGTAAATGTCAATTTCAAAAGACATTTAACTTTTTCCGGACTTTCTCCGGTGATAGTTGGATAATCACGGGGAACTGATGGTGAATAGCTTGTATATTTTTTGATGCTACACTGTTAAAAAATTTGTGCTTGGTTTCACCATGATATTGGTTCCTAGTAGCTGCAACGGCTGAATGGTGAAACGTTCCACCATATTTTTGGTATTCGGTTGAACCATTTCTCAGGTTTTTGTTTCCAAATCCAGAAAAATGGTTCAACCAGACACCGAAAAAAAGGTGAAACATTTCACAATTCAGCCGTTGCACCTACTAGGAACCAATATCATGGTGAAACCAACCAATATCATGGTGAAACCTAGCACAAAATTTTTAACAGTGTACTTCTATACTAAAATGTGATACTAAGATATTTATAATTGTGGTACAGTGATGACTGAAATGCGGTAATGTCAACTTTTATCAATATTAACAATTTTATATTTTCACCGATGACTGTTGGATATTCACTGGGTACTGGCAATGAATGTCACGAATATTTGATACAACTACAATTCTAATATTTGATATTAAGCTTCTTTTAATTATGTTACAGTAATTGTCTGAAATCCGGTGAATGCCAACTTTCACCAATATTAACTTTTTTTTAACTTTCACTGGTGATAGTTGGATACTGACGGTGAATGTCACGAATATTTGATACTACTGCTCTACTAATATTTGATACTAAGCTACTTTTAAATATGTTATAGTGGATGTCCCAAATCCGGTGAATGTCAACTTTCACCAATATTAACTTTTTTACTTTCACCGGTGATAGTTGGAGATTCACCAGGCAGTGACTCTGAATGTAATGAACATTTGATACTACTACAATACTAATATTTAATACTAAGCTACTTTTAAATATGTTAAAGTGGATGTCCTAAATCCGGTGAATGTCAACTTTCACCAATATAAACTTTTTTTTTTACTTTCACCGGTGATATTTGCAGATTCACCGGGCACTGACGATGAATGTCACGAATATTTGATACTTAGCTACTTCTAATTATGTTACAGTGAATGTCCGAAATTCAGTAATGTCATAACTTTCACCAATATTAACTTTTTTGGACTTTCACCGGTGATTGTTGGATTAACCAATGATAAATGTCACGAATATTTGAAACCTATTTAATACACAAATGTCAAATTTCCGTTCTGTCTCATTTCGAAATACAGCGTCTGAAAGGTTTTGTTTGTCATAAGGGCTCGGAGTTACTGCGTCTAGAATCGTCGTAGAATTCTTCGATAACACTTCATTAAAATCGTCTAGCCTAGAGAATTTAAGATAGCTTTGGGATCTTATTCTTACTGAAATAATGGATATGATTTATTTAACAATGTGAATAATTACTTTTCTATCTGATAAACGTAAAATTGCATGCTTCATGCATTCAGTTAAGTTTTTGTAGCAATACACATGGTTTTTAAATTGTTACAAAATAGTTATTTTTCCATTTTTTTTTCCATTTTTATTTTTTTAAAAATGTTTCCATTGATTTGTTTGTTAAGTTGTATATTATTGTCGTGCGCGTCTGATACGCATCTGTAAAATGTTTATCGGCTTTATGTATATATATTCTGTTTTATTGTGTTGCAGGGCGAAAGAGGATTCATGGGCCCACCCGGTTTGGATGGTGTGGATGGTAACCCTGGAGCACAGGGTGCACCCGGACTACCAGTATGTATTCTTTAGCACTCTTCGATCGGGTACACTGCCAAATGAAAGTCAAAAGTTCTGTTAATTTAGTAAATGATTCTACAAAATTTAATTTATGTCCTTTTTTTGAAAGAAATATATGCACATTTTAAAATGAATTAGTTTTATACAAGAGATCACTTTTCGAGAGTCCATTAACACACTCTGTAATTCGTTAATGACATATATAGAGGTGTACGATCGTACGTTACTCGCTATAGTAAAATTTGTGCTTGTGTTCAGCCAGGATATGGACCGTGGAGTAGTAACTGGAGACATGGTGAAACCGCTACCATGATTTTTAGTATTCGTTGTAGACCAATGTCTTCTGTTATTTGTTTCCAATCCTAAAAATGGTTAATATTCACTCCGAAAGAAATATTGCACATTTAAAGATTAGTTGGATACTAGAGATCAATATCGATGGTATTAACCACTCGTATATGTGACAGTTAATGACATATATAGAGGGTACCGTACGTACCGTTACAGGTTATATTTAATGACGTTTATCATGGCGGGTAATTTTTAAGGGGAACCTTTTAATAATTTTTTTAATTATTTCGGGAAAAAGAAAAATAAATTGACAGGTATTCGATGAAATGTATGTAAAAGTCATACAAACAATGTTATTATTTGAAGAGTACAGGGGAAAAACCGCTTAATTTCGTAGAAAACTTTCCTCATCAGGCATCTTTGGCGATGATAGCGAGTAATCGCCTAAACTGGTGTAAGGAAACGAGTTTCTCACTTTCTTGTGCATCTTCTCTCACTGCAACCCTGAAATTCAGTTCCGCGTTTTATTCAAAAGACTGTGTTCATTATCATGTTAAGCTTTAAAAATAAAGTACGATTGATTGAAAATCACGAATTTTTCTAAAACAATTAAGATAAATTTTAAGATTCGCAAATTAATTGAAAAGTCCTAAACCACGACTTTTCTACCTACCGAGATTCTATGGTAGATTCCGACGCTTGGACCAAGCGAAGAAGAAAGAGAGAAACCGGTTTCCTGCCGCTAATGTCCGCCAAGCAGACAGAATTACGGGATGACTCCTAATAAATAAAACGGTTCTTCCCCTGTACTCTTCATTTGTCTAATGCTCTATTTAGGAAATAATTACAATTGTGTCGACTTCTTTACCGGCATCATATTACATTTATAAATGAGAGGCGTGATCTCATTCTTTAAAATTTTCATGGAGGGCATAAACATCGTCTGTCTGTCCAATAACAAAACCTCGAAAGTGCCTAATTCTAGGGATCGGTGGTTTTTGAAATCGGCGGGTTTTACAGTTTCTGGTTTCACATCCCTTTATTTCACACATTCATCATTTTGTTGATATAGTAGTTGTCGTTGTGTGTGATTAGTTACTATAGTAGATTTTTTTTAATTAATTACATACAGTTCCTGGACAAATTATTAGACGCACTGCAAGATTTCATGTATCAATCAATGATGAACCAAAATACCTTTAGAAGGACATTTGTGTTCCTAAACTTAATATATTGAATAGGAAATACTATCTGCTATACTTAATACATATATCGACATCTTTTTTAATGATATGACATTTTTGGTATGTTTTCATCATTACTAAAAAATACAGTGCGTCTAATAATTTGTCCAGGGACTGTAGTTTGATTATATGAATCAGTATCAAATCCAAAAACCGTCGTTTTGATAGTTACAAATTTTTGACTATGCATTGCCGATTTTTAAGATAAGAAGAAATTATTATTCACTTATTTATTGTTAATTTTAAGTAAATATTTAATAATTTGTTTATAATTACTAACTGTAACTTTTTTAGGGAAATCTAGGTCCTAAAGGAGAGAAAGGCAATTTCGGAGACTTAGGACCACCTGGATTAATGGGACCACCTGGTTTACCCGGACCACCGGTATGTACACTGCTATCAGTTTGGCATTAGCTTAGTTTAGATTTCCTAAGGTAAGGCTCGATATCGACTGTCACACTCGCATTACGTCACAGATATATTAACTCATAGACATAGCGGGTTTATAGCAATTTTTCCAAGGCAACGTGTCGATCGTGTCGGACGCTACGATTACAATGCTTGGGAAACTCGGGCGGCTCGGAGTCAAGTCGAAATATAAGTATTTATTAGATGCATAGTCTAACAGGTTTACATTCATTTTCAAGTCTCAAGATAGTTACCATTTATTAAGGTTATAAATCTTTTTAAATATCAGGAATTTACTATCTGACATAATTTTATTTATTATTCATTATAATTTTATTCTAATATTTGCCAGAAATTTAATAATCCACATTTCTTTTAAAATAATAAGTAAGGGAGCATGGGGAGCCTTGGCCATGCTTTTAGAATTTTATTTTTATAAATTTTATTTTTGCACTAAAAGTTTCATGTAGTAGCACATATTAAAGGAAATTTTATTGGCAACAAGTATATAATAGTGGTAATATAAATAATGCATTTTCTTTTTTAAATATATTGTTTTTTAAAACTTAGAAACTTGACCAAGTCTACCTTATTAAGGGAGACTTGGTCCATGGTAAAGGAGACTTGGCCCATGCAAAAATGCCTAATTTTAAAGGGCAAAACAATAAGTATTTCAGATTAATTTTGTAAGCATTAAATGTAAAAAAAAATTATATTATAATTTAACACTCTAGAACTCATTTAAAAATCACGTTTACCGTAATATTTATAGTAATAAATTTTTCAAGTATTGTATGAATTAAAAATTCTAATATTGTCCATAACAAATAATTTTTTATATTTATGTTAAATATATTTTATTCAGTTTGTACACACATTAAAATGCACAAGATATAAGCCTCAGTTTGATTTTTTTTTATTTTAACGGCACAAACTCTAAAAGTCAAAGTTAAAGTGCACTTTCAAAGCTACTCGTTCGTCCCCCCCTCCCCCTATAAAGAAAAAATCTGATCTGCTGACAACAGTAGCTTTGAGACCATCTATTGAGAAAATGCTAAAATATTTTTAAATACAAAAATTTAAAGGTGGGCCAAGTCTCCCTTTTGGCCAAGGGTCCCCAGTCTCCCTTAATTGACATATCGTAAAATTTTTTAATAAATCAAGTGGCGTAGACATTTATCTTTCTAAATTTCACTTTCTTTAATATCAGAAAAAAATAAAAACTTTTTATGTCTTTTTTTAGGGCAAGTATGGACTACCTGGCGAAAAAGGTGATAAAGGTGATACGGTAAGTGAGATGGATGGGCAGTCGACTATAACCTCGTAGCACGGTATCTCTAACGATACCTTCTCAATGTTGAAGCACATAGAAAATATATCGAAATAATATCGTATGATATTATGCTCTACCAAAACTTTAATGGGAAATAGTCAACTACACATCACTTTTAGCTTCCAAACTACGTTTATAACGTAAAAAGTGGAAGGTATTACAATCGTTCAGTCCGTCTGTCTGTCTGTCCGTCACCCACTTTCATAGGCCAAACTAAAATGCTACGGACACGTGTGATACGTCAAACACAAAGTTACGTCTCACAAAGAGATTCTTTGTTTGATTGTATGTTGATATGAAATGTTTTCTTCTATTTAAAAGCGAGGACTATTACATATTTTATTCTTTGAAATATAAATTATTTTAGCAAACGATAACAAATAATTATTGAATTTTCGAAATAAAATAAATGAAACTAGCCAAATTTAGTATGCAAATGTTTAATATGGAATATTAATGCTGTGTTTGTCGCCTTTTTACCTGTTAACTGTTGCGTGGAAGCGGGTTAAGTGACAGATTCTGTTACAAACCTACTTGTTCAGAACTATTATTTTTGTGAAATATGAATTTAAGAGCTTAGTGGAAGAACGTGCTAAGTGACATTTTTGAAAAATTGAGATTTTTGTGACAATAAACACATTACTAAGTTCTTTAACGCGATAACAATTTTCACCTTTTTAATAAACTTTAAGTTAAGTATCATTTTTACGCTTTACAAGTTCCATTTTCCTGAGTGCAAACGAAGACTTTCCGTTTTCCAGATCCGAGTGCAAACGAAAAACTTTAAAGTTCATATTCTCGTTTTCACCTTTTTGTCACTTAGCACATTCTTCCACTAAGCTGCTGTTAATTTACTTTTTGATTTAGTAGGTGGTCGCTTTTTAAGTATGCTTATAAATTTAATATGCTCTGGGAATATTTCATGCAACATGTTTCTTTGATTATAATGACGGTAAATGAGGAAACAGACGAAAAAAGGAACACATCATTATAAATTATCTAAAATGTAAAAATAATTTAGAATTTTTTAAGGAAATCACTGTGCAAGCGTGAGTATGTTAGGTCAATGCTAAAATAATGTTTCACTAAAAAATGGTCTGTTTTTCATGATGCAAATCTCCAACCGTATTCTTGGTTAGTTCTCTCAACAAATCACAATATAATTTTTATTCAATTAACAGAAAAGCTGGGCCCAGGGCTTAGTGAAAAAAAGAGGCCAAGTGGCTTAGTGGTAGTGCTTCGCATTGCCACGCCACAGGTCCGGGGATCGAATCCCGGATTGGGTGAGGTTGACCCATCCCTTCATCCCTTGAGTGGGTCGATAAAATGGGTACCAAGCATGCTTGAGAACTAAACAGTGGGGGTTCCGCGTGAGGCTGACCACCTTACCGGGACATATGCCTAGCACCCCAGAGCCCTAGGTCACGAAAGATGAAATGGGCACAGCAGGCCTTGGCCCAGTAATGGGCTGTTGCGCCGAGGAGTTTAGTTTTTTTTATCAGAAAAGCTGGGATAAATAAACCATCATGAAAAGTCGCAAAAATATAAACTGCAATTATGCTTAGTTCATTTAATATTCCTATCTCGGATACTAAGATATTTTGTTCCAACCTAATGCCACCACAAGTCACAACGTACGAGGAACCCCTAATACAAACAATCCTTCAAAATTAGAATAAATATATCAAATTTAAAATGCCATTACAAAAGCAACATTACACTCCGCATTTAAACATTTACAACAACCCGGCTGCCAGAGTTACCCGGTTCGATTCCCAATTACGGCCCTAAAAAGATCGTTATGAACCCTATCCACTCCAAACGAAAGTGATATTGACTGCCGGTCCCCTCGACGTTTTTAAAAAGGGGTTTCACAGCAGCTGTTGGCAACACAAAGGGGACTTTTTGCATGGAGCGCTCCAGAGCAGCTGACAATGCGATATGAATTGCATTTCCAAGTCTGGGCTCTTTTTATTTTGGTGTAGTTACTGCCCTTAGTAGGGGATGGGAAGTAAATAAGATGGTGTTCTTTTTTACCTGTTTTCTACTGTGGGAGATGTATGTAAACCAACATTGGGTGTCAGTTTCTCGAGCAACAAACATTATTTTAAAGTTTTGTAAAATTTATAATATTTTCCGTATATAGAATTATTTTGTATTATCTAGTACTAAAATGTAATTTGAAAATAATTAAAACTAGGTGTGTGTAACACCAGGGTTCCAAAAAAGCACAACTTATTCCCCCCGGGATTTCTGGATATTACGGTCGCCCGAGTTTTTTACGTTTTTAGGTCGTCTCAGAGTTTCTATTTAACAATCGCTACAATTTAGGGATTTCACAACAGCCGCAATTTGAGGATTTTGCTAATTCAGTCGTAGTTTCCCAATTTAGATCGCTTTAGCCCTTTTAGTCCAGTGATGCCATTTGGCACCATCATGTTTCCGATCATAATTAAAAAAAAATAATAGGGCTGACATCTATTGGGATTAATAAAAAATATTTTCTAATAGGATAAAGTTTGAAGAATCGAATGATGTGCTTTTTGATATCATAAATGGCTATAGACGATCAGAAAAAAAATTCTAAAATGATGATGCCAAATTGTCATTGGGACTGAAAGGGTTAGATGTGCGATTTTAGGACTGCCTAATTTTTTCGATTATAGGGTAGACCGGGGGAATCGCGCCACCTTAAGGGAAATTGAATTTTCATGCAGAGTTGTGATAGAATAATTGTAAATTGTAACAAACATAGCATACTACATTTCATAACCTATCTTGTAGTGATTTTTTATGCATGAAATCTTTAATTGAAACTGAATGAAATTGTTTTTTCTAAAAGCTTGCAGAGTGGCGGTATTAACCCCGTTACCTGGGGTAATACCGCCACACCATCAAAACACAGCAAATAATCTATGAATAATGGAAAAGGATGTAATAAAGCACAACATATAGCACTAAAATAGGTTTAATTAAATGAAGAAATTAATTAAGAAGTTTAACAAAAATCACACGCGTAGTAAATTGCTATTACTTGTCTCTGCTATATGGTCTCTGCCATAGTCTTACTATTCTTAACAAAGTAACACGTGTAATAAATGTCTATCGGTTAGTCTATGCCCTACTATTATTTAAATAAAAATTGTGTTGGCCTAGTAAATGGCTATTAATTCTCTGTAGTTCTAATCTGTGCGAAAATCTGAAAGAAAAGGATGGCGACATAACCCCGGTAAGACAAAATGGCGTAGACGGCTTGTTTAGGGGAAGGTAGATAGCCTAGCGTCCAAACTAACAACGTGATAACATAGCCAAATTATTGCTGCTGCGTACGATGTCGCCCTTAACGGTTGCGTTGGGTGCCTACTCAGGTGTCGGCTCGTCACTTGACTGTGGTTCTAAAATACGACGCCCGTCGCCAATAGCCCTCGTGTAGCTCTAGTGCGACGATAATTCAAACTAAACTAAACCAAATTATTGCTCTTTTCAATAATATGTAACTGATTTATTTAACTTAGGGATAACAGTCACTTATCTCGTTTTTTCAGAAGACTCAAAATTAGATGACACTCACTAAAAACCGTATTATTTTTATAACGTTACACCAACACGCCGCATGGCCATAAGCCTCTCTACTACTGATTACCGTGTTTCCTGCTACATGTCAGTGCTTACAGGATCCCCTCCACACACACACCGCTGGTGAGATACAGAGGGTGGAGGCATTGCCCAGTGTGGCGCGATTCCCCCGGTCTCCCCTATGATAACAGCAAAATTTAGGATAGGTGAAGATATTTGATTTCAAGATAATTAGTTTTAGTGAGATTATTGGAAACCCACGATAAAAAAAGTTAGTATTAACGATTTTGAGGAAATTAATAGCGATAACTGCGACTAAATTTAATTTGTTGTCGCAAAATTGAAAGATCAGGTCGCACTTTATAACTAGCGACCCCGTTAATTTCGAACCCTGGTCACGACTCAAAGTCCCCAAAGATGTCAGTCCTTAAACTTGCTTGACGCCCGTCGCCAATACCCCTCGAGGGGCTGGGGAGCCCAGTTGGTTAGGCATTCGCCTAGCATGCGAAAGGTCCCAGGTTCGGGTCCAGGCATCTCCAAAATAACTGCCGACCTATAAACGGCCCGTGCAAAAATGTCCGACAAATAATAGCCCGCGTAGAGGCAGTGCACGTTAAATATGCTTCAAAGTCCCAACACTGCGTACGATGTCGCCCTTAACGGTTGCGTTGGGTGCCTACTCAGGTGTCGGCTGGTCACTTGACCGAGGTTCTAAAATATGAAGCCCGTCGCCAATAGCCCTCGTGTAGCTCTCTTGCGACAATAATTCAAACTAAACTAAACTAAACCAATACCCCTCGTGTAGCTTTAGTGCGACGAAGTTGAAATTCAACTTGTAGAGAAGGCTGGTGCACGTTATTCATATGAAAAATAGTTTCTCACTGATTTGACTGACTAAGTTGATCGTTTCTTGAGTCTGCAAACCGTAAGAAAATTTCCTTCCGGAATTCTTTTCTGAAAAAGCAAAAACCTTTATGAAAGAACAAAATCCTTCGACAACTGTTCTCTTAACAATAACGTGTTTTGCTTCCCTTACCTGACGGTCCCTAGTTTTAGATCAGCACCCGTTATTGAAAATGCTTTTCCTTCAGTGATTTTGTTTCCAAAGTTATGTGGACGCTGGTTGCGTCGATATATTGAATGATGGGCTAAAGGGTTTTGTTTTTGCCTTAGAAACGCGAAATATATGTTATGATAACAGTAGTCTGATATTGGGTAATTTAGTGCTTGCGGTATTTGCTTCTGAATTATACCGAATGAGGGATAAGCAATTTGGATGAAGTGTAAACTTGTTTTTACAGCATAAAATAAAAATTTAAAATTTAACTGATTTTTTTTATTTTAGAAAAACTTTATTTCTATAGAAGAGAGCAATAAAAGACTCGTCCACACTTTAAGTTTTGAAATTTAGTTAAATTAAAAGAGTTATAATTTTAAAAATCATGTGTGTTGCTGTAAAACTTGACATTCAGGTGACGGGTTTATACGTTTGTATCCCTCAAAGGGTAAATTGGTATATTTTGGGTAGATTTATTTATCTGTATGGGCTAGTTTTTTATGATTTAGAGCTTGCGCCTGTAAAATGTGAATAGTTCAGAGCTTTGTGTCTAATAAAATGTGAATAGTTCAGAGCTTTGTGTCTATAAAATGTGAATAGTTCAGAGATTTGTGTCTATAAAATGTGAATAGTTCAGAGCTTTGTGTCTATAAATTGTGAATAGTTTAGAGCTTTGCGTCTATAAAATGTGAATAGTTCAGAGCTTTGTGTCTATAACATGTGAATACACGGATTCCCAAAAAGTAAAAATATCTGGAACATATTTTTTTAAAATAACTTATATTAAATTATAACATTAATTTTAAATATCGTAATGTATATATTATATATTTTTATATAATTTATAGTTTAAGCTTCAGTATAGCTATTTATTGGAAATATTATATAGCAGTTACTGAACTATATTTAAGAAGTGCTGTGCCTTTAACACAATTTTTCTGCCAACCATGAATTATTTTCTGCCGTTATACAATTTTTGTATTGGTACAACGCAACTTGTAATAACTGAGATTTTTTTTTTTACTTTAAGTTACCTAATCTGAAATATAACGTAATAAAAATATTGCGATGGGGGTCGGAAATTCGAAATGAAGATTTTTGTGTTTTTGATACATTTTGGAAGGTGCTGATTCTAAAAAAGTGGTTTTCGGACATTGGTCCGTCTTTCTGAAAACCCTCTACAGCACGACCTACGGACTTCAAATTTGGAACACGATTTCCTAGTACCTGTCAGACGTCATAATAAGCTTTTCGAAAAAATTGCGCATGCGCAAGGGATGGCTGCATGTAACTTTTTAGTTTTTAAAGTTATTGAAATTATCTTATAAGGTATATAATGGACGAGCTTAGTGGAAGAACGTGGTAAGTGACATTTTTGTAAAAATTGAGATTTTTGTGTCAATGAACATATTATTGTCTCCTTTAAAGCTAACAAGTTTCTTCTTTTTCATACTTAAAGTTAAGTAATTTTTTTACGGTTTGTAAGTACCTTTTTTAACGAATTCAAGTGCAAATGAAGACTTTAAAGCTCATTTTCTCGTTTTCACCTGTTTGTCACTTAGCACGTCCTGCCACTAAGCTTTTCAATTACCTTCAAATGTATGTATTGATTAATTAAGCGGTATTCTAAAGTACACTGCTCAAAACAATTAGGGGAGCACTTTGCGTACTCTTGTTTACCCTTCCAGTTCCAACTTCTTATTTTTTATTCTAAGAATCTAAAATTTGTGAAATAGATTCATTATACATCCAGAATGAAATGGTAAAAAACAGGGGAAAAAATCTTAATTTTTAACTAAAATTTAAGAAGGAAAAAATTGGAATCATAACTTTTGAATAAATTATAACAATAATTTTTTCAAAACTTTATTTGTTAAAAAAAGTTAAAATCAATTTTTAAACATCTAAGAATGCAAACGTGAAGAATTTAGGGTCAATTTATTTCATAAAATTTTTTTGGGAGTGAAATTTATTTTACCATGTTTTTCATATTTTCATTGAATTAAAACAAACATTATTTAATTCTTCAAAAGACATGATTCTTCCATCTAACGATAAATAAGAGCAAGCTCAACTTAGTGAGCAAAAAAATCGCAAGCTGATGATTAAAAATGGAATCATTGGGGGTGAAAGGGTTTAAACCATGCGTTCCCCTAATTTTTGTGAGCAGTGTAGTTTAGTGTTACACCCCTAGTTTTACTGAAAGTCAACGATTTTTTTCCTTCTGAGTGTAGGTTTGTATATTTTCTCCACTATGACTAAATGCCGTGTACTTTCTTTCTCGTTTCAGTCACCCGTCAAATACATCAAACAGGTGAGTCCGTATTTTCCGTCGGTGCAGGTAAGTGGAGAACGGGTTTAGTTGCTTGCTCTTTTACTCTGTTGCCAAATTTGTTCAAGTAATTGAGATAAAACTAATTGTGTGTTCTGTTTTTTGTCCAACCCAAAGGCTGACAGTCGCTATGGAGGAATAGGAGGCGACGTGGTAAATATTGCTGTGCATTTTGTATATCAATAAATGTTCGAATTTAATTGATTTACTAATTTTTTAAAAATATTATTTTTATTAAATTGTATGTTCACTATTTCTTACTTATACATACTGCTTTAAAATTAGTAAAAAATTAATTAAAATGGATGTGGTTGGAAAATACATTTAAATTTTAAAACCGGAAAATTGTATTTCGAAAATTATAAATCAAAATCGTGTATGAAGCTAGTTAAGCATTTCCATTTTTTAGACATAATTTTGATTATGTGCCACTATTTATTACGTAATCGCCAATAATATTTGTTAAAACAGATTTAATTAATACTTCACAGTTAGATAAGTTCATAAGGTTTATTTTATTTTTTATAATTTTATATTATAAATGTTATTTCACTAATTTTATTTCATCAATATTTTTATCAATTTTATTATATATATATATATATATATATATATATATATATATATATATATATATATATATATATATATATATATATATATATATATATATATATATATATATATATTATATATTATTATATATGAATATATATATTTATAAAATATAATTAAAACTATATTAGATATTATATATATATATATTATATATATATATATAATATGTATTATAATTTATTATATATTTATTATATATATATTATATATATATATATCTATATTTTTATTATACATAACATATTGTTTTATTGATACATTTTATTTTTATTTTACTAACGTCAATTTTTTCCGACGGTTTTAGTATACTAAATTTGATTTTAACAAACTATTCTCTTGATATTTTAATTTAAAATCCTTCTTTATAATGTACTCTATAATTCTATGAATGTCAATAAGTATCTAAAAATATTTAAAATGTAACTAACTTTGTTATTGCGTTACAAATGAAATGGGATATTTTTAAAAATTCATTTCAATATAAAACTAATAATAAATGAATGCTTAAACTTGTTGTATATCTTGTATAATTTTGTTATTATAAATTCTTCGCATTCAATTGACATGTTAACCCATGTAATTTTTATTGTAGGTTATGGGACCACCAGGGCCAGCTGGTCCTCCGGTAAACAAAATATTTTTATGTTTATTACATACAAGATTTTCGATAGCTTTTTCTAGAGATTTATATTTTACTTTCTAATAATACTTGTATATCACAATAAAATATACTAGGTTTTCTCGTTTGGAAGTTCCTTTAGTATAATTTGGTCTATTAAATATTCATAAATATTATGTTTTTTCTGACATAATTTATGAGGTGATATCGTATTATAAAAAAATCATTGAGTATTTTAAAACAACTATTAATAGGGTTTTGAAATTATGTTCTTCAAATGAAATCAATTCTTAGTAAACTCCTAATAACTAGAAGATTATTTATAAATATGTACTTGAGTCGAACTTAAACGAAAAATATGTTAAGCTTTGCAAACTCTAGCATAGAGTCTAGTGTTTACAGTTTTGCACTAGGATTATCACAAAGTGCTTTAAGCTAACCGAAAACTTTTCGCTACTTGACGTTGGGATTTTTCTCTATTTATGGCAGAGGACTTTCATTTATAAAGTCATTAGTACATATTTTTTTTTCTTTTTCAGAGACCAACTTTTCTCAAGTCATGAGTAGGAACTTTGAAATTTCACTCACTTTAAATATTTCAAAGGCAATGATAATTTAAGCACAAAATAAACCGGAGTCAAACGAAAAACAATTTTGACTTTATTTGAAGATCTAACCGTTTAACTTCTGAAATGCTGCATAGATAAATTTGTAATTCTGTTATATTAGACAATTTTGCATAAAACTGCAATTATATTAATTTAGTTATTTTTAAATTCTTTAATTTAACTGAATTGTTGAATTGAATAGATTTAAACTTTAAAGCACACTCTGTATGCAAGGATAAAATCAATTTAAAAGAACAAAATCTTTTGACTACCTAAAAGTGTTAAATAAAAGGTGTAGTTGCAAAACTCACATTCTGCAAAGTATTACTAAGACATATGTAGGGTCTGGCCTGTTATTGACGACTTTTGATGATTGTTAATTCAATTGGACAAAATCGCCAAAATTACTGAAACGGGCCCTATATCTTAGTGATCTTACTTAAAATATTACGATTGGGGTCGAAACCAAAATTGGAGATTTTGAGATTTTGACACGTTTTGAAGGGTGCCGATTCTAGAAAAGTGGTTTTTGAACATTGGTTCATCTGTCGATCTATCTGAAATCACTTTACAGCTCGAACCTAAAAGAGCTACGGACTTCAAATTTGGTACACGAGTTTCAAGTACTTGTAGGACATCGTACACAGCGATGCAAAAGTTTAAAAAATGACGTTTTTTAGCTGTAAAATTTAGAATTGTGATAGTAGAATTACAAAACACCCCTAAATCATATTAAATAAATATTTTGAAATGCTATAATTGAAACATAATTGTTTGATATGCTATAACAATTTTTTTTTTCATAAAATAAAAATTTGTACGATGCAAAAGTTTAGACACAGATACGAGATTATGCTAAATTAAAGTAGATAAGGGCCTAATTTCACATATTTATTGATGAATTGAATTTGATAAAAGAAAAAACACGATGAACTAAACAGATTTAATAACGATATTGGTTCAATTTTACACCAAAAAGACAATATAGACACTTTAAATATTTATTGATATCATATTTGCTTCAAATGTACAATTTAACATCTCTAAATACGAACCGAATACCTACCAATCCATCACCTTAAAGTTTTGGCACGAATTCGTGGATTTAGAGACATGCATTGACCGATTTTCTTGATGAAAAGTGCAGTCTTTCCCATATAAAATCACAAAATAGCGGATATTATTCTTTTTGGCACTTTAGTACAATGCAAGGATAGTCACCTCTTCAAAAACGTCAAAAAAGTCGTTCATTTTAACGTAAATCCACTCCACACCATTAAGAAAGTTCCTTCTTCATACTGAAGTTTGAAATTTCTTGAGAAAAACCCGTTTCTTTGAACCGGTTACAATTTAACCGGTCTCTTTGGTGCTATTTAAACACGTTCAGTTTAACCGAATTTTGAAAAATAACTTTTAAAACACCGGTTTTTCCCCTCAAAAATTCTAGCATAAAGAAGGAACTTTCGTAATGGTGTGGAGTGAATTTACGTTAAAATGAACGACTTTTTTTATCGTTTTTGAAGAGGTGACTATCTCTGCATTGTACTAAATTGTAAAAAAAGAATAATATGCCGCTCTATTTTGTAATTTTATATGGGAGAGACTGCTCTTTTCATCAAGAAAATCGGTCAATGCATGTCTCTAAATCCATGAATTCGTGCCAAAACTTTAAGGTGATGGATTGGTAGGTATTCGGTTCGTATTTAGAGATGTTAAATTGTACATTTGAAGCAAATATGATTTCAATAAATATCTAAAGTGTCTATATTGTCTTTTTGGTGTAAAATTGAACCAATATCGTTATTAAATCTGTTTAGTTCACCGGATATCGTGTTTTTTCTTTTATCAAATTCAATTCATCAATAAATATGTGAAATTAGGCCGTTATCTACTTTAATTTAGCATAATCTCGTATCTGTGTCTAAACTTTTGCATCGTACAAATTTTTATTTTATGAAAAAAAAATTGTTATAGCAAATCAAACAATTACGTTTCAATTATAGCATTTCAAAATATTTATTTAACATGTTTAGGAGTGTTTTGTAAATCTACTATCACAATTCTAAATTTTACAGCTTAAAAACGCCATTGTCTAAACTTTTGCATCGCAGTGTAATAGGGTAGGGTAGGGTAGGGTTGATACATATATATTCCGGCTTGTGTGCTTGATCAGAGACCCGCTTATAAACCTTCGTCAAGTAAGACAGACACAGAAAGAATTTTTACTGTCACAGAGAGAGAAAATACACCCAGGGCAAAGGCGGGAATCGAACCCGCACCCGGTACAGTGCGCAGACTGTTAGCGGAGGCAGCTATCTTAACCACTCGGCCACCCGGGCCCCAGTGTAATAGGGTTTTCGAGAAAATTGTGCCTGCGCAAGGGGTAGCTGCCATAGAACTTTTTTGCTTTTGAAGCAATTGCTGAAAAACAAAAGCGATACAGACTTTAAATTTGTACACAAGTTCCCAGTACCAGTCAGACTTTATAAAAAGGTTTTTGAGAAAATCTCGCATGCGCATAAGGTAGCTGCCATGTAACGTTTTAGGTTGTAACTACTTTATAGGGTATATCTTAAAGGTACACTCTTAAAACAAAAGAGTGAAATTCACTCTTATAGGAGAAGTGCATTTTCGGCACCGGAAAGGAGTGGAAATTAACTCAGACTGAGTTAAAACCGCTCGTTTTAAGAGTGTAGGACGCAGATTGTTTTCTTTTATTTCTTTTACCCACTCCGAAAAAGAGTGAAATTCACTCCTATAGGAGAAGTGCATTTTCGGCACGGAAAGGAGTGGAAATTAACTCAGACTGAGTTAAATCCGCTCGTTTGTTTTAAGAGTGTATAGAGCCTTTTTTTTAATGTATAGATTTGTTAGTTTAACTTTGGAGAATGTAAGTTTTACAGTCAATTGTTAAATGTTTAGGTAAGTTTGCTGAATGCACTATATCCAAAGTTCCATAATAAAAAAGAATTTCACTTTAATTATATCAGATTTGGACATCTTCTGCCTTTAAGGATATTGCTGAGCCCTTTTGGGTAATAGTTGTACTATTAAGGGCCATTGAGGATAATTAAAATTTTCAACACGTGCATTTCTTGAGTAGTTATTTAAAAGTAAAGCTTGGGCAAGAGCTAATCTTAAAGGCCAAAGTTGTCAAAATGTGATCGCTTCATTACTAAAGTTGGCCAATTGATAGAGTCATCTTTGACACAGATTTTTAATTGTCGATTTAGGGTCTCCAAGGAATTCAAGGTCCGCCAGGAATCAAAGGCGACAAAGGGGTTGACGGACAAAAAGGGGAACCGGTAAGTTTAACTTGACACAGGATAAGTGGAAATTACCGGGTGGTTTTAAAATAACGCTCGCTATTCGGAGAGGTCTGTAGCTTGAATGAATAATCCGAATGCAACAAACATCGAGACACTTACTAATCAAGAAGGGGGAAAAAGAATGGAATCATAAAAAAGAAACTCGTCTCTTGACCATGGTTCTAAATTACGAGGCGTAATTGGCTGTGTTGGCCATAATTGGCTACGCCTCGTAATTTAGAACCCTGGTCAAGAGACGAGTTTCTTTTTTATGATTCCATTCTTTTCCCCTCTTCTTAATTAGTAAGTGTCTCAATGCTTGTTGCATTCGGATTATTCATTTAAGCTACAGACCACTCCGAATAGCGAGCGTTATTTTATAACCACCCTGTATGCTACATCCCATCTTAATATTTATTGATATATTAGGATCGATATTCGTAATTTGTATATGCTGTGACACATTTTTCCTATAGCAGTAGTTAAAAAACTACATGAATAATCACGCTCGTTTGATGGTTAATGAATTTATTCAATAATTGCAAAGCAAATCCATGACAGATTTATTTTATAGAAAAAAAACCCATACATTTACAGAAAAATACTGTTATTTTCTTTAAAAAAAATTTCTGTAAAAATAAAGTGATTTTGGTTTGAAACTCAGATCATTTTTTGTTTGCTTTGTCGTATGAACTAAAGATTATTTTCAGATGAAAAACTATAAATGTTATATTAAAATATAGGACTGATAATAAGGTTCAGCTGTTCTACCAAATATATTTTTCCAAACTCTACAATAAAAAGGAACGACACAATTTCTTATTCATTAAAAACTAATTTCTAATTTTTTTCTTTGCCATTTCTGTCTTTTTCAGGGCGATAAAGGTGACAAAGGCGATTCAGGACCCATGGGGCTTCCGGTAAGTACTTGTTTTTTTAAAACTAACTAACTTAATTTTCCAACTGTATCTATTTGTGTATTATTATTAATTTTTTAAATTTGGAATTAGTCAGTGGTAATACATCGGTACAAATGACTTAAAAATAAATCCTAAAACTAAAATAAAATTAAATTCCATAAAGGAGATTTTCTCACTACTCTTCTTACTTCCAACATTTTAGAGAAAGGAGCGTGTGTAAAAATTTTCTGTGGACTTTACCCCCTTTCTAATACAAATGCAAAAATTTTCGACTAACAACAAGCCAGAGGTCCAGCAAGGTTGGTCCAAAATAAATATAATACTTTACCAGTTTCCAATGACTATCAAGATTCTTCTTAAAATCTTCTACTCTCTTCGAATGCACAACATAATCTGGTAAAGCATTCCACTCATTGACAACTCTATTGTAAAAATAATGTTTTCTTATCTCCCTTCTAAAGCTCGATTTATTCAATTTCTGATCATTTCCTCTGATCCGGCTATTTAAGGTAAAACCTAAGCTCTCCATGTCTCCTTGTTTTATAAACTTGAATTACTGAATTAAATCACCCCTTGTTCTCCTATTTTCCAGGGAATACATGTTTAAAGATCTTAATCTGTTATCATAATCAATACCAGATAGACCCTTAATCATTTTTGTAGCCCTATGCTGAACTTTTTCAAGCAACTCAATATCTTTTCTGAGGAAGGGAGACCAAAATTGAACAGCATATTCCAGATGTGGCCTTACAAATCCCTTATTCAATGGCAAAATGATCTCTTTAGTCTCATTTAAGTGATTGAACTTAAATTGTCATAATAAAGAGTTTAATTTTTGATTTCAATTGCGTAATATGAAATATAAGGTAACAAGAAGTTCATAAAGAACTAAAATAGCCAACTTTCCTGTTACTTAAATACTTACTGAAGTTATAATCGGGAAAAAAAACTAGGTTCTTAAAGTAAATATCATCAACAGCCGTTTCTACACTAGATTTATACACATTAGAAAAAAAATCGAAACACAGCACCCAGCTATAATTTAAACTTCTAAAAGCCAAAATCAACTATTTTCCTTAATATTCTTTCGCAAATTAATTAAATATTATTTATCATCTGCTCGTGATTTATTTGTAGTTCGAAGAAAAATTAAATATTTATTAATAACAAAAGTAATGAAACTACTCCGAACTGCATTAAAAAATAAGAAATGTAAATTAAAACTAAGCATAATTGCCTGCAAAAGTATGCCTTGCCGCTTTCTTGGTAGATAAATAATGAATAATCAAAGAATCAAATTGTGCTACATTTTATGACGTCATTCCAAACTGATTCATGAAAATATTATTTTGCTTCAAATATGTTTAAATAAATAAAGTTTCTCATGCCATTGTTGATTTGGCAACAGTGATTTAAATGACTCAAAATTGAATTTCAATGCTAATTCAATGGGAAATTCGCCGAAAGAAAGTAGATTTATGTCCGTCCGGACGTACAGACAGACGGACAAAAAGTATGAAAGTTGGGTATCTGAGGTCATAGCTTTCTAACAAAAAAAGAATTTTTAAGATCCGATGGATAGAACCGATTTTGGAAGGGGGGTACGGACAGACAGACGGACACAGACAGACGGAAAGACAGACAGACATACGAACAGACAGACAGATGGACATCAACCGCATTTCAATACCTACAGTGATTTAAATGATTCAAAATTGAATTTCAATGCTAATTCAATGGGAAATTCGCCGACAGATAGTAGATTTATGTCCGTCCGGACGTACAGACAGACGGACAAAAAGTATGAGAGTTGGGTATCTGAGGTCATAGCTTTCTAACAAAAAAAGAATTTTTAAGATCCGATGGATAGAACCGATTTTGGAAGGGGGGGGGGGGGTACGGACAGACAGATAGACGGACAGACGGAAAGACAGACAGACATACGAACAGACAGACAGATGGACATCAACCACATTTCAATACCTACAGTGATTTAAATGACTCAAAATTGAATTTCAATGCTATTTCAATGGGAAATTCGCCGACCGATAGTAGATTTATGTCCGTCCGGACGTACAGACAGACGGACAAAAAGTATGAAAGTTGGGTATCTGAGGTCATAGCTTTCTAACAAAAAAAGAATTTTTAAGATCCGATGGATAGAACTGATTTTGGAAGGGGGGTACGGACGGACAGACAGACGGACATCGACCGCATGTCAATACCTACTTTTTCATTTTTTTAATTCTTTCGAATTAAAAAAAGAAAAGTAGGCTAATAAAAATATTACGATGGGGTCAAAAACCCGAATTGGAGATTTTGTGTTTTTGACACGTTTTGAAGGGTGCTGATTCTAGAAAAGTGGTTTTCGAACATTGGTTCATCTGTCGATCTATCTGAAATCACTTTACAGCTCGAACCTAAATGAGCTACGGACTTCAAATTTGGTAGACGAGTTTCTAGTATCTGTCGGACATAATAAATAATAAGTTTTTTGAGAAAATCGTGCATTCTCAAATAGTAGCTGCTATAGACTTTTTTCGGTTTTAAAGTTATTGAAATTACCTTATATTAAACAATAGGGGGAGCGCATGGTTCAAACCCTTTCACCCCCAATGATTCCATTTGGAATCATCTCAGCTTGCGATTTTTTTCTGACTAAGTTAAGCGCGCACTTATGTATCGTTAGATGGAAGAATCATGTCTTTTGAAGAATTTAATAATTTTTGTTTTAATTCAATGAAAAACTTGGTAAAATAAAATGAACTCTAAAACAACTTTAGCAAATAAATTTACCCTAAATTCTCCATTCTTGCATATTTTAGATGTTTAAAAATATATTTTAACTATTTTTAACAAATAAAGTTTAAAAATTTTTTTGTTATAATTTATTAAAAAAATTTAGGATCCTAATTTCCCCCCTTAAATTTTAGTTTCAAAAATGAAGATTTTCTCCCCTGTTTTTTACCATTTCATTCTGTATGCATAATGAATCTATTTCACAAATTTTAGATTTTTAGAATTAAAATTAAAAAGTTGTGAGTGAAGTAAAAGTTGGAAGTAAAAAGTGCTCCCCTAATTGTTTTGAGCAGTGTATATAAAATATATAGGGCGCTTTAATGTATTTATTGGTAATTGAAAGTAATGTAGTGTTACGCACCCCTAGTTTTCCCTTCTAATTATATATCTTATTCTTTAGGGCCCCGTCGGTGTGAGAGGAGACCACGGTCCGCCTGGTGCAGATGGAAAGCACGGTGCTATGGTTCGTATGGTCAAACAATGAGCAACATTATAAAATTTAGCTTATTATTTTAACCAATTATTAAATTACTCTTATTATATATTGTATATTTGAATATAAATGACTGAATTTGATTGGCGGTTAAATATTCTTTAAGTATTATAATCGCTTTTTGATAGCAACATTTACTAATGAGGAAGGAGATATCATGCTATATAATGTGCTAATTGGCTTTGATTGAATAAAAACAATTCAGGCTAAAAATGTTAAAAATACTACTTTTCGCAATAAATATCCATTATAATAATTTTTGTTTTTGTTTTTAAATTCACTGATAAAAAAAAGTTACTGCTTTTTCAAGACATTCGAAAGCGTGCTCGACCCGAGTGCTGTGTCATTTTTGATACAAAAAAATATATAAATCTACTGATAACTTTAATCAAAGGCTGAAAAGGGATTTTCAGATCGTTTTCTATAAAACCATTTCAGTTAAAATTTAAAAATCAATTCATTAGTAATAGAATCTTAAAAATACAGCCTTTTCAAATAGATGTCAGATCTCAGGAAGATATGGTTTATTTTTTAGACTAATATTATTTTACTTATATATTTTCTTATTATTTTACTTTTTAATCATTATTTACTATTTCTTTTTTATCATTTTATTTTATCTTTTGTTTCAGATAAACTAACCTACTGCAACTAACAGAAGACTAACCCAATAGGGATGGCCAATAACATCTTAACACACTCTTACACTACTAACACCATCACACAAACACAATCATGATTATACATTAGAGCATACATATCACAAAATATAGAATATAATATATACAATATATGTATTCAAATTTAATTATTGTATAGGTCTATAAATTGCAACTTACAATTTTATTTATTGATGATAATTCATAGTTTATGAATAATGTTTTAAACTTTTGCTATTTAATAAATTATTTTTAATTATACTAATATATTTTGTCTCGTTTCAGGGACCTCCTGGTTTAGATGGCATGAAGGCGAGTATTAAATTTTTATTTATATTTTTATCTTCTAGAAGGGGATGTAATAAATACACTGCTCAAAACAATTAGGGGAGCATTTTGCGTACTTTTGTCAGCCCTTTCAATTCCAACTTATTATTTTTTATTCTAAAAATCTAAAATTTGTGAAATAGATTCATTATGCATCCAGAATGAAATGGTAAAAAACAGGGGGAAATTTTTTAATTTTTTAACCAAAATTTAAGGGGAAAAAATTGGAATCATAACTTTTGAATCAATTATAACAATAAGTTTTTAATATAGTTAAATTATAACAATAATTAAACTTACATATTAACGCATCAATTTTCTATTTTATTATCATAAATTAAATTGTGTTAACAAATCTGTGAAAAAGTCTCATTATTCACATTATTTAAAATATTACAATTTATTATTTTTATAATGATATATTTAATATTTCAAGTAATATTTTATGCTAGCGAAATATCAAACAACACATTAAAACGAACACATTAAATGCGCTAATTAAAATGAACTCATTGAAATTTTCATATTGAAATTAGCAATTGATGTGATTGCATTGAAATAAATACATTAAAATTAACACATTTTAATGTTATATGCATGAAAAAGGTCATTGGAATTAACACATTTTAATAAATACATTGAAATTAACACTTAAAAACTAATGTACTGAAATGGACCCATTACAAGGAACACATACGGAATAAAACATTAAAACACTGCCTTTAAATGAACAAAACATTGAAATTAACGCATTAAATAGAAGAAATAAATATAAACACATTAAAATTAACAGATGAAACTGAACACTCTGCAAAAAAACATTAAAATGAAAGTATCTAAATTAACAGATAAAAAAAGCATTGAAATTAACAGATTAAAAAAACACATTGAAATGAACAGAGTAAAAGGAACACATTGAAATTAATAGATTAAAATGAGCACATTGCAATTAACAGATTAAAATTAACTCATTGCAATTAACAGATTAAAAGGAATACACTGAAATGAACACAGTAAAAAGAATAAATTGAAATTAATAGATTAAAAGGAGCACATTGAAATTAATACATTGCAGGAACACATTGCAGGTAACACTTAAGAATTCAACCATTCGATGTATTTAAATGAATTCATCTATGTATTTGAATGAACAACACATTGAAATTAACTCTTTGAAATAACACTTTAAAAAGCAGTTAAAATGTGGACATTGAAATTAACACATTGTGTGGTTTCTCAACAGGGCGAAAGAGGTGAACCCGGAAGTAAAGGAGAAAAAGGGGAACCTGGCCTACCGGTAGGACTCCTGTTTTCCTAAATTAAAAAAATATTTTTTTAAATAAAAATAAAATTAGTTGTGGAATATTTGGTTTTTATAGTTTTTGAGAATTGCCTTGCGAAATTCCAGTTACTTGTATATATCATTTAAAAAGAAATATTTTGAAGTAATTGTGTGGTTTAACCAAGTTTTTTTCTTTAAAATAATATATAGTTTATAACTTAACATTTATTACAAATATATATTTTCAAAATAATGACCAAATAAATGGTGTAGTACTCCTAAATAAAGGTGTTCAAGTGGTCTTTCAACGCAAAACTTCATCAAGAAAGCAATTATTTTTGAGTAGTAAAAATGAAAAGATAAGTCAAATTATAGTCAAATTATAGTCAAATTTACGGCTTTAAACTGGCAGTTGAGCTGTTAGAAAAAAAAACTTAAAAATTGCGTAAAATTTTTGGTATTAAATAGCGTTAATTTTAGTTAAAGTATGGTTTTGTCTCGTTAAATAGTCGTATTTTTTAAAATTAAGAAATTCTTTGGCGTTCAGGCGCTATTTGTACCCGCAATCTTTAAACTTCAATTGAAGCGTCACACAAACTCGCTCACTAAATTTCACAACAGACTGAAGCCAAAGAAGTAATCGTGTTGAGGCTTAATATACCCTTAAACTGATGTCATTGAGAGCAAGTTTTAGTGGAAATAGTTGTAAACGACGAAATAGTTTATTATAACTGTTCAAGATCGAAGTGGAACAAGAAGTGGAACGAAATGGTTTAAATTATTGAATGTATGGGAAATTTGCTCAAAAATTACGTTTTTGCAGTCTATAGTATCTTGCAGAGTATCTAACAGTTCAAACTTTCAAATATTTTACCATATTTATTATGAATTAAGTTTTCAAAATAATTCTCGTGAAAATAGTTAAGTTTTATTTCTGTGCATTATATTATTGATTTCTGTTCATAATTCTTTCATTTTATTAATTTAAACTTTTTTTGTCTTGTGTTTTGTTTTTAATTAGGGTACGGACGGTATACCAGGCTTACCGGTAATTTTTGTTTTATTTTATTACTTTTTTTATTTTTTTAATTTATTGTTTTACTTTTTCGCCGAGGTTAATTGAGAATTCATTGATAAGTACACTTACAATCTTGCATGCAAATATAAGCAACTTCAGTGATGTTCACAATAGCACACTGTAATTTTACATAGACATTATTTTTTGTATCTAGCATAATCGAAAACAAGAAAAAAAAATAGATTGTGTTGGAAGAATTCAAGGGAAGTACTGTACCCATTAATAGCCCATTTCTGAATAATGTTAAGGGGACCGGGGGTCTCCAAAGTAAAGTACATCAGTGTTAATCCTAAGGAGAAAAAAATATTTTCTCTGTCACATTTCTCCGGCTATATTGAATATTTTTACAAGCGGATTTTTTATGTGATAAATGTAGCTGACTTACAGGTCCCAACCTTCTCACTTTGTGAAATGGGTTGGGATATTTTTTTAAATTTTCAATAAATAATGTTACACAAAATATTCAAAGCAATTTCAAAAAGTGGGAAGATAGATATTGTCAATAATGTACCAACCAAAAGATATATATTTTTTGATGATTTTTCTAATTTTAAATTTGATATTTTCTCACTTTTTGTGTAATTTTAGTTCTTGTTCTATGTTCTGATGCTCTGTATGTTTTTGTTATATTTATTTGTCTTTGTGTCTGTATTTTGTACTGTACAGTTGTCCTGTCATATACAGTCCCTGGACAAATTATTAGACACACTGTATTTTTTTGAGTAATTTTATGTTTCTTCATAGTTTTTATGCAATAATGGTATATTTAAACTATAATATTATTGATTTTTATTTAAAAGAATTGTTGTAGACTACATATTTGTATTTATTTTAAGATAATTATGATTAATTATGATTAAGATTAATTTATAATAATTATTTATTATAAGATTATATTTATGTGTGGAATCATCCTCAAATGCAGGAGACAGTACAGTCTTGCATTGATAGCATGCCGCGCAGAATTAAAGCTTTGATAGCGGCTAAAGGTGGCTCAACTAAATATTGACTTTTACTAACATTAATTTCACTTTTCTTTAAAACTTAATAAACTTATGCTTTTCTAAATGAATGCTGTTTATTTATGTCAAATAAATCGGTAATTGATTGGATAATATAAAAATAAAAAAACAAATCAATTTAAAATAATAAAACGGTACAATATCACCCGGTAATTGATATTTTACATGAAATCTTGCAGTGCGTCTAATAATTTGTCCAGGGACTGTAATATGGAACTTTTTTATATGTTTGATAGTGTAACTAAATAAACAATTATACAATAAAACTTTTTCTTTCAGGGTCCAAGAGGTGACAAAGGAGACGGAGGCCCTCCTGTGAGTTTTACACCCCAAAAGTTTAGCATAAAAAATGTCATGAAATAATGTCAAATAAAAAAAATCAATCATTAATTTAAAACAAGCCATCAATCAACACTATACGCACTAATAATTTCATTAACCAATAATTCCATTGGCATGTCGTTATTTTGTGCTTGATTAATAACTGCACTTCTATCACGTTGCATGAATTTGTTAATGCACTGACACTGTTTTTTCTCTCATACACCTGTTTGCTGTGGACAAATAAGCAGATTAAAAACAGAAAAAGATTCAAAGGCACTGTTGAGAAGAAATTTAAAGTTTGGTTCTGGCCAAGCTAATCGTAAAAATGAACCATCAAATTTACAAATAAATTCTTTATTTATTATTCATGTAACACTGAAATAAATTAACATTAATTTAATTTGTACACGTTGGAAACAAAATGATTCGCTTCTATTTATTCGGACGTCGCTTACCGTAGAGTTACGTTTAAGGAGTCTGTTTACGGAGAGACTAATGAGTTCTGTCATGGCTCACTCAACTTTAAGGCCACAGAAGCTTTTCGTGTCACGCTATCCGCCCACTTCGGATTGTAGGCTTTTCCGTAGAAAAAATACGAAATCTAATCCCGCACGAAGGACTATACTTTTCAGGTTCCGAACAGATTTCGTTTTTCTCTTTTGGAAGATCCGACAACCCGAAGCGGACGGATAGTGAGACGTCTTAGAGAGCTTCTCTGGCCTTATTAGTTGAGTCGGCCGTTGTTTAGTTGACGTATAAAATATTTAATATAAGGAAATGTCTACATATTTGAATGATAAACAGCAGTAAAAAATGCAATCGCAAATCTGAATTATTTTAACTAGTTCAGTTAGTGTGTCGCCAGTTGTTAAGTATAGAACGTAAAAAGTTAGTTTACTAGTTAAATCCAGTTTTTAAGTAGTACGAAAAAGTTAGTAGGTTAATAAATGAATCCAGTTTTTAAGTAGTACGAAAAAGTTAGTAGGTTAATAAATGAATCCAGTTTTTAAGTAGAGATAAAAAGTTAGTCGTTTCCTATTTGAATCCAGTTTTTAAGTAGACTGTAAAGAGTTAGCTGTTACTTAATTGAATCTAGTTATTAAGTAGAACGTGAAAAGTTAGTTGTTTCCTAACTGAATCCAGTTATTAAGTAGAACGCGAAAAGTTAGTTGTTTCCAAACTGAATCCAGTTTATAAGTAGAACGTAAAAAAGTTAGTCGTTTCCTATTGGAATCCAGTTTTTAAGTAGACTGTAAAGAGTTAGCTGTTACTTAATTTAATCTAGTTATTAAGTTGAACGTGAAAAGTTAGTTGTTTCCTAACTGAATCCAGTTATTAAGTAGAACGTGAAAAGTTAGTGGTTTCCTAACTGAATCCAGTTATTAAGTAGAACGTGAAAAGTTAGTCGTTTCCTATTTGAATCTAGTTTTCAAGTAGATTGTAAAGAATTAGCGGTTTCCTAAATGAATCCAGTTTTTAAATAGAACGTAAAATGTTAGTTGTTTCCTAATGGAACGTAAAAAGTTAGTTTTTCCTAGTAGAATGTGAAATATGAATTGTTTCTTAATTCAATGAATACTGGAGAATGTGATCACTTAATAGAGTTGCGTAGTGTGAGCAGCAGCTGGTGTTGAGTTGTGTTGTTGTTTGTGCCTTTTCAGGGGCCACGAGGCAAGCTCGGGAAGAGGGGTGAGAAGGGAGACAAAGGCGACCAGGTGCGCACCCCACTCTCTCTATCTATCTATTGATAAGCACATATTTTTTTGGTTAATTTGTTCATCTGCGGTGGCAATCCTTAAACATGTGGTGTAAAAAGAGGAGCCAATCAAAGACTTATTATATTAGAATTGACCATGTTAAGTGTAAGGCTCCCTAATATAAGAATTGGTTAAACCGAGAATAACGAAAGACTTCTAATAATCATAGACTGAGCATTGGAAACATAAAAAGGGGTAAAGGAAAGACTTCGAGTAAGAATAAGCAGATCCCTGGCAAATCTAAACTTGGGCAAACAAAAGACTATAATAAGATAAGACAGCATTAGCAAATCTAAGTCTTAAAGGGGCATATGAAAGAATTTTTATAATTTAAAATAAAGGTAGAATTTCCAAAATGAAATGGAGGCAGACATCCCTACTCATGTCACGTTTATTTGGTGCGACCATTTGTTATGTCTGCCATATTAGAATTAGCATAATTCTATGAACAGAACTTTTCGCTCTTCAAGTATTCTAAAGTGCCCTCGTTGATATTTTTAACTCTTTCAGTCCCAGTGATGCCATTTGGCATCATCATGTTTCTGATCAGAATTAAAAAAATAATAGGGCTGACATCTATTGGGATTAATAAAAAATATTTTCTAATAGAAAAAAAATTGAAGAACCGAATGATGTGCTTTTTGATATCATAAATGGGTATAAACGATCAGAATTTTTTTTCTAAAATGATACCAAATTGTCATTGGGACTGAAAGGGTTAAAAGTCAATACGTTTATCGAATATATACATTAGGGACATAAAAAAAAGTTTTAAAAAAATGATATTAAAAAAACATGTCAGCTTTAAGTTCCCATAAAATTAACTGCCCTTCTCTCCAATTCAGTTCTCACGGTATAGTAACTTAAAAACTTTACCTCTTCAAGTCAAAATATTAGCAACACATCTAATTGTACATGAAATAAGATGTTGAGCGTACGTTTAAAAATAAGTATTCTATTTTCTCTTGATTTCGCCACATTTTGTGCTTGGTTTCACGAAAAGTGTGGTTCCGAATAGCTGTGTGGTGAAATGTTTCATTATATTTTCGGTATTTAGTTGAACCATTTCTCAAGTTTTTGTTCCCAAAACCTTAAAAATGGTTCAACCGAATGCCTAAAATATGGTGAAATATTTCACCACGCAGTCGTTGCAGCTACTAGGAACCATTATCATGGTGAAATAAAGCGCAAAATTTTTAAAGTAGTAGGTAACAGCTTTCTGTATGCATTCCAGTTTAAAGATTGCCACTGTCACTTTCTGTTCATAAATGTTTTGTTGTGTGCATTTTAAATATGTGTGTTCATATTTGTCGTTGCACTCACTGCCCCGTATTTGCACTTAGCACCTCACTGCATGCCCCTTAATGGTGAACGAACCCTTATTAAAAACAATTAACACTAACACCATGTGTTGTATGTTCGTAATAATTTGATGTTCTGTTTAGTGGTTGTCTTTAACACTTTGCATGTTTTTGTACTAATCTAACTAACATTGAAAAACTAAACTAAACTCCTCGGCGCAACAGTCCATTAGAGGACCAAGGCCTGCCGTGCCCATTTCAGCTTACGTGACCTAGGGCTCTGGGGTGCTAGGCATACATCCCGCTGAAGCCTGGGTTTCCTAAGCATCGTAATCGTAGCGTCCGTCACGATTGCTACACTGTTTTGTCGAAATCGCTATGAATATCCTATCACTATCCGTTAATATTCCTGTGACGTAATGTGATTGTGACGGTCGACAACGACTGATACCTTAGGAAACCAAAGCTTAAGGTGGTCAGCCTCACGCGTAACCCCCAGTGTTTAGTGCCCAATTATGCTTGGTCCCCATTTTATCGACCCACTTAAGGGATGAAAGGATGGGTCAACTCGCCCAATCCGGGATTCGATCCCCGGATCTGCGGCGTGGCAATGCGAAGCACTACCACTAAGCAAGCCAATGGGTCTCCTAACTAACATTGACTATAACTTATAAGTTAATAAAAGATTATTGAATGAAAATAAATCTACAACGCTTTGTGGCATTTTCGAATTGGTCGATTGGGTTATACTACTTATGAAATTGAAAAAAATGAATTGTATCTTATATACCTAATGAATTGGTGGAAAACACCAATGATGAGTCCATCTAAGAAGGATTGTACCGTATTGAAGTTCAGTATGCAAATAATAATTTAGGACAATGAAAGAAATATAAATTTATACGGTTCATTTTATAGGGAATGTTTCTTCTCAAAACTATATTACTTATCTACAGATGTTTGTTTTCCCTTGTTAATTTTAGTAAGAGCAAAATTAAAAAGCTAAGACAATCAACTTATTATTTTAAATAAATAATATTTCATTGTCGTACTGAGTGCGGATTTTAAACTTTTTCAACAACTATTTATAAAGCATATCGTAATTGCACATACCATCCACTTGAATTGCCATATCTTTACCAGGGTTTGTTTTTTTTAAAAAGTTTTTCAACAAAATATAAAACGTATTCAATAAACGGAATTTTAGTAACTAAGACTTTAGCGCCATCTATTAGTTCTTTTTCAAAGCTTTTGTTTTCATAAACTATTTATAGTCCTTAATGTGCAATTATGTATCTTTTCTTAATGAAATGCATTATTATGAAGCTAATTCAATTCTAAATTAATGTTTTTAATTATAATTTTTTACAATTAGAATTCTTTGATAATTTTTTAATGAACTAATTTATCATATACCCCGCCATCTGTCTTTTTTTTTAGATTTAGATTCAAATTGCCTGTTATGTTAACCTGTTGCTTTGAATAAAGAAGTCGATTTATTGAAATGTAAATTGACAGGGAAACGTAGTTGTCAGTGGTGAAGGGTAGTTCCAATGTGCGTGAACCAAAAAAAAAAAAAAAAAAAAACCAACGCTATAAGGGAGGAGTCCATTTCGAGTATGTTAATGTCGAAGCATTAAAGGCTTAAAACAAATTTTAATTATTCTAAGTAAAAAAACTTGAGTTTTCGCATGGCCACTAAATTAAATATAGCTGTTGATCCTTTCTTGCCGCCAAATTAAATGTAGAAATTAATAACAGAATCTGTCACTTAACCCGCTTCCACCACGTTGTGTTGAACATGTAAAAAGGCGCCAAACACCGCATTAATTCTATATTAAACATTTACATGCTAAATTTGGCTAGTTTCATTTATTTTATTTCGAAAATTCAATAATTATTACTTATCGTTTGCAAAAATTAATCTATTTTAAAGAATAAATATGTAATATTCCTCGCTTTTAAATAGAATGAAAATATTTCATATGAACATACAAAGAATCTCGTAGTGAAATATATTTGACGTCAAATCAAACTGATCGATGTCGCAAAAATAAATTTATTGTCTAAAAGAATTAAAGTTTCTCGAGCGATTGTTGCGAATGGCAATGGTGATTTAATTCCAATAAAAATGGCTTCCTATGCTTTTTAAATGAGCATTCAATTTTTCAGTTTTTTACATAATTGAAGTACTTTTCTGAAATTTTCAATGTATTCTAATTTCGATGCGCTGAATTTTTTGACGTATCACACTTGTCCGTAGCATTTGTAGTCAGACAGACAGACGGACTGAACGGTTATAATACCTTCCACTTTTTACGTTATAAACGTAGTGTGGAAGCTAAAACAACATGAATAAATTTCTCTCACTAAGGTAATTGAAAGTTATCTCTTTATGGACCATGTAGGTATTACAACAATCCTGTGCCTACCAAAAAAATACCTCAAAGTGAAGATCAAATTCTTTCTGCTTATGCTTCAAAATTGTGTTATAATTTCCATGTTTGGTAGTTATGCAGTAATAAATTAGCGCCATCTAGCGTGGACGTTATTTGAGGTTGTGTTTGCGGCGATTTGCTGTAGACCGATTTAGATTTAAAGCAAAAGCTTGGGCGCTTCGAAGATATTCCTGGATTTTAAGATTGTCGAGAGATATTTATAGAAGAAAACTTGAAATATTTAAAAGGAATGCAAGGTGTTTCTGTACGAATATTAAAAATAATCCTTAGTGAGGTCTTTGTCAATCAATGTTCATTGATGAAAAGAATGTGCTGTCCAGACTCCATAATCGGACTAAGCAATGCTTACGAAAGTTTAACTACACTCAAATGAGTTTTTTTTTAAACTTGAAAATTTCCTTTAAGAGTATTTTAGACTCGTCAATTTTTGTAATTCTAAAACAGAAAAAAAAGGGTTGATACAGTCTTTGATTATCGACCCTGATTTCCAACATAGTCGTCTTTAGATGAACCGTGATCGACAAAAAAAGTGTAGTTAGTCATGGGCCCGACAGGTTCTTTTGTATTAGACTTAGGGTAGGAACCACACAAAATTTGTCTTTTTGGAAAGTTTGTGACCTTCTGATTATGGCATTTCTTTGATGACATGAAATATATAGCTTTTCCTAGAACAATTAGGTTCTAAACTCAGTTCGGAACTTTTTTATTTCACGGGCGCAAATCTCCCCTAACGGAATTTTCGGGTGACAAAAGACAGTACACACAGTTAAAGGTTACCATTGGAAATATTCTATTTAGCGGCAGTTATAAAAAATTTTTCGACCTTATCTCTTACGTCCGCAAAAAGGAAAAGTACCATAATTTTTTATAATTTTTTTACATTTTAACATTTTACAATAGACTATCAACTTTAACGTTTTATAAAGAAATAATTTACTGAACATTCTGTATCAATCGACAACAAAAATATCTATCTTCAACACTTAGAAACATTATGGGATTTTTTTTAAAAAAAATACAAATTTAGCCTTTTTTTCCCCTACATTTTTGCAATTTTACGTTTCACGCGTTCAAATACAAAATATTGTGAATGCCATTCTGCATCAATTGATACAAAACGCAACTTTTTGAGATTAGAAAAGTCTGGGATTTTTTTGAAAACATAAAATTTGTGCAAAAATACTTTTTTTCCCACTTTTATAAATGATTTTGTTGTGTATCGTAAAACTATTAACTTTATAATTTACAAGTTTAGCAATAATATAATCTACATAAAATTTCGCATCAAATAACATGAAAATAATTTGTTTTTCTCATTCAGAAAAAAATCTTTGATATTTTTAATGTTTAATATTATATATTTTTTAATGTCTTCGGAAAATTACTCATTTTTGGTCATTTATTTTTAATTTCAAGTATTTTCCAGTAATACTACAACCTTTTCGATTCACAAATTAGAAACTACATAAAATGTCGCATCCAATGACATCCGTGATATATTGTTCAAATTAAATTAGAAAAAAAGTCTATAAAAACGAATAAAATTCCAAATCTGCGACTCATCTTCGGTCCCTCCTCCAGCGGTCTTTTTGCTAATAGAGAAGTGGTCCTTTACACTTATCCTCTTAAGATCTGAGCAAATTCTTTCACGTATATTCTTCATCTAAACATACTTTTCATACAAATATGAAAAAAGTATTCTAAAAAGTAGGTTTTGCAAAGTAATTTTTAAAAATGATGTTTAATAGTTAAGATAAATGATGATAAAGTTAAATGATGTCAATAGTTACTGTGAGACCCATTTTAAGCTCTAAAAATACACATTTTTTGTGCTATAAATGCAAAAAGAGCCGTATCACTTATTTGTAGTATCACTTATTTGTAGTGATATGTTCATTTTAACATTGTTTTTAATGCAAAATGCTTTTAAAATTAACTACTTAAAGAACTCTAATATCGTATTGTCCCTCGTTCAACTTCATTTTTTATAGAAATAAATGACTGATACCTGTAATCAAAGGCTGAAAACTGATTTTCGGATCTTCTATCGGACCAGGCCAGTTTCGAAACTAATTAACATGTTAATTGTTTTTGTGGAGAGGTTTTAAAAAATTTCCCCGAAGGGGGACCCCAGGTCGCAAGAGGTTATGACTCTGGCTATAACCAACAATGACCGAACTGCGGTGAGGTGCTTCGTGCAAATACATCTGTGGGGGTTATGTGGGGCTGAAAGTGTGACGTGTGTTGCAGGGCGTACCGGGACTGGACGCCCCGTGTCCCCTTGGCCCGGACGGACTACCACTCCAGGGATGCGGATGGAGACCGCACGGGGTAAACATATGCTTGAATTAAGAGGGAATGACAGCGGGTCTCCAAATCGAAGTGTCTGTGTGTTAATCCAATGGAAAGAATTATTTTCTAAGCCACGTTATTCCGGCTGTAATGAATATTTTTTGACAGTTTTTTTTTATGATAAGTGCAGCTGCGCCAAAAAGTCTCTCTAATCCCACTTTACTACTACTATTACATATATATTCCGGCTTGTGTACTTGATCAGAGACCCGATTATGAAGCCTTCGTCAAGTAAGGCAGACACAGAAAGAATTTTTACTGTCACAGAGAAAGGAATATACACCCAGGGCGAAGGCGGGAATCGAACCCGCTCCCGTTACAGCGCGCAGACTGCTAGCGTAATGGTTCAAACCCTCGGCCATCCGGGCCCCAAACACTTTATAATGTTCAAATTTCACTTTCATAATAATGAAGAGTATGAAGTTAAAATGTGCTAAGTGACATCAAATGAAATAGATGAAAGGAGCTTTATAAGAATTGTTCTTAGTTGCATTCAAGTTGTGAAATCGGTAATTGACCTTTAGAAAAGGTTGTTATTAGGAGTAATTTTTAATAGATTGCATTACAATTGTCTAAATGGTATTGCAAACTAAGAAATGTACTAAATAGAGTTTATAATATGTGATGTACAAAAATCTAAATTTTTTCAAAACTGTCACTTAGCACGTTCCAAACACTTAACACTCACTCATTAGCACAACAAAATAGTCAAACCAATTTCAAAAAGTGGTATTATATACCCTGTAGGCCAGTTTATCATATAAAAAATTATCTGTAAAAATATTCAATGCAGCCGGAGAAATGTGGCTTAGAAAATCATGTTTTTTCATTGAACTAACACAGAGGCACTTTGGTTTGAGACCCGATTCCTTTTCCCGTCAATCACCTAATTGCTCAGAGCAGAGTGTTTAAATCATTTCGGTCAAAACACTGTGAAAAATTGATGAAAGCTTTCTCCCATTTTGCGACACAACCTTAAACACTGTGGCAGCAATTTTTGCTAACATCCACCGTGTTTATGGAGTAACGTTCCACCAATTTTTTTTTACTCTTAAAACTCCATATTACATTAACTAGGCAAAAAATTCCATTTTATGTATATTTATTTTCTCAATTTGAAAATTATTTTTTAAGTTGTGTTCTTTCATTTGCTATATTTAAATTTACTGTAAAATGTTGATGAGAAACAGAAAAAAATGAGTGTACTTATAATTTTGAAGTAGACTGTATCCATTGTACTTTTAAATTGAATGCGTACACTGTTAAAAATTAGGCACTTTGTTTCACCAAAAATATGGTTCCTAGTAGCTGGAACGGCTGTGTGGTGAAACGTTAAACCATATTTTTGGTATTCGGTTGAACCATTTCTCAGGTTTTTGTTTCCAAATCCAGAAAAATGGTTCAACCAAACACCGGAAAAAAGGTGAAACATTTCACCCCACAGCCGTTGCAGCTACTAGGAACCAATATCATGGTGAAATCAAGCACACAATTTTTAACAGTGTACAATTTTTTTGTATAGGCGAAAACTGAACAATAAGTTATAAATAAAAAGCTGTTTTACTTTTTTAAACGAATATATACTGAATGCTTGTATGTTTAGATGTTGCATGGTTTATTGCCCATTCTAAGTACTAAAGAGTTCATTTCTCTTGCACAACTTAGTTAAAGTAGAAATGGCACTTTTAAACAAAAATGTTTTTAAAATCGAATAGAACCAGAAACCAATATTTAAGTAGTATCCTACTTAGTTTTATATCATGTGTCTTACATTAGGTGTAGTATTGTATTTAAGAATTAGTTTAATATAATAATACTTTTAAAATACCATTTCTGTGTATTTTTAAAAATAGTTTTTTGCTTTTAACATTTTTGCTAACTTTTTCAATACTCAACTGAAATATAAGATTAAGCTTTTAAAAGGTTAAAAAGCAAAAACTATATTAAATAATTTAATTTTTTAATTTCTGGATGCAATGATATATTAAATAATAAATATATTCTGAATGGGGGATATTTAAGTATATATACAAATAAAGATAATTACTTTTTTATATGTCGGGAATATTATTAATTAAATTAAAGGATTATGAAAATACATTCAGTTACTTGACTAATTAAGAATCAAATCTTAAATTTTCCATTTCTAACGAAAATGAAATAATAAAATTTGCTTCAAAACTGCATAGCCTTGCAAACAGTGTTGCTATGGACTTTTTAAATGTTTATAATTTGTGACTCTTATACTTAATTTCTTTTCCACAGATAAGTATAAAGACAGGTACTATTAAAAAAAAATATAACTGTATAAATGCACGAGAAGCAAATACTAGCTTTTTAAAAATATTTTTATATTGGGAAGTATACATAGTTTCAGGAAAGATAAATTTTACCTTACAATTTCAAAATAAATTTTCTGTATAAAGTACAAAACTTTGTATAATACACTCTCCATTAGAGTGCATTTAGTTAGATTACCTTCTTTATTTTAACTCGAAAGTATTATTGACATCCTATACATTTATTCTGTCTGCTGTATTCCCTATAAACTTCTCTTCAACCGGTTGATTTTAAAAATTCTTTTTTTTTTGTTTTGTTTGTAAGTTATGACATACGAGGAAAGTAACAGGCAACTTCTTGCCGGCATTCTTAAACTCGTTCACAACAGAAAAATTAATTGTGTGGACTTTCAATACAAAAAAATGTGTTTTTTCTCAGATATTACAAATTGTGTGGAAACAATACAAAAATTGTATTGCGACCAAATAATAATGTATGGTTAACACAAAGGTTGTCACTTTCGAAAGCATGTCTTCTTCCGAAATGTAGTTCGACACCTGTTGTTTAATGTTTCGGATAAATAGCTACTAAAGCTTCAAAAATATACATTACGGTACTTTGAAATGAATGCTATATTTTTATACCTATTCTAGAGAACAATATAGTTTGCATATTTTTATCGATTGCGCATGGATATTATAATTATCTCCTCTCGGCGATTGTCAGTTGTATTGCAACAACACCAATTGATGTTCGTATGACCTCAACACAATTTTCTTGTGTTGAAACAACACAATATTGTAACGTTGTCATTTTTATATTTGTGCTGTTTGAACACAAGTTTTTTTCGAAATGTTATCATTGTTATCAGAACGTGTTAACGATAGAATGCTTTAAATGTTTGCAGGTTGTGGTAGCCCCTCCCACACTACCCCTTCCGACGGCGTAGCTTCTCAAAAAGATCTGAATACGGTCGAACACTGCCAGGTAAGGCATTTCTGAATTTCAATTATCAAATTTTAACTGATTTTTTTCCCTGTCGCCAAAACTTGTTGAAAACTATTAACATTTAAAAAAAATGGAGACAGTTTTTTTTTAACTGATCAAGCCATTTGCAGTGTTGGCATATTCCTCAGAACTGAGAGCCATTTTTTTTGTGGCACCATCTAGGTAGCTCTTGCTACCAAATTTTGAAGCTCAGATTATAAAGAATGTGAGCTCGCTGTGGATGTTAAAGTATGCTAATATTTTAATTTTGCCGAGAGAACCAATACCGAATGGGCTTCTCAAGGGATCTGTTACATGCCATATATTCATATGACATGCGTGCCGTTTGTGTAGAAAAAAGCATGGAAAAAAATAAAGCATCATATACTCAGGGACACATATTTCCAAGGGAAGTTTGAGGGGACCGTTTGATACAAAACTGTAGCATTTTTCAACGTAAATAAAGCAAAATATATATTATCCTTTTCTAGTGACCCATTCAATTCACCGGTGGTTCTATTGAACGGCGGTCAATCTACCAGGATCGGTAAATCCTGTATTTTTTTATTTCTTTAGTTTTATCCTTGGTAACCCCAGCAATCCTCTTGGCAATGGGCATCCAACCCTTTTCCCACTAATCACTCACCGATAACGATGCAAAGAGGGGTGGAGGAGGGTTTCAATTAGTAGGGATTATACTTCACCAGTTTGATAAGATGTTAAGCGATGATTTAGTTTAAAACGAGCAGATTGTCTGTGCAACCCTCTAGTTTGATTTGTATATTACGCAATCAACTAAAAAAAAAAGTACATTTTATCAAAAATGAAGTTCATAAAGTAAGAATTTCGGTTTGTTTTTAAAGTGAAAACAGTGTAAGATATAAAAGAAAACACGCAGAAAGCTATAACGAGAAAACGCGTAACTCAACACAAGCCAGTTGGTTGGTTGGTTGGTAGACATATATTTTCAGGCTTGTGTGCTTGGCCACAAAGACCCGCTTATAAACCATCGTCAAGAAGGACGGACAGGACATACACACACATATAAGACAGATGCTGCTATCTATCGCCACCTCCACAATTTAGACATGTTCCTGAAGGGGAGGGAAATAGTCTCCAGGGACCCACAAGCCAGTGCCGAGTGTGACACGATTCAGAGACAAGTTTAAAAGTTCGTAAGAAATTCGTTCGTTGGTTGGTTGGTTGGTAGACATATATATTCAGGTTTGTGTGCTTGGTCAGCGACCCGCTTATAAACCTTCGTCAAGTAAGACAGACACAACAGACAACACACATAAGTGGATCCATCTAATTTTTAGAGACAGAGGCCAACTAGAGGATCCCCAGAATCGGCTTGTCACCCCCAGAGGTATTGATTTGGTATGGGAACTTAGAGGACTTTCGGACCCAACAGATTTAACGAGCACGTACTCCGCATATACTCGGTAGGTCTTCAGTGGTACCGGGACTCGATCGCAGGACCTTCCGAGACCGAGACGCTGACCACTAGGCTCACTACAGCCCCATTCGTTCGTAATCAATATCGTTTTCAAATCATTACTTTATTCAGAAACGAGTTTAAAAGTTTACATATTGCAAATTTATAAAGATCTGTTACCATGCAAGAACCTTAAAGCCTTTTCAAACTTAAATTTTTATAATCGCTAACGTTATCGAACCGTTAACTTTATTCTAAAATAAATTAAAAAAATTCCTTAATTGAATTGTTTAAACATCTATTACTATACAAGACCGTTAAAGTTCTTTCAAACATAAAAACCAGCTAAACCTGTGTCGAGTCTGACACGATGTCGTTCGCAATCACTATCGTTATCGAACCGTTTACTTTATTCTGAAATAAGTTTAAAAGTTTCTTCATTTGAATTTCATTATAAGATCTCTCCTGTTACCATACAAGACCCCCAACAAAAACCATCTGAGTCCCAGTTTGACACGATGTCGATGGCAATCACTATTATCGTTATCGAATCATATACTTTATTCAGAAATAAGTTTAAAAGTTTGCCCATTCAAATTGTACAATGATCTGTCACCATTCAAGTCTCCCTTAAAGATTTTTCAAACCTAAAAACCTACCAGGACCTGAGCTGAGTTTGACACGACGTCGTTCGTAATCACTATCGTTAACATCGAATTGTATACATTGTTCAGAAATGAGTTCAAAAGTTTACCCACTGGAATGTTATCGAAATCTGTTACGATACAAGACCCTTAAAACTTTTTCAAAAATAAAACCCCAACTAGGATCTGTGTAGACGACACGATGTCGTTCGCATTCGGTCGTTATCTATCAAATCATGTACTTTATTCAGAAATAAGTTTAACTGTTTACCCATTAGAATTGTGCAACGATCTGTTACCAAAGAAGACCCTTAAAGCTTTCTCAAACCTCAAAACCTACCAGGACCTGAGCTGAGTTTGACACGATGTCGTTCGCAATCACTTCTCGAATCTTATATTTCATTCAAATTAAGTTTTTTAATTTTTTTCACATTGAAGTTTTAAAACGATCAATTGTCATAAAAAAAACTTAAAACTTTCTCAAACCTAAAAATCAACTAGGATCTGTGCCGAGTTTGACACGATGTCGTTCGTAATCACTGCATCCCAGAGGCCTGACAGATTAGCTGGTTGACGCGCGCTAATTAATTAGATAAGTCGAACAAACACTTGTATCGCTCTGGAAATGCACATTTGGGGAAAGAGATAAGTCGGTTTAACAGTTAAACGTGTTATTTACCTGTATTTGAAATTTTGATATTAATCTAAATTTGTTTACAAAAAAGTTTTGAAAGAGTTAGAGTAGCCAACTTTCCTCTTATTTTAATGCTTACTGAAGTTCTTAAAGTACGGAAAACAAACAGATTTAGTAGGGATACCTTGTTAACAAGAAGTTTTGAAAGAGTTAGAATATAGCCTACTTTCCTCTTACTTTAATGCTTACTGAAGTTCTTAAAGTACGGAAAACAAACAGATTTAGTAGGGTTACTTTGTTAACAAGAAGCTCTGAAAGAGTTAGAATAGCCTACTTGTGCCCATTACTTTAATACTTACTGAAGTTTTACGGAAAGATAAACAGACGAAAATTATAAGAGATAGGTACCCCGATATCATATCTTTTAGATTTTAAGCAATACAATTAATATATATATTAATTTATAAATATACAATAAAAATATAATTATATAAATAAATTATTAAAAAAATAATTATTGAAAAATTAAAAAAAATATTAAAAATAATTTTGAAAATCTGACAGAACAGAAGTTGAAAAGGTCTGAGAGTACGGACAGACAGACATTTATAATAGATAGTTGTTTGATGTCATATCTTCCAAAGAAAAAAAAAGGAATTTTTAAAATCGGGTAAAGTCTCTGACAATGATGTAGTTTTTTAAAAACTTTTTTAGAATTCAAAGAATAGGTAAGTAAGCTAAACATCTGTGGCTGATAATTGTTAATAAAACTAACTGGTGAATGTTGGCTATGCTTAGGTATCAGTTAGTAAGAAATTGAAATCATAAAGTTTGTTCCATGTCATATAGTCATGCATAAATAACAAGTGTTTAAACAATGGTTAAATCAAAACCATAGATACACTGTGTGAAAAAAGTAGAAGAACAGGTTTTTTTTTTATTTTAATGGATTTTGACATGATTTTGTAAAGAGGTTGTTTAGTTAGTACTTTATTTTATGTTAAGTCAAAAAATTTAACCTACTACTAGTTTAGGTTAAGAATTTAAAACATAAAAATTTTTGGTCTATGAAATAAATAGGACACGTCCCGAAAAATCGATTTAGAAGCTGTTGGAAACCGTAAATTTTAGTGTGCTTTTCTTCATTTATTGCCTTTTTATCAAGAATTAAGTATTTAGTTAGAAATTCATGGTTGGTTGGTTGGTAGACATATATATTCAGGTTTGTGTGCTTGGTCAGAGATCCGCTTATAAACCTCTTCGTCAAGTAAGACAGACACAACAGACAACACACACACATAAGTGGATCCATCTAATTTTTAGAGACAGACAGAAATTCATAGTTTTTGTTGGTTTTAGAATGCCCAGAGGAAAACCTTTAAGTGAGTTCCAGAAAGGCCAAATAGTTGCATATAAAAATGAAGGAAAAGGTGTTATAGAGATTGCACGGATGGGAGATGATTGGATTTTTTAGCAAGGTTAAGCATCAATTCACCCTGCAAATGGTGTTAAAAATTGGTTCGCAGGGAACAATGTTCGCATTTTGGAATTGCCTTCTAAAAATCCTGATCTGAACATTGTAGAAAACATATGTTCAATGATAGTGCGCCGTGTTTACGTGGGAGGAAAGCAGTTTGAATATGTAGCTGAACTACAGAAATCCTTAAACTGTGTGTGGGGCAATTTTTTCCGAACAGAAATTCATTCTTTGTATAGTTCAATGCCAAACAGGGTCTTTTAGGTAATTCGAGCCAATGGAAGAAAAATTCCTTATTAATCAATATTGTAGACCAACTTTTTGGAAGTGTCCTTCTACTATTTTCACAGATTATGACAACTTCACAATTTTTTTTTTATTTGTACTTTTTTTTAAACAAATGTGTACTTTTTATTTTATGAGGTATAGGTATCTACTTGTAAAAACGTTTGATACAAAACAATTATTTAAAAATTGTTGTATGATTAATTAATCTAAAATAAACTAGTGTCCTTCTACTTTATTCACGCAGTATATCTTACTAAATTTTCATATTACACTTTCATGTCTAAGCTATTTAAATTTCTTACTTCCTAATGTTTTAAATAAAAAGAAACCGTCATTAATATGAGTTTAATAATTGAATTTTAACCTCGGTTAAATATTCCATTAATCATATAAGAATAATTTGTGTGTAATTTTGATAATCTCGCATTTCAATCAAGTCATGGTTTTTAATGTCTGAGTTATGGTCACAATATTTTCTTTCTTTTCAGATGTGAAAAGAAAAGAAGACGTCGCAGTGCGGGACACTGTTATGTGTTAGCGATTAAATGTTTGTTAAAATAAATAAAAACTCGATGTGGTCCAGATACAAAGATGGCGGATACCACAACAAACCATCTCAATTGTTAGGCACGCCATCTGGTGCGGACCGATAGAACTAAGTGTCTACGTCACCAATCCCCAACCCTTCTTAACAGACTTTTTCCCCGAAAAAGACAAAAAGAAGCGGAATAGATAAACTAGAGAAGAAAACGTTTTTGTGCACTGTATGTATAACGTGGACAGCCAATAAGCCATAGTTTTTAAAATACTCCGGACTTAATTGTTGGTGTTTTGTGTTTTTATGTAAGTACAAGTTTGATCATAACCTCTTACAGTAAAATACCTGTCCATTTCGTGAAAAAAAGTCGGAAATTCCATGTCATCACCATTTTGTTAGTGTGTGGCTCCACCTATGTCGATGGTGATTAGTTAACGTTTAGTAAGATCCAGTGTAGCAGTGCATATAGCGCTATTTATGCTAAAGGTGATGGGATAACTTCTGATGACGTTCCATTGTGGTAGTGCATCGCGCCATCTATCTATGTCATTGGGAATGGGGTAGCTTTTGATGAGACGTTCTACTTTGGCATAGCACTGCGCCCTCTTTGCTAATGGTGATTTGATAACTATTGATGACATTGCTTCTGGATAGAATACTTAACTAAATAATTAACTAGTAAACTAACGAATTATACTGAGATCGCAGTTTTTGATGAACAGGACAGGCAAGTTATTGTTCGAGGCTATAATTGAATGGTAGAGCACGTATTAGCTCGAGTTTTGCGTGAATTTGGATCAGGGAAGAATTAAAGAACTATCATTTCAGCATCATTTAAGTGTTTGAAGAATTACTTTTTTATATTATTTTGTCAATTAACTATCAGAAATCACAAAATAATTAATATATTAAAAGTTATCTGTGCTACCTGAAATATGTTTCGTTGCTGTGTACATATTTATAATTTCAGTAACATTTGGAGATGTGCATTTTCTTGAATGCTTATTTTAATCGTGTTGACTTTACTTTCAACATATCCATATTACATGTTTGAATCGCAACAATGAAAATACAATTATTGAAGAAACCGCAGTTGTACCAAGCCTAGGAGAAGGTAAAAATCTCAAATATATTTTGTTTTTAAAAGGATGTAATTACTTTATACTTAAAAGTCATTACATGTATAAGTTGTGTGTTTTTATATAAATTTCTGATTGTTGAAGTAGTTTTTAATTGTACTCATAATTTGTTTCGTGCGCATTTTCTACAGTTTATAATATTTATCTTTCTATCAGTTATAAATATATTTAAAATGCTTTTATTTTCATGCAAAACTATAATAATTTTTTGATATTACGTGCTCTATCTTTGTATATAAAAAACTAAGAAGATGCTGATAGTTTCATATTTAACCCATGGTACATTTACAAAAATTATTTTCATGAATTGTTTCAAAAATAATTTGTTGTACACTCGTAAATAACCACCTACTTAAAAATTATTTTGTTTGGTTTTAAAAATGTTTTCTTCAAAAAGGATTTAATTACAGGTCAAAATAATTGAGATTCGAATCACACATATATGAAAATTGTTTAGTAAAATTTATATTGACGTAAAGAATGATTGATTTTATAATATTGAATATTAAGTAATATTCTTATATTAAAAACATATCAAATTGCACCTATCAGGATAACCTTGAAAAAAATTGTTGTAGAAAATTAGACACTCCGATTAAATATTAGTTTGGAAGAATTGTTTTTTTTTACCCTTTACGATGCATGTTAAGGTATAAAAATACAAAAATGAAATCTCACTCCGGGGACTCGTGTATCATATAACGTACCATTTGTCAATGATACAATCCATTTAAGTTACATTCGCTTTTATTATCATGTAAATAAACATTTTTCATCTTCATAATTGTAATTATTGTGAAATTTCTTTAAACTCTTAATAAAAATTCGAATTTCAAATAAGATCACGGACTACTTAACTTAGAAGGCGCGATAAGCTCTATCAAACGCATGCGTAGACGGAAAGTCTGACGTCAGTGTTCCGAAGATGAAGAAACCCACCTTGGGGAACCACTTGTTTATTGTGACTATAGTTTGAGGGTTCCGAGTGGTTCGAACAAATTTCTTAATCTTCAGTATATTGGGAAAAATGATGTCAAACTATCCATCCACACACGTGTTTAGGAGAGCTTCTATAGCCTCGTAAGTTGAGTAGGCCGCGATAAGGTACTGTAATGACAAGAAACTGAAAGGCACATTTCTTAGTTTTTAGCTTGATGTCTGTTCAAAAGATTCAAAATAAAATTTCGTTTAAAACTGTGTATTATAAACTAGGAGTTTTATTTTGACGAAATTGATATGTTTTGTATTTGATTTTTTTTATAACTAAGCAATTATATATCTATGCATGAATTTTTTTTAAAAAAAACTGATTTTCTATCCTTTAAAAGTATCAAAAAGTTTGCTCTTTCCTTACTAAAAGGTAAATATATATAGGAAAAACAAAAGTTTTATATGAAGTTTTTAGTTAAGCTGTAACGCTATGGAAAAAGTAATTTTAGCGCTTAAAACCCAATCTCAAGAGTTTAGGGCTAGTATAGTAAGGTTTAAACTGAAAAAAAGGTTAAACTGAAGGGCATAAACTGAAGCACGGATTGTCGATTTTTATGCTTAAATTTGGTTGTTCTACTCAGAAATGTAAATTGCTCTAGGGCAGGTGATACTTTTTTCGCATCGATTTTAGATATTTTTCTGCTTAACTTAGTTCATATTCTTTTACGCACACTGTTAAAAATTAAATTCTCAAAAAATGAGTACAAGGATGTTCTCATTCTATTGTGACAATAATATTCCAAAAAAAAAATTTAAATCTCACATTTAAAATGAAACGTGTTCCTAAAACTTAACCTCAAATAGTGTAAACACTTAATCGCTACTGATGGGATGGCAATTTAGAAATGAGAACATGAATATTCCCAATTTTGAGATAAATGTATTCTGAGTGATTATAAATCGATGATGTTCTCAAAAATGAATACAAAGATTTTCTCATTTTATTATGACAATAATATTCTCAAAAATAAATACCTTAAAATATCACATTTAAAATCAAACGTGTTCCTAAAACTTAACCTCAAATAGTGTAAACACTTAATCGCTACTGATGGGATGGCAATTTAAAAATGAGAACATGAATATTCTCAATTTTGAGATAAATGTATTCGGAGTGATTATAAATCGATGATGTTCTCAAAAATGAGAATATTTTTCTCAAATTGAGAACCCATATTTAGCTCTGTAGGAGAGTAATAGAGTATCGGACAAAAATAGTTTCTAATTGAAAAGATATTATAATCACATCATCAATGTATATGCGGGGTTTTCAATTCACATAAAAGTATCGAAATTGAGAAAAGCAGCATATTCTAATGAAGGACACGCAAAACGAGAAAGTATCAGGAAACAATCTGAAAGTTATGAATTTTTGGAGCACACCTATTTAATTTTTTTTGCTTGTTTAAATGAATATTAACACTTTTTGCGTTAACAAGTTTTTCTATATTATCACAAATAAACAGAATTTCTCCATTTAGATATTTTCTGGTTACTTCAAACGTTTAATGAGTTCTTCAAACTATTTTTAAGTTATTTAAAACACTTAAAGAAATCAAGTTATTTGTTTCAGACCATATTTATTCTATTAAAAATTTCTGATTCAATAGTTGTTAAATATTTAAAGTGTACGTTTAAAATCCATCAAACGTTTTATTTATTACTCATCTCACTATAAAACTTAAGATCATAATTTCAACGCATATTTACTGCAGTCATTTATAATTTCACTTCATTTTTATACGATTTAGTTTTGTTGCATAAGTGTTGTTTTAAAAAATTATTTATTGAATGTATCGATTATTTTCCATCTTATTACCATTCTATAAACAATTTGTTTAATTTACGAAACTATGTCATCATATGTTCACCTTTGTATATTTAGAACTGCACAATAAATGTTTTTGTAATAATAGAGGAGTCAGAGTATTCTTTATCAGTTATGCAATATAGTGTGGCGCAAATAAAAGTGGCCGGGCATTGGAGGTGCGAATGCAGTAAAGATGCTAGGCGAGAAAACAATGGAAGCCACTTGACAAACCTGTTTTTGCAGGGTTGGTTTTGGTCGGATTGCTTTAAGGTCACATTAGAGCTACACGTGGATCATTCGCGAATAATTCAGATCTAAGGCTGAAATTGAACTGAAACGCCATGCGAACGATTCGCCTGCGAAAGGGTGGAGTTTCGCAGATTTTCTGCGTTTCGTAATTGAACTGGAACAAATACCTCGCGTGCGAATGACGTCACCCCACGATTGGTCTAGGACCATTCGAGCAAACACGCGCGAGCTGTTCGTTCACTGTTTTGGCACACTAATATATGCAAAAAATGTCAAATATCATATTGTTCTTCACTAGAAAAAAAAACCCGACCGAAAACATACTTGGCTGTGCGAGGAAACCTTTTAGATCTGTCTGAGAGGCAATTCATCAACAAATATCTGTTGGATAAAAAATCGTTCCTACTCGTTTGGAGAAAAAAGAATAAATTAAAAGGTTCGTTATTTTGAAAGATTCATTAAAAAGAACGTAAAACTTTGGGATGAATCTTTAAAGAAACGGGACCAACCCATCTCTATATTTCTAGAGATTTCCTAATTATTTCATAGGTCAACTTCACATAAAAATAGGCGGGCTTAGTAATTTTTGTCGTTTGCATGAATGACACGCCCTTAAGCACGAATTCGCGTAGTTTAGTAAGTTAAATTCTGTTTTTCGAGAGCTTCGCAGGTGAGCTTAAACCAATACATCGTAGATCCAATCCATCGTTAGAAAGTTTATGAACAATCGGGAGATGGCAGTAGTTGCTAATTAATTAAAGGTGTCAAGTGCTAGAAATTACTATGCAACATTTAGTTGCTTCGTTTTTGGGTTATAATTTGTGTGTTAAAATAAAAACTTGTGTGAAATTTTTTGTGTTGTCCTCTGTAAAAGTTATATGGTACTTTTCTGTAACACAAGCTGACAGTTTTTTTCTTTAAAAAGAGCAACATACTTTTTTTACAGTGTAATAACACATACCGTACATAAAAAAAACCTAGTTACAAATATCCAATTCAATTTGAATGCGTATACAAAAACGGCAAAAATATGAAATAGTAAAATAAACAGATACGGCAGTGGAAAACAAAACCAACCAGGTCAGTCGCCTTTTAAACACTACCTATCGATAAACAAAGTAAACAAATTCTGTATAAAGCTAACAACATTTATGTAGAAAACTGTTACATCGATAAATTCATTGTATATCCTATTGATTATATGCAAAAATAAGTGGGATATTTACTAAGTTAGCTTTTCGAAGTTTTTTTTCATTTGCAGAAATAGTAAAGTGACATATGGATAATGTTTGGTAAGAAAGGAACTAAATACATTTGATTTGAAAGAAGTTGTTCGTAACTTGGTAATTTTGAATATTTTTGTTAATGTATTGTAACAATAACTTAATCTAATTCAAATTTGTCATTCTAAAGCCAGTGAATTTCTAACTAAATACTGTAATTGTAATGAAAAGATGCTGAAAGAGAAATCTTACATTTATGATTTTTAACAGCTTTTAAATTGATTTTTCGGACGTGTCTTTCTAGTATTTTAATATACCAAAAGTTATTAAGTATTGAATTCTTAACTTAAAATAGTGGTATGTAAAAAATGTCTCACTTAAAATTAAGTGAAGCACTGACAAAACAGGCTCTTTATTAAAATATGACCAAAATCAGGAAATAAAAAGCAAAATGTACAAAAATGAGAAGTTCTCAAAGAATTAAAATAGCCTACTTTTCTGTTACTTAAATACTTACTGAAATTCTAATCGGGAAACAGCTAGGTTCCTAACAGTAAATATCATCAACAACTGTTTATACTCTACATTTATACACATTAGAAAAAAATCGATAAACACAGCATCCAGCTATAAGTTAAACTTCTAAAAGCCAAAATCAACTATTTTCCTATAACATTCTTTCGCAAATTAACTTAATATTATTTATCGTCTGCTCGATTTAAGTGTAGTTCGAAGAATAATTAAATATTTATTATTAACATAAGTAATGAAATTACTCCAAACTACATTTAAAAAAATTAGAAATGTAAATTAAAAGTAAGCATAATTGTATGCAAAAAAATATGCCTTGCCGCTTTCTTGGTAAACAATTACTGAACAATCAAAGAATCACATTGTGCTAGATTTTATGACGTCATTCCAAACTGATTCATGAAAATAATATTTTGCTTAAAATATTTTTAAATAAAGTTTCTCGTGCCATTGTTGATGTGGCAACAGTGATTTAAAAGACTCAAAAATTGAATTTCAATGCTAATTCAATTGGAAATTCGCCGACATATAGTAGATTTAAGTCCATCCGGACGTACAGACAGGCGGACAAAAAGTATGAAAGTTGGGGCTCTGAGGTCATAGCTCTTTCTAACAAAAAAGAATTTTTAAGATTCGATGGATATAACCGATTTTGGAAGGGGGTACGGACAGACAGATAGACGGACAGACAGACGGACATCGACCACATGTCAATACCTACTTTTTCCTTTTTTTTTTAAAAATTCTTTCGAATTAAAAAAATTAAAGTAGGCTAAAAATGACTCCTTGTACTTTTTCACACAGAGTATTTATCACCATCAATAAAATAGTAAATTCACCATCAATAAGATAGTAAATTTATTAAGTAAGTTGTTTAGTTTGAATTATCGTCGCACTAGAGCTAAACGAGGGCTATTGGCGACGGGCGTCGTATTTTAGAACCATAGACAAGTGACAAGCCAACACCTGAGTAGGCACCCAACGCAACCGTTAAGGGCGACATCGTACGCAGCGTTAGAACTCTGAAGGATATTTAACGTGCACTCCCTCCACACGAGGTATTATTAGTCGGACATTTTGGTTGCACCACGGGCCGTTTATAGGTCGGCAGTTATTTTGGCGATGCCCGGACGCGAACATGGGACCTTCCGCATGGTAGGCGAATGCTTAACCGACTGGGCTCCCCAGCCCTTTAAATAAGTAGTAAATTTTGAGAAAAAGGTAATGTAATTAAACAGTAATTTTATTAATAAAATATCCTTATTATTTAAATAAAATAGCACTTTATTAAATGAAAATATTATTTTACTATTGTTCAGAAATGAACCGGTTCCATGCAAATAAATTTTATTAAAAAAATTGTGTGAACTTAAACAATCTCAATAGACTCGTTCAATAGATCAAAGTGTGCTCGCAATACGTTGTTACAGACGTTTTTATCGTAAGTTAAATTTTACCTAATGATTTATAGAATATTTTTTTGCTGGAGTTTGGTTCTCTTCGAACAAACATGTTTGATTAAGAATTCGCTGTTGTTTCTTGAGAGATTTTATTGAATTCACAAACTTGGCTCTAAACCACTCGATTTTGGTAATTGAATTTTATTGAGAGAGTTTGCTTAAAAGCTTTTATAAGATGAATCGTTTTTCGCAAAAGAAGTGCTTTGTGTCTGGAATACATAATAGGGGCTGGGAAGCCCAGTCGGTTGGACATTCGCCTAGCATGCGAAAGGTCCCAGGTTCGGGTCCGGGCGGCATCGCCAAAATAACTGCCAACCTATAAACGGCCCGTGCAGCCCAAAAATGTCCGACGAATAATGACCCGTGTGGAGGGAGTGCACGTTAAATATCCTTCAAAGTCCTAACGCTGCGTACGATGTCGCCCTTAACGGTTGCGTTGGGTGCCTACTCATGTGTCGGCTCGTCACTAGACTGTGGCTCTAAACTACGACGCCCGCCGCCAATAGCCCTCGTGTAGCTCTAGTGCGACGATAATT